>WHVB01000021.1:0-626341 GCA_015178965.1 Russula ochroleuca
AGGGGTTGGGTTGTGTGTTTCTCTGCCAGTTTCGATGCCAGCATTTGTCGGTCTGATGCAGCGGCGGTGTGGGCTCTTGTCAGGGGTCACCACTGTTTGGCTTTAATGACTACAGGCAGTTGTTCATAGGCGATCCATCCTTTTGCCCAGTCAATAATTGGTTGGACTGCAGCAAACCATGGGTAGCCTAGTATTACCTTTTGTTCGCCTAGGTTGGTAAGGAAGAAATGCATCGTTTGTGTTTGATCGCCCGTTCGTACTTCTAGGTCGGTGTAGTGGGTAATCTGCCCGTGGCGGTTCTGAGTTCTGTCCACGTTGAATACTTTGCAAGGTTCTATTAGTTCCTCAATTGGCAGCTTGAGTTCTCTTGCATAGTCGGGGTTGATGAAGTTCTCCATTGTGCCGGAGTCTAGTAGTGCAGAGGTTTCGGCCCTCTTAAACAGGGAGTTTAGATACACACGAATTGTCATTGATCAACAGTTCGATAGATACACACTCCTTGTACTTAATGCCCTAACCAAGGCCGAGCTGGTTAGGCGTCCTAAAAACCCTCTTCCTCGGCTGCTACTATTCCTCCTCCGAAGTGGGCCGCTACTTGGTTGCATTGGTCAGGGGACATGGCTGCGAGCCTCGTTGCCATTTCATCGACTGGGTTCTCGCTGGTGGTTGGTGCGTCTGCCATCCAGTCAACCAGCTGGGCCGTGGCCATGCGCGGTTTCTTCTTCCAGTTGGGGCAGTTGTGTGCAAAGTGTCCGACTTGGTTACATTCGTAACAGGCACTGTGGGGGGTTCGGTTAGCTGGTTGGGTTTGGGCGACATTTACTTGGTAGACATTCCCTTGTTCGTCTTGCATCTGGACTGTCCTCCCCTGGGGGTTTTGGTTCCTCCAGTTGTTGTTGTTTCGGTTGGCTTGTGCGCGATCTGCATCGATGTCCATCGGGATGGGGCGTTGTTCAGGTGTCATGGTGCATTAGTGGAGTTGTACCCTCGGATATTGGGCCGGCTGGGCTGTTGGTTGGTTGTGCGAATTGGTTCCATTGTGACAAGGGGGGTCAGTTTGTGGTGCCTTTGTCCTGTTTGAACATCTCGTAGATGAGGAGTTGAGAGGCCACACTGTCGACTGCTTGTTGTTTGATCTCCGTATAGGTGTTGACTTTAGGAGGTTTGACTATGTTGTTGACTATGGATTTGGTCAGTCCCTTCATGAAGTATCTGATTGTGGCTGGCGCCATGAGTGGGTATTCAGCCTTCCTGGCGACCCTTTCAAAGTCTTGGATGTATTGGTCGATGTTGGGCCACTTCATCTTCATGCCCTCGATCTGGAGGCAGGCTTGTTCTTCTGCTTGTGTATCTTGGAATTGCTTCCGGAATTCGAGTAGGAAGTTTGTCTATACATCAGGGACATCTTCGATGAGTGGGTCTAGTCTGTCTACCCAGTCTCCTTGGTTGAGGGCCCACTTGTCCACTGTTGGGCCCTTGATGAATGTGAGAGCTATTGCCACACGGCGGATCCAGGATTGGAGGCCGGGGACTGTGGTGTTTATGCGGAAGTAGTGTCGTAGTTCATTAACGAACTGGTCGGCTTTTGCTCAATCTCTGTCGAACTCTGTGGGGGAACTTCCCATGAGGTGGGCGTCTTGGTTTTCCAGGGGCATGGGTGGTGCCACCGGGTTGGGGGGGTTGGGGGCTCCGGGGTTTCCTCCTCCTCCTCCTGGGTTGCTGCCTCCTCCTCCAGGGTTGCCGCTTCCTCCTCCAGGGTTGCCGCTTCCTCCTCCAGGATTGCCACTCCCGCCGCTAGGGTTGTTGCTTGGTTGTTGTTTCATTGCCGTGTCTAGCTTCTTTTGCATGGAGGCCACTATCTTGGGTTTGGTGGTTGTGGTGGGGGCGGTTGTTGTGGTTGTGGTTGCCATGGCATGTTTGTGTATCAATGCAGCGAACAGTCAGGTGGCAATGAGCAGGGAGTGCCTGATGATGATGTTGGTGCAGTCTTCTGTTGGCTCTTCGTCGGTGGTAGGGGAGTTAGGTTGTTGGTCTGTGGAGATGGGGGATGGGGGTCGGATGTTGTCTTGTTCATCGTCGGAATCAGGTGGGATAGGTAGGAACATTCCTCCTTCGAGCCTTCATCAGTGTCTTTCTACTGCGTCTAGCTCGTTATGTGCCTCGATGTCTGGTCTCCTAGGTCCTTGTACTAGTTTGAATTTGTCTCCGTCTTCTTCGAGGTAGACTTGGTTGAGGAATCCTCTCTCGTTGTGTATCCAGATGTGGGTTCCATCTATGCAGTCCTGTGCTTCTTTGGTGTGGTCGGGGTGGTATAAGATCACTATCCTGTTGTATCTGGGGATTACTCCTTTGTCGATCCTTTGCAGGTATGTGTTCTTTGGTAGGCTGTTGCCTTCTCCAAAGTCCGTGAGGTAGTCCTTCGGTGGGGCCTCCATGATGATAAGAAAGTTGAGTCTAATGTCACCGCTGCTTACACGACAATAATGTATAGACTCAGGGTGATAGTGACAAGGCTCTCGTCAGCCGCCTTCTGGCTGTGGTGTGGGAAATAGATGATATTGTCCGCATAAGATGGACAGGAGGCTCAACTTGGCAACCTAGGGTCACGGTTGAGTAGTACTTATACAGAATACAGGGGTACAGGGCACAGGGTACAGAACACAGCAAATCGGCGCTACAGACATGTGTACATAGGGCTGAGTCACTAGCGACTCATGTAGTCCATCCACATCAGAACAAGGCATATGGTAATATATACTAATCCAGCCTTACCACTCCTTCGGGGTCGTCTACGTCTATCGGGACATCTGCACAGCTAACATCTCCGTCGATCGAGGGGGGGAAGTCCCAGGGTTGAGGGGACGGTAACATCACCCTCCGGTTAGATGCGAGCGCGACCACGCATGGCATAGCGGATGATCCCCTCCCCGTGGTGCTGGTTGTGGCGGTTGGCATCGTTGCCTGCAAGGTGGGCGAGTGTTTCTCCGGTGTTGGCTGTGCAGAGACAGCAGCGGCAGTTAGCGAGGGTGTTACGGGTCTCCACTTCTTCAGCCTTGAGGGTGCAGATGTGGGCAGTGATGTGGGTGAGCTGGGTGTCAACGTGGTGGTAGCAGCAGATATCGGTGTAGAGACCCCAGTCCTGGGTCGTATCTTGGACCTCCAGTGCAAAGGCCTTGAAGATCTCGGAGTCCCTGTCGATGGCACAGAGTAGCCACTTGGGTACTGGCGGATTGGCAATGCCGACATTAGAGCTGGGCTGGGCGTAGACCTCTGTAGTAAAGACAGGGTCGTCAGGGCCTCCCAAGGTACTGGCAGCGCGGGGAACGGGGCCATCGAGAAGTTGGATGAAGGGGGCGATGCAGCAGTCGTTGCTGCCGCCTTGGAGGGGGATGGAGAAGTAGTGGAGCTGCCCGTTGTTTTCAATAAATCCCTCAGGGGCCTCTGACTGGAGACCCGTTGGAATATCTGCTCTCACAGGCTGGGCGGCCAGGTGTTGGATGGTGAGGTCGGCGAGGCGCAGTGATTTGGCCTGGGAGTTGTGCTCGAGTTGGAGGTTCCTGGCCCCGAGGGCAAGGATATCGCACTGGTCTTTGCTCTGCTTGAGCTCTTCGGCTTGTTCTTCGGCCGTGATCCGAACGGCTTCCATCCGGTCCTCGGTGTGCTTGGCAGTGAGGACGAGACCACGGACCATGCGGAGGAGAACTGGAGCCGTGAGGGCGTGGGCTTGTCCTTCGACGATAGCACTAATGGCTTGGGGCAATAGGGGTATGGCTGGCTGCACAGTGCCGATGGCGAGGTCCACTGCAAGGACCTGTGCTGTGTTAGTGGGCGAGGGGTTCTCAATAATAGGAAGGGCTCCAGTGGGACTGGTTGTCTGGTAGGGGGTCCCTGGGGCGGGGATGTAGAGGGCTTCGGTGGAGGCATCGGACTTGGTGGGTGAGGTTGGGAAGTATTCGACGGAGTTCTCGACAGGGGAGATGTGTATGGTTTGGTGGGACATGGCAGTTTGGGATGTGGGGAGAGGATGATAGTTCGAGTCCTCATGTTACTGCCGGCAGCTGCACTTAGCCAATGGGAGGTTAAGGGGCAGCGTAAGCAGAGGGTGAACCGGCCCCAGGTGAGCTATCGGTTCTGTCAGGAGCTGAACCCGGCTCTACGTCATGGTAATGGTCCATGTGATTGTATGTCTCGACCCTCCCCCTTCCTGTAGCACGTTCTGGACGCTACCTATCCCCCCTGACTCATAGTATCTCTGACGTGTTTGTGATATCATTGTCTCGACCTTCCCCTCGTGTACGGACTCATTGTGGGCATCGTAGTAAGGGTGACGTCTTTATGACATCGATCCTAGTATTGTCATAGTAGGATGACATGCCCTGATGTCATCCCTGTACCTCTAGCAGTTGGCGACTTGTTCCAGGCCTTGTAGCTGTACTTGTATAAGTAGGACTCGTCTTAGGTCTCTAGGACTCTAAGTCGAGTCTCCTCGTCTCAATTCTAGCTTGCTATCCCCTACTTCGAACGGAGTGAACATGTTACCGTCCCCTCAACCCTGGGACTTCCCCCCCTTGATCGACAGAGATGTTAGCCGTGTGGATGTCCTGATGGAGGTAGATGACCCCGAGGGAGTGGTAAGGCTGGATTAGTATATATTACCATATGCCTTGTTGGATGTGGATGGACTACATGAGTCGCTAGTGACTCAGCCCTATGTATGTGCCTTTGTAGCACTGTATCATCGTGTTCCGTGCCCTGTGCCCTGTACTCCTGTATTCTGCATAAATACGACTCAACAGTGACTCTAGGTCACTAAGTTGAGTCTCCTGTCCGTCTTACGCGGACAATATCATCTATTCACTGCACTCTTAGCCAGAAGGCGGCCGACAAGAGCCTTGTCATCATCACCCCGAGTCTATACATTATTGTCGTGTAAGCAGCAGTGACATTAGACTCAACTTTCTCATCATCACAGAGGCCCCACCAAAGGACTACCTCACGGACTTTGGAGATGGCAACAGCCTACCAAGGAATCCACACCTACAAAGGATCGACAAAGGAGTGATCCCTGGATACAACGGGATAGCAATCCTATACCACCCCGACACAACCAAGAAGGCACAGGACTGCATAGATAGAACCCATGTCTGGATACACAACGAGAAAGGATTCCTTGACCAAGTCTACCTCGAAGAAGATGGAGACAAATTCAAACTAGTGCGAGGACCTAGAAGGCCAGATATTGAAGTGCACAATGAACTAAACACGGCAGAAAGGCACCGCCAAAGAATCGAAGGAGGAAAATACCTGCCTATCCCACCTGATTCCGATGACAAACAAGACAACGTCCGACCCCCATCTCCCATCTCCACAGACCAACAACCCAACTCGCCTACCACTGACAAGGAGCCAGTGGAAGACCATACCAACATTATCATCAGACACTCTCCACTCATTGCCACTCGACCATTTGCTATGCTAATACATGAACACACCATGGCAACCACCACGGCAACAACTGCCACCACCACCACCACCAAACCAAAGATAGTGGCCTCCGTGCAGAAGAAACTGGACACGGCAATGAAATGACAACCGAGTAACAACCCCGGAGGAGGAAGCAGCAACCCCAGAGGAGGAAGCAGAAACCCCAGAGGAGGAAGCAGCAACCCTGGAGGGGGAGGCAGCAACCTGGGAGGAGGAGGAAACCCCGGAGCCCCCAACCCCCCCAACCTGGTGGCACCACCCATGCCCCCAGCAAACCAAGACGCCCGCCTCATGGGGAGTGCACCCACGAAATTTGACAGAGACCGAGCGAAAGCAGACCAATTCATGAACAAATTGCAACACTACTTCCGTGTAAACGCCACAGTCCCCGGCCTCCAATCCTGGATTCGCTGTGTAGCGATAGCCCTCACATTTATCAAAGGCCTGACAGTAGACGAATGGGCCCTCAACCAAGGAGATTGGGTAGACCAACTAGATCCACTCATCGAAGATGTCCCCGACATATGGACGAACTTCCTACTCGAATTCCGGAAGCAATTCCAAGACATGCAAGCAGAAGAACGAGCACACCTCCAGATCGAAGGCATGAAGATGAAGTGGCCCAACATCGACCAATACATCTAGGACTTCGAAAGAGTCGCCTGAAAGGCCGAATACCCGCTCACGGCACCTGCGACCATCAGATACTTCATGAAGGGACTAACCAAGTCCATAGTCAACGACATAGTCAAATCCCCCAAAGTCAACACTTATGCAGAGATCAAGCAATGAGCGGTCGACAGCATGGCCTCCCAACTCCTCATCTATGAGATGTTCAAACAGGATAAAGGCACTATGAGTCGACCCCCTTCGTCACGATGGAACCGGTTTGCACAGCCTAATCCAGTTAACCAACAACCCAGCCGACCCAACATCCGAGGGTACAATTCCACCAACATGCCGTGACACTTGAATAACGCCCCGTCCCGATGGACATCGACGCAGACCGTGCACACACTAACCGGAACAACAACTGGAGGAACCGAAACCCCCAAGGAAGGACGGTCCAGATGCAAGATGAACAAGGAAACGTCTATCAAGTAAACATTGCCCAAACCCAACCGGTTAACCGAAACCCCTGCGGTGCCTGCTACGAATGCAATCAAGTCGGACACTTCGCATGCAACTGCCCCAACCAAAAGAAGAAACCACACATGGCCATGGCCCAGCTGGTCGACTGGATGGCGAACACACCGACCACCAGCGAGAACTCGGTCGACAAAATGGCGACAAGGCTTGCAGCCATGACCCCCGACCAATGCAACCAGGTAGCGGCCCACTTCAGGGGAGGAGTAGTAGCAGCCGAGGAAGAGGGTTTTCAGGACACCTAACCAGTTCGGCCTTGGTTAGGGCATTAAGTACAAGGAGCGTGAATCTATCAAACTGTCGATCAATGACAATTCGCATATATCTAAACTCCCTGTTTAAGAGGGCCGAAACCTCTGCACTACTAGACTCTGGTGCAACAGAGAACTTCATCAACCCCGACTACACAAGAGAACTCAAGCTGCCAGTCGAAGAACTAGTGGAACCTCGCAAAGTATTCAATGTAGACAGAACCCAGAACCGCCACAGACAAATCACCCACCACACAGACCTAGAAGTACGAACAGGCGACCAAATGCGAACAATGCACTTCTTCCTTACCAACCTAGGCAAACAGAAAGTGATACTAGGATACCCATGGTTTGCCGCAGTCCAACCAATCGTCGACTGGGCAAAAGGATGGATCGCCTACAAACAACTGCCTGTAGTCATCAAAGCCAGGATCTGACAATCCCCGACAAGGGTCTGCACCACTGCCGCATCAGACCGACAAACGCTGGCCTCCAAACTGGCAGAGAAACACATGGCCCAATCACTGCCAATCCCAAACAAGTACTGCCGACACGCCTTTGTATTCAGCGAAGTAGAATCAAAGCAATTCCCACCACCACGAGAGTGGGATCATGCCATCGAACTGAAGCCAGGCCACCCAGAAAATATGCCAGGAAAGGTGTATGCTCTAACCCAACCCGAGCAAGAAGCACTCGCAACCTTCCTCCAAGAACACCTCGATAAAGGATATATCACTGAGTCCAAGAGTCAGTTTGCAGCCCCATTCTTCTTCGTCAAAAAGAAGGATGGGAAGCTCTGGCCAGTACAAGACTACCAGAAGCTCAACAAATGGACCCGCTGGAACACCACACCACTCCCACTCATCCCCGAACTTATCACGAGGGTCTGAGGAGCCAGCCTATTTACCAAATTCGACATTTGCTGGGGGTACAACAACATGCAGATACGCGACAGAGACCAATGGAAAGCAGCATTCATCACCAACCATGGTCTCTTCAAACCGCCAGTGATGTTCTTCGGGATGACCAACTCACCAGCCACCTTCCAAACCATGATGAACACACTCTTCAGGGAAGAACTCCAACAAGACTGGCTGTTGATCTACATGGACAACATCCTCATACACACCAAATCAGACCTCCCATACCACCGAACGAGAGTCCACCAAATCCTTGACAAGCTACACAAACACAACCTCTTCCTTAAACTGGAAAAATGCATCTTTGAACAGAAGGAGGTCGAGTTCCTAGGGGTCATCCTAGGTCATAACACTATCCGCATAGACCCAGCCAAAGTACAAGGAGTGGCAGACTGGAAACTGCCACAAACGGTCAGAGACATCAGAGCCTTCCTAGGCTTTACAGGGTACTACCGATACTTCATCAAGGACTACTCAAAAATTGCGAGGCCCTTGATCCACCTGACAAAAAAGGCGACACCGTTTACATGGGAAGAAGCCCAAGTCAAAGCCTTCGAAACCCTCAAAACACACATGTGCCAGAACCCAATCCTACACCAACCCAACTACTCAAAACCATTCTTCCTAGCCACAGACGTGTCTGCATACAGTGTGGGAGCTGTACTCTTACAAGAGGGAGAAAAACACCCCAGAAAAACCTCACCAACCAAACACCCCATAGCCTATTACTCCGCGACATTCACGCCAACTGAGTGCAACTACGACATCTACGAGAGAGAACTCCTAGCACTGATGAAAGCCCTGGCCCACTGGTGACCCCATCTAGCAGGATCGACGATCCCAGTCACAGTCCTCACCGACCACACAAACCTCACCTACTGGAAATCCCCATGGAAGGTAAACCGCCGCGTAGCACACTGGTTTGCAGAACTCCAGGAATACCACCTGAAGATCCAGCACGTGCCGGGGAAGCTCCACACCCCGGCAGACCTCCTCTCCCGACCACCAGGAGTAGATAGAGGTGACACAGACAACGAGAACATGACCCTTCTCCACCCCGACACATTCATCAGGCTATCCACCACCAAAGACCCCAAAGATGAGTGGTGGGAGTTAGAGCGACGAATAGGACTGGTGCAACGGAAGCACCCCCCCAAGATCGTGAAATGGATCAAACACCACCAAGCAACCATGACCCACTCACACAACGACGGTAACCTAAAGCATTGGCGTGTACAGGGGAGAATCGCCATCCCACCAGACGACACCCTAAAGAAAGAAATCCTCCACCGATTCCACGACCTGGAAACCAGATGATAAGCTCCGCCTCTAGTATGGAGAGAGGTGAGGTGTTTTATGGACCGACAGACTGGCTGGGATCACGTGATCCCATGACTCACATACGATACACGCATGGCTCCTCAACTGGACTGGCTGACTGAGGCTCTTACTATACTGCTGACTGACGGATGACTCACAAGCGCATCATGCTTACTGTACGATAGGGTGGATGACTGATCCCTTACAAACCGGCTTAGCAACCGGTTCTGAGACTATTAGTCATACGAGGTTCGACTCTGTATATATATGACTCTATACGAACAGTTGAGCCTTAAGCTCGACTTTGCTTTGCAATCGCAGCCTCTTGTATCCTCCTGTCTACTGCACGGCCCCTCTCTACTCTTCCATTGATACTTCAAAGGTCCTTAAAGGCGGACCTTTGCCTTCGAAGCTTAGTGATTGGGCTATACCAATCAACACGCATCTCAGGAGTCTGAACACGTGCCTCGGCACGCCTCGGACCACACACTTTCCTAAACTGTCAGGTGTGCACGAAGCCCCGCTGCGGGCTTAACACAAGTCGAGCTTCTCTTAAAGCCAACCTGGCGGACATACTACTCGACCTTGGAAGGAAACAAAAGCTCTCAAAGAGCCCCGACATCCGGTTCAGAAATAGAACCACCGACGACCTCCCTACAGAAATACAGGGAAAAGCCTTCTGGCTAGAATCACGGACCGAGGGACGATCAGCATATCACCTCAGAGAAGGGTTATACACATACCCTGTTGAATACATCAACGGAACCTGGTACAAAATCAGTTGGACCATTGACGAGTGCTACGAAGTTAGCAGAGAAGACGAGATCAAAGACCCTCACGAGTCAGGGTTAGGAACTAAAAGTCAACCGTTCCTACTCGCCCCGGATCTCGAACGAATCCACACAGAGATCACTCAAGGAAGTGACGAAGCACACGAAGTAAAAACCACTTCACCAGCCTCAGATCCAGACATCCCCACGACCGACCAGGCTCACGCACCGGTCATCGAACAACTTACAGCAGCAATGGCAGCAATCGCCGTAGCTCACATACAACCGGCACAGGTTGCCGGACCAGCACAAGCTCCACAACCAGCTGGAGGACAACCAGCAGGAGGAGGACAACCCCAACAACCACCAGCCGGAGGACAACCGCCCGCCGGAGGACAACTGCCCGCCGGAGGACAACCAGGAGGCGGAGGAGGCGGAGGTGGAGGAGGCGGCGGAGGAGGCGGCGGAGGCCAACCAGCAGCCGGACAAGCAGCAGCCGGACAAGCAGCAGCCACACCACCCCGTAACGAAGCCCTCAAAGGAATGATCCCCCAGATCTTCCAAGGAGACAGGAAAGACGCGGAACGCTTCATGCAACAATTTGGAGCATATCGCTTCCTTAACCGACACAACTCCACCTTCACCAACAAGGCAGAACAAGTGGCTTACGCCATTACCTTCATCAAAGGACCATTGGTCGACGACTGGTCGTACGACATGGCGGACCAACTATCCATCAAAGTGGAAGGAAACCCAACCACAGGAGATCCCCTGACACACGCAGAAAATGACCCAGCCCTCTGGGAATGGTTTGCAAGAGCCTTCAGAGACGCCTTTACCGATTCCACCAAGAAACAAGACGCATATTCCCGCCTCACAAAAATGGAACTAGATGTGGACAAAGTCGACTCATCCATCACACTCTTCAAACATCTCATCAGGGAAGCAGGATGGGGACCGGACACAGAAGGAACAATTAAACTGTTCCAAGACATTCTACCAGTCGGACTCCATCGCATTATCCGCCAACGAGAAACCCTACCAGCAACCATGGAAGAATGGTATGATGCGACCCAGAAGACAGTCCAAAGGTGGCAGGATCTTAATGACAACATCGGACCCAAAGGAGGACCTGGCCACATCTCGACCAGAGCCAATCGAATGAGGAGCTATCAGAAGCCCTCTCCACCGAAACGACAAAAGGACCCCAACGCAATGGACATCGACGCCATCTGCACCATGGGAAAGCTCACCGATGAAGAACGAACCAAGCTCATGAAAGAAGGAAGGTGCTTCCGCTGTCGCAGGTTGGGACACATGTCCCGAGCCTGCCCGGACAAAGGAAAAGACAAGGGCAAAAACCCGGATCGACCCCGCAGCTCCCAAGGGCAGTACACCAAAGAAAAACCCAAAGTCCGAGCCGCGGTAATCAACGAAGATGAAGAAGAGGAACAGCATAGCGAAGCTGAAACCTCTACCACTGCACCTCCCTCCTACACCAAAAAGGACGTCCTCCAGTATATTAGGGGGATGACTATTGAAGACCGGGAGAACCTCTACGAGGAGCTATCGGCCAAGGCAGATTTTTAGGAAGCTCGAAGCTGACGGTCTGGCTGAGAGCAATGGGATTGCAAGATACGATGTACATTAGGAAACTCTCGACTCTGAATATGAATGTTTCTTTTCGCACTTCGCAATCCAAGGCCGACAAATCCGCCCTCATAGACAGTGGCACAACCGACAACTTCATCGATGAAGACACCTGGAAACGACTTGGGATAGGACGTAAGGAACTGGCTAGACCAGTTACCGTACACAATGTCGACGGCACAGAAAACAAACAAGGAAAGATCACCCACTACTGCTGGCTACGCATTGTCAAGGGAGACAAACACATGCTCCAGAGATTCTACATCACAAGCCTAGGAAAAGATCGCATCATCCTAGGATATCCCTTCCTTTACGATTTCAACCCAAAAATCAATTGGAAGACAGGAAAGGTCTCAGGGGACTCGGTACAACTTCAAAGCAGCCGATATATGCATGTCGCCAAAAACATCTTCTTTATGCAAAGAGAGGCGATCAAACAACTAGGGAAACCTAAGGAAAACGAAGCCATATATGTGCGACGGACCAACATCGCACAAGAATGGGCCCAAAAGGCGGATAAGGATAAAATCCACCTCACCATCGATACCATCCCAAAGGAATACCGAAGACACCAAAAAGTCTTCTCAGAAGAAGAAGCACGACGCTTCCCACCTGCACGATCCGAAGATATGACCATCAAACTGACCCCCGACGCACCAAAAGAGCTAAACTGCAAGGTATACCCCTTATCCAAGGACGAGCGAGAGCTCTTAGAGAAATGGACCCTAGAGGAAGAAGAACTCGGACGAATCTACAAAGGACCTTCCCCTTACACAGCACCCGTCTACTTCATTAACAAAAAAGACAGTGCAGAGAAGAGGATTATTATGGATTACCAACAACTCAACAAGTATACGGTCCGAGATAACAATCCTCTACCCAACATCCAATCTGCGCTAGAAAGGCTTCACGGCAAACTGCTATTCTCAAAGTTTGACATTCGCTGGGGCTATAATAACATATGCATCGCTGAGGAAGATCAAACCAAAGCAGCGTTCAAAACTCCCCAAGGCACCTACGTTCCTCGAGTCATGTACTTTGGACTCACAAACGCACCCCCTTTCTTCCAACGAACCATGCATCGAGATTTCCGCCCGCTACTCCAAAAGTATCCTGAAAACCTAGGAAACTACATGGACGATTGGTGGGTAGCCACAGCCAACGACAAAGAAGGCCGCCAATTACATAAACAAATCGTCCACGACTTTCTCGACAAAATGGAAGAATGTTCATACTTCCTGAAGCCGAAGAAATGCCAATTCGAAAAGGACGAAATGGAAATCCTTGGATGGCTCGTAGGAGGCGGACGAGTACAGATCGACCCCGCCAAAGTAAAAGGAATATCAGAATGGCCCAGGATGCTCAAGTCCGTAGAAGAAGTAAGAAAGACCCTAGGCATGTTAGGCTACCAATGACCCTTCATTCAAGGATTTGCATCCATAGCCCGACCCCTACACGACCTTACAAAAAAGGGAGCTCCCTTCATCTGGACAGAAAAGTGTACGGAAGCACTAGACGAACTCATCACACGAGTAACCACTGAACCAGTCCTCTGGCACCCAAATCCGGCAAAGCCATACGAACTTGAAGTTGATGCCTCTGCCTTCGCACTCGGCAGCATCCTTTATTAAAGGGACAACAACAACAAACGACGAGCAGTCGCTTACCATTCAAAAGCACTAAATGCAGCCGAAAGGAACTACTCCATCGGTGACAGAGAATTCCTGGCCATCATAGAAGGCCTGAAACGTGTACAACACCTAGTGATGGGATCACCCCACAAATTGATCATCTACGTGGACCACGACAACCTCTGCTACTACCGACACCCACAAAAATTGAACCGACACGTCGCTAGATACATCGCATTCCTGGCTGACTTCGACTTCGAATTAGTCCACCTCCCGGGTAAGCGAAACCAAGCAGACCCTCTATCCCGACGCCCAGACCACGACGACGGATCAGCAGACAATGAAGAGACCACAGCTCTGCCAAACGAACTCTTCGCCAGAGCAATTGAAATCTCGATCCTGGAACAACAGGTCCATCAATTACAAAAGGCAAACAGCGAACTATGCCAAAAGTGGAAGAAAAAGCACGGCATCTACCAAGACGAATGGAAGGTCTGGTGGAAAGCGGGATCATTAGTGGTTCCTGAAGATGTACAACTCCGACGTACGTTCCTCCAGGAATATCATGATACTCCGACGTCGGGACATCCCGGAGTTTGGAAAACCTACCTAATGCTAAAACGAGACTATTGGTGGCCCACGATCCATAAAGACGTGGAAGATTACATCAAAGGATGCGCCACCTGCCAGGCGGTAAAAACAATCACCCACTGCAACGTGCCCCCCATTGCGCCGATCGGCCCTGGTGAAGACACAACACCCTTCGCCACTATCACAATCGATTTCATTACGAAATTACCCGACTCACACAGCTGTGATACAATTCTCACCATCACCGATCACGACTGCACGAAGGCCGTAATTCTGATTCCGTGCCGAGAAGATATGGGAAGCGAGGAAGTCGTGAGGCTCTTCAGAGACCACACATTCCCCTACACCAGAATCCCTAAAAGAATTATCTCGGACAGAGACACACGGTTCACCTCACAATTCTTCAAGGAACTTTGTGCCCAACTCGAGATCAAGCAGAACATAAGCTCGGCCTATCATCCTCAAACAGACAGGCAATCGGAAAGAACGAACCAGACGGTAGAAACCATCCTGAGGATCTTTTGTAATCACCAACAAGACAATTGGGCAGACTGGCTCAAAGTCGCACAATACATGATAAATTCCCGTCCTTCGTCAACCACAAAGAAACCCCCATACGAATTATGGATGGGATTCATTCCCTGCACTCATCAACCCACGCGTGTCGGGAATGTACCAGCAATCGAAGAGAGGAAGTCCCAACTTCTAGAAGCCAGGAAAAGCGCCCAAGAAGCCATCAGCAAGGCGCAATCCCTTTGGACCAAGAATCCACATTTCCAAAGATACCGAGTGGATCAGAAGGTCTGGCTGGAAGGGACCCATCTACGAACGACACACCCCACAATGAAATTAAGGGCCAAACGCTTTGGACCCTTCAAAGTGACAGAAGTACTTAGCACCGTTACATACAGACTGGACCTCCCAGCCGCGTGGAGGATCCACAATGTGTTCCATGCGGCTGTCCTCCACCCATACAAAGAAACAGAGTTACATGGACCCAACTTCCCTGAAGCACCTCCTGACCTGATCGAAGGACACGAGGAGTGGGAAGTAGACCACGTGTTAGCCTCAAGGCGAACCGGGAAGACAAAGACCTTACAATATCTCGTCCGGTGGAAAGGATTCTCCGAGGCACATGATTCCTGGGAACCAAAAAGGAATCTAGGCAACGCCGCCAAAAGGGTAGAAGAATTCCACAATAAGAACCCCAAGGCCATCCGGAGAATGGTTATAAACCCTCAAGAACTGACTATGGAGTCCTCACCACTCCCCGACATCACCACACTCTGTTCACAATTCGAGAGTCTATCCCTGATGTCCTCGCAGTTCAGTTCACCGTCTCCTGCAACTTGTAATGCCATGCTGGCCGTCGACACAGAAGAGGTCGCCGTGCTGGAAGCTTCGCTACACCCCACCAACGAACCACCTCCGCCTTTCCCCGCAGAACCCAACTACGCACCACCGACGGATACACCCCCCAGCTTCGGGCTGGAAGAATACTTGCGACTATCACCATCGCTCTACAGTGTCCACGGACCAAGCCGAATCCCCAGCCCCGAACCACTCCCTATTCCCCCACGTACCGACATACTCCCCCAAAGCAACCCAGAAGACCCGCAAAATCTCGTCCGCGGCCTTAGTAGCTTTGCGAGGGAAAGACTCTTCTACTCCCCGAGTGGCCTGGCGGCAGCACAGCTTATGCTAGAACGACAGGAAGAGGCTGATCACCCTCTGGTACTGGACCCCGAGACTAACGAGGTCCACCACGCCGCCACTCCACTGTCCTCGGTATCGAGCACGACACCGAGCTCCTCCACGTCCATGCACAGCTTCCCCTCACATTACACCATCGAAGTTGATGTAGATGACCTCGTACAGACACACCCAGGAGATGACTGGGTGAGGTTCCAGCCAGAAATCCACCGCACCTCCATCAAAGTCCCGGCGACCGAGGCAGAACCAACAGTCAAGGTGGATGCAAGGTTTGTGTGCTTCTGCCTCGACACCATTACGGGGGAACCCACTATCTACGGGACCATGGGGGTGGGACGACCCATATATGCGGACACCTTAGAGGCCGCTCCTGCATCCTGGGCGGCACCTGCCGACTACTGTGACGACAGATATTTCACCTTGCTGACGGAAGAAAGAATGATCGGAGGCCCGATGGAGAGGGCGATTGAAGACTTAGGAGACTATGGGGTAAAGGCGGACATCATCCGCCTTCGAGCTCTCGAGGCCGACAAGCGAAAATTGGCCTTCTGCCTCAAGGAGATCCAAGCCCTAGAGGCCCACGCACAGAAAAGGAGAGCCGAGTTCGGTATCCATCAACTCGCACATGTTGGTCGAACCAAGGTGGTCCGCCAGCGACTTATCCGAGCCAACGCGCGAGAACGACTTCTGGAGTTGGTGGATGAAGATCACGAGAGAGGAGAACTGGCATGGCGACACCGACAAGACAGGCGCGGCAACGTGCCATACAGCACCAACCGAGCGACCAGGCCCGACTCCCGGTTGAGGGGAGGAGCAAGCAGCAGGGTCTCGTGGAATAGCGAGAACGCCACGGATGACGCATTAGCCCGCGAGGAGTTCGAGGAGCGGAAACGCTGCTCTTATTGTCCGTGGTACGACCACCTTTCCACCCATTGCAAAACACCCCACCACCTTTGCTCGATCTCGACATCTGGCTGGTGCCGAGTCCCCCGCCATCATCGGTTCTTCAGAAACCAAATGCCTGCCACCTGCCCTTACAGAGGCCGCCGCCGTCATGCCAACGGCCACTACCTCACCTGCCAGCGCCATGCTCGCTACCTCACACTAGAGGAGCGAGAGATCGAGTACGACCATAACAATGCGGGGTGCGATGACCTTTGCAAGGGAGAGCTCAGCAGCGCAGGAATCGCTATGCGCCAGGCCATCACCCACGTGGTCCTAGATGAGTTCGAGAACACGGGCCCCTCTTACGCCCCTCGTTCCCCTTCCCCCGATTACGACTACGTCCCCGATGACAACGAGGGATCCGACTAGCGCGTGGAAGCGCTTCTTTGAGGGGAGGGTGGTGATAAGCTCCGCCTCTAGTATGGAGAGAGGTGAGGTGTTTTACAGACCGACGGACTGGCTGGGATCACGTGATCCCATGACTCACATACGATACACGCATGGCTCCTCGACTGGACTGGCTGACTGAGGCTCTTACTATACTGCTGACTGACGGATGACTCACAAGCGCATCATGCTTACTGTACGATAGGGTGGATGACTGATCCCTTACAAACCAGCTTAGCAACTGGTTCTGAGACTATTAGTCATACGAGGTTCGACTCTGTATATATACGACTCTGTACGAACAGTTGAGCCTTAAGCTCGACTTTGCTTTGCAATCGCAGCCTCTTGTATCCTCCTGTCTACTGCGCGGCCCCTCTCTACTCTTCCATTGATACTTCAAAGGTCCTTAAAGGTGGACCTTTGCCTTCGAAGCTTAGTGATTGGGCTATACCAATCAACGCGCATCTCAGGAGTCTGAACACATGCCTCGGCACGCCTCGGACCGCACACTTTCCTAAACCATCAGGTGTGCACGAAGCCCCGCTGCGGGCTTAACACCAGAGGGCACCAAGGACGAGACCCCACCATTGCGATCATCTGCCGGCACTTCTGGTGGCCAAACATGAACGAATGGATCGCACAATATGTGAAGGGATGCACCAAGTGTCAACAAAACAAAAACCTCACGAAGCAGACGAAGGTACCCCTCTACCGAATCCCCACGCCAACTGACGCCCTCCCATTCCAAATTGTGGCAATGGACCTGATTACCCAGCTCCCAATCAGTAACGGATATGACGCCATCCTTACGATAGTAGATCACGGATGCACAAGGGCGGCTGTATTCCTCCCCTGCAAAACAACTATCACTGGACAAGAAGTGGCGAAACTATACTACAACAACATCTACCGATGGTTTGGCCTACCTAGCAAGGTCATATCCGACAGGGACCCCCGATTCACATCTCTCTTCGCAAAGGCCCTCGCCCAACAACTGGGGATTAAACAAAATGTGTCCTCAGCATTCCACCCCCAAACAGACAGACTGTCAGAGTGGATGAACCAATGGGTAGAATAATACCTTCGCCTGACCATCAACAGCACCCAGACCGATTGGAGCGACTGGCTAGGGATAGCCACCATGGTGCATAACAATCACAAAAACGCCACCATCAACATTGCCCCCTCAGAGGCCCTCCTCGGTTACACACCTCGCCTACACCCCGTGGACCCCCCTCCATCACTTAATCAACATATAGAAGACAGAAAGCAAACCACCCTCAACAGGCATGCACAAGCAATCAAGGCCATCAACCACACCGCCCATCAGACGCCACCACCCCAGTTCCGGACTGGCCAGGAGGTCTGGCTCGAGGCCAAGAACCTCCAACTACCCTTCCAGACCCCTAAACTAGCTCCCAAGCGGCACAGCCCCTTCTGCATCACCAAACAGATATCACCAGTGGCGTATCAACTCCAGCTACCCGATACCTGGAAGATCCACAACATGTTCCACGCCAGTCTCCTCACAGCATATTGCGAAACCCCACAGCATGGGCCCAATTACATCAAACCACCCCCCAAACTGATCAAGGGGGAGCACGAGTACGAAGTCGAGGCCATCGTTAATCACTGCCTCTATGGGAGAATGAAAAGCCTACAATATCTCCTCAAATGGAAAGGATACCCACATGCAGACAACACATGGGAACCAGCCGACCAAGTGCATGCCCCCGCACTGGTCGAGTCATACCACAAGGGACGCCCCCTTGCTCAACCACATAAAAGGAGAGGCCTAAGAACTCGAACTACCATCCTCTCCCCACATCCCAAACTGCCATGTCCCACCAAATCATCCATATCTCTCCCGTTGAGAACTCCGTCACATACTTCCCAACCTCACCCACCAAGTCCGATGCCTCCACCGAAGCCCTCTACATCCCCGCCCCAGGGACCCCCTACCAGACGACCAGTCCCAATGGAGCCCTTCCTATTGTTGAGGACCCCTCGCCCACTAACACAGCACGGGTCCTTGCAGTGGACCTTGCCATCGGCACTATGCAGCCAGCCGTACCCCTATCACCCCGAGCCGTTAGCACTATTGTTGAAGGACAAGCCCACGCCCTCACGGCTCCAGTTCTCCTCCGCATGGTCCGCGGTCTCATCCTCACTGCCAAGCGCACTGAGGACCGGATGGAAGCTGTTCGGATCATGGCCGAAGAACAAGCCGCAGAGCTCGAGCAGAGCAAGGAACAGCGAGACATCCTCGGCCTCGGGGCCAGGAACCTCCAACTCGAGTGCAACTCCCAGGCCGAATCACTACGCCTCGCTGACCTCACCATCCGACGCCTGGCTGCCCAACCTGCAAGAGCAGATATTCCAACGGGTCTCCAGTCAGAGGCCCCTGAAGGATTTGTTGAGAACAACAGTGATAAGCTCCACCTCTGGCACGGAGGGAGGTGAGGTGTTTTACGGACTGACGGACTGGTTGGGATCATGTGATCCCATGACTCCTTACGATACACGCGTGGTTCATCGACTCGGACTGGATGACTGAGACCCTTACTGTACCTGATAAGCTCCATCTCTAGTACGGAGAGAGGTGAGGTGTTTTACGGACCGACAGACTGGCTGGGATCACGCGATCCCCTGACTCCTGCACGATACACATGCAACTCATTGTTTGGACTGGATGACTGAGATTCCTTACTGTACTGCTGACTGATGGTCCTGGATTGGCTGACTCACAAGCGCATCATGCTTACTGTACAATAGGATAGATGACTGATCACTTACAAACCGGCTTAGCAACCGGTTCTAGGACTATTAGTCATACTAGGTTCGACTCTGTATATATACGGCTCTGTATGAACGGTTGAGCCTTAAGCTCGACTTTGCTTTGCAATCGCAGCCTCTTGTATCCTCCTGTCTACTGTGCGGCCCCTCTCTACTCTTCCATCTATACTTCAAAGGTCCTTAAAGGCGGACCTTTGCCTCCGAAGCTTAGTGATTGGGCTATACCAATCAACGCACATATCAGGAGTCTGAACACATGCCCCGGCACGCTTCGGACCGCACACTTTCCTGAACTGTCAGAAGTGCATGAAGCCCCGCTGCGGGCTTAACACAAGTCAAGCTTCTCTTAAGCCAATCTGGCTGACATACTACTCGACCTCGGAAGGAAACAAAAGCTCTCAAAGAGCCCCAACATCCGGTTCAGAAATAGAACCACCGACGACCTCCCTACAGAAATACAGGGAAGAGCCTACTGGCTAGAATCACAAACTGAAGGGCGATCAGCATATCACCTCAGAGAAGGGTTATACACATACCCTGTGGAATACATTAACGGGACCTGGTACAGAATCAGTTGGACCATCGACAAGTGCTACGAAGTTAGCAGAGAAGACAAGATCACCGATCCCCAAGAAAAAGGATTAGGAACCAAAAGCTGACCGTTCCTACTCGCCCCTGACCTCGAACGAATCCACACAGAAATCACACAAGGAAGTGACGAAGCACCCGAAGTAAAAACCACTTCACCAACCTCAGACCCAGACATCCCCACAACAGACCAAGCTCACACACCGGTCATCGAACAACTCACAAAAGCAATGGCAGCAATTGCTGTAGCCCATGTGCAACCAGCACAAGTAGCAGGACCAATCCCACAGCTCCCAGGAGGAGGGCAACCAGGAGGAGGGGGACAACCCCAACCACCCCCCGCTGGAGGACAACCTCCCGCCGGAGGACAACCAGGCGGTGGAGGAGGCGGAGGCGGTGGTGGAGGCGGCGGCAGAGGACCACCGGCAGCTGGACAAATAGCAGCCGGACAGGTAGTAGCCACACCACCCCGCAATGAAGCCCTTAAAGGAATGATTCCCCAAATCTTCCAAGGAGACAGAAAAGATGCCGAACGATTCATGCAGCAATTCGGAGCTTACCGCTTCCTCAACCAGCACAACTCCACCTTCACCAACAAGGCAGAACAAGTGGCCTACGCCATTACGTTCATCAAAGGACCACTAGTCGACGACTGGTCGTATGATATGGCGGACCAACTATCCATCAAGGTAGAAGGAAACCCAAACACGGGAGATCCCCCGACACACGCAGAAAACGACCCTGCCCTCTGGGAATGGTTTGCAAGGGCATTCAGAGACGCCTTTACCAACTCCACCAAGAAACAAGACATGTACTCCCGTCTCACAAAGATGGAACTAGACGTAGATAAAGTCAACTCCTCCATCACCCTCTTCAAACATCTCATCAGGGAAGCAGGGTGGGGACCAGACGCAGAAGGAACAATCAAACTGTTCCAAGACATCCTGCCGGTCGGACTCCACCGTGTTATCCGCCAACGAGAGACCCTACCAACAACCATGGAAGAATGGTATGATGCGACTCGAAAAACGGTCCAACGATGGCAGGACCTTAACGATAACATCGGACCCAAAGGAGGACCTGGCCACATCTCTACCAGAGCTAACCGAATGAGAGGATATCAAAAGCCCTCGCCCCCAAAAAGACAAAAGGACCCAAATGCGATGGACATCGACGCTATCCGCACCACAGGAAGGCTAACAGATGAAGAGCACACCAAGCTGATGAAGGAAGGAAGATGCTTCCGCTGTCGCAAGTTGGGACACATGTCCCGAGCCTGCCCGGACAAAGGAAAGGACAAGGGCAAAAACCTGGATCGACCCCGCAGCTCCCAAGGGCAGTACATCAAAGAAAAGCCCAAAGTCCGAGCCGCGGTAATCAACGAAGACGAAGAAGAGGAACAGCATAGCGAAGCTGAAACCTCTACCACTGCACCTCCCTCCTACACCAAAAAAGACATCCTCCAATACATCACAGGAATGACCATTGAAGACCGAGAGAACCTCTATGAGGAATTATCGGCGAAAGCAGATTTTTAGGACGCTCAAAGCCGACGGTCTGGCTTAGAGCAACGGGATTGCAAGATACAATGTACATTAGGAAACTCTCGACTCTGAATATGAATGTTTCTTTTCGCACTTCGCAATCCAAGGCCGACGAATCCGCCCTTATAGATAGTGGCACAACAGACAACTTCATCAACGAAGACACATGGAAACGACTCGGGATAGGACGCAAGGAACTGGCCAGACCAGTCACCATCCATAATGTTGATAGAACGGAAAACAAACAAGGGAAGATCACCCACTACTGCTGGCTCCACATCGTCAAAGGAGAAAAGCACACGCTCCAACGATTCTATATTACAAGCCTAGGAAAAGATCGCATCATCCTAGGATATCCCTTCCTATATGACTTCAACCCAAAGATCAACTGGAAGACGGGGAAGGTCTCTGGAGAATCAGTACAACTCCAGAGCAGCCGATATATGTATAGCGCCAAATGCATCTTCTTCATGCAAAGAGAAGCAATTAAACAACTGGGACAACCTGCCGAAGGCAAAGCCATCTACGTACGACAAACCAATATTGCACAAGAATGGGCCCAAAAGGCGGACAAAGATAAAATCCACCTCACCATAGACACTATCCCAAAGGAATACCGAAGACATCAAAAGGTATTCTCAGAAGAAGAAGCACGACGCTTCCCACCTGCACAGTCCGAAGACATGACTATCAAGCTAACCCCGGAAGCACCAAAAGAACTGAATTGCAAGGTATACCCCCTCTCCAAAGACAAACGAGAACTCCTGCAAAAATGGATTCTCGAAGAAGAAGAACTCGGACGAATCTACGAAGGACCATCACCTTACACGGCACCGGTCTACTTCATCAACAAGAAGGACAGCTCGGAGAAAAGAATTATCATGGACTATCGACAGCTGAACAAGTACACAGTTCGAGATAATAACCCTCTGCCCAACATACAGTCAGCACTAGAAAGACTGCACAGCAAGCTACTCTTCTCCAAGTTTGACATTCGCTGGGGATACAATAACATACGTATCGCTGAAGAAGACCAAACTAAAGCAGCGTTCAAAACTCCCCAAGGCACTTATGTTCCCCGAGTTATGTACTTCGGGCTCATAAACGCACCTCCCTTCTTCCAACGAACCATGCACCGAGACTTCCGCCCCTTACTCCAAAAATACCCCGAAAACCTGGGAAACTACATGGACGATTGGTGGGTGGCCACAGCCAACGACAAAGAAGGCCGCCAATTGCACAAACAAATCGTCCACGACTTTCTGGACAAAATGGAAGAGTGCTCCTACTTCCTAAAACCAAAGAAGTGTCAATTCGAAAAGGATGAAATGGAAATCCTCGGATGGCTCGTAGGAGGAGGACGAGTATGTATCGACCCTGCTAAAGTAAAGGGGATATCAGAATGGCCCAGGACCCTCAAATCGGTAGAAGAAGTCAGAAAGACCCTAGGAGTGCTCGGCTACCAGCAACCTTTCATCCAAGGATTTGCAGCAATAGCCCGACCGCTACACGACCTCACCAAGAAAGGAACCCCTTTCATCTGGACCGAAAAATGCACAGAGGCGCTGAATGAACTCATTACGCGAGTTACCACTGAACCAGTCCTCTGGCATCCAAATCCCGCCAAACAGTATGAACTCGAAGTCGATGCCTCTGCTTTCGCTCTCGGGAGCATCCTCTACCAAAGAGATGACAACAACAAACGACAAGCAGTGGCCTATCATTCAAAAGCACTAAACGCAGCAGAAAGAAACTACTCCATTGGAGACAGAGAATTCCTGGCCATCATAGAAGGCCTGAAACACGTACGACACCTAGTGATGGGATCGCCCTACAAATTGATCATCTACACGGATCACGACAACCTCTGCTACTACCGGCACCCACAAAAATTAAACCGACGCATAGCTCGATACATTGCGTTCCTGGCCGACTTCAACTTTGAATTAGTCCATCTCCCTGGCAAGCAAAACCAAGCAGATCCCCTATCCAGACGTCCAGACCATGACAACGGATCAGCAGACAATGAAGAGACCACAGCTCTGCCAAACGAACTCTTCGCCAGAGCAATTGAAATCTCTATCCTGGAACAACAGGTCCATCAACTGCAGAAGACAAACAGCGAACTATGCCAAAAATGGAAGAAGAAGCACGGCATCTATCAAGACGAATGGAAGGTCTGGTGGAAGGCAGGATCCTTAGTGGTCCCTGAAGACATACAACTCCGACGTACGTTCCTCCAGGAATACCACGATACTCCGACATCGGGACATCCCGGAGTCTGGAAGACCTACCTGATGCTAAAACGAGATTACTGGTGGCCCACGATCCATAAAGATGTGGAAGATTATGTCAAAGGATGCGCCACCTGTCAAGCGGTAAAAACAATCACCCACCGCAACATGCCCCCCATTGTGCTGATCGGTCCTGGTGAAGACACAACACCCTTTGCCACTATCACAGTCGATTTCATCACGAAGTTACCCGACTCACGCGGCTGTGATACAATTCTTACCATCACCGATCACGACTGCACGAAGGCCGTGATTCTAATTCCGTGCCGAGAAGACATGGGGAGCGAGGAAGTCGCAAGGCTCTTCAGAGACCACACGTTCCCCTACACGGGCCTCCCCAAAAGAATCATATCGGACAGAGACACGCGGTTCACCTCGCAATTCTTCAAAGAACTCTGCGCCCAATTGGATATCAAACAGAACATGAGTTCCGCGTACCATCCCCAAACCGATGGGCAGTCGGAACAAACGAATCAAACAGTAGAAACCATACTGAGGATCTTTTGCAACCACCAACAAGATAACTGGGCAGACTGGCTCAAGGTCGCCCAGTACATGATAAATTCTCGTCCCTCTTCGACCACAAAGAAACCCCCATACGAACTATGGATGGGATTCATTCCCCGCACTCATCAACCCACACGTGTCGGGAATGTACCGGCAATCGAAGAAGGAAAGTCCCAACTTCTAGAAGCCAGGAAAAGCGCCCAAGAAGCCATCAGCAAGGCGCAATCCCTTTGGACCAAGAACCCACACTTCCAAAGGTACCGAGTAGATCAGAAGGTCTGGTTGGAAGGGACCCATCTACGAACAACACACCCCACAATGAAATTAAGGGCCAAACGTTTTGGACCCTTCAAAGTGACGGAAGTACTCAGCACAGTGACGTACAGACTGGACCTCCCAGCCGCGTGGAGGATCCATAACACATTCCACGCGGCCGTCCTCCACCCATATAAGGAAACGGAACTACACGAACCTAACTTCCCTGAGGCACCTCCTGAACTGATCGAAGGACACGAGGAGTGGGAAGTGGACAACGTGTTAGCCTCAAGGCGAACAGGAAAGGCAAAGGTATTACAATACCTCGTCCGGTGGAAGGGATTCTCCGAGGCCCACGATTCTTGGGAACCGAAACAGAATCTGGGCAACGCCTCCGTAAAGGTGAAGGAATTCCACGATAAAAACCCAAAAGCTATCCGAAGAATGGTTATAAACCACTCGGAATCGACAATGGGATCCTCACCGCTCCCCGACATCTCCCTCCTTTGCAACCAGTTCGAAAACCTATCCCTCATGTCCTCGAACTACAGCTCACCGTCACCCACCACTCGCAACGCCATGTTAGCAGTGGACACGGAGGAAGTGGCCATCTTAGAAGCCGAACTCCATCCAACCACCGAACCACCACCGGCCTTCCCCGAAGAACCAGAATATGCCCCACCAACAAACACACCCCCTAGCTTCGGGATGGAAGAGTACTTGCGCCTCTCGCCTTTGCTGTACAGCATACACAGACCAAGCCGGGTCCCCAGCCCCGAACCACTACCCATTCCCCCACGTACCAACCCACTCCCCCAAAGCAACCCAGAGGACCCGCGAAATCTCGTCCGCGGTCTTAGTAGCTTTGCAAGGGAAAGACTCTTCTACTCCCCGAGTGGCCTGGCGGCAGCACAACTCATGCTAGAGCGACAGGAAGAGGCTGACCACCCTCTGGTACTGGACCCCGAGACTAACAAGGTCCACCGCGCCGCCACTCCACTGTCTTCGGTATCAGACACGACACCGAGCTCCTCCCCAGCCACATCCATGCACAGCTTCCCTTCACATTACACCATCGAAGTTGACGTGGATGACCTCGTACAAACACACCCAGGAGATGATTGGGTGAGGTTCCAATCGGAAATCCACCGCACCTCCATCAAAATCCCGGCAACCAAAGCAGAACCAGCGGTTAAGGTGGATGCAAGGTTCATACGTTTCCGTGTCGACAACGTCACAGGAGAGCCCACTATCTACGGAACCATGGGAGCTGGGCGACCCGTGTACACAGAGACCTTGGAAGCCGCCCCCGCATCATGGGCGGCACCTGCCGACTACCGCGATGACAGATATTTCACCTTGCTGACGGAAGAGAGAATGATCGGAGGCCCGATGGAAAGGGCAATTGAGGACTTGGGAGACTATGGGGTAAAGGCAGACATCATCCGCCTTCGAAATCTCAAAGCCGACACGCGTAAACTGGCCTTCTGCCTTAAGGAAATCCAGACCCTAGAGGCCCATGTCCAGAAGAGGAGGGCCAAGTTTGGCATCCACCAACTCGCACACGTCGGCCGGACCAAGGCAGTCCGCCAGAGACTTATCCGAGCCAATGCACGGGAGTGGCTTCTGGAGTTAGTGGATGAAGATCACGAGAGAGGAGAATTGGCATGGCGACACCGACAAGACAGGCGCAGCATCGTGCCATACAACACCAACATAGCGACTAGGCCCGACTCCAGGTTGAGAGGAGGAGCAGGCAGCAGAGTTTCTTGGAACAGTGAGAACGCCACTGACGATGCACTAGCCTGCGAGGAATTCGAGGAGCGGAAACGCTGCTCTTATTGTCCGTGGTACGACCACCTCTCCACCCACTGCGAAACGCCTCATCACCTCTGCTCGATCTCAACATCTGGTTGGTGCCAAGTCCCCTGCCACCACCGCTTCTTCCGGAATCAGATGCCTGCCACCTGTCCTTACGGAGGCTGCCGCCACCATGCAAATGGCCATTACCTCACCTGTCAACGCCACGCCCGCTATCTCACATTGGAAGAGCGGGAGATAGAGTACGACCACAACAATGCAGGATGTGACGACCTCTGTAAAGGGGAACTCAGCAGTGCGGGGATTGCCATGCGCCAGGCAATCACTCAGGTCGTCCTAGACGAATTTGAGAACGCAGGCCCCTCTTATGCCCCTCGCTCCCCTTCTCCCGACTACGATTACATCCCCGGCGATAACGAGGGATCCAACTAAGTGTGTGGAAGCGCTCCTTTGAGGGGAGGGTGGTGATAAGCTCCATCTCTAGTACGGAGAGAGGTGAGGTATTTTACGGACCGACGGACTGGCTGGGATCATGCAATCCCCTGACTCCTGCACGATACACATGTGACTCATTGTTTGGACTGGATGACTGAGATTCCTTACTGTACTGCTGACAGATGGTCCTGGATTGGCTGACTCACAAGCGCATCATGCTTACTGTACGATAGGATAGATGACTGATCACTTACAAACCGGCTTAGCAACCGGTTCTAGGACTATTAGTCATACTAGGTTCGACTCTGTATATATATGACTCTGTACGAACGGTTGAGCCTTAAGCTCGACTTTGCTTTGCAATCGCAGCCTCTTGTATCCTCCTGTCTACTGTGCGGCCCCTCTCTACTCTTCCATCTATACTTCAAAGGTCCTTAAAGGCGGACCTTTGCCTCCGAAGCTTAGTGATTGGGCTATACCAATCAACGCACATATCAGGAGTCTGAACACGTGCCCCGGCACGCTTCGGACCGCACACTTTCCTGAACCGTCAGGAGTGCACGAAGCCCCGCTGCGGGCTTAACAGTACTGCTGACTGATGGTTCTGGTCTGACTGACTGATACACACATCATGCTGACAGTGTATGATAGGTAGATGACTGATCACTTACAAACCGGCTTAGCAACCGGTTTTAGGACTATTAGTCACACTAAGTTCGAACCTGTATATATAGGACTCTACACAAATAGTTGAGCCTTAAGCTCGACTTTGCTTTGCAATCGCAGCCTCTTGTTCACTCCTGTTCACTGCACGGCTCCCCTCTACTCTTCCATCTATTCTCGAAGGTCCTTAAAGGCGGACCTTGCCTTTGAAGCTTAGTGATTGGGCTATACCAATCAACGCACATCTCAGGAGTCTGAACACGTGCCTCGGCACACCTTGGACCGCACACTTTCCTAAACCGTCAGGTGTGCACGAAGCCCCGCTGTGGGCTTAACACAAGTCGAGCTTCCTCTAAAGCCAAACTGGCTGACATACTACTCGACCTTGGAAGAAAACAAAAGCTCTCAAAGAGCCCCGACATCAAGTTCCGAAATAGAACCTCTGACGACCTCCCTTCAGAAATACAAGGGAAAGCCTTCTGGCTAGAATCACGGGCTGAAGGACGATCAGCATATCACCTCAGAGACGGGCTATACACATACCCCGTAGAATACATCAACGGGACCTGGTACAGAATCAGCTGGACCATCGACCAGTGCTACAAAGTTAACAGGGAAGACAAGATCGAAGATCCTCAAAAACTAGGACTAGGAATCAAAAATCAACCATTCCTACTAGCCCCAGATGTTAAGCCCACAGCGGGGCTTCATGCACACCTGACGATTTAGGAAGGTGTGTGGTCCGAGGCGTGCCGAGGCACGTGTTCAGACTCCTGAGATGTGTGTTGATTGGTATAGCCCAATCACTAAGCTTCGAAGGCAAGGTCCGCCTTTAAGGACCTTAAGGAATAGATGGAAGAGTAGAAAGGAGCCACACAGTGAACAGGAGTGAACAAGAGGCTGCGATTGCAAAGCAAAGTCGAGCTTAAGGCTCAACTGTTTGTACAGAGTCGTATATATACAGAGTCGGACTCAGTATGACTAATAGTCCTAGAACCGGTTACTAAGCCGGTTTGTAAGTAATCAGTCATCGACCTATCATACACTGTCTGCATGATGCACGTATCAGTCAGCCAAACCAGACCATCAGTCAGCAGTACAGTAAGAGTCTCAGTCATCCAGTCCGAATCGATGGGCCACGTGTGTGTCGTAAGGAGTCATGGGATCACGTGATCTCAGCCAGTCCGTCAGTCTGTAAAACACCTTGCCTCCTCCGTACCAGAGGCAGAGCTTATCACCACCCTCCCCTCAAAGTAGCGCTTCCACACGCTAGTTCAATCCCTTGTTATCACCGGGGACATAATCGTAGTCAGGGGACAGTGAGCGGGGAGTGTAAGAAGGGCCATCACCTTCAAACTCATCCAGGACGACTTGGGTGATGGCCTGCCTCATGGCAACGCCGGCACAACTCATCTCTCCTTTGCAGAGGTCGTCGCACCCTGCCTCGAGGTGGTTGTACTCGACCTGTCGATCCTCGAGGGATAGCTGCCAGGCCGTGCATTGGCATGTGAGGTAGTGTCCATTGGCGTGTTTATGTTGTCCCCCGTAAGGACAGGTGTTCGGCATCTGGTTGTTAAAGAATCGGTGGTGGCGGGGCACTCGGCACCAACCAGAAGTTCGGGTCGAGCAGAGATGGTGGGGGGTCTCGCAGTGAGTGGATAGGTGGTCAAACCACGGGCAGTAGGAGCAACGATGGCGCTCCTCGTATTCGTCTTGTGCGAGAGTGTCATTTTGCACATTATCACTGTTCCAAGAAACAGCACTTCGCACTCCTCCCCTCAGACATAGGGTCCCATGCTCGTGGTAGGGGCGTGCTTGTCTATGATGGGTTCAGTGTCGCCATGCCAATTCCCCCCTCTCACTGTCTTCATCTACCAACTGCAGGAGGCGCTCCCGGGCGTTTGCCCGTATCAACCGCTGGCACACTGCTTTGGTGTGCCCGATGTGGGCTAGTTGGTACATTCCGAACTCCGCTCGCCTCTTCTGGGTGTAGGCCTCGAGGGCCTATACTTCCTGTAGACAAAGGGCGAGCTTGCATCGGTCTGACTCCAAGTTCTGAAGGTGCATGATGTTGGCCTTGACCCTGTAATCTCCCAGGTCTTCTATCACTCTCTCGAGAGGTCCGCCGATCATTCTCTCCTCTGTCAGCATTTTGAAATGGTTGTCGTCTCGATAATCGGCTGGCGCTGCCCAACTAGCTGGGGCTGCTTCCAGGCTCTCGGCGTAGATCGGTCGACCCACTCCCATAGTCCCATAGATGGTGGGTTCACCGGTAATCGGTTCTACCTTGAAACAGACAAAGCAGGCCGGTACTTTGTTGAGAGGTTCCGCTTCCGTGGCTGGGATTTGGATCATTGTGCAATGTAGATCTGGGTCGAATCGGATCCAATCCTCTAAGGGGTGGTCCTGTATGACATCGTTGGCATCGACTTCTATGGTGTAATGCGAGGGGAGGCTGTCGACTGAGGTTGCAGGGGTAGAATGGGTATTGGTGTTGGAGGGTGTGGAGAGCGGGGTGGCGACCCTGTGAATTTCATGGGTGTCGGGATTTATGACGAGAGGGTGCTCTGCTTCTTCTTGCCTGGCTAGCATTAGTTGTGCAGCAGCCAGTCCCATCGTGGAGTAGAAGAGTCTTTCCCTTGCGAACTCGCTTAGTCCACGGACTTGGTTACGGGGGTTGTCAGGGTTGTCCTGGGGGAGTGGGTGGACGTGAGGGGGAGGAACAGGAAGGGGTTCGGGACTGGGGTGGCAACTGGATAGATGAAGGCTGTAACCCGAGGGTGAGAGGCGTAGGTACACGCCCTCTTCAACGTTCGGGGGTTCTTCTCTTGGTGGGGTGTACTCCGGTTCCTCCAGGAAGGCGGGGGGCGCTTCTGTCGTGGGGTGGAGCGATGCTTCTAGCACTGCTACCTCCTCGGTATCAACCGCCAGCATAGCGTTGCGGGTAGCCGGGGAAGGTGAACTATATCGTGAAGACATGAGGGATAAGTTTTCAAACTGAGTGCAGAGGGTAGAGATGTCCGGGAGTGATGAGGACTCCATTGCGACTTCTTGGGGGTTTATAACCATTCGGCGAATGGCCTTTGGGTTCTTATCGTGGAATTCCTTCGTTTTGAGGGTGGCGTTACTTAGATTCCTTTTTGGCTCCCAAGAGTCATGTGCTTCGGAGAACCCCTTCCATCTGACCAGGTATTGCAACGTTTTCTTCTGGCCAGTGCGCCTTGAGGCTAACACACTGTCTACCTCCCATTCCTCGTGTCCTTCGACTAGGTCAGGTGGTGTCTCCATGAAGTTAGGTCCATGGAGCTCCATCTTCTTATAGGGATGGAGGACAGCCGCGTGGAAGGTGTTGTGGATTCTCCACGCAGGTGGGAGATCTAGCCTATACGTTACGGCGCTAAGTACTTCCGTAACCTTGAAGGGTCCAAAGCGCTTGGCCCTTAGTTTGGTAGTTGGGTGCGTCGTACAGAGGTGGGTTCCTTCTAACCAGACCTTCTGATCCACGTGATACTGTTGGAAGTGTGGGTCTTTTGTCCAGAGGGATTGCACCTTGCTAATGGCTTCTTGGGCGCTTTTCCTGGCTTCTAGAAGTTGGGACTTTCGCTCTTCTATTGCCGGCACATTTCCGATGTGCGTGGGTTGATGGGTGCGAGGAATGAATCCCATCCATAGTTTGTACAGGGGTTTCTTTGTGGTTGAAGAGGGATGGGAGTTGATCATATACTGAGCCACCTTAAGCCAGTCTGCCCAGTTGTCTTGTTGGTGGTTGCAGAAGATCCGTAGGATTGTTTCCACCGTTTGGTTTGTTCTTTCGGACTGTCCATCAGTCTGGGGGTGGTACGCCGAACTCATGTTTTGCTTGATTTCCAGTTGGGCGCAGAGTTCCTTAAAGAATTGTGATGTGAACCACGTGTCTCTGTCAGAGATGATTCTTTTGGGGATTCCCGTGTAAGGGAAGGCATGGTCTCTGAAGAGCCTTGCGACTTCTTCGCTTCCCATATCTTCTCGGCATGGGATCAGGATCACTGCCTTAGTGCTGTCATGGTCGGTGATGGTAAGAATCGTATCACAGCTGCGCGATTCTGGCAGCTTTGTAATGAAATCGATGGTGATGGTGGTGAAGGGGGTTGTATCTTCCCCTGGTCCGATTGGCGCGATAGGGGGCACGTTGCAGTGTGTGATGGTCTTTACCGCTTGGCAGGTTGCACACCCTTTTACGTAGTCTTCTATGTCTTTTTGTAGGTTCGGCCACCAATAGTCATGTCTCAGCGCTTGGTAAGTTTTCCAGACTCCCGGGTGTCCGGAAGTGGGTGTGTCATGGTATTCTTGGAGGAAGGTGTGTTGTAGTTGTTTTTCGTCCAGGACAACTAGGGATCCCGCCTTCCACCAGACCTTCCATTTGTCTTGGTAGATTCCGTATTTTCTTTTCCATGCTAGACAGAGTTCATGGTTTTCCTTTTGTAACTGATGGACCTGGCGCTCCAAGATAGTGATTTCAATTGCTCTTGCGAACAACTCATTTGGAAGTGCCGTGGTTTCCTTGTTATCTGTTGAACCGTCGTCGTGATCGGGGCGTCTAGATAGTGGGTCTGCTTGATTTCTCTTTCCTGGGAGGTGTACGAGTTCGAAATCGAAGTCTGCCAGGAACACAATATAGCAAGCCACGTGTCGGTTCAACTTTTGGGGATGCCGGTAGTAACGGAGGTTATCATGGTCCGTGTAGATCGTGAGTTTATGGGGTGATCCCATGACTAGGTGTCACACGCGTTTGAGGCCTTCAATGATTGCCAGGAACTCTTGGTCTCTGATAGAGTAATTCCTTTCTGCTTGGTTTAATGCCTTTGAGTGATAGGCAACTGCGCGTTGTTTGTTGTTGTCGTCTCGTTGGTATAGTATTCTTCCCAGGGCGAAGGCAGATGCGTCTACTTCGAGCTTGTACGGTTTGGAGGGGTCCGGATGCCAGAGGACGGGTTCTGTGGTGACCCGTTTGATGAGCTCGTCTAATGCGTCCGTGCATCTTTGGGTCCAGACGAATTGGGTCCCCTTCTTTGTGAGGTTGTGCAAGGGTCTCGCAATGGAGGCAAAACCTTGGATGAAAGGGCGTTGGTAGCCTAGTATGCCTAGTGTCTTTCTGACTTCCTCTACTGATTTGAGGGTCCTGGGCCATTCTGATATTCCTTTTACTTTGGCCGGGTCAATGCATACCCGACTGCCTCCTACTAGCCATCCGAGGATTTCCATTTCGTCCTTTTCGAATTGGCATTTCTTTGGTTTTAGGAAGTAAGAGCATTCTTCCATTTTATCAAGGAATTCATGGACCATTTGTTTGTGGAGCTTCCTTCCTTCTTCGTCGTTGGCGGTAGCGATCCACCAATCGTCCATATAATTCCCTAGGTTCTCTGGGTATTTTTGGAGCAGAGGGCGGAAGTCTCGGTGCATGGTCCTTTGGAAGAAAGGAGGGGCGTTGGTGAGACCGAAGTACATGACTCGCGGTATGTAGGTCCCTTGTGGGGTTTTGAAGGCCGCTTTGTGTTGGTCTTCTTCGGCGATACGGATGTTGTTGTAGCCCCACCTGATGTCAAATTTAGAGAAGAGTAGCTTCCCGTGTAGTCATTCCAATGCTGATTGGATATTGGGTAGCAGGTTGTTATCTCGGACCGTGTGCTTGTTGAGTTGGCAGTAGTCCATGATGATTCGTTTTTCCGAGCTGTCTTTTTTGTTAATGAAGTAGACGGGTGCTGTATAGGGAGAGGGGCCTTCATAGATGCATTTCAGCTCTTCTTCTTCAAGGATCCACTTCTGGAGCAACTCGTGTTCGTCTTTTGAAAGAGGGTACACCTTACAATTTAGTTCCTTTGGTGCATCGGGGGTAAGCTTGATTGTCATATCTTCAGATTGTGCGGGAGGGAATCGGCGTGCTTCCTCTTCTGAGAATACCTTTTGGTGCCTCTGGTATTCTTTAGGAATGGTATGGAGAGTAAGGTGGATCTTATTTTGATCTGCCTTTTGGGCCCATTCTTGTGCGATATTAGTTCGGCGCACGTAGATGGCTTCTCCTTCCTTTGGTTTTCCTACTTGCTTGACCACTTCTTGTTGCATGAAGAAGATTCTTTTGGCTACATGCATGTAGCGGCTGCTTTGGAGTTGTACTGATTCTCCCAGCACCTTTCCGGTTTTCTAATTGATCTTGGGGTTGAAGTCATAGAGGAAGGGGTATCCTAGAATAATGCAATCCTTTCCTAGGGCTGTGATGTAGAACTGTTGGAGCATGTGTTTTTCTCCTTTGACAATGCGGAGCCAGCAGTAGTGCGTGATTTTTCCTTGTTTGTTTTCGGTTCCATCGACATTGTGGACTGTGACCGGTCGGGATAGTTCCTTTTTGCCGATTCCCAGTCGTTTCCATGTTTCTTCGTCAATGAAGTTGTCTGTTGCTCCACTGTCAATGACAGCTGATTCGTCGGCCTTGGATTGCGAGGTGCAAAAAGAAACGTTCATATTTAGAGTTGAGAGTTTCCTAATGTACATTGTATCTTGCAATACAACTGCTCTTAGCCAGGCCGTCGGCTTCGAGCTTCCTAAAAATCCGCCTGAACAGACATCTCTTCGTAGAGGGTTTTGCAATCTTCAATAGACATCCCTCTGATGTATTGAAGGACATCCTTTTTGGTATAGGAGGGTGGTGCCGTAGTGGAGGTTTGAGCAGTTTCGGCTTCGCTGGGCTGTTCTTCTTCTTTGTCTTCGTTGATTACCACTGCTCGGACCTTGGGTTTGTCTTTGACATATTGTCCTTGGGAGCTGCGGGGTCGATCGGAGCTTTTCCCTTTGCCTTTTTCGGGGCATGCTTGTGACATGTGTCCCAGTTTGCGGCAACAGAAGCATCTTCCTTCCTTCATGAGCCGGGTGCATTCCTCGTCGGACAACTTTCCTGTTGTATGGATTGTGTCGACGTCCATGGTGTCGGGGTCTCTTTGTCTTTTGGGCGGGGGTGCCTTTTGGTATCCGCGCATCCTGTTGGCCCTAGTGGAGATGTGACCTGGTCCTCCTTTTGGGCCTATATTGTCATTGAGGTCTTGCCATCTTTGGACCGTTTTTCTGGTGGCGTTGTACCACTCGTCAAGAGTGGCAGGCAATGTCTCTCGTTGTCGTATGGTGCAATGGAGTCCGACAGGCAGGATGTCTTGGAACAGTTTGATTGTTCCCTCTGTGTCAGGTCCCCACCCTGCCTCTCTGATAAGGCGTTTAAAGAGGGTGATGGATGTATCGACTTTATCCATGTTTAGTTCCATTTTTGTGAGACGGGAGTAGGCGTCTTGCTTCCTGGTGGAATCTGTGAAGGCGTCTCTGAAGGATCATGCAAACCATTCCCAGAGAACTTGGTCTCCTTCGACATGTGTTGGGGGGTCTCCTATGACCGGGTTTCCTTCTACTTTGATGGACAGCTGGTCTGCCATGTCATAAGCCCAGTCATCGACTTGCGGTCCTTTGATAAAGGTGAGGGCGTAAGCCACCATTTCTGCTTTGTTTGTAAAGGTGGAGTTATGTCGATTGAGGAATCGATAGGCTCCGAACTGTTGCATGAATCGTTCGGCGTCCTTTCGGTCGCCTGCGAAGATCTGTGGTATCATTCCTTTTAAGGGTTCTGAGCGAGGTGGGGCTGCGGCGGCTTGTCCTGCAACTTGCTGTCCGGCTGCTGGTTGGCCTCCGCCACCTCCTCCACCTTCTCCACCTCCTCCACCGCCTGGTGGTCCTCTGGCTGGAGGTTGTTGGGGTTGTCCTCCTCCTCCGCCTGGTTGTCCCCCGGCGGGAGGCTGTGCTGGTGGTGCTGGTCCTGCTACTTGTGCAGGTTGTACATGAGCCACGGCAATTGCTGCTTGTGCCATTGCTTGGGTAAGTTGTTCGATGACCGGTGCGTGAGCTTGGTCTGTAGTGGGGATGTCTGGATCTGATGCTGGTGAAGTGATTTCTACTTCAGGGATGTCGTCACTTCCTTGGGTGACTTCTGTGTGGATTTGTTCGAGATCTGGGGCGAGTAGGAATGGTTGATTTTTGGTTCCTAATCCTGATTTTTGGGGATCTTCGATCTTGTCTTCTCTGCTAACTTCATAGCACTGGTCGATGGTCCAGCTGATTTTGTACCAGGTCCCGTTGATGTATTCTACGGGGTATGTGTATAACCCGTCTCTGAGGTGATATGCTGATCGTCCTTCAGTTCGTGATTCTAGCCAGAAGGCTTTCCCTTGTATTTCTGAAGGGAGGTCGTCAGTGGTTCTATTTCTGAACTTGATGTCAGGGCTCTTTGAGAGCTTTTGTTTTCTTCCGAGGTCGAGTAGTATGTCAGCCAGGTTGGCTTAAGAGAAGCTTGACTTGTGTTAAGCCCGCAGTGGGGCTTCGTGCACACCTGACGATTTAGGAAGGTGTGCGGTCTGAGGCGTGCCGAGGCATGTGTTCAGACTCCTGAGATGTGCATTGATTGGTATAGCCCAATCACTAAGCTTCGAAGGCAAGGTCCGCCTTTAAGGACCTTAAGGAATAGATGGAAGAGTAGAAAGGAGCTGCGCAGTGAACCGGAGTGAACAAGAGGCTGCAATTGCAAAGCAAAGTCGAGCTTAAGGCTCAACTGTTTGTACAGAGTCGTATATATACAGAGTCGGACTCAGTATGACTAATAGTCCTAGAACCGGTTACTAAGCTGGTTTGAAAGTAATCAGTCATTGACCTATCATACACTGTCTGCATGATGCACGTATCAGTCAGCCAAACCAGACCATCAGTCAGCGGTACAGTAAGAGTCTCAGTCATCCAGTCCGAATCGATGGGCCACACGTGTGTTGTAAGGAGTCATGGGATCACATGATCCCAGCCAGTCCGTCAGTCCATAAAACACCTCGCCTCCTCCGTACCAGAGGCGGAGCTTATCACCAGATCTCGAACGAATCCACACAGAAATCACTCAAGGAAGTGACAAAACCCCTGAAGTAGAAATCACTTCACCAGCATCAGACCCAGATATCCCCACAACAGATCAGGCTCACGCACCGTGTTAAGCCCGCAGCAGGGCTTCGTGCACACCTGACGGTTTAGGAAAGTGTGCGGTCCGAAATGTGCCGGAGCACGTGTTCAAACTCCTGAGATGTGCGTTGATTGGTATAGCCCAATCACTAAGCTTCGAAGGCAAAGGTCCGCCTTTAAGGACCCTTTAAGTGTGAAGGGAAGAGTAGAGAGGGGCCGCGCAGTTGACAAGAGGATACCAGAGGCTGCGATTGCAAAGCAAAGTCGAGCTTAAGGCTCAACTATTCGTACAGAGTTGTATATATACAGAGTCGAACCTAGTATGACTAATAGTCTCAGAACCAGTTGCTAAGCCGGTTTGTAAGGGATCAGTCATCCGTCCTATCGTACAGTAAGCATGATGTGCTTGTGAGTCATCCTATCAGCCAGTCATCAGTCAGCGGTACAGTAAGAATCTCAGTCAGCCAGTCCAGTCAGTGAGCCACGCGTGTATCGTACAGGAGTCATGGGATCATGTGATCCCAGCCAGTCCGTCGGTCCGTAAAACACCTCACCTCTCTCCGTACTAGAGATGGAGCTTATCATTGAAGCATATGTTTTTCTCCTTTTACAATACGGAGCCAGCAGTAGTGTGTGATTTTTCCTTGCTTGTTTTCCGTTCCATCGACATTGTGGACTGTGACTGGTCGGGCAAGTTCCTTTTTTCCAATTCCTAGTCGTTTCCATGTTTCTTCGTCGATGAAATTGTCTGTGGCTCCGCTGTCAATGAGAGCAGATTTGTCGGCCTTGGATTGCGAAGTACGGAAAGAAACATTCATATTCAGAGTCGAGAGTTTCCTAATGTACATTGTATCTTGCAATCCTATTGCCCTAAGCCAGGCTGTCGGCTTTGAGCTACCTAAAAATCCACCTGTGCAGACATTTCCTCATAGAGGGTTTCACAGTCTTCAATAGACATTCCTCTGATGTATTGGAGGATGTCCTTTTTGGTGTAGGAAGGTGGTGCCGTGGTCGCAGTCTCAGCTTCGCTATGCTGGTCCTCTTCATCTTCATTGATCACCACCGCACAGACTTTGGGTTTGTCTTTGGTATACTGCCCTTGAGAGCTGCGGGGTCGATCGGGGTTCTTTCCTTTGTCTCTGCCCTTCTCGGGGCATGCTCGTGACATGTGTCCTAGTTTGCGGCAGCAGAAGCACTTTCCTTCCTTCATTAGGCGGGTGTGTTCTTCGTCGGATAGTTTTCTGGTCGTGCGGATGGTATCGACATCCATGGCATTGGGGTCTTTGTGTTTCTTTGGGGGGGGGTGCCTTCTGGTATCTGCACATCCTGTTAGCCCTGGTGGAGATGCTTCCGGGTCCTCCTTTGGGTCCTAGATTGTCATTAAGGTCCTGCCATCTCTGGACTGCTTTCCTGACGGCTTCATACCACTCTTCGAGAGTGGCAGGTAGCGTTTCTTGTTGGCATATGGTGCGGTGGAGTCCGACAGGTAGGATGTCTTAGAACAGCTTAATTGTCCCTTCTGCATCAGGTCCCCATCCTGCTTCTCTGATAAGGCACTTGAAGAGGGTGATGGACATATCGACGTTGTCCATGTTCAATTCCATTTTGGTGAGGCGAGAATAGGCATCTTGCTTTCTGGTCGAGTCTGTGAAGGCGTCTTGAAAGGACCACACGAACCAGTCCCAGAGGGCTTGGTCTCCTTCGGCATGCATTGGGGGGTCTCCTGTAGCTGGGTTTCCTTCTACCTTGATGGATAGTTGGTCGGCCATATCGTAGGCCCAATCATTAACTTGTGGGCCTTTGATAAAGGTGAGAGCATATGCCACCATTTCCGCTTTGTTTGTGAAGGTGGAATTATGTCGATTGAGGAATCGGTAAGCTCCAAACTGTTGCATGAATCGTTCAGTGTCCTTTCTATTTCCTTCGAAGATTTGGGGGATCATTCCTTTGAGAGGTTCTGTGCGAGGTGGTGCGGCTGCTGCCTGTCCTGCAGCTTGTTGTCCTGCTGCTGGTTGGCCTCCACCACTGCCACCTCCACTGCCTCCTCCACTGCCTCCTCCTCCACCGGGTTGCCCTCTGGCGGGAGGTTGTTGTGGTTGTCCACCGCCTCCACCGCCCGGTTGTCCTCCGGTGGGAGGTTGTTGTGGTTGTGCGGGTCCTGCTACTTGTGCAGGTTGTACATGAGCTACAGTGATCGCTGCTTGTGCCATTGCTTGTGTGAGTTGTTCGATGACCAGTGCATTAGTTTGGTCTGTAGTGGGGATGTCTGGATCGGATGTTGGTGAGGCGATTTCCACTTCAGGGGTTTTGTCGCTTCCTTGAGTAATTTCTGTGTGGATGTGTTCGAGATCTGGTGCGAGTAGGAACAGTTGGTTTTTGGTTCCTAGTCCTAGTTCTTGGAGATTTTCGATCTCGTCTTCTCTGCTAACTTCATAGCACTGGTCGATGGTCCAGCTGATTTGTACCAGGTCCCGTTGATGTATTCTACGGGGTATGTGTATTGCCCATCTCTGAGGTGATATGCTGATCATCCCTCTGTTCGTGATTCTAGCCAGAAGGCTTTCCCTTGTATTTCCATAGGGAGGTCGTCAGAAGTTCTATTCCGAAATCTGATGTTATGGCTCTTTGAGAGCTTTTGTTTTCTTCCAAGGTCGAGTAGGATGTTGGCCAGTTTGGCTTTAAGAGAAGCTCAACTTGTGTTAAGCCCACAGCGGGGCTTCGTGCACAATTGACAGGTTAGGAAGATGTGCGGTCCAAGGCATACCGAGGCACGTGATCAGACTCCTAAGACATTAGGAAAACCTGAAATTACTTTTTTGTTACTTTTTGTACTTTTTAAGCTTAATTTAACTTAAATTGAAAAATGTTGGGAATATTGCTTATTTCTGCTTTTTATGTATCTCACTTAAAGTAATATTAAGTAAATAAGTGATAATAAGGAAGATAAAGTAAATAAGAGTGAATAAGTAATACAAGTACAGAATAAGCTATTTTATATTATCCTGCTTATTTTGCTTATTCACTTTCTTCTATACTTTGTCTTACTTGTTCATTTGATTCTGTGCTTTGTTAATACTTATTCACTCTATTTCATACTTATCTTACTTATTGACACTTTTGTACTTTTAGCATAAAAGACAGAAATGTTGGTGTTGCTGCCAGCCAAGCCAAATGTATTTATATCTCTGGAAATAAAATATATTAAATCTGAAAATATTTGAGCTGATAGATAAGAGCAGAATACTGGGGGTTCTCTGCCAACACTAAGTGATCTAATCAGTAGTTCTTAAGTTATTTGACCAGCATTGAGATTGGCTCAGCTGAAAGCAACAAAGATCTCTAAATAACTAAGCAACCACTGATTAGATTACTTAATGTTGACAGAGGACCCCCTAACATTTTGTCTTTTCTATTAGCATAAATATTTTCAGAAGTTTATATATTTTAGTTCCCAAGATATGAGAACAATTTGCTTGGTCTGCAGTGACACTGGTTAGCGTGGGAAACTCGGGCCGTACCGGTGCGTCCATTCCAGTCGCCCAAAAATTCTAAGTCAAAACATCGCACGACACACTCAACCTTAATGTCACGTGCAAAAGTTCAACATCCACATGTTCAATGTTGATGTTGAACTTTGCTTCTGTTTCATTCCTCCCATCCACTGACTTCACCCCTTGTTAGTCCCTCGCTTGCCCCCCCTTGTTTGCCTTCGCCCACCACACGCCCTCGCCTTTGCCCACCACACGCCTTTGCCCACCACACACCCCCTCGCCTTCGCCTTTGCCCACCACATGCCCTCGCCTTCGCCAAGACACCACGCCTCGATGCTCACGCCCATGCCCCTACAGGGCTCGTTAGGTATGTAATCACTACCCTGTTACTTCCTTTTCACTGACAGTTTTTGACCATGTTCCTCGCCCTCACCCTTGCCCTTGCCATTGCCATTGCCCTCGCCATTGCCCTCACGGTCCATGCCCACACCCTCGAACTCGCACTGGGTGCCAACATGCATCCCCACGCCTTTCCACATGCATCCATGCTGGAGGCTCACGCCCACGCCCTCGCCCTCGCTGGATGCCCACGCCCTTGCCCTTGCCCTCGCTGGATGCCCACACCCACACCCACACCCACACCCACACCCACACCCACACCGGACCTTGTGCTGGGCGACACACGCACCGGATACCCCACATACATGTGCATACGTCCCCACCTGCTTGGTGACGACATGCATGCGCACATTGGGGGCACGTGCACGCGTTGGGGGGCGTGCATATGTGTTGGGAGGCATGTGTACGCATTGGGGGGTGTGTATACGGGTTGGGGGGGCGTGCATATGTGTTGAGGGGTGTGTGTTCATGTTGGGGCGTGTGCATATGCGTTGGGGGCACGCATATGCATTGGGGGGCGCGTGTTTGTGTTCGGGGGCGTGCATACGCTTTGGGAGGTGTGTGTTCATGTTGGAGGCATATGTGTTGGGGTGTGCGTATGTGTTGGGGTGTGCGTACGTGTTGGGGTGTGTGTTCGTGTTGTGGGGTGTGTGTATGCATTGGGAGGTGTGTGTTTGTGTTCGGGGGGGTGTGTATGCGTGGGGGGGTGTGCACATGTGTTGGGGGGCATGTGCACGCAGACATACTCGTTGCATTGTAGTTACTAAGTTAGTAATCATGTATTGTAATAGGTGTCATAGTACAATAATAAGGGTTTTTTATCCTGAATTTGAGATACTTAAGTCTGCTTAATTATTGCTTAAGATTAGCTTGTTTCTCCTTTATCACAAATAAAGCTAGGAATAAGCCCACACAAGCATAAAAACAAGGATAATCTACAAATTTTAAGAGCTGCTCACTTAAATAAAGAACTGCTTTTTTGTTGCTTTTTTGTTGCTTTTTCAGCAATTAAGTGAATTTAAGCAAAAAAAAGTAATTTCAGGTTTTCCTGATGGATGCACGTTGATTGTTATAGCACAATCACTAAGCTTTGAAGGTAAAGTCTGCCTCTAAGGACTTTAGAATGTAGATGGAAGAGATGAGGGGAGCCGTGCAGTGAACAGGAGCGAACAAGAGGCTGTGATTGCAAAGCAAAGTCGAGCTTAAGGCTCAACTGTTCGTACAGAGTCCTATATATACAGGTTCGAACCTAGTATGACTAATAGTCCTAAAACTGGTTGCTAAGCCGGTTTGTAAGTGATCAGTCATCGACCTATCATACACTGTCAGCATGATGCACATATCAGTAATCAAGCCAGGGTCATCAGTCAGTGTATAGTAGGGATCCTCAGTCATCCAGTCTGTAGATGAGTCAGAAGCGTAATTGTAATGAGTCATGAGGTCATGTGACCTCAGCCAGTCTGTTGGTCCATAAAACACCTCACCTCTCTCCATACCAAAGGTGATAAGCTCCGCCTCTGGTACGGCGAGAGGTGAGGTGTTTGACGGACCGACGGACTGGCTGGGATCACGTGATCCCATGACTCCTGTACGATACACGCGTGGCTCACCGACTGGACTGGATGACTGAGACTCCTTACTGTACCGATGACTGATGACTCTGAGTTGGCTGACTGATACGCGCATCATGCTGACAGTGTACGATACGATGACTGAGCATGACTGATGGACTGACAAACCGACTTACCAATCGGTTATAGGACTATTAGTCATACATAGTTCGAACCTGTATATATACGACTCTGTACGAACAGTTGAGCCTTAAGCTCGACTTTGCTTTGCAATCGCAGCTCCTTGTACACTCCTGTCCACTGCGCGGCCACTCTCTACTCTTCCATCTACTCTTCAAAGGTCCTTAAAGGCGGACCTTTGCCTTCGAAGCTTAGTGATTGGGCTATACCAATCAACGCGCATCTCAGGAGTCTGAACACGTGCCCCGGCACGCTTCGGACCGCACACTTTCCCAAACCGTCAAGTGTGCACGAAGCCCCGCTGCGGGCTTAACACAAGTCGAGCTTCTTCTTAGCCAACCTGGCTGATATACTACTCGACCTCGGAAGGAGACGAAAGCTCTCAAAGAGCCCCGACATCCGGTTCAGAAATAGAACCACCGACGACCTCCCTACAGAAATACAGGGAAAAGCCTTCTGGCAAGAATCACGGACCGAGGGACGATCAGCATATCACCTCAAAGAAGGGTTATACACATACCCTGTTGAATACATCAACGGAACCTGGTACCGCATCAGTTGGACTATCGATGAGTGCTACGAAGTTAGCAGAGACGACGAAATCCAAGATCCTCACGAATCAGGACTAGGAACAAAAAGCCAACCGTTCCTACTCGCCCCAGACCTCGAACGAATCCACACAGAAGTCACACAAGGAAGTGACGAAGCACCCGAAGCAAAAACTACTTCGCCAGCCTCAGACCCAGACATCCCTACAACCGACCAAGCTCACGCACCGGTCATCGAACGACTCACAGCAGCAATGGCAGCAATCGCCGTAGCCCATGTACAACCAGCACAGATGGCTGGACCAGCCCAGGCCCAACAACCTGCAGGAGGACAACCCCAACAACCACCCGCCGGAGGACAACCACCAGTAGGAGGACAACCACCCGCCGGAGGACAACCAGGCGGCGGAGGCGGCGGAGGAGGTGGAGGAGGTGGAGGAGGAGGCGGCGGAGGCCAACCAGCAGCTGGACAACCAGCCGCAGGACAGGCAGCAGCCGCGCCACCGCGCAATGAAGCTCTCAAAGGAATGATCCCTCAAATCTTCCAAGGAGACAGAAAGGACGCAGAACGCTTCATGCAACAATTCGGAGCATACCGCTTCCTTAACCGACACAACTCCACCTTCACAAATAAAGCAGAACAAGTCGCTTATGCAATTACCTTCATCAAAGGACCACTGGTCGACGACTGGGCATACGATATGGCAGATCAACTATCTATCAAGGTAGAAGGAAACCCAAACACAGGAGACCCCCCGACACATGCGGAGAACGACCCCGCCCTCTGGGAATGGTTCGCCAGAGCGTTCAGAGACGCCTTTACCGACTCCACCAAGAAACAAGACGCATACTCCCGTCTCACAAAGATGGAACTGGACGTGGACAAAGTCGACTCCTCTATCACACTCTTCAAACGTCTCATCCGAGAAGCAGGATGGGGACCGGACGCAGAAGGAACAATCAAATTGTTCCAGGACATCCTACCAGTCGGACTCCACCGCGTCATCCGCCAACGAGAAATCCTACCAGCAACCATGGAAGAATGGTACGACGCAACCCGAAAGACGGTCCAAAGGTGGCAAGACCTAAACGATAACATTGGACCTAAAGGAGGACCTGGCCACATCTCCACCCGAGCCAATAGGATGCACAGCTATCAAAAACCTTCCCCGCCAAAACGACAGAAGGATCCTAACGCAATGGACATCGACGCCATCCGCACCACCGGAAAACTGACGGATGAAGAACGCACCAAACTAATGAAGGAAGGAAGATGCTTCCGCTGCCGCAAATTGGGACACATGTCCCGAGCCTGCCCTGACAAAGGCAAAGGAAAAACCCCCGATCAACCTCGCAGCTCCCAAGGGCAATACACCAAAGAAAAGCCCAAGGTGCGAGCCGCAGTAATCAATGAAGATGAAGAAGAAGAGGAACAGCACAGCGAAGCGGAAACCTCGACCACCGCACCTCCCTCTTACACCAAAAAGGACGTACTCCAATACATCAGGGGAATGACCATCGAAGACCGAGAGAACCTCTATGAGGAACTGTCGGCTAAGGCGGATTTTTAGGAAGCTCAAAGCCGACGGTCTGGCTTAGAGCAACGGGATTGCAAGATACGATGTACATTAGGAAACTCTCGACTCTGAATATGAATATTTCCTTTCGCACCTCGCAATCCAAGGCCGACGAATCCGCTCTCATAGACAGCGGTGCTACCGACAACTTCATTGATGAAGAAACATGGAAACGACTCGGGATCGGACGCAAGGAACTAGCCAGGCCAGTAACTGTCCACAATGTTGACGGAACGGAGAATAAACAAGGAAAAATTACCCACTACTGCTGGCTCCGTATCGTCAAAGGAGACAAACATACCCTTCAACGATTCTACATCACGAGCCTAGGAAAGGATCGCATAATCCTGGGATACCCCTTCCTATATGACTTCAACCCAAAGATCAACTGGAAGACGGGGAAAGTCTCTGGAGAACCAGTACAACTCCAAAGCAGCCGATACATGTACAGCGCCAAACGCATCTTCTTTATGCAACGAGAAGCAATCAAGCAGCTAGGAACACCCAAGGAAGACGAGGCAATCTATGTGCGGCGAACCAACATCGCACAAGAATGGGCCCAGAAGGCGGATAAAGACAAAATCCACCTCACTATTGACACCATTCCAAAGGAATACCGAAGACACCAAAAGGTATTCTCTGAAGAGGAAGCACGACGCTTCCCTCCAACAAGATCGGAAGACATGACGATCAGATTAACTCCGGACGCACCAAAGGAGTTAAATTGCAAGGTGTACCCCCTATCAAAAGACGAACGCGAACTCCTACAAAGATGGATCCTCGAGGAAGAAGAACTGGGACGGATCTACGAAGGACCGTCGCCCTACACGGCACCAGTCTACTTCATTAACAAGAAGGACAGCTCAGAGAAAAGGATCATTATGGACTACCGCCAACTAAACAAATACACCGTCCGAGACAATAACCCGCTGCCCAATATTCAATCGGCGTTAGAAAGGCTGCACGGCAAATTACTATTCTCAAAGTTCGACATCCGCTGGGGATACAATAACATCCGCATTGCCGAAGAGGACCAAGAAAAGGCAGCGTTCAAAACGCCCCAAGGCACTTATGTCCCTCGAGTGATGTACTTCGGCCTCACCAATGCACCCCCTTTCTTTCAACGGACAATGCACCGAGATTTTCGCCCCCTCCTCCAGAAGTACCCCGAGAACCTGGGAAACTACATGGACGACTGGTGGATAGCCACGGCCAACGATAACGAAGGACGTCAATTACACAAACAAATCGTCCATGATTTCCTTGACAAAATGGAAGAATGTTCGTACTTCCTGAAGCCAAAGAAATGCCAATTTGAGAAAGACGAAATGGAAATCCTCGGATGGCTCGTGGGAGGAGGACGAGTTCGCATCGACCCTGCCAAAGTAAAAGGAATATCGGAATGGCCCAGAACTCTCAAATCGGTGGAAGAAGTAAGGAAGACCCTAGGCGTGCTAGGCTACCAAAGACCCTTTATCCAAGGATTCGCGTCTATAGCCCGACCCCTACACGACCTCACAAAAAAGGGAACCCCCTTTGTCTGGACCGAGAAATGCACAAAAGCGCTGGACGAGCTCATCACACGAGTAACTACCGAACCGGTCCTCTGGCATCCAAACCCAGCGAAACCATATGAACTCGAAGTAGATGCCTCAGCCTTTGCACTCGGTAGCATCCTGTACCAACGAGACGACAACAATAAACGACGGGCAGTGGCCTACCATTCAAAAGCGTTGAATGCTGCGGAAAGGAACTACTCTATTGGAGATCGAGAATTCCTAGCCATCATTGAAGGCCTCAAACGCGTCCGACACCTCGTAATGGGATCACCCCACAAACTGACAATCTACACGGACCACGACAATCTTCGTTATTACCGGCACCCCCAAAAGTTGAACAGACGCGTAGCCCGCTACATCGCGTTCCTAGCAGACTTCGATTTTGAACTGGTTCACCTACCCGGAAAGAGGAATCAAGCAGATCCCCTATCTCGACGCCCAGACCATGATGACGGATCAATGGACAATGAGGAGACCACAGCCCTTCCCAATGAACTATTCGCCCGAGCCATTGAAATCTCCATCCTGGAGCAACAAGTTCACCAGTTACAAAAGGCAAACGAAGAATTGTGCCGAACGTGGAAAAACAAGCACGGCATCTACCAAGACGAATGGAAAGTCTGGTGGAAAGCGGGATCACTAGTAGTCCCTGAAGATGTGCAACTCCGACGCACGTTCCTCCGAGAGTACCATGACACTCCGACGTCGGGACATCCCGGAGTCTGGAAAACCTACCTGATGCTAAAACGAGATTACTGGTGGCCCACGATCCATAAAGATGTAGAAGATTACGTCAAGGGATGCGCCACCTGTCAGGCGGTGAAAACAATCACCCACCGCAACGTGCCCCCCTATTGCGCCGATCGGTCCCTGGTGAAGATGCAACACCCTTCGCCACCATCACAGTCGATTTCATTACGAAATTACCCGACTCACGCGGCTGTGATACAATCCTCACCATCACCGATCACGACTGCACGAAAGCCGTAATCCTGATTCCGTGCCGAGAAGACATGGGAAGCGAAGAAGTCGCAAGACTCTTCAGAGACCACGCGTTCCCCTACACAGGCATCCCCAAAAGGATCATATCAGACAGAGACACGCGGTTCACCTCGCAGTTTTTCAAGGAACTCTGCGCCCAGTTAGACATCAAACAAAATATGAGCTCCGCCTACCATCCTCAAACAGACGGACAATCCGAACGAACGAACCAGACGGTGGAAACAATACTGAGAATCTTCTGCAACCACCAACAGAATAACTGGGCAGACTGGCTCAAGGTCGCCCAGTACATGATTAATTCCCGTCCTTCCTCGACCACAAAGAAACCCCCGTACGAATTATGGATGGGATTCATTCCCCGCACCCATCAACCCACGCGTGTCGGGAATGTACCGGCGATCGAGGATAGAAAGTCCCAACTTCTAGAAGCCAGGAACAGCGCCCAGGAAGCCATCAGCAAGGCGCAGTCCCTTTGGACCAAAAACCCACATTTCCAGAGGTACCGCGTGGATCAAAAGTCTGGCTGGAAGGGACCCACCTGCGAACGACACACCCCACGATGAAATTAAGGGCCAAACGCTTTGGACCCTTCAAAATAACGGAAGTACTCAGCGCCGTGACGTATAGATTGGACCTCCCAGCCGCATGGAGGATCCACAACGCATTCCACGCGGCTGTCCTCCATCCGTATAAGGAGACGGAACTACACGGACCCAACTTCCCGGAGACACCTCCTGACCTGATCGAAGGACACGAGGAGTGGGAAGTAAACAACGTGTTAGCCTCAAGGCGAACAGGAAAGGCAAGGACGCTACAATACCTTGTTCGGTGGAAAGGGTTCTCCGAAGCCCACGACTCTTGGGAACCAAAGCGGAATCTAAACAACGCCTCCGTTAAGGTAAAAGAGTTCCACGATAAGAACCCCAAGGCCATCCGGAGAATGGTTATAAACCCCCAGGGATCAACCATGGGATCCTCACCACTCCCCGACATCACTACATTGTGCTCCCAGTTCGAAAACCTATCCCTGATGTCCTCACAATACAGCTCTCCCTCTCCCGCTACCCGCAACGCCATGCTGGCGGTCGACACTGAAGAGGTGGCAATATTGGAAGCCTCCCTCCACCCTACCACAGAACCGCCGCCAGCCTTCCCCGAAGAACCCGACTACGCACCACCAACCGACACGCCACCCAGCTTCGAGCTGGAAGAATATCTACGACTGTCGCCATCACTATATAGCGTTCACGGACCCAGTCGAGTCCCCAGCCCCGAACCACTTCCTATTCCCCCACGCACCGACACACTCCCCCAAAACAACCCTGAAGACCCACGAAACCTCATCCGCGGTCTTAGTAGTTTCGCGAGGGACCGGCTCTTTTACTCCCCAAGTGGCCTAGCGGCGGCACAACTCATGTTAGAACGACAGGAAGAGGCTGATCACCCCTTGGTACTAGATCCGGAAACTAATGAGATCCACCACGCCGCCACTCCATTGTCCTCAGTGTCAAGCACGACACCGAGCTCTTCTCCAGCCACGTCTATGCACAGCTTCCCGTCACACTACACCATCGAGGTCGACGTAGACGATCTCGTACAAACGCACCCGGGAGATGACTGGATAAGGTTCCAGCCAGAGATCCACCGCACCTCCATCAAAATTCCGGCAACCGAGGCAGAGCCCGCGGTAAAAGTGGACGCTAGGTTCATACGCTTCCGCCTCGATACCATCACGGGGGAGCCCACCATCTATGGGACTATGGGAGCAGGACGACCTGTGTATGCGGACCTCCTGGAGGCCGCCCCTGCATCTTGGGCAGCACCTGCCGATTATCGTGACGACAGACACTTCACCCTACTAGCAGAAGAAAGGATGATGGGAGGACCGATGGAGAGGGCGATAGAGGACTTGGGAGATTACGGGGTGAAGGCGGACATCATCCGCCTCCGCAATCTCGAGGCCGACAAGCGCAAGCTGGCCTTTTGCCTCAAGGAAATCCAGGCCCTCGAGGCTTACACGCAGAAGAGGAGGGCTGAATTCGGGATTCACCAGCTCGCCCACGTCGGCCGGACTAAGGCGGTACGCCAGAGACTCATCCGGGCCAATGCGCGGGGACGACTTCTAGAACTGGTGGATGAAGACCACGAGAGGGGGGAACTGGCACGGCGACACCGACGAGACAGGCACGACGTGGCGCCTTACAGCAGGACGACCAGGCCCGACTCCAGACTGAGAGGAGGCGCAGGCAGCAGGATATCCTGGAATAGCGAGAACGCCACCGACGATGCCTTGGCCCGGGACGAATTCGAGGAGCGCAAACGCTGCTCCTACTGCCCGTGGTTTGATCACCTCTCCACTCACTGCGAAACGCCCCACCACCTCTGCTCCATCTCCACGTCGGGTTGGTGCCGAGTCCCCCGCCACCACCGCTTCTTCACCAACCAAATGCCGACCACATGTCCCTATGGAGGACGCCGCCGTCATGCGAACGGCCACTATCTCACCCGACAACGCCACGCTCGCTACCTCACTTTGGAGGAACGCGAGATCGAATACGACCACGTGAACGCAGGCTGCAACGACCTCTGCAAAGGGGAACTCAGCGGCGCCGGAATCGCCATGCGCCAGGCGATCACTCAAGTCGTCTTAGACGAGTTCGAGAACGCGGGCCCCTCTTACGCCCCTCGCTCCCCTTCGCCTCCCTCTTACGATTATGTCCCCGGCGACAACGAAGGGTCGGACTAAGCGCGTGGAAGCGCTTCTTTGAGGGGAGGGTGGTGATAAGCTCCGCCTCTGGTACGGCGAGAGGTGAGGTGTTTGACGGACCGACGGACTGGCTGGGATCACGTGATCCCATGACTCCTGTACGATACACGCGTGGCTCACCGACTGGACTGGATGACTGAGACTCCTTACTGTACCGATGACTGATGACTCTGAGTTGGCTGACTGATACGCGCATCATGCTGACAGTGTACGATACGATGACTGAGCATGACTGATGGACTGACAAACCGACTTACCAATCGGTTATAGGACTATTAGTCATACATAGTTCGAACCTGTATATATACGACTCTGTACGAACAGTTGAGCCTTAAGCTCGACTTTGCTTTGCAATCGCAGCTCCTTGTACACTCCTGTCCACTGCGCGGCCACTCTCTACTCTTCCATCTACTCTTCAAAGGTCCTTAAAGGCGGACCTTTGCCTTCGAAGCTTAGTGATTGGGCTATACCAATCAACGCGCATCTCAGGAGTCTGAACACGTGCCCCGGCACGCTTCGGACCGCACACTTTCCCAAACCGTCAAGTGTGCACGAAGCCCCGCTGCGGGCTTAACAAAAGGCAGAGCTTATCAGCGAGGGATAGGAGGAGGACAGGACAGAATGTTGTGACCGGGCCAGAAAGCCGGTGGGGAAATGGACGATAGAACCAACCTCCAGCCTTCAGCCTCTGGTCAGAAAAGGATAAAAACATGGTGTCATCACACCAACAATCTTCAAGTTCATCAGCTCACCCCATTTCAGCTACACTTTAACATTCCTATGATCATTCTCAATTTTTTCTGTATTCCAAACTTACTACTCTAATGGCAATGTAATCTTGCCATTCCCAAGGATGGGGAAGACATCACAGCCAGGAAGAGGGAAGATGTCACAGTCGGAAGGGGGGATGTCCAAGAAACAAGAACAATTGCCATAGTGGAAGGTAAGAAGGAGCAGGGAGATGGAGAGCAGATGGCCAATGATTGCATTTGCATTTAGAAATCCTCACGGTAGAAGTCAGCATATGGGTACCGGAGTTTGAGTTGCTTGAGGGCCCACCAGGCAGGGGTGGCATAGGTGACATGGCTGCTCCCACCTTTTGCCATCCTAGAGTGGAGAATACCGACCATATGACCCATGCCATCGAAGATGAGTGAGCCCGAGTCACCCTTGGCAGAGAACACACCGGACTGCTTATCGTAGTTATAGATGGCAAGTTCGATGGTCTCAACGCCAAGCTCATCACAAAGGTAGGCCTCCAGGCCGGCATAGCGTCCAACTGTGAGGTCGGTAGCATTACCATCCTTCATGACAATGAGGCAGGGCTCACCGTTGCTGTCAAAACAGTCGGGAACAGCCAGGAGCTCGCGTGTGACACAACCATTGATCCTGAGCTGGCAATTGGGGGGGAACTTGAACACCGTCCTACCACCACTTTGAGGGTAGAACATCTGGGTGAGTTGCCGGGAAGTAAACTTGACTCCTGAATGTTGTTTTTATTAGACGAGGTAATTATGAGAAAGATGAGGCAAAAAGCACCCAAGTCGACGACGTTGCCCCTGAACTTGGCCCTGAACCTCGCCGCCTCAAGCTCGAACGTACCAATGTCCAAGGTGTAGTGGAGACCCGCGACGTCGACAGAGATCGCGGGAGCCCAATGGACGTGGCCGATGTTTCGGCGCGCAATATCACCCCACTGGCTGCTAATTTCCTTGTAGAAGGTCTCGAGTACGCCGATATCCTCTTTCACTTTGGTCAACTTCCCCCGCCTAGCCTCCACGGCCCTCTCGTCCTCCGCCGCCTCCTCCGGGTCCTCGCTCCTCGGCTTCGCCTCGAACGCAACAATCTCCCTAGCCAAGAGGTCAGCATCACTTCCGTGGTCACCGATGCAGGCCTTGATCTCGTCGAGGGCGCGCTGGAATCGACGCAATCCGGCAAGTCGAACGCGCTGGGGAGGTGCGCCAGCGCCCTTGAACTCGTACGTGACGGTGGTATCCCGGCGGAGAACGTGGTCGTTGCTAACGCCGAGGACCTTGGCGCTAGTGTTGCCGCACTTGTCCTTGTTCTCGTGGAAGAAAAACGCGACGCTACCCTGAGCATCTTCGTCCTCCCTCTCCTCAGTAGCGATAGGCATGCCGAGCGCAGCAGTGAATAAGCGACGGACATAGTGGGTGGGGTTGGTGACGTCGGTGACGCGCAGAAGGGGTGGACCTGATAGCTTCTCTACGGCTCCCTCGTACCATTCCACCACCGCACCCTCGACTCCATTAGCCTCGAGAAGGGCGAGAACGACTGGGGAAGCGTCGTGCGCGTTCTCGGCGGTGGTGGTACCGGGATGAGTCGCAATCCAAATCACGGCGGGACCGAGAGTATCTTTCTCGTCCTCACCGTGGGTGACGAAACGAGCTGCCTTGATAGCTGAGTAACGAATCTTCCGATCTTTCAACAACTTGCGCATCTGGGGAGCGACAGTGTCCCAGACAGCATTGAGCGGCGTATTGAAGACTCCATAGACGGTCTTGGTAGGGAGATGATGGTTTCTGCCCTTGGGGGTGGGGAAGGGATTTTCGACGAGATCCGAGCGATAGAGGAGGTCAGGATGGTCGAGAGATATACCATTGTAGTATGTGGTCCTCTCCCAGTACGAGAGTTTGTACGGGGCAACAGCGGTGGCGCTCGAGGCGATGGTGAGTGTAGAGAGGTAAGACGCCTCACTAATGGTTGGCGAGGTAGGTGAGGAAAGGGGGTTGCGATTGCCTGAGTAGTTGATGCACTGGAGCGTGAACAGGGTCAGAGCTAAACGCGAAGTGGTAAGTGTGGTACAGATGCGGAAAGAAGCTAAGGGACTCGCCTAGGAGTTCGGGATGCTCCTTCATCGTCGTCATTGCCTGTACGACGAACTCGGAAACGCCTACAAGGGAGATGGTAAGTGAGGGATGGGCGCAAAATGACCAAGGAACTCGCCTTCACCCAGAAGACCAGACTCCTCTAATTCCTCATTGGTGAATGGAAAAGCGTCTAAAGAAAATGCTGGTAAGTGGAACAGACGAGGGAAAAGACGATAGGACTCACTCGGTGAATCCATGTTGAATTTGTTCACGCATGTAGCAGAGAGTTGACAGCAAGTTCGCAGAGAGACGATAGAGTGGTTTGGGGATGGGGGAAAGCGAAGAGCCTCCTTTTATTGCGAGCGTAGTGAGCACCATTCTCTAAGGGTGGAAACCGGCGACCAAACAAGTACAAATGATTGCCTCAAAGAACCGGGGATTTTTGACGGCAGATGTTATGCCTTCTGCCTTCGTCGTTTCTCCATCAACGGTTCTAAGATTTTGGTTATGGATGAATAAAGCTGCTCTGCGTATTTCTACCCAAAAAAAACAACGTTTTGTCGCCTTTGGAGTCGAATTTTCGTCTTGTAAAGTAGATGGCTGTTGACCTTATTTGACCGTGTTTCAATTGGGTTTCTTTCATATTTTCCATCTCGTCGTGTTCAATGGCCATCTATATGCATGATTTGAGGTATATGTACAGAGATTGCCTAGGTAGACGTAGTATTAACCTTCTCAAGCCAGGCTGCGACGGGACTTGTGGAACATCCACTTCGCTCTCACAATCCTCTCCATTCTCATTCTCCAAGGTCCCCGTACTTCAAGGTCGCCGTTCAGTCTGAAAAATGCCCCTTGCTAGCCTACTTTAGACTAGTATAGTAGTATATCATACACAGTCTCATAGAATTGTGGACTCATAGGCACTCCGTTCTGTCCATTACTTTAAAGCCCCATTCTGCTGATGCAGAACACGGACTTACACATGGAACATGTACAGCAGAGACTTACAATCCTCATTCCTCCCCGCACCTATCGCATGTGCACCTTTTGCAAGGCCAAATACACTGTTCCCTTGTCCGATGACCCTGCCCTGCCCCAAACGCGTTGTCTACCTTGTCAGAAGTGCGAAAAATGCTCTAGGTGCAAAAAATTAAGAAAAGAAAGCGTTTTCGCAAAGATGACCAGAGCAACTCAATATTTAAGACTTGCAATGTATGTCGTGAGAAAGATGCTGTGCGCACTTTCCAGAAACGCCTTCAAGCGGAGTCCCAGGGTACGTGTATGCGCGTCCATATGTTGTAAAAAATATTCTGCTGTATTGACGCTTTGGCTATGTCATCCTCAGGCCAGCGTTGGTGTGTTCAGGGAAAGCATCAGGTTTCTGTGGGAGATTGTCAGGCCGAATTTGGGGTAATTCATGCAAGTTGCTGTGCTTGCCTCGATCGCCAAGCACAACTTCATGCAGCTGCGAATCGTGCGATGGCCGAAGAACAGCAATTTTCCTTAGCAGACTCCTTCGAAGCTGCCGTCGGGGATGATGCAGCAGACGGCGTTGACAGCACACCAGCCGATGAATTTGACAATGCCTTCGGCAATGGCGCTGACCTGATGGATGTCGACCTTCTTACAGATTCTGCTGTGTCTGCTCGAGAAGCGACCCTATTGAACAGCCTCAATGAGAAGCTGGACGCAATAAACTTTGAAACGTGCGATTCGTGCTGGGAAGAAGGATTTGACCTCAATGTAAAGGACAGAATGTGTGGAACTTGCCGCCGTGACAAGGATCCTGTAAAGAAATGGTCCGAGGCCAACGCAGTACATCCCGGTACGTACTCTTATCGTCATGAAGACCAAGGAACTGATCTCATAATTGGCACATTACGTTCCTCCTTGTTTGTTTGGACTTACCGACATGGAGGACATGTTAATTGCCCATATCAAAACCTACATGCAAGTCCGATGGACGAAGGGTCGACAGCTGTGCTACAATGATCACATCATCAATTTTCGTCAAGATATCACTGAAATTACGACAAAGTTGCCGCACTTACCTGAAGAAATCGATATCGTGATTATCCGCAAAGAAAACGTCGATTTGAGTCGGCACATTGATTTTATTGTTCGTCGAGATAAGGTCAAAGCAGCCCTGGAGTACAAGATCGGACATGATCCCGAATATGCCGATTTGACCATTGATCAGGACGCGTTGGGTTCCCTGCCCGAAAACGGTTCTGTGGCCAATCGCCTCCCAACATGCCGAGAGGGCAGACAAGATGGTGTGGCTGCGATGCCCGTTGGGCCAGATGCCGCAGCAGGGATGGAAGAGGCTGGTGGTAACGATGACCAATTTGATGTGGGAGGCATCCTCGACCTTGGCAATCCAGAACGACCGGAGATTGAGCAGTTGCGTCGAGGTGCCAGAGACGCTATACAGGGAACGCGCTACCAGCAAACTATTGTAAGTCTTTATTAGCATTCTCAAACCGCGCATCATGGTGATGGATTCAAGATAAACGCACCTTCCTGTGACCCTGTGCCAATCTCCGAGTCAACTCCAGGCTACATGTCACCGCTGCTTACACGACGATAATGTATAGACTTGGAGTGGTAGTGACAAGGCTCCCTGCGGCCGCCTTCTGGCTAGGATGTGTGAAACAGATGGTATTGTCCACGCAAGACGGACAGGAGACTCAACTTAGCGACCTAGAGTCACTGTTGAGCCGTATATATACGAGAATACAGGGTACTAGGGCACAGGGCACAGAACACGACTTAGGGGTGTTGAGAACATGCATACATAGGGCCGAGTCACAAGCGACTTGTGTAGTCCATTGTTAAGCCCGCAGCGGGGCTTCGTGCACACTTGACGGTTTAGGAAAGTGTGCGGTCCGAAGCGTGCCGGAGCACGTGTTCAGACTCCTGAGATGCGCGTTGATTGGTATAGCCCAATCACTAGGCTTCGAAGGCAAAGGTCCGCCTTTAAGGACCTTTGAAGAGTAGATGGAAGAGTAGAGAGGGGCCGCGCAGTGGACAGGAGTATACAAGGAGCTGCGATTGCAAAGCAAAGTCGAGCTTAAGGCTCAACTGTTCGTACAGAGTCGTATATATACAGGTTCGAACCATGTATGACTAATAGTCCTATAACCGATTGGTAAGTCGGTTTGTCAGTCCATCAGTCATGCTCAGTCATCGTATCGTACACTGTCAGCATGATGTGCGTATCAGTCAGCCAACTCAGAGTCATCAGTCATCGGTACAGTAGGGAGTCTCAGTCATCCAGTCCAGTTGGTGAGCCACGCGTGTATCGTACAGGAGTCATGGGATCACGTGATCCCAGCCAGTCCGTCGGTCCGTCAAACACCTCACCTCTCTCCGTACCAGAGGCGGAGCTTATCACCACCCTCCCCTCAAAGAAGCGCTTCCACGCGCTTAGTCGGATCCCTCGTTGTCGCCGGGGACATAATCGTAGGGAGGCGAAGGGGAGCGAGGGGCATAAGAGGGGCCCGCATTCTCGAACTCGTCGAGGACAACTTGGGTAATCGCCTGGCGCATGGCGATTCCCGCGCTGCTGAGTTCCCCTTTGCAGAGGTCATCGCAGCCTGCATTCACGTGGTCGTACTCGATCTCGCGTTCCTCCAGGGTGAGGTAGCGAGCGTGGCGCTGTCGGGTGAGATAGTGGCCGTTCGCATGACGGCGGCGTCCTCCATAGGGACATGTGGTCGGCATCTGGTTGGTGAAGAAGCGGTGGTGGCGGGGGACTCGGCACCAGCCCGATGTGGAGATGGAGCAAAGATGGTGGGGCGTTTCGCAGTGAGTGGAGAGGTGGTCAAACCACGGGCAGTAGGAGCAGCGCTTGCGCTCCTCGAATTCGTCCCGGGCCAAGGCGTCGTCAGTGGCGTTCTCACTATTCCAGGATACCCTGCTGCCTGCGCCTCCTCTCAATCTGGAGTCGGGCCTGGTCGTGCGGCTGTAAGGCGCAACGTCGCGCCTGTCCCGTCGGTGTCGCCGTGCCAGCTCCCCCCTCTCGTGATCTTCATCCACCAGCTCTAGAAGTCGTCCCCGCGCATTGGCCCGGATGAGTCTTTGGCGTACCGCCTTAGTCCGGCCGACGTGGGCGAGCTGGTGAATCCCGAACTCAGCCCTCCTCTTCTGCGTGTAAGCCTCGAGGGCCTGGATTTCTTTGAGGCAAAAGGCCAGCTTGCGCTTGTCGGCCTCGAGATTGCGGAGGCGGATGATGTCCGCCTTCACCCCGTAATCTCCCAAGTCCTCTATCGCCCTCTCCATCGGTCCTCCCATCATCCTTTCTTCTGCTAGTAGGGTGAAGTGTCTGTCGTCACGATAATCGGCGGGTGCTGCCCAAGATGCAGGGGCGGCCTCCAGGAGGTCCGCATACACAGGTCGTCCTGCTCCCATAGTCCCATAGATGGTGGGCTCTCCCGTGATGGTATCGAGGCGGAAGCGTATGAACCTAGCATCCACCTTTACCATAGGCTCTGCCTCGGTTGCCGGGATTTTGATGGAAGTGCGGTGGATTTCTGGCTGGAACCTTATCCAGTCATCTCCCGGATGTGTTTGCACGAGGTCATCTACGTCGACCTCAATGGTGTAATGCGAGGGGAAGCTGTGCATGGATGTGGCCGGGGAAGAGCTCGGTGTCGTGCTTGACACTGAGGACAATGGAGTGGCGGCGCGGTGGATCTCGTTAGTCTCCGGATCTAATACCAGGGGGTGATCAGCCTCTTCTTGTCGCGCTAGCATGAGCTGCGCTGCTGTTAGGCCAGTTGGGGAGTAGAAAAGTCGATCCCTTGCGAAACTACTGAGACCGCGGACGAGGTTTCGCGGATCTTCGGGGTTGTCTTGGGGAAGTGTGCTGGTGCGTGGGGGAACAGGGAGTGGTTCGGGGCTGGGGACTCGGCTTGGTCCATGGACACTATATAGTGATGGCGACAGTCAGAGGTATTCTTCCAGCTCAAAGCTGGGTGGCGTGTCGGTCGGTGGTGCATAGTCGGGTTCTTCGGGGAAGGCTGGTGGTGGTTCTGTGGTAGGGTGAAGGGAGGCTTCCAATATCGCTACCTCCTCTGTATCGACCGCTAGCATGGCGTTGCGAGTGGCGGGGGAAGGAGAGCTGTACTGTGAGGACATCAAGGATAGGTTTTCGAACTGTGAACACAATGTAGTGATGTCGGGGAGTGGTGAGAACTCCATGGTCGATTCCAGGGGGTTTATAACCATTCTGCGGATGGCCTTAGGGTTCTTATCGTGGAACTCCTTCACTTTAGCGGAGGCGTTGTCTAGATTCCGCTTTGGTTCCCAAGAGTCGTGGGCTTCGGAGAACCCTTTCCACCGGACAAGGTATTGTAGCGTCCTTGCCTTTCCTGTTCGCCTTGAGGCTAACACGTTGTTTACTTCCCACTCCTCGTGTCCTTCGATCAGGTCAGGAGGTGTCTCCAGGAAGTTGGGTCCGTGTAGTTCCGTCTCCTTATACGGATGGAGGACAGCCGCGTGGAATGCGTTGTGGATCCTCCATGCGGCTGGGAGGTCCAATCTATACGTCACGGCGCTGAGTACTTCCGTTATCTTGAAGGGTCCAAAGCGTTTGGCCCTTAATTTCATTGTGGGGTGTGTCGTTCGCAGGTGAGTCCCTTCCAGCCAGACCTTTTGATCCACGCGGTACCTCTGGAAATGTGGGTTTTTGGTCCAAAGAGATTGCGCCTTGCTAATGGCTTCTTGGGCGCTGTTCCTGGCTTCTAGGAGTTGGGATTTTCTCTCTTCGATCGCTGGTACATTCCCGACGCGCGTGGGTTGATGAGTGCGGGGAATGAATCCCATCCATAATTCGTATGGGGGTTTCTTTGTGGTCGAGGAAGGACGGGAATTAATCATGTACTGAGCGACTTTGAGCCAGTCTGCCCAGTTATCCTGTTGGTGGTTGCAAAAGATCCTCAGTATTGTCTCCACCGTCTGGTTCGTTCGTTCGGATTGTCCGTCTGTTTGAGGATGGTAGGCGGAGCTCATATTTTGTTTGATGTCTAACTGGGCGCAGAGTTCCTTGAAAAACTGCGAGGTGAACCGCGTGTCTCTGTCTGATATGATCCTTTTGGGGATGCCTGTGTAGGGGAACGCGTGGTCTCTGAAGAGTCTTGCGACTTCTTCGCTTCCCATGTCTTCTCGGCACGGAATCAGGATTACGGCTTTCGTGCAGTCGTGATCGGTGATGGTGAGGATTGTATCACAGCCGCGTGAGTCGGGTAATTTCGTAATGAAATCGACTGTGATGGTGGCGAAGGGTGTTGCATCTTCACCAGGACCGATCGGCGCGATGGGGGGCACGTTGCGGTGGGTGATTGTTTTCACCGCCTGACAGGTGGCGCATCCTTTGACGTAATCTTCCACATCTTTATGGATCGTGGGCCACCAGTAATCTCGTTTTAGCATCAGGTAGGTTTTCCAGACTCCGGGATGTCCCGATGTCGGAGTGTCATGATACTCCTGGAGGAACGTGCGTCGGAGTTGTACATCTTCAGGGACCACTAGTGATCCCGCTTTCCACCAGACTTTCCATTCATCTTGGTAGACACCGTGTTTCTTCTTCCAAGTTTGGCATAGTTTTTCGTTCGCCTTTTGTAACTGGTGAACTTGTTGCTCCAGGATGGAAATTTCGATGGCTCGGGCGAATAACTCGTTGGGAAGGGCTGTGGTTTCTTCATTGTCTGCCGATCCATCGTCATGATCTGGTCGTCGAGATAAGGGGTCTGCTTGGTTCCTCTTTCCGGGTAGGTGAACTAGCTCGAAGTCGAAGTCTGCTAGAAACGCGATGTAGCGGGCTACGCGTCTATTCAGCTTTTGGGGGTGCCGGTAGTAGCGCAGATTATCATGGTCGGTGTAAATTGTCAGTTTATGGGGTGATCCCATTACTAGGTGTCGGACGCGTTTAAGTCCTTCAATGATGGCTAGGAATTCTCGATCTCCAATAGAGTAGTTCCTTTCCGCGGCGTTCAGCGCTTTTGAGTGGTAGGCCACCGCTCTTCTCTTGTTGTTGTCGTCTCTTTGATACAAGATGCTGCCGAGCGCGAAGGCCGAGGCATCGACTTCGAGTTCGTATGGCTTTGCTGGGTTCGGGTGCCAGAGGACAGGCTCGGTGGTTACTCGTGTGATGAGTTCGTCTAGTGCCTTCGTGCATTTCTCGGTCCAGATGAAGGGGGTCCCTTTTTTTGTGAGGTCGTGTAAGGGTCGGGCTATAGACGCAAATCCTTGGATGAAGGGTCTTTGGTAGCCTAATACGCCCAGGGTCTTCCTAACTTCTTCCACCGATTTGAGGGTTCTGGGCCATTCCGATATTCCTTTTACTTTGGCGGGGTCGATGCGAACTCGTCCTCCTCCTACGAGCCATCCGAGGATTTCCATCTCGTCCTTTTCAAATTGGCATTTCTTTGGTTTCAGGAAGTATGAGCATTCTTCCATTTTATCGAGAAAGTCATGGACGATCTGTTTGTGTAGTTGACGTCCTTCGTTGTCGTCAGCCGTTGCTACCCACCAATCGTCCATATAGTTCCCTAGGTTCTCAGGGTATTTCTGGAGGAGGGGGCGGAAATCTCGGTGCATCGTTCGTTGAAAGAAAGGGGGTGCGTTGGTGAGGCCGAAGTACATTACTCGAGGAACATAAGTGCCTTGGGGCGTTTTGAACGCGGCCTTTTCTTGGTCTTCTTCGGCAATGCGGATGTTATTGTAACCCCAGCGGATGTCGAACTTTGAGAACAACAATTTGCCGTGTAGCCTTTCCAGCGCAGATTGGATATTAGGTAGCGGGTTGTTGTCTCGGACGGTGTACTTGTTCAGTTGGCGGTAGTCCATAATGATCCTTTTCTCTGAGCTGTCCTTTTTGTTAATGAAGTAGACCGGTGCCGTGTAGGGCGACGGTCCTTCGTAGATTCGTCCCAGCTCTTCTTCCTCGAGGATCCATTTTTGTAGGAGTTCACGTTCGTCTTTTGATAGGGGGTACACCTTGCAATTTAACTCCTTTGGTGCGTCCGGAGTTAATCTGATCGTCATGTCTTCCGATCTTGCGGGAGGGAAGCGTCGCGCTTCTTCTTCAGAGAATACCTTTTGGTGTTTTCGGTATTCCTTTGGAATGGTATCGATAGTGAGGTGGATTTTGTCTTTATCCGCCTTCTGGGCCCATTCCTGTGCGATGTTGGTCCGTCGTACATAGATTGCCTCGTCTCCTTTGGGTGTTCCTAGCTGTTTGATCGCTTCTCTTTGCATAAAGAAGATGCGTTTGGCGCTGTACATGTATCGGCTGCTTTGGAGTTGTACTGGTTCTCCAGAGACTTTCCCCGTCTTCCAGTTGATCTTTGGGTTGAAGTCATATAGGAAGGGGTATCCCAGGATTATGCGATCCTTTCCTAGGCTCGTGATGTAGAATCGTTGAAGGGTATGTTTGTCTCCTTTGACGATACGGAGCCAGCAGTAGTGGGTAATTTTTCCTTGTTTATTCTCCGTTCCGTCAACATTGTGGACAGTTACTGGCCTGGCTAGTTCCTTGCGTCCGATCCCGAGTCGTTTCCATGTTTCTTCATCAATGAAGTTGTCGGTAGCACCGCTGTCTATGAGAGCGGATTCGTCGGCCTTGGATTGCGAGGTGCGAAAGGAAATATTCATATTCAGAGTCGAGAGTTTCCTAATGTACATCGTATCTTGCAATCCCGTTGCTCTAAGCCAGACCGTCGGCTTTGAGCTTCCTAAAAATCCGCCTTAGCCGACAGTTCCTCATAGAGGTTCTCTCGGTCTTCGATGGTCATTCCCCTGATGTATTGGAGTACGTCCTTTTTGGTGTAAGAGGGAGGTGCGGTGGTCGAGGTTTCCGCTTCGCTGTGCTGTTCCTCTTCTTCTTCATCTTCATTGATTACTGCGGCTCGCACCTTGGGCTTTTCTTTGGTGTATTGCCCTTGGGAGCTGCGAGGTTGATCGGGGGTTTTTCCTTTGCCTTTGTCAGGGCAGGCTCGGGACATGTGTCCCAATTTGCGGCAGCGGAAGCATCTTCCTTCCTTCATTAGTTTGGTGCGTTCTTCATCCGTCAGTTTTCCGGTGGTGCGGATGGCGTCGATGTCCATTGCGTTAGGATCCTTCTGTCGTTTTGGCGGGGAAGGTTTTTGATAGCTGCGCATCCTATTGGCTCGGGTGGAGATGTGGCCAGGTCCTCCTTTAGGTCCAATGTTATCGTTTAGGTCTTGCCACCTTTGGACCGTCTTTCGGGTTGCGTCATACCATTCTTCCATGGTTGCTGGTAGGATTTCTCGTTGGCGGATGACGCGGTGGAGTCCGACTGGTAGGATGTCCTGGAACAATTTGATTGTTCCTTCTGCGTCCGGTCCCCATCCTGCTTCTCGGATAAGACGTTTGAAGAGTGTGATAGAGGAGTCGACTTTGTCCACGTCCAGTTCCATCTTTGTGAGACGGGAGTATGCGTCTTGTTTCTTGGTAGAGTCGGTAAAGGCGTCTCTGAACGCTCTGGCGAACCATTCCCAGAGGGCTGGGTCGTTTTCTGCGTGTGTCGGGGGGTCTCCTGTGTTTGGGTTTCCTTCTACCTTGATAGATAGTTGGTCTGCCATATCGTATGCCCAGTCGTCGACCAGTGGTCCTTTGATGAAGGTAATTGCATAAGCGACTTGTTCCGCTTTGTTTGTGAAGGTGGAGTTGTGTCGGTTAAGGAAGCGGTATGCTCCGAATTGTTGCATGAAGCGTTCTGCGTCCTTTCTGTCTCCTTGGAAGATTTGAGGGATCATTCCTTTGAGAGCTTCACTGCGCGGTGGCGCGGCTGCTGCCTGTCCTGCGGCTGGTTGTCCAGCTGCTGGTTGGCCTCCGCCGCCTCCTCCTCCACCTCCTCCACCTCCTCCTCCTCCGCCGCCTCCGCCGCCTGGTTGTCCTCCGGCGGGTGGTTGTCCTCCTACTGGTGGTTGTCCTCCGGCGGGTGGTTGTTGGGGTTGTCCTCCTGCAGGTTGTTGGGCCTGGGCTGGTCCAGCCATCTGTGCTGGTTGTACATGGGCTACGGCGATTGCTGCCATTGCTGCTGTGAGTCGTTCGATGACCGGTGCGTGAGCTTGGTCGGTTGTAGGGATGTCTGGGTCTGAGGCTGGCGAAGTAGTTTTTACTTCGGGTGCTTCGTCACTTCCTTGTGTGACTTCTGTGTGGATTCGTTCGAGGTCTGGGGCGAGTAGGAACGGTTGGCTTTTAGTTCCTAGTCCTGCTTCGTGAGGATCTTGGATCTCGTCGTCTCTGCTAACTTCGTAGCACTCGTCGATAGTCCAACTGATGCGGTACCAGGTTCCGTTGATGTATTCAACAGGGTATGTGTATAACCCTTCTTTGAGGTGATATGCTGATCGTCCCTCGGTCCGTGATTCTTGCCAGAAGGCTTTTCCCTGTATTTCTGTAGGGAGGTCGTCGGTGGTTCTATTTCTGAACCGGATGTCGGGGTTCTTTAAGAGCTTCCGTCTCCTTCCGAGGTCGAGTAGTATATCAGCCAGGTTGGCTAAGAAGAAGCTCGACTTGTGTTAAGCCCGCAGCGGGGCTTCGTGCACACTTGACGGTTTAGGAAAGTGTGCGGTCCGAAGCGTGCCGGAGCACGTGTTCAGACTCCTGAGATGCGCGTTGATTGGTATAGCCCAATCACTAGGCTTCGAAGGCAAAGGTCCGCCTTTAAGGACCTTTGAAGAGTAGATGGAAGAGTAGAGAGGGGCCGCGCAGTGGACAGGAGTATACAAGGAGCTGCGATTGCAAAGCAAAGTCGAGCTTAAGGCTCAACTGTTCGTACAGAGTCGTATATATACAGGTTCGAACCATGTATGACTAATAGTCCTATAACCGATTGGTAAGTCGGTTTGTCAGTCCATCAGTCATGCTCAGTCATCGTATCGTACACTGTCAGCATGATGTGCGTATCAGTCAGCCAACTCAGAGTCATCAGTCATCGGTACAGTAGGGAGTCTCAGTCATCCAGTCCAGTTGGTGAGCCACGCGTGTATCGTACAGGAGTCATGGGATCACGTGATCCCAGCCAGTCCGTCGGTCCGTCAAACACCTCACCTCTCTCCGTACCAGAGGCGGAGCTTATCATCCATCCACATCCAACGAGGCATACAGTCATATATACTAATCGAGGCTTACCGATCCGTCAGACTCATCTACCTCCATGGGCTCATCCTCATGGCTGACATCTCCGTCGATCGAGGGGGGGAAGTCCCAGGGTCGAGGGGACAGTAACATCACCCTCCAGTTAGATGCAAGCGCGACCACGCATCGTGTAGCGGATGATCCCCTCCCCGTGGTGCTGGTGGTGGCGGTTGGCGTCGTTGCCTGCGAGGTGGGCGAGGGTCTCCCCGGCGTTGGCAGCGCGGAGGCGACGATGGCAGTTGGCGAGGGTATTACGGGTCTCGGCCTCTTCGGCCTCAAGGGCGCGGATGCGGGCAGCGATGTGAGTGAGCTTGGTGTCGACGTGGTGGTAGCGGCAGATGTCAGTGTAGAGACCCCAATCCTGGGTCGTATCCTGGACCTCCAATGCGAAGGCATCGAAGATCTCGGAGTCTCCGTCGATGGCACGGAGTAGCCACTTGGGTACCGGCGGATTGGCGACACCGATGTTCGAACTGGGCTGGGCATAGACCTCTGTAGTAAAGACAGGGTTGTCAGGGCCTCCCAGGGTACCGGCGGCACGGGGAACGGGGCCATCGAGAAGTTGGATGTAGGGGGCGATGCGGCAGTTGTTGCTGCCGCTTTGGATGGGGATGGAGAAGTAGTGTAGTTGGCTGTTGTTCTTGATAAAGCCTGTAGGGGGTTCAGACTGGATACCCTGCTGAATACCCTCCCTCGCGGGTTGGTTGGCCAGCTGGCGGATGGTGAGGTCAGCGAGGCGGAGGGACTCGGTCTTGGAGTCGCACTCGAGCTGGAGACTCCTGGCCCCGAGGGCGAGGATGTTGCGCTGGTCTCTACTCTGCTCGAGCTCTGTGGCTTGCTCTTCGGCCGTGATCCTAACGGCTTCCATCCGGTCCTCGGTGCGCTTGGCGGTGAGGACGAGACTGCGGACCATGCAGAGGAGAACTGGAGCCGTGAGGGCGTGGGCTTGTCCTTTGATGATAGCGCTAACGGTGCGGGGTGATAGGGGTATGGCTGGCTGCGTAGTGCCGATGGTGAGGTCCACTGCAAGGACCCGTGCTGTGTTAGTGGGCGTGGGGTCCTCAATAAGAGGAAGGGCTCCAGTGGGACTGGTCGTCTGATAGGGGGTTCCCGGGGTGGGGATGTAGAGGGCCTCGGTGGAGGCATAGGAGTCAGTGGGCGAGGCGGGGGCATACTCATTGTTGTTCTCGATAGGGGAGATGCAGATGGTCTGGTGAGGCATAGTAGTTGGGAGTGTGGGGAGAGGATGGTAGTTCGGGCTCTCAGCCCCCTTCTTTTATGTGGTTGAGCAAGAGGGTGCTCTTTGTGGTATGACTCGACCAGCGTGGGGGCATGCACTTGTCCTGCTGGTTCCCACATGTTGTCCGCATGCGGGTATCCTTTCCATTTGAGGAGATATTGCAGGGTTTTCTTTCTCCTGTAGAGACGGTGATTAACGATGGCCTCGACCTCGTACTCGTGTTCTCCCTCGATCAGTTCGGGGGGTGGTCTGATATAGTTAGGTCCGTGCTGCAGAGTCTCGTGGTATGCTGTGAGGAGGCTGGTGTGGAACACGTTGTGGATCTTCCAGGCATCAGGTAGTCGGAGTTGGTACGCCACCGGCAATATCTGTTTGGTGATGTGGAAGGGGCTGTGTCGCTTTGGGGCTAGTTTGGGGGTCTGGAAGGGTAGCTGGAGGTTCTTTGCCTCGAGCCAGACCTCCTGGTTGATTTGGAACTGGGGTGGTGGCATTCGGTAGGCGGTGCGATTGATGGCTTCGATTGCTTGTGCATGCCTTTCGAGTGCGGTTTGCTTCCTGTCCTCCATGTGTTGATTGAGTGATGGAGGGGGGTCCACGGGGTGTAGGTGAGGTGCGTAGCCGAGTAGGGCTTCCGAGGGGGCAATGTTGATGGTGGCATTCTTGTGATTGTTGTGTACTGTAGTGGCTATTCCCAGCCAGTCGCTCCAGTCAGTTTGGGCGCTGTTGATGGTCAGTCGGAGGTATTGTTCCACCCATTGGTTCGTTCGCTCGGACAGTCCGTCTGTCTGGGGGTGGAATGCTGAGGACACGTTTTGTTTAATCCCTAGCTGTTGGGCGAGGGCCTTCGCGAAGAGGGACGTAAATCGTGGGTCTCTGTCGGATATGACCTTGTTGGGTAAGCCGAACCAACGGTAAATGTTGTCATAGTATAGTTTGGCTATTTCTTGTCCGGTGACCGTTGTCTTGCAGGGGAGGAATATGGCTGCTCTTGTGCATCCATGGTCTACTATCGTGAGGATGGCATCATATCCGTTGCTGACTGGGAGTTGGGTGATCAGGTCCATGGCTACGATCTGGAAGGGGAGGGCGTCGGTTGGCGTGGGGATCCGGTAGAGGGGTACCTTCGCTTGCTTCGTGAGGTTTTTGTTTTGTTGGCACTTGGCGCACCCCTTTACATATTGTGCAATCCATTCGTTCATGTTTGGCCACCAGAAGTGTCGGCAGATGGCCGCGATGGTGGGGTCTCGCCCTTGGTGCCCTCTTGTTTCCAGGTCGTGGAATCGGTGGAGGACTTCTTTCTTCAGGGTGTTGTCCGGTGGGATGGCGATTCTCCCTTGTATGTGCCAGTGCTTTAGGTTACCGTCGTTGTGTGAGTAGTTCATGACTGCTTTGTGGTGTTTGATCCACTCTGCGATTTCGGCGGGGTACTTCCTGTTGCACTGTCCCTATTCGTCTTTCTAGTTCTCGCCATTCGTCTTTTGGTTCTTCGGTGGTGGACTGTCTGATGAATGCACCGGGGTGGAGAAGGGTCATGTTCTCATTGTCTGTGTCGCCTCTGTCTACTCCGGGTGGTCGTGAGAGTAGGTCCGCTGAGGTGTGGAGTTTCCCTGGTACGTGCTGGATCTTTAGGTGGTATTCCTGGAGTTCTGCGAACCAGCGTGCTACTCGGTGGTTTACCTTTTGTGGGGACTTCCAGAAGGTTAGGTTCGCGTGGTCGGTAAGGACCGTGACCGGAATTGTTGATCCTGCTAAGTGGGGCTGCCAGTGGGCTAGGGCTTTCATTAGTGCCAGGAGTTCTCATTTGTAGATGTCATAATTGTGCTCGGTTGGCGTGAATGTTGCGGAGTAGTAGGCTATGGGGTGTTTGGTTGGTGAGGTTTTTCTGGGGTGTTTGTCTCCCTCTTGTAAGAGTACGGCTCCCACGCTGTATGCAGACGTGTCTGTGGCGAGGAAGAATGGTTTGGTGTAGTCGGGTTGGCATAGTATTGGGTTCTGACACATGTGTGTCTTGAGGGTTTTGAAGGCTTTGATTTGGGCCTCTTCCCATGTAAATGGGGTCGCTTTCTTGGTTAGGTGGATCAAGGGTCTTGCAATCTTTGAGTAGTCTTTTATGAAGTATCGGTAGTAGCCTGTGAAACCTAGGAAGGCTTTGACGTCTCTGACTGTCCATGGGGGTCTCCAGTCCGCTACTCCTTGGACCTTGGCTGGGTCCATGCGGATGGTGTTGTGGCCCAGGATGACCCCTAGGAATTTGACCTCCTTTTGTTCGAAGATGCATTTTTCCGGTTTGAGGAAAAGGTCGTGCTTGTGCAGTTTGTTGAGGATTTGGTGTACTCTCGTTTGATGGTATGGGAGGTCCGACTTGGTGTGTATGAGGATGTCGTCCATGTAAATCGACAGCCAGTCTTGTCGGAGTTCTTCCCTGAAGAGCGTGTTCATCATGGTTTGGAAGGTGGCTGGCGAGTTGGTCATCCCGAAGAACATTACTTGTGGTTCAAAGAGACTGTGGTTGGTGATGAATGCTGCTTTCCATTGGTCTCCGTCGCATATCCGCACCTTGTTGTATCCCCAACAGATGTCGAACTTGGTGAATAAGCTGGCTCCTCGGACTCTTGCAATGAGTTTAGGGATGAGTGGGAGTGGCATGGCGTTTCGACGGGTCCATTCGTTGAGCTTCCGGTAGTCTTGCACCGGTCGGAGTTTCCCGTCTTTCTTTTTGACGAAGAAGAATGGGGCAGTGAACTGGCTCTTCGACTCAGTGATGTATCCCTTATCGAGGTGTTCTTGGAGGAAGGTTGCGAGTGCTTCTTGCTCGGGCTGTGTTAGGGCATACACCTTCCCTGGCATGTTTTCCGGGTGACCGGGTTTTAGTTCAATGGCGTGGTCCCATTCTCGTGGTGGTGGGAACTGCTTCGATTCTGCTTCGCTGAACACGAAGGCGTGTCGGCAGTACTCTTCCAGGACTGGCAGGGGTTTGACCGCGTGCCTTTCTGCTAGCTTTGACACCAGTGTCTGTCGGTCTGATGCCGCGGTGGTGCGGACTCTTGTCGGGGGTCGTCAGATTCTGGCTTTAATGACCACAGGTAGTTGTTCATAGGCAATCCATCCCTTCGCCCAGTCGATGACTGGTTGGACTGCTGCGAACCACGGGTAGCCTAGTATCACCTTTTGCTTGCCTAGGTTGGTGAGGAAGAAGTGCATCGTCCGTGTTTGGTTGCCCGTTCACACCTCTAGGTCGGTGTAGTGGGTGATTTGTCCATGGCAGTTTTGGGTCCCGTCCACGTTGAACACCTTGCAGGGTTCTGCTAGTTCCTCGGTTGGTAGCTTGAGTTCTCTTGCATAGTCGGGGTTGATGAAGTTCTCCATCGTGCCAGAGTCTAGTAATGCAGAGGTTTCGGCCCTCTTAAACAGGGAGTTTAGATATATGCAAATTGTCATTGATCGACAGTTCGATAAATACACGCTCCTTGTACTTAATGCCCTAATCAAGGCCGAACTGGTTAGGCATTCTGAAAATCCTCTTCCTTGGCTGCTACTATCCCTCCTCCGAAGTGTGCCGCCACTTGATCGCGTTGGTCGGGGGACATAGCTGCTAGCCTTGTTGCCATTTCGTCCACTGGGTTTTCGGCGGTGGTCGTGGTGTCTGACATCCAGTCGACCAGTTGGGCCGTGGCTATGCACGGTTTCTTCTTTCGGTTGGGGCAGTTGCGTGCGAAGTGCCCGACTTGGTTACACTCGTAGCAGGCACTGCAGGGGGGTCGGTCAGCACTGCGGGGGTTTCGGTCAGTTGGTTGGGTTTGGGCAACATTCACTTGGTAGACGTTCCCTTGCTCGTCTTGCATCTGGACCGTTCTCCCTTGGGGGTTTCGGTTCCTCCAGTTGTTGTTTTGGTTGTCGCATGTGCGGTCCGTGTCGACGTCCATTGGGACAGGGGCGTTATTTAAGTGTCGTGGCGTGTTGGTGGAGTTATACCCTCGGATGTTGGGTCAACTGGGTTGTTGGTTGGTTGGGTTGGGCTGTGTGAATCGATTCCATCGCGACAACGGGGGTCTATTCGTGGTGCCTTTGTCCTGTTTGAACATTTTGTAGATGAGGAGTTGCAAGGCCACGCTGTCAATTGCCCGTTGTTTGATCTCGGCATAGGTGTTGACCTTAGGGGGTTTGACTATGTCGTTGACTATGGACTTGGTCAGTCCTTTCAGGAAGTATCTGACGGTTGCAGGTGCTGTGAGTGGGTATTCGGCCTTTCGGGCGATTCTCTCGAAGTCTTGGATGTATTGGTCAATGTCGGGCCATTTCATCTTCATGTTCTCGATCTGGAGACGTGCTCGTTCTTCGGCTTGTGTGTCTTGGAATTGGTTTCGGAACTCGATGAGGAAGTTCGTCCAGACCTCGGGGATGTCTTCAATGAGTTGGTCTAGTCAGTCCACCCAGTCCCCTTGGTTGAGGGCCCATTTGTCTACCGTCGGGCCTTTGATGAACATGAGTGCTATTGCTACGCGGCAGATCCAGGATTGGAGGCCGGGGACTGTGGTGTTCACGCGGAAGTAGTGTTGCAGTTTGTTTATGAACTGGTCTGCTTTTGCTCGGTCTCCGTCAAACTCTGTGGGGGCACTTCCCATGAGGTGGGCATCTTGGTTTGCTGGGGGCATGGGTGGTGCCGCCGGGGGGTTGGGGGCTCCAGGGTTTCCTCCTCCTCCTGGGTTGCCTCCTCCTCCTCCGGGGTTGCCGCTCCCTCCTCCGGGGTTGCCGCTTCCGGGGTTATTGCTGGGTTGTCGCTTCATTGCCGTGTCTAGCTTCTTCTGCACGGAGGCCGCTATCTTTGGTTTGGTAGTTGTGGTGGCGGTAGTCGTTGCTGTGGCGGTTGCCATGGTGTGCTCATGTATTAGTGTGGTGAATGGTCAGGTGGCAATGAGTGGGGAGTGTCTGATGATGGTGTTGGTGCAATCTTCTGTGGGTTCCTCGTCAGTGGTGGGCGAGTTAGGTTGTTGGTCTGTGGAGATGGGTGACGGGGGTCGGGCGTTGTCCAGATCGTCGTCGGAGTCAGGTGGGATGGGTAGGAATTTCCCTCCTTTGCGTCTTCGGCAAAGTCTTTCTACTGCGTTTAGCTCGTTATGGGCTTCGATGTCTGGTCTCCTAGGTCCTCGTACTAGTTTGAATGTGTCTCTGTCTTCCTCGAGGTAGACTTGGGTGAGGAATCCTCTTTCGTTATGTATCCAGACATGAGTTCCGTCTATGCAGTCCTGTGCCTTCTTGGTCGTATCAGGGTGGTATAGGATTGCTATCCCGTCATATCCGGGGATGACTCCTCTGTTGATTCTTCGCAGGTGTGCATTCTTTGGCAGTCTGTTGCCGTCTCCAAAGTCTGTGAGGTATTCTTTGGGTGGGGCCTCCATGATGATGAGAAAGTTGAGTCTAATGTCACTGCTGCTTATGTGACGATAATGTATAGACTCGGAGTGGTAGTGACAAGGCTCCCTGCGGCCGCCTTCTGGCTAGGATGTGTGAAACAGATGGTATTGTCCGCGCAAGATGGACAGGAGACTCAACTTAGCGACCTAGAGTCACCATTGAGCCGTATATATACAAGAATACAGGGTACTAGGGCACAGGGCACGGAACACGACTTAGGGGCGTTGAGAACATGCATACATAGGGCCGAGTCACAAGCGACTTGTGTAGTCCGTCCACATCCAACGAGGCATACAGTCATATATACTAATCGAGGCTTACCGATCCGTCGGACTCATCTACCTCCATGGGCTCATCCTCATGGCTGACATCTCCATCGATTGAGGGGGGGAAGTCCCAGGGTCGAGGGGACAGTAACACTACACGACAAGAGCATTCCCAACTCTGTTTCCAGACAGTACAGGGGATTTCTATCGGGCAAGGTTGAGAAAGGTAGACCTTGGAGAATATTTTGCCCACCTGCCGCGCTTCCGAGGCAGTCGATTTGCCCAACATCGTTGATTTCTGTGGTTTGCCTTCAACATGCTACAACAAAACAGAACAAGGAGTCTATCAAAAATCTTCGTGAAACAGCAGCATGATGCTGCCCGATTGACTGCAGACAACATCCAAGCGATGCTAGCAGAAAGCGACCAACACATTGCCAACAAGATGATCCGTTATGGCTCCAAGCTAAGAGGAACACGAGCCTATTGGTTGGCTCATCGTCAAGAACTGATGGACATGATTCGAAAGAAGGGCTCACCGGATGTTTTCTTCACACTCAGTGCTGCCGACCTACAATGGCCAGACCTACATCAACACATGCCAAATGGGGACAATCCTATAAACGATCCCGGTTGTGCATGACAAAGAAGGTGTGTGGCATTGAATACAAACCCCCATATTGCTGCTGCATACCTCGATCAACACTTACAAATCTATTTCAAGCACTTCATGGTCCCTTTACTAGGAGTTCGTCACTTCTGGTATTGCTTTGAGTGGCAGGAAAGAGGAAGCGGCCACATACATGGCTTTCTCTGGTTAAAAGATGCACCAAAAGCCGACGAAATTCATTGGGATCTGCTCAAAAGACCAGATGCGATTATCCCTGACGAACAGGCAAACATGATGCATCAGTTCATCGAATACTGGAGTCAAATCATTACTGCTTCAAGCCCTTTTCCTTGTCTCGATGACAATATGCCATTACTTGGGGAGCATCCATGTAGCCTGTCTCGGGAGGGGCTACAAAACATGAAACAAGATTTAGCAGACCTGCTGAATTGGACTGAACGACACACAAAATGCATGCCGGGTTATTGCCTTGTGAAACGAAATGTTCCAGGACACGATGCCCCGCAGGTTTTTTGTCGATTCGATTATCCAATGGCTTTGTGACATGATGCCGAAGTTGGCACAGATAGCAAAGGGCGCGTTCGATTTGAACCCGAGCACAATGATCGGCTGATGAATCCTTACAATGTTGCCATGATTCTTGGTTGGCGTGCAAACATCGACCTGAAGCCAGTACTTAGCAAGGAAGCGGCAATCAATTATATTGCAAAATATGCATCAAAGGCTGAAAAAGAAGCACCTGCCTTTCCCGAGCTCTTGGCCGGTGTTGTGAATGAAATGGAGGGAGAGGGCACGGCCCAGTTGGCTTGCAAAAAGATGCTAAACAAAATGCTCGGTGAAAGGACATACTCTGCACAAGAAACCGCTCACCTACTTCTTGGAATCCCCTTAGTCCATGCTTCTACAACATTCCAAACGATATATATCAGTGCTGAAGGAGGATTCCGGGAACTTGGGACCGAAGAGGATGCAATGGCAAATGGAGGAGAGGAGTCCGATGGTAATCCCACGGCCACAACAGAGTCTTGGCTGCAACGATATATGGCACGACCACCTGACATGGAAGATTTGTCACTCCAGGATGTCCTGACTAAATACAGCTGGAGAAAATCAATGTGGAAGAAAAGAAGAGATAAAATGGAAGTTGTATTATGTGTCTATCCTCGATTCTCTCCAAATCCAGAAGATGACCGGTATGATGAATTCTGTCGCACCAAGATCATCCTGCACCATCCATTTCGTGAATTGGATGCCATAAGAGACGATGAAGACCAACCATGGGCAGAGATCTATGCCCGATGCTGATAAGCTCCACCTCTGGTATGGAGAGAGGTGAGGTGTTCTACAGACCGACGGACTGGCTGGGGTCACACGACCCCATGACTCCTTACAATACATGCATGGCTCACCGACTCGGACTGGATGACTGAGACTCTTACTGTAACGCTGACTGATGGCCCTGGTTCGATTACTGATACGTGCATCATGCTGACAGTGTACGATAAGTAGATGACTGATCACTTACAAACCGGCTTAGCAACCGGTTCTAGGACTATTAGTCATACTAGGTTCGAACGATATATATAGGACTCTGTACAAATAGTAGAGCCTTAAGCTCGACTTTGCTTTGCAATCACAGCCTCTTGTTCACTCCTGTTCACTGCGCGGCTCCCCTCTACTCTTCCATCTATATTCTAAGGTCCTTAAAGGCAGACCTTGCCTTCGAAGCTTAGTGATTGTGCTATAACAATCAACACACATCTCAGGAGTCTGAATCACATGTCTCGGCACACCTCAGACCGCACACCTTCCTAAACTGTCAAGTGTGCACGAAGCCCTGCTGCAGGCTTAACAGATGCCGTGCTGCCGATCATATCCACCCACAAGATACCTTGCAGTGTTGGGAAGAAGAAAATCAAGGCGGTGAAGAGGAGGAAGATGAAGATGAAGAACTGGTGAACCCAGATGTCATGGACATGGATGAAGCTGATTGGCAGGTGTGGGCAAGACTTTGTCCAAACAACACCATACCATTGTACAATGCCTCTGATGTGGGTCGTCGGCCAATTGATGATGGCTGGGATATTGATGCTGCCCATGGAAGATGGAACAATATCAATCTACTTTCTTCGTGGATAGATGAACAAAAATGTGAGGCTCACCAGCCAGAAGACGACACACCTCAAATTGATGTTGGCACACTTGAAGCCGAACAGCGAACAATCTTCAATGATTATATCACTGCTGTCACCGCTGCTTATGCGACGATAATGTATAGACTCGAGGTGATAATGACAAGGCTCTCTGCGGCCGCCTTCTGGCTGAGGGTGTGGGAAATAGATGATATTGTCCGTGCAAGACGGACAGGAGACTCAACTTAGCGACCTAGAGTCACTGTTGAGTCGTACTTATACTAAATACAGGGGGGGCGGGGCACAGGGCACGGAACACAACAATACGGTGCTACGGAAGCATGTACATAGGGCTGAGTCACAAGCGACTCATATAGTCTATCCACATCAGGTGAGGCATATGCCAATATATACTAACCAAGACTTACCACTCCTCTGGGTCATCCATCTCCATTGGTTCATCCTCGCAGCTGACATCCCCGTCGATCGAGGCAGGGAGGTCCCAGGGCCAAGGGGATGGTAACATCACCCTCCGGTTAGATGCGAGCGTGACCACACATGGTGTAGCGGATGATCCCCTCCCCGTGGTGCTGGTGGTGGTGATCGGCGTCGTTGCCAGTGAGGTGGGCGAGGGTCTCTCCCACGTTGGCGGCGCAGAGGCGGCAGCAGCAGTTGGCAAGGGTGTTGCAGGTCTCGGCCTCTTTGGCCTCGAGGGCGCGGATGCAAGTGGCGATGCTGGTGAGTTGGGTGTCGACGTGGTGGTAGCGGCAGATGTCAGTATAGAGCCCCCAGTCCTGGGTCATATCCTGGACTTCCAGTGCAAAGGCATCAAAGATCTCGGAGTCTCCGTCGATGGCACGGAGTAGCCACTTGGGTACCGGCGGATTGGCAATGCCGATGTTGGAGCTGGGTTGGGCGTAGACCTCTGTAGTAAAGACAGGGTCGTCAGGGCCTCCCATGGTACCGGCAGTGCGGGGAACAGGGCCATCGAGAAGCTGGATGTAGGGGGCGATGCGGCAGTCGTTGCTACCGCTTTGGAGGGGGATGGAGAAGTAATGGAGTTGGCTGTTGTTTTCAATAAATCCTGCAGGGGCCTCAGACTGGATACCTGTTGGAATGTTCTCCCGTGCGGGTTGGGCGGCCAGGCGTCGGATGGTAAGGTTGGCGAGGCGGAGGGACTCGGCTTGGGCATTGTGCTCGAGCTGGAGATTCCTGGCCCCGAGGGCGAGGACATCACACTGGTCTTTGCTCCGCTCGAGTTCCATGGCTTGCTCTTCTGCTGTAAGCCGAACAGCCTCCATCCGGTCTTCGGTGTGCTTGGCGGTGAGGACGAGACCGCAGACCATGCGGAGGAGAACTGGAGCTGTGAGGGTGTTGGCTTGTCCTTCAATGATAGCGCTAACAATGCAGGGCGATAAGGGTACAGCTGGCTGCGTAGCACTGATGGCGAGGTCCACTGCAAGGACCCATGTTGCGTTAGAGGGCAAGGGGTTCTCAATAAGAGGAAGGGCTCCAGTGGGACTGGTCGTCTGATAGGGGGTTCCCGGGGCAGGGATATAGAGGGCCTCGGTGGAGGCATAGGAGTCGGTGGGCGAGGCTGGGATGTACTCGTTGTTGTTTTCGACCAGGGAGATATGGATGGTCTGGTGAGGCATGATAGTTTGAGATGTGGGGAGAGGATGGTAGTTCGAGTCTTTAGCCCTCTCCTTTTATGTGGTTGAGTGAGGGGGCATCTGTTAAGCCCGCAGCAGGGCTTCTGGCCCTATTGACCGAAGGGGCAGGTGTGCGGTCCGAGGCGTACTGAGGCACGCAATCTGACTCCTGAGGTGTGCGTTGATTGTTATAGCACAATCACTAAGCTTCGAAGGTAAGGTCCGCCTTTAAGGACCTTAAAGTATAGATGAAGAGTAGAGAAGAGGGCTGTGCAATGAGCAGGAGTAGACAAGAAGCTGCGATTGTAGCAAAGTCGAGCTTAAGGCTCAACCATTCGTATGGAGTCCTATATATACAGGTTCGAATCATGTATGACTAATTGTTCTACAACCAATTGGTAAGTCGGTTTGTCAGCCCATCAGTCAGGCTCAGTCAGCATATAGTACAGTTAGTCAGCCAGAGGCGCATATCAGTCAGCAGTATAGTAAGGCATCTCAGTCAGCCAGTCCGAATGATGAGCCACGTGTGTATCGTACAGGAGTCAGGGGATCACGTGATCCCAGCCAGTCCGTCGGTCCGTAAAACACCTCACCTCTCTCCATACTAGAGATGGAGCTTATCACCACTCTCCCCTCAAAGGAGCGCTTCCATGCGCTAATTAGATCCCTCGTTGTTGCCAGGGACATAGTCATAATCGGGGGAAGGGGAACAAGGGGCATAAGAGGGGCCTGCGTTCTCGAACTCGTCAAGGACAACCTGGGTGATCGCTTGGCGCATGGCAATTCCTGCGCTACTGAGCTCCCCTTTGCAAAGGTCGTCGCACCCTGTGTTATTGTGATTGTATTCTATCTGGCGTTCTTCCAGAGTGAGGTAGCAAGCATGGCATTGGCGGGTGAGGTAATGACCATTGGCATGGCGGCGGCGGCCTCCATAGGGGCAGGTGTCCGGCATCTGATTCCGGAAGAAGCAGTGATGGCGAGGGACTCGGCACCAGCCAGATGTCGAGATCGAACAGAGGTGGTGGGGCATTTCACAGTGAGTAGAGAGGTGGTCATACCACGGGCAGTAGGAGCAGTGTTTTCACTCCTCGAATTCTTCCTGGGCTAGTGCGTTGTCCGTGGCGTTCTCGCTATTCCAAGAAACCCTGCTGCCTGCTCCTCCTCTCAGCCTGGAGTCGGGCCTGGTTACTACATTGGTGATGTAGGGCGCGGTATTGCGCCTGTCTCGTCGGTGTCGCCATGCCAGTTCCCCTCTTTTGTTATCTTCATCCACCAGTTCCGGAAGTCGCTCTCTTGCGTTGGCTCGGATGAGTCTTTGGCGGACTGCTTTGGTTCGGCCGACGTGGGCAAGTTGGTGGATGCTGAACTCAGCCCTCCTCTTCTGCACGTAAGCCTCTAGGGCTTGGACCTCCTTAAGACAGAGGGCCAACTTGCGCTTGTTGGCTTCAAGGTTTCGAAGGCGAATGATGTCTGCCTTTACCCTGTAGTCTCCCAGATCTTCAATTGCCCTTTCCATCGGGCCCCCGATCATTCTTTCTTCTGTCAGTAATGTGAAGTGCCTGTCGCCGCGGTAGTCGGCGGGTGCCACCCAGGATGCTGGAGCTGCTTCCAAGGCCTCTGTGTAGACAGGTCTTCCAGCTCCCATAGTTCTGTAGATGGTGGGTTCTCCAGTGATATTGTCCACACAGAAGCATATGAACCTCGCTTCCACCTTGACCTCTGGGTCTGCTTCGGTCGCCGGAATCTTGATGTGGGTGCGGTGGATCTCCGGCTGGAACCTCACCCAATCATCTCCTGGGTGTGTTTGTACAAGGTTGTCTACGTCGACTTCGAGGGTGTAGTGTGAGGGGAAGCTGTGCATAGACGTGGCTGGGGAGGAGCTCGGTGTCGTGCTCGACACTGAAGACAATGGAGTGGCTGCACGGTGGATTATATTAGTTTCGGGATCCAGTACCAGAGGGTGATCAGCCTCTTCCTGTCGTTCTAGCATAAGTTGGGCTGCCGCCAGGCCACTTGGCGAGTAAAAGAGTCTCTCTCTTGTGAAGCTACTAAGACCCCGGACGAGGTTCCGCGGGTCTTCTGGGTTGTTTTGGGGGAGAATGTCGGTGCGTGGGGGAATGGGTAGTGGTGCTGGGCTGGGGTCCCGGCTCGGCCCATGTACACTATACAGTGAGGGTGAGAGTCGTAGGTAGTCTTCGAGCCCAAAGCTAGGTGGTGTATTTGTTGGTGGGGCATAGTCTGGTACTTCTGGGAAGGCGGGTGGTGGTTCCGTAGTCGGGTGGAGTTCGGCTTCCAATATGGCTACTTCCTCCGTGTCTACTGCCAACATGGCGTTGCGGGTGGCGGGTGACGGCGAGCTGTAGTTCGAAGACATGAGGGATAGATTTTCGAACTGGGTGCAGAGAAGAGAAAGGTCAGGAAGTGGTGAGGACCCCATTGGTGATTCTGGGTGGTTTATAACCATTCTTCGGATAGCCTTGGGGTTCCGATCGTGGAATTCCTTCACTTTTGCGGAGGCGTTGTCTAGATTCTGTTTTGGTTCCCAGGAATCATGAGCCTCGGAGAAACCCTTCCACCGGACAAGATATTGTAGGGTCCTTGCCTTCCCCGTTCGCCTTGAGGCTAACACGTTGTCTACTTCCCATTCCTCGTGTCCTTCGATCAGGTCAGGAGGTGCTTCCGGGAAGTTGGGTCCATGTAATTCCGTTTCTTTGTATGGATGGAGGACAGCCATGTGGAATGCATTGTGGATCCTCCACACGGCTGGGAGGTCCAGTCTGTACGTTACGGCGCTGAGTACTTCCGTCACTTTGAAGGGTCCAAAGCGTTTGGCCCTTAATTTCATTGTGGGGTGTGTTGTTCGTAGATGAGTCCCTTCCAGCCAGACCTTCTGATCCACTCGGTATCTTTGAAAGTGTGGGTCTTTTGTCCAAAGGGATTGCGCCTTGCTGATGGCTTCTTGGGCGCTTTTCCTGGCTTCTAGAAGTTGAGACTTCCGTTCTTCTATTGCCGGTACATTTCCGACACGCGTGGGTTGATGGGTGTGGGGAATGAATCCCATCCATAGTTCGTACAGGGGTTTCTTTGTGGTTGAAGAAGGATGGGAGTTGATCATATATTGAGCCACCTTGAGCCAGTCTGCCCAATTGTCCTGTTGGTGGTTGCAAAAGATTCGTAAGATGGTTTCTACCGTCTGGTTCGTTTGTTCTGACTGTCCGTCGGTTTGGGGGTGATATGCAGAACTCATATTTTGTTTGATTTCCAGTTGGGCGCAGAGTTCTTTGAAGAACTGCGATGTGAACTGCGTGTCTCTGTCCGATATGATTCTTTTGGGAAGGCGTGTGTAGGGGAACGTGTGATCTCTGAAGAGCCTCACGACTTCCTCACTCCCCATGTCTTCTCGGCATGGAATCAGAATTACGGCCTTTGTACAATCATGATTGGTGATGGTGAGAATTGTATCACAGCTGTGTGATTCGGGTAATTTCGTGATGAAATCGACTGTGATGGTGGCGAAGGGCGTCGTGTCTTCACCAGGACCAATCGGCGCAATAGGGGGTACGTTTCGGTGTGTAATTGTTTTTACCGCTTGGCAGGTGGCGCATCCTTTGACGTAATCTTCCACGTCTTTGTGGATAGTGGGCCACCAATGGTCTCGTTTCAGCGCTAGGTAGGTCTTCCAGACTCTGGGATGTCCCGATGTCAGAGCATCATGGTATTCTTGGAGGAACGTGCATCGGAGTTGTATGTCTTCAGGGACCACTAAGGATCCTGCCTTCCACCAGACCTTCCACTCGTCTTGGTAGATGCCATGCTTCTTCTTCCACTTTTGGCATAGTTCGCTGTTTGCCTTCTGTAGTTGATGGACTTGTTGTTCCAGGATAGAGATTTCAATTGCTCTGGCGAAGAGTTCGTCTGGCAGGGCTGTAGTCTCTTCGTTGTCTGTCGACCCATCGTTGTGATCAGGTCGTCGGGATAGGGGGTTGGCTTGATTCTTCTTTCCCAGTAGATGGACTAGTTCAAAATCGAAATCTGCTAGGAATGCGATGTAGCGGGCCACGCGTCTGTTCAACTTTTGTGGGTGCCGGTAGTAGCGGAGGTTGTCGTGATCCGTGTAGATGATTAATTTGTGGGGCGATCCCATCACTAGGTGTCTCACGCGTTTCAGGCCTTCTATGATGGCCAGGAATTCTCTGTCTCCGATGGAGTAGTTTCTTTCCGCGGCGTTTAGTGCTTTTGAGTGGTATGCTACTGCTCTTTGCTTGTTGTTGTCATCTCTTTGGTAGAGGATACTTCCGAGTGTGAAGGCAGAGGCATCGACTTCGAGTTCATACTGTTTGGCGGGGTTTGGATGCCAGAGGACTGGTTCAGTGGTAACTCGTGTGATGAGTTCATTCAGCGCTTCTGTGCATCTTTCAGTCCAGATAAAGGGGGTTCCCTTCTTGGTGAGGTCGTGTAGCGGTCGGGCTATTGCTGCAAACCCTTGGATAAAAGGTCGCTGATAGCCTAGCACCCCTAGGGTCTTTCTGACTTCTTCTACCGACTTGAGAGTTCTGGGCCATTCTGATATCCCCTTTACTTTAGCAGGGTCGATATGTACTCGTCCTCCTCCTACAAGCCATCCGAGGATTTCCATTTTGTCCTTTTCGAATTGACATTTCTTTGGTTTTAGGAAGTAGGAGCACTCTTCCATTTTGTCTAGAAAGTCGTGGACGATCCGTTTGTGTAATTGGCGGCCTTCCTCGTCGTTGGCCGTGGCCACCCACCAATCGTCCATATAGTTTCCCAGGTTTTCGGGGTATTTCTGGAGTAGGGGGCGGAAATCTCGATGCATGGTTCATTGGAAGAAGGGGGGTGCGTTCGTGAGCCCGAAGTACATGACTTGGGGAACATAGGTGCCTTGGGGAGTTTTAAACACCGCTTTGGTTTGGTCTTCTTCAGCGATGCGTATGTTATTATATCCCCAGCGAATGTCAAACTTGGAGAAAAGTAATTTGCCATGTAGCCTTTCCAGTGCGGACTGTATATTGGGCAGGGGGTTGTTATCTCGGACTGTGTACTTGTTCAACTGTCGATAGTCCATGATAATTCTTTTCTCCAAGCTGTCTTTTTTGTTGATGAAGTAGACCAGTGCCGTATAGGGGGAAGGTCCTTTGTAAATCCGCCCAAGTTCTTCTTCTTCGAGAATCCATTTTTGCAGGAGTTCTCGTTTGTCTTTTGATAGGGGGTATACCTTGCAATTTAGCTCCTTTGGTGCGTCTGGGGTTAGTTTGATGGTCATGTCTTCGGATCGTGCAGGTGGGAAGTGTCGTGCTTCTTCTTCCGAGAAGACTTTTTGATGTCTTCGGTATTCCTTTGGGATAGAGTCGATGGTAAGGTGGATTTTATCTTTGTCCGCCTTTTGGGCCCATTCTTGTGCAATGTTGGTTCGTTGCACGTAGATGGCTTTGTCTTCTTTGGGTTTTCCTAGTTGTTTGATTGCCTCTCTTTGCATGAAAAAGATGTTTTTGGCGACATGCATGTATCGGCTACTCTGGAGTTGTACCAATTCTCCTGAGACCTTTCCTGTCTTCCAATTGATTTTTGGATTGAAGTCGTAGAGGAAGGGGTATCCTAGGATGATGCGATCCTTTCCTAGGCTTGTGATGTAGAATCTCTGGAGCATATGTTTTTCTCCTTTGACGATACGTAGCCAGCAGTAGTGTGTGATTTTTCCTTGTTTATTTTCTGTGCTGTCGACGTTGTGGACCGTGACTGGTCGGGCGAGTTCTTTGCGCCCTATTCCGAGTCGTTTCCAGGTGTCTTCGTCAATGAAGTTGTCGGTTGTGCCACTATCTATGAGGGCGGATTTATCAGCCTTGGATTGTGAGGTGCGAAAAGAAACATCCATATTCAGAGTCGAGAGTTTCCTAATGTACATTGTATCTTGCAATCCTATTGCTCTAAGCCAGACCGTTGGCTTTGAGCTTCCTAAAAATCCGCCTTTGACGATAGTTCCTCGTAGAGGTTCTCTCGGTCTTCAATGGTCATTCCTCTAATGTACTGGAGGACGTCCTTTTTGGTATAGGAGGGGGGTGCGGTGGTTGAGGTTTCAGCTTCACTATGCTGTTCCTCTTCCTTGTCTTCATTGATTACCACAGCTCGGACCTTGGGCTTTTCTTTGGTGTATTGCCCTTGGGAGCTGCAGGGTCGATCTGGGGTTTTTTCTTTGCCTTTGTCGGGGCAGGCTCTGGACATGTGTCCTAGTTTGCGGCATCGGAAGCACCTTCCTTCTTTCATGAGTTTGGTGTGTTCTTCGTCGGTTAGTTTTCCCGTGGTGCGGATGGCATCGATGTCCATCGCATTTGGGTCTTTCTGTCGTTTTGGTGGGGTGGGCTTTTGGTAGCCACGCATCCTATTGGCTCTGGTAGAGATATGACCCGGTCCTCCTTTGGGTCTGATGTTGTCATTGAGGTCTTGCCATTGTTGGACTGTCTTTCGGGTTGCGTCGTACCACTCCTCCAGGGTCGCTGGTAAGGTTTCTCGTTGGCGGATGATGCGGTGAAGTCCGACCGGCAGGATGTCTTGGAACAGTTTAATTGTTCCTTCTGTGTCTGGTCCCCATCCCACTTCCCTGATGAGACATTTGAAGAGTGTGATAGAGGAGTCGACCTTGTCTATGTCCAGTTCCATTTTTGTGAGACGGGAGTATGCGTCTTGCTTTTTGGTGGAGTCGGTAAAGGCATCTCTGAACGCTCTTGCAAACCATTCCTAGAGGGTTGGATCATTTTCTGCGTGTGTTGGGGGGTCTCCTGTGATCGGGTCTCCTTCGACCTTGATGGACAGTTGGTCCGCCATGTCGTATGCCCAATCGTCAACTAGCGGTCCTTTGATAAAAGTAAGGGCATAAGCCACTTGTTCCGCTTTGTTTGTAAAGGTGGAGTTGTGTCGGTTGAGGAAATGATATGCCCCGAATTGTTGCATGAAGCGTTCTGCGTCTTTCCTGTCTCCTTGGAAGATTTGGGGAATCATTCCTTTGAGGGCTTCGCTGCGGGGTGGTGCGGCTGCTGCTTGTCCGGCTGCTGCTTGTCCAGCTGCTGGTTGGCCTCCGCCGCCGCCTCCTCCACCGCTGCCTCCGCCGCCTCCACCGCCTCCACCGCCTCCACCGCCTCCTCCTCCGTCTGGTTGTCCTCCGGCGGGTGGTTGTCCTCCGGCTGGTGGTTGTTGGGGTTGTCCTCCTCCTGCTGGTTGTCCTCCAGCTGGGGGTTGTGGAGCCTGTGCTGGTCCGGCTACTTGTGCCGGTTGTACGTGAGCTACGGCGATTGCTGCCATTGCTTCTGTGAGTTGTTCAATGGCCGGTGCATGAGCTTGGTCTGTAGTGGGGATATCTGGATCTGATACTGGTGAAGTGGTTTCTACTTCAGGGGTGTCGTCACTTCCTTGTGTGACTTCTGTGTGGATTCGTTCGAGATCTGGGGCGAGTAGGAATGGTTGGTTTTTGGTTCCTAGTCCTGATGCTTGAGGGTCTTCGATCTTGTCTTCTCTGCTAACTTCGTAGCACTGGTCGATGGTCCAACTGATTCTGTACCAGGTCCCATTGATGTATTCCACAGGGTATGTGTATAACCCGTCTCTGAGGTGATATGCTGATCGTCCCTCAGTTCGTGATTCTAGCCAGAAGGCTTTCCCTTGTATTTCTATAGGGAGGTCGTCTGTGGTTCTATTTCTGAACTTGATGTCAGGGCTCTTTGAGAGCTTTTGTTTCCTTCCGAGGTCGAGTAGTATGTCAGCCAGGTTGGCTTAGGAGAAGCTCGACTTGTGTTAAGCCCGCAGCGGGGCTTCTGGCCCTATTGACCGAAGGGGCAGGTGTGCGGTCCGAGGCATACCGAGGCACGCGATCTGACTCCTGAGGTGCGCGTTGATTGTTATAGCACAATCACTAAGCTTCGAAGGTAAGGTCCGCCTTTAATGACCTTAAAGTATAGATGAAGAGTAGAGAAGAGGGCCGCACAATGAGCAGGAGTAGACAAGAAGCTGCGATTGTAGCAAAGTCGAGCTTAAGGCTCAACCATCCGTATGGAGTCCTATATATACAGGTTCGAATCATGTATGACTAATTGTTCTACAACTGATTGGTAAGTCGGTTTGTCAGCCCATCAGTCAGGCTCAGTCAGCATATAGTACAGTTAGTCAGCCAGAGGCGCGTATCAGTCAGCGGTACAGTAAGGCATCTCAGTCAGCCAGTCCAAACGATGAGCCACGCATGTATCGTACAGGAGTCAGGGGATCACATGATCCCAGCCAGTCCGTCAGTCCGTAAAACACCTCACCTCTCTCCGTACTAGAGATGGAGCTTATCAGCGTCCCTTGTGGTATGACTCGACCAGCGCGGGGGCGTGTACTTGGTCTGCTGGCTCCCATGTGTTGTCTGCATGTGGGTATCCTTTCCATTTGAGGTATTGCAGGGTTTTCTTTCTCCCATAGAGATGGTGATTGACGATGGCCTCGACTTCATACTTGTGTTCCCCCTCGATCAGTTCGGGGGGTGGTTTGATGTAATTGGGTCCGTGTTGTGGGGTTTTGTGATATGCCGTGAGGAGACTGGCGTGGAACACGTTGTGGATCTTCCAGGTGTCGGGTAGCTGGAGCTGATATGCCACTGGCAATATCTGTTTGGTGATGCAGAAGGGGCCATGCCGCTTGGGGGCTAGTTTGGGGGTCTGGAAGGGTAGTTGGAGGTTCTTGGCCTCGAGCCAGACCTCCTGGCCAGTCCAGAACTGGGGTGGTGGCGTCTGATGGGCAGTGCGGTTGATGGCCTCGATCGCTTGTGCACGCCTTTCGAGGGCGGTTTGCTTCCTGTCCTCTACATGTTGGTTAAGCGACAGAGGGGGGTCCACGGGGTGTAGGCAAGGTGTATAGCCGAGGAGGGCCTCTGAGGGGGCGATGTTGATGGTGGCATTTTTGTGATTGTTGTGCACCATGGTGGCTATCCCTAGCCAATCGCTCCAATCGGTCTGGGCGCTGTTGATAGTCAGGCGGAGGTATTGCTCCACCCATTGATTCGTCTGCTCTGACAGTCTGTCTGTTTGGGGGTGGAATGCTGAGGACATGTTTTGTTTGATCCCCAGTTGTTGGGCGAGGGCTTTTGCGAAGAGGGATGTGAACCGGGGGACCCTATCGGATATGACCTTGTTGGGTAGGCCGAACCATCGGTAGATGTTGTCATAGTATAGTTTTGCCACTTCTTGTCCAGTGATGGTTGTTTTGCAGGGGAGGAATACGGCCGCCCTCGTGCATCTGTGGTCTACTATCGTAAGGATGGCATCGTATCCGTTACTGATTGGGAGCTGGGTGATCCGGTCCATTGCCATGATCTGGAATGGGAGGGCATCGGTTGGCATGGGGATTCGGTAGAGGGGTATCTTTGTCTGCTTTGTGAGGTTTTTGTTTTGCTGGCACTTGGCGCATCCCTTCACATATTGTGTGATCCATTTGTTCATGTTTGGCCACCAGAAGTGTCGGCAGACGATTGCAATGGTGGGGTCTCGTCCTTGATGTCCTCTGGTTTCTAGGTTGTGGGATCGGTGGAGGACTTCTTTCTTTAGGGAGTCGTCTGGTGGGACGGTGATTCTCCCCTATATGCACCAATGCTTTAGGTTACCGTTGTTGTGTGAGTGGGTCATGGTTGCTTGGTGGTGTTTGATCCATTTCGCGATCTCGGGGGGGTACTTTTGTTGTGCCATTCCTATTCGTTGCTCTAACTCCCACCACTCATCCTTGGGGTCTTCGGTGGTGGATAGCCTGATGAATGTGTCGGGGTGGAGAAGGGTCATGTTCTCATTGTCCATGTCGCCTCTATCTACTCCTGGTGGTCAGGAGAGGAGGTCTGCCAAGGTGTGGAGCTTCCCTGGCACGTGCTGGATCTTCAGGTGGTATTCCTGGAGTTCTGCAAACCAGTGTGCTATGCGACGATTTACCTTCCGTGGGGATTTCCAGTAGGTGAGGTTTGTGTGGTCGGTGAGGACTGTAACTGGGATTGTTGATCCTGCTAGATGGGGTCGCCAGTGGGCCAGGGCTTTCATCAGTGCTAGGAGTTCTCTTTTGTAGATGTTATAGTTGTGCTCGGTTGGTGTGAATGTCGCGGAGTAGTAGGCTATAGGGTGTTTGGTTGGCGAGGTTTTTCTGGGGTGTTTTTCTCCCTCTTGTAAGAGTACGGCTCCCACACCATATGTGGATGCATCTGTGGCTAGGAAGAATGGTTTGGAGTAGTTGGGTTGGTGTAGGATTGGGTTCCGGCACATGTGTGCTTTAAGGGTTTCGAAGGCTTTGACTTGAGCTTCTTCCCATGTAAACGGTGTCACCTTCTTTGTCAGGTGGATTAAGGGTCTTGTGATTTTGAGTAGTCTTTGATGAAGTATTGATAGTACCCTGTAAAGCCTAGAAAGGCTCTGACATCTCTGACTGTTCGTGGCGGTTTCCAGTCTGCCACTCCTTGTACTTTGGCTGGGTCCATGTAGATGGTATTGTGGCCTAGGATGACTCCTAGGAACTCGACCTCCTTCTGTTCGAAGATGCATTTTTCTGGTTTGAGGAAGAGGTCGTGTTTGTGTAGCTTGTTGAGGATTTGGTGGACTCTCGTTCGGTGGTATGGGAGGTCTGATTTGGTGTGTATGAGAATGTTGTCCATGTAGATCGACAGCCAGTCTTGTTGGAGTTCTTCCCTGAAGAGTGCATTCATCATGGTTTGGAAGGTGGCTGGTGAGTTGGTCATCCCGAAGAACATTACTTGCGGTTCGAAGAGACTGTGGTTGGTGATGAATGCTGCTTTCCATTGATCTCTGTCGTGTATCTGCATGTTGTTGTACCCCCAGCAGATGTCGAATTTGGTGAATAGGCTGGCTCCTTGGACTCTCGCGATGAGTTCGGGGATGAGTGGGAGTGGCATGGCATTCTGGCAGGTCCATTTGTTGAGCTTCTGGTAGTCCTGTACTGGCCAGAGCTTTCCGTCCTTCTTCTTGATGAAGAAGAATGGGGCTGCGAATTGGCTTTTGGACTTGGTGATGTACCCCTTGTCGAGGTGTTCTTGGAGGAGGGTTGCAAGCGCTTCTTGTTCGGGTTGGGTTAGAGTGTACACCTTCCCTGGCATGTTTTCCAGGTGGCCTGGCTTTAGCTCGATGGCATGATCCCATTCTCGTGGTGGTGGGAATTGCTTTGATTCTGTTTCGCTGAATACGAAGGCATGTCGGCGGTACTCGCTTGGGATTGGCAGGGGTTGGGTTGCGTGTTTCTCTGCCAGTTTGGAGGCCAGCGTTTGTCAGTCTGATGCAGCGGTGGTGCAGGCTTTCGTCGGGGGTTGTCGGATCCTGGCTTTGATGACTACAGGCAGTTGTTTGTAGGCGATCCATCCTTTTGCCCAGTCGATGATTGGTTGGACTGTGGCAAACCATGGGTATCCTAGTATCACTTTCTGTTTGCCTATGTCACCGCTGCTTACGCGACGATAACGAGTAGACTCGGAGTGGTAGTGACAAGGCTCTTAGCGGCCGCCTTCTGGCTAGGAGTGGGAAAGTAGATGCTATTGCCGTCGTAAGACGGACAGGAGACTCAACTTAGCGACCTAGAGTCACTAGGGAGTCGTACTTATACTACTACAGGGTACAGGGTACGGAATACTGGGCACAGGGCGCGGAGCATGAGGATACGGGGCTGCGAGTCACGTACATAGGGGCTGAGTCACAAGGCGACTCATGTAGTCCATCCACATCAGGTGAGGCGTATACTAATAACACTAGTCCGATCTTACCACTACTCGGGGTCATCCAACTCCATCGGGTCATCCGTGCGGCTGATATCCCCGTCGATCGAAGGGGGGAAGTCCCAGGGCCGAGGGGACGGTAACAGCCTAGGTTGGTAAGGAAGAAGCACATTGTTAGCATTTGGTCGCCTGTTCGTACTTCTAGGTCTGTGTAGTGGGTAATTTGTCCATGGCGGTTTTGGGTTCTGTCCACATTGAATACCTTGCAGGGTTCTGCTAGTTCTTCGATTGGTAGCTTGAGTTCTCTTGTGTAGTTGGGATTGATGAAGTTCTCCGTTGCACTGGAGTCCAGTAGTGCAGAGGTTTTGGCCCTCTTAAACAAGGAGTTTAAATATATGCGAATTGTCATTGATCGACAGTTCGATAGATACATGCTCCTTGTACTTAATGCCCTAACCAAGGCCGAACTGGTTAGGCGTCCTGAAAACCCTCTTCCTCAGCCGCTACTATCCCTCCTCTGAAGTGTGCTGCTACTTGGTTGCATTGGTCGGGTGACATGGCTGCTAGCCTCGTTGCCATCTCGTCAACCGGATTCTCGTTGGTGGTCAGGGCGTCCGACATCCAGTTGACTAGCTGGGCCATGGCCACGTGTGATTTCTTCTTCCGATTGGGGCAGTTGCGTGCAAAGTGCCCGACTTGGTTGCATCCGTAGCAAGTGCCGCGGGGGGTTCGGTTAGCTGGTTGGGTTTGTGCAACGTTCACTTGATAGACATTTCCTTGCTCGTCTTGCATCTGGACTGTCCTCCCTTGGGGGTTTTGGTTCCTCCAGTTGTTGTTCCGGTTGGCGCATATGCAGTCTGTGTCAACGTCCATTGGGACGGGGGCATTGTTCAAGTGTCATGGTGCATTGGTGGAGTTATACCCTCGGATGTTGGGTCGGCTAGGTTGTTGGTTGGTTGGGTTAGGCTGTGCAAATCGGTTCCATCACAACAAAGGGGGGTGGCTCGGGGCGCCCTTGTCCTGTTTGAACATCTTGTAGATGAGGAGTTGAGAGGCCACGCTATTGACCACTCGTTGCTTGATCTCTGCATAGGTGTTGACTTTAGGGGGCTTGACTATGTCGTTGACTATGGATTTGGTTAGTCCCTTCATGAAGTATCTGATGGTCGTGGGTGCTGTGAGCAGGTATTCGGCCTTTCGGGCAACCCTTTCGAAGTCTTGGATGTATTGGTCGATGTCGGGCCACTTCATCTTCATGCCTTCGATCTGGAGGTGTGCTTGTTCTTCTGCTTGCATGTCTTGTAATTGCTTCCAGAACTCGAGTAGGAAGTTTGTCCATATGTCGGGGACATCCTCGATGAGTGGGTCCAGTCGGTCTACCCAATCTCCTTGGTTGAGGGCCCATTCATCTACCATTGGGCCTTTGATGAATGTGAGGGCTATTGCTATGTGGCGAATCCAGGATTGGAGGCCGGGGACCGTGGTGTTTATGCAGAAGTAGTGTTGCAATTCGTTTACAAATTGGTCTGCTTTCGCTCGGTCTCCATCAAATTCTGTGGGGGCACTCCCCATGAGGCGGGCGTCTTGGTTTGCTGGAGGCATGGGTGGTGCCACTGAATTGGGGGGGTTAGGGGCTCCGGGGTTTCCTCCTCCTCCTGGGTTGCCGCCTCCCCCTCCGGGGTTGCCGCTTCCTCCTCCGGGGTTGCTGCTTGGTTGTTGTTTCATTGCTGTGTCTAGTTTTTTCTGCACAGAGGCCACTATCTTTGGTTTGGTGGTGGTGGTGGTGGCAGTTGTTGCCGTGGTGGTTGCCGTGGTGTGTTCGTGTATCAGTGTGGTGAATGGTCGGGTGGCAATGAGTGGGGAGTGTCTGATGATGACGTTGGTATGGTCTTCTGTTGGTTCCTCGTTGGTGGTGGGCAAGTTAGGCTGTTGGTCTGTGGAGATGGGGGATGGGGGTCGGACATTGTCTTGTTCGTCGTCGGAATCAGGTGGGATAGGCAGGAATGTTCCTCCTTCGTGTCTTCGGCAGAGTCTTTCTACCGTGTTTAGCTCATTGTGGGCCTCGATATCTGGCCTCCTGGGTCCTTGTACTAGTTTGAACTTGTCTCTGTCTTCTTCGAGGTAGACTTGGGTGAGGAGTCCTTTCTCTTTGTGTATCCAGATGTGGGTTCCGTCTATACAATCCTGTGCCTTCTTGGTTGGATCAGGGTGGTATAGGATCGCTATCCCATTGTATCTGGGGATCACTCCTCTGTTGATTCTTTGCAGGTGTGTGTTCTTTGGTGGGCCGTCGCCGTCTCCAAAGTCCATGATGTATTCCTTGGGTGGGGCCTCCGTGGTGATGAGAAAGTTGAGTCTAATGTCACTGCTGCTTATGCAACGATAACATATAGACTCGAGGTGATAATGACAAGGCTCTCTGCGGCCGCCTTCTGGCTGAGGGTGTGGGAAATAGATGATATTGTCCGTGCAAGATGGACAGGAGACTCAACTTAGCGATCTAGAGTCACCGTTGAGTCGTACTTATACTAAATACAGGGGGGGCGGGGCACAGGGCACGGAACACGACAATACAGTGCTACAGAAGCGTGTACATAGGGCTGAGTCACAAGCGACTCATATAGTCCATCCACATCAGGTGAGGCATATGCCAATATATACTAACCAAGACTTACCACTCCTCTGGGTCATCCATCTCCATTGGTTCATCCTCACAGCTGACATCCCCATCGATTGAGGCGGGGAAGTCCCAGGGCTGAGGGGACGGTAACAACCACATATTCAAATATTCTTGCAGGCAATGGAAACAACAATCTCCCTCCAAGTCAAATGCTATTCAACATTGATGGGACTGCAGGTTGTGGAAAGACATATTTGATTGCTGCCATTTGCCAAGGCCTGCGGAACCTGGCAAGCATGCATCATCAACCTGATCTGATTCGGGTTTTTGCTCTGTCGGGCGTTGCAGCTCTAAATATTCATGGCCGAACCCTTCATTCCGGCTTCAGCCTGCCACTCAATGGGTTTGCACCATTGACTGGCTCACGACTTGCAAATCTGCAACTGATTTGGGAAGGGGTTTACTTCATCATTATTGATGAAAAGTCTATGCTTGGACTCCGCACTCTGGCCAAAATTGACTCTCGATGTCGGCAACTCTTCCCTCAAAATGTGAATAAGCCTTTTGGGAATGTTAGTGTTGCTCTTGTTGGTGATTTTGCACAGTTACCTCCGGTGGGGGATACTCCTCTAGACTCCCCTCCATCATCAATTGCCTCCAACAATGGATGCCTCAGTCGTGATGGCAGTGCATTGTACTGAATATTCAGAAGGAGTTTTCAGCTTCAGGTTGTTCACAGACAAGGCAGGAATTCTCCAGAGCAGATTGTGTTTCGAAACTTACTTTCCCATGCATCTTGGGGTGGACTACAGACAGAGGAATGGAGGCTCCTTGATTCCCGGTCAAAAAACAAGCTCAGCCCTGAAACTCAGCAACTTTTTGAAGACTCAGTCTGCCTGTACACAACACGCAATGATGTTCATGACCTCAACATGATGGAATTGCAGGCACTTAATCTGCCATGTGCCCGTGTTGTTGCAAGACATGATGGAGGCTCTGCTGGTCAGGCTGCAAAGGCAGCTGCTGATGAAGCAGGTGGCCTTGAAAACCATATATATCTGGCAAAAGGAGCAAAAGTAATGATTATGCGTAACATTTGGCAAATGCAAGGTATGCTTGCATACAATTTTGGGCAAACATTTATCTGTCGTTCGAGCTAGTACTGAAAAAGACTTTTCACTCTGAAACAGGTCTGGTTAATGCAACAACAGGCATGGTTGAGGATGTAGTTTGGCCAATTGGTGCATCCCGATCTGAATTACCTCTTGCTGTGCTGGTGTCATGCAAAACCTATAAAGGGCTGACATTATGGCATACCGAACCCTGTCCGAGCTTTCCAGACAATGTACCCATTGTCCCGATCGCTCCTTTGAAGACGACTTTTGAGTTCAATGGGAAAGTCATGTCCCGGACTCAATTACCCCTTTGACTTGCTTGGGCAGTCACTATTCACAAATCCCAAGGTCTGACCCTTGAAAAGATCAAACTTGGTCTTGGAAAATGAGAATTTTCGACTGGTCTGACATTTGTGGCATTGTCTCGTGTAAAGGTGCTTGATCGTATCATGCTTGTTACCGTCCCCTCGGCCCTGGGACTTCCCCCCTTCGATCGACGGGGATATCAGCCGCGCGGATGACCCGATGGAGTTGGATGACCCCGAGTAGTGGTAAGATCGGACTAGTGCTATTAGTATACGCCTCACCTGATGTGGATGGACTACATGAGTCGCCTTGTGACTCAGCCCCTATGTACGTGACTCGCAGCCCCGTATCCTCATGCCCCGTGCCCTGTGCCCAGTATTCCGTACCCTGTACCCTGTAGTAGTATAAGTACGACTCGTTAGTGACTCTAGGTCGCTAAGTTGAGTCTCCTGTCCGTCTTACGACGGCAATAGCATCTACTCTCTACTCCTAGCCAGAAGGCGGCCGCTGAGAGCCTTATCACTACCACTCCGAGTCTACTCGTTATCGTCGCGTAAGCAGCGGTGACATTAGACTCAACTTTCTTATCATCACGGAGGCCCCACCAAAGGAATACCTCACGGACTTTGGGGACAACGACAAACCACCAAAGAACGCGCACCTACGCAGAATCGACAAAGGAGTCATCCCCGGATACGACGGGATAGCAATACTATACCACCCTGACACAACCAAGAAGGCACAGGACTGCATAGACGGAACCCACGTCTGGATACACAACGAGAAAGGAGTCCTCACCCAAGTCTACCTCGAAGAAGACGGAGACAAATTCAAACTAGTGCGAGGACCCAGAAGACCCGACATCGAGGCCCACAACGAGCTAAACGCGCAGGAAAGACGCAGACGCAGGAACGAAGGAGGAACATTCCTACCTATTCCCCTTGACTCCGACGACGACGCCGAAGACAACACTCGACCACCGTCCCCTGTCTCCACAGACCAACAACCCAACTCGCCTACCACTGACGAAGAACCCACAGAGGACCACACCAACACCATCATCAGAAACTCCCCACTCATTGACACTCGACCATTCGCTTCACTAATACACGAGTACACCATGGCGACCACCACAGCAACCACCACTACCGCCACCACAACCACCAAACCCAAGATAGTAGCCTCCGTGCAAAAGAAGCTAGACACGGCAATGAAGCGACAACCAAGTAACAACCCCGGCGGAGGAGGAGGAAGCAACCCCGGAGGAGGAGGAAGCAACCCCGGAGGAGGAGGAGGCAACCCCGGGGGAGGAGGGGGCAACCCCGGAGGAAACCCCGGAGCCCCCAACCCACCGGTCGCGCCACCAATGCCCCCGGCGAACCAAGACGCCCGCCTCATGGGAAGCGCCCCCACGGAGTTTGACGGAGACCGAGCGAAAGCGGACCAATTCATAAACGAACTTCGGCACTACTTCCGCGTAAACGCCACAGTCCCCGGCCTCCAATCCTGGATCCGCCGCGTAGCAATAGCACTGACATTCATCAAAGGCCCAACCGTGGACGAATGGGCCCTCAACCAAGGAGACTGGGTAGACCGATTGGACCCACTCATTGAAGACGTCCCTGACGTTTGGATACACTTCCTGAACGAGTTCCGGAACCAATTCCAAGACACCCAAGCCGAAGAGCGAGCACGCCTTCAAATCGAAAGTATGAAGATGAAATGGCCCGAAGTCGACCAGTACATCCAGGACTTCGAAAGAGTCGCCCGAAAGGCCGAATACCCACTCACAGCACCCGCAACCGTCAGGTACTTCTTGAAAGGACTAACCAAGTCCATCGTCAACGACATAGTCAAACCCCCCAAGGTCAATACCTATGCAGAAATCAAACAGCGAGCGATCGACAGCGTGGCGTCCCAACTCCTCATCTACGAGATGTTCAAGCAGGACAAAGGCACCACGAACCGACCACCATCTTCGAGGTGGAATCGATTCGCACAGCCCAACCCCACCAACCAACAAACCAGCCGTCCCAACATCAGAGGGTATAACTCCACCAACGCCCCCCGCCACCTGAATAACGCCCCCGTCCCAATGGACGTCGATGCAGACCGAGCACGCGCCAACCGGAACAACAACTGGAGGAACCGAAACCCCCAGGGAAGGACGGTCCAAATGCAAGACGAACAAGGAAACGTCTACCAGGTAAACGTCGCCCAAACCCAACCAACTGACAGAAACCCCCGCGGCGCTGACCGAGCCCCCCGCGGCGCCTGCTACGAATGCAACCAAGTCGGACACTTCGCGCGCAACTGCCCCAACCGGAAGAAGAAACCGCGCGTAGCCACGGCACAACTGGTCGATTGGATGTCAGACACCACGACCACTAACGAGAACCCAGTAGACGAAATAGCCACCAGACTGGCAGCTATGTCCACTGACCAACGAGACCAAGTAGCGGCGCATTTCGGAGGAGGAATAGTAGCAGCCGAGGAAGAGGGTTTTCAGGACGCCTAACCAGTTCGGCCTTGGTTAGGGCATTAAGTACAAGGAGCGTGTATCTATCGAACCGTCGATCAATGACAATTCGCGTATATCTAAACTCCTTGTTCAAGAGGGCCGAAACCTCTGCACTGCTAGACTCCGGCGCCACGGAGAACTTCATCAACCCCAACTATGCAAAAGAACTCAAATTGCCGATCGAAGAATTGGCAGAACCCCGCAAAGTGTTCAACGTGGATGGGACTCAAAATCGCCACGGACAAATCACTCACTACACCGACCTAGACGTACGAACAGGCGATCAAACACGCACAATGCGCTTCTTCCTTACCAACCTAGGCGAGCAAAAGGTAATCCTAGGCTACCCATGGTTCGCCGCAGTCCAACCGGTCATCGACTGGGCAAAAGGATGGATCGCCTACGAACAACTACCCGTCGTCATCAAAGCCAGAATCAAGCGGACGACGGCAAAGATCCATACCGCCACGGCGACAGACCGACAAACACTAGCCTCGAAGCTAGCCGAGAAACACGCGATCCAACCCTCACCAATCCCAAAGGAATACCGCCGCCACTCATTCGTGTTCAGCGAAGCCGAATCGAAGCGATTCCCACCACCACGAGAATGGGACCACGCCATAGAACTGAAACCAGGCCACCCAGAACACATGCCAGGGAAGGTGTACGCCCTGACCCAACCAGAACAAGAAGCACTAGCAACGTTCCTCCAGGAACACCTCGACAAAGGATACATCACCGAGTCCAAAAGTCAATTCGCGGCCCCATTCTTCTTCGTCAAAAAGAAAGACGGGAAGCTTCGACCAGTACAGGACTACCGGAAGCTCAATGAATGGACCCGCCGAAATGCCACACCACTCCCACTCATCCCAGAACTCATCGCGAGAGTCAGAGGAGCCAGCCTATTCACCAAGTTCGACATTCGCTGGGGATACAACAACATACGAATACGCGATGGAGACCAATGGAAAGCAGCGTTCGTCACAAACCACGGTCTCTTCGAACCACAAGTGATGTTCTTTGGGATGACCAACTCCCCAGCCACCTTCCAGACCATGATGAACGCACTATTCAGAGAGGAACTCCGACAAGACTGGCTGTCGATCTACATGGATGACATCCTTATACACACCCGATCAGACCTCCCATACCACCGAACGAGAGTCCACCAAATCCTCGACAAGCTACGCAAACACGACCTCTTCCTCAAACCAGAGAAGTGCGTCTTCGAAGCAAAGGAAGTCGAGTTCTTAGGCGTCATCTTGGGCCACAACACCATACGGATGGATCCAGCCAAGGTGCAAGGAGTAGCGGACTGGAAACCTCCACGGACAGTCCGAGACGTCAGAGCCTTCCTGGGATTCACAGGATACTACCGATACTTCATCAAAGACTACTCGAAGATCGCAAGGCCACTGATCCACCTCACCAAAAAGGCGACACCATTTGCATGGGGAGAAGCCCAAGTAAAAGCCTTCGACACCCTCAAGAAACACATGTGTCAAAACCCGATCCTACGCCAACCCGACTACACCAAACCATTCTTCCTAGCCACAGACGCGTCCGCGTACGGCGTGGGAGCCGTACTCTTACAGGAGGGAGATAAACACCCCAGAAAAACCTCACCAACCAAACACCCCATAGCTTACTACTCCGCAACATTCACCCCAACCGAGCGCAATTACGACATCTACAAGAGAGAACTCCTGGCACTAATGAAAGCCCTAGCCCACTGGCGACCCCACCTGGCAGGATCAACGATCCCAGTCACAGTCCTCACCGACCACGCAAACCTAACCTTCTGGAAATCCCCACGCAAGGTAAACCGTCGAGTAGCACGATGGTTCGCAGAACTCCAAGAATACCACTTAAAGATCCAACACGTGCCAGGCAAACTCCACACCTCGGCAGACCTCCTATCCCGACCCCCAGGAGTGGATAAGGGCGAAACAGACAACCAGGATCTAACCCTCCTCCACCCAGACGCCTTTATCAGACTGTCCACCACCGAAGACCCCAAAGACGAGTGGTGGGAACTAGAGCGACGGATAGGGACAATGCAACGAAAGTACCCCGCCGAGATCGCAGGATGGATCAAGCGCCACAAAGCAACCATGACCCACTCGCACAATGACAACAACCTGAAGCACTGGCGCGTACAAGGTAGAATCGCCGTCCCACCAGACGACGCCCTGAAAAAGGAAATCCTCCACCGGTTCCACGACCTGGAAATCAGAGGACACCCAGGACGAGACCCCACCATCACAAACATCCGCCGACACTTCTGGTGGCCAGACATGAATGAATGGATCGCGCAATACGTAAGAGGGTGCGCCAAATGCCAACAAGGCAAGAATCTTACAAAACGAGCGAAGGTCCCTCTTTACCGCATCCCCACACCGACCAACGCACTCCCGTTCCAGATCGTAGCGATGGACCTGATCACCCAACTCCCGACCAGCAAGGGGTATGACGCCATCCTCACGATAGTAGACCACGGATGCACGAGAGCGGCCGTATTCCTCCCCTGTAAGACAACCATCACCGGACAAGAGGTGGCCAAACTATACTACGATAATGTCTACCGATGGTTCGGCCTACCCGATAAAGTCATATCCGACAGAGACCCCCGATTTACATCCTTCTTCGCAAAGGCACTCGCCCAACAACTGGGGATCAAACAAAACGTGTCCTCAGCATTCCACCCCCAAACAGACGGACTATCAGAACGAACAAATCAGTGGATAGAGCAATACCTCCGCCTAACCACCAACAGCGCCCAGACTGATTGGAGCGATTGGCTGGGAATAGCCACCACAGTGCACAACAATCACAAAAACGCCACCATCAACATCGCCCCATCAGAAGCACTCCTCGGCTACATGCCTCGCCTACACCCTACAGACCCCCCTCTATCATTGAATCAATACGTGGAAGACAGGAAGCAGACCGCACTCGAAAGGCGTGCACAAGCGATCGAAGCTATCAACCGCACCGCCCATCAAACGCCACCACCTCAGTTCAACGTGGGCCAAGAAGTCTGGCTCGAGGCAAAGAACCTCCGACTACCCTACCAGACCCCCAAACTAGCCCCCAAGCGACACGGACCTTTCCGCATCAGTAAACAGGTGTCACCGGTGGCGTATCAGCTCCAACTACCCAACGCCTGGAAGATCCACAACGTGTTCCACGCCAGCCTCCTCACCCCTTATCGCGAGACCCCACAACACGGCCCCAACTACATCAAACCACCCCCCGAACTGATCGAGGGTGAACACGAGTACGAGGTCGAGGCCATCGTTAATCACCGCCTGTACGGAAGACGGAAGACCTTGCAATATCTCCTCAAGTGGAAGGGATATCCAGACGCAGACAACACGTGGGAACCGGCCCCCCAAGTACACGCCCCCGCACTGATTGAAGAGTACCACCAGAGGCGCCCGCTCGAACAACCACATAAAAGGACGGGCCTGAGGGCTCGAAGCACCATCCTCTCCCCACACTCCCAACTGCCATGTCCCACCAGATTATCCACCTCTCTCCCGTCGAAGATGCCAACTACGCCCCCGCCTCGCCCACCGACTCCTATGCCTCCACCGAGGCCCTCTTCATCCCTGCCCCAGGAACCCCCTACCAGACGACCGGTTCCAATGGAGCCCTTCCTCTTGTTGAGGACCCCGCGCCCACTAACTCAGCACGGGTGCTTGCAGTGGACCTCGCCGTCGGCGCTACGCAGCCAGCCATACCCCTATCACCCCGAGCCGTTAGCGCTATCGTCGAAGGACAAGCCAACGCCCTCACGGCTCCAGTTCTCCTCCGCATGGTCCGCGGTCTCATCATCACCGCCAAGCGCACCGAGGACCGGATGGAAGCCGTTAGGCTTACGGCCGAAGAGCAAGCCGCGGAACTTGAGCAGAGCCGGGACCAACGCGACATCCTCGCCCTCGGCGCCAGAACCCTCCAGCTCGACTGCGAGGCCAAGGCCGAATCCCTCCGCCTCGCCGACCTCACCATCCGCCGCCTGGCCAACCAACCCCCGAGGGAGGATATTCGCCAGGGCATCCAGTCTGAACCCCCTACGGGTTTTATCGAGAACAACGGCCAGCTCCACTACTTCTCCATCCCCCTCCAAGGCGGCAGCAACGACCGCCGCATCGCCCCCTACATCCAACTTCTCGACGGCCCCGTTCCCCGCGCCGCTGGTACCCTGGGAGGCCCTGACGACCCTGTCTTTACTACAGAGGTCTACGCCCAACCCAGCTCCAACGTCGGTGTCGCCAATCCGCCGGTACCCAAGTGGCTACTCCGTGCCATCGACGGGGACTCCGAGATCTTCGATGCCTTCGCATTGGAGGTCCAAGATACGACCCAGGACTGGGGTCTCTACACCGACATCTGCCGCTACCACCACACCGACGTCGAGCTCACCAACATCGCCTCCCGTCTCCGCGCCCTCGAAGCTGAAGAGGCCGAGACCCACAACATCCTCGCCAACTGCCGCCGCCGCCTCCGCGCCGCCAACGCCGGAGAAACCCTCGCCCACCTCGCCGGCAACGACGCCGACCGCCACGACCAACGTCATGGGGCGGGGATCATCCGCTACGCGACGCGTGGTCGCGCTCGCATCTAACCGGAGGGTGATGTTACCGTCCCCTCGGCCCTGGGACTTCCCCCCTTCGATCGACGGGGATATCAGCCGCGCGGATGACCCGTTGGAGTTGGATGACCCCGAGTAGTGGTAAGATCGGACTAGTGCTATTAGTATACGCCTCACCTGATGTGGATGGACTACATGAGTCGCCTTGTGACTCAGCCCCTATGTACGTGACTCGCAGCCCCGTATCCTCATGCCCCGTGCCCTGTGCCCAGTATTCCGTACCCTGTACCCTGTAGTAGTATAAGTACGACTCGTTAGTGACTCTAGGTCGCTAAGTTGAGTCTCCTGTCCGTCTTACGACGGCAATAGCATCTACTCTCTACTCCTAGCCAGAAGGCGGCCGCTGAGAGCCTTATCACTACCACTCCGAGTCTACTCGTTATCGTCGCGTAAGCAGCGGTGACAATGCTTGTTGACCAAGTCGATTATTCTAGAGTACAGAAACTTGGTGGTAAGCATATGCAGCATTGTTTTGATGATTATGCACGTAGATACTATGTACAAAATGAATGAAATTGTGTCATAGGAAATAGCACAGTCCTGGGCCTGGTCTCTTGACGTGTGGCATCTGGTGTCGTCCTGCGTTGTGTGGTCAACATGGCAGCACTAAACCCCTTTGGGGGTGTGCTTTATGAGCTGTCCAAGGTGCCTGGTAGTGGCAATGGACATGCTAGCAGGGTACGAGGGGGAGAGGAGTAGAAAAGATCACATTCTCAGGTGCTTTTTGCCCCTTATTTTTATACTACTGTTACAAGTAAACTAAGCAGGTTTTAGTAAGTATAATAAGCAAACATGTGAAAGTGAGAATAACCAAACGCAGACACAAATGTGGAATCATTTACTGCAGTGCAGTGTCCTTGAGACATGCACGGGTCACATGATCAGACAATTATGTAAGCTTGTCCTTAAGACAAGTAAGTCGAATGCTTAGAATGAGAACACTGTGCTCTGAGTTGTGCACATATAGTAGCCACATAGCACAAGAATAAAACATACTATAATACATTCTGTAAACTAGATAGTAAGTAAAATTGGCCGTGTCATACACATACTGGCCATGTCCCAATGGGATGATTTTACACCACACCCCGCACACACAACACATGCCGAGTGATGCAGTGAATGCCACTGTTGTCCACCCATGCTGAGAGTCGGCAAAGGACCCCAGACATCTATATGAACTTCATCACCAAATGCTTGCACCTGAGCAGATTGACACTCCTTTTTGATAGGCTTGCGGGTTTTCTTGGCATGTTCACACAAATTGCAGAAGAAAGAAGGTTTGTCGTCAATGACTTGCAGCCCAGCAACTGCATTAGCACAGACGAATGACTGGATAGAATCAAGGGAAATGTGACCCAATCTCTGGTGTAACATGAGAATGTCGATGGGTTCTTCCAGAATGATAGCCAAAAAAGTGGCTGACAAAGTGTGATCAACTTTGTAGAGTCCACTCGCTCCAGCAGGAATGCTAGCAATTTTTTGTCCATCTTTCTTTCGCTTGATATTGCAACATCCCTGATCGAACTCCACCGTGTAACCGGCCTTAACAATATGACCAATCGAAACAACGGTAAGTCCCAATTCGGGCGTGTACAAAACATCACGCAACACAATCTTGGTCGACAATTCGCCATTCAGGACTTTGATCGGGAGATCTCCCATGCCAATGGCATGGAATACTTGGTTGTTCGCTGCGGTAATCGGGCGAGCTTCAATTGGACGGTATGTGGCAAAAGACTTACAGAATGGGGACATGTGTCTCGATGCCCCCAAATCCAATAATTCACACTGAATGTTATCCTCACTCCTCATTGCCATCACAGGTACTTGAGGAGCTTCATCCTCCAACTCTTCAATAGCGGCCCAAGCTTCAACATCGGGCTTGGCTTGCTTGGCGGAAGCAGCTTCAGCCTTCTTGCCACTTTTCTCGTCGCCCTTGGCTCTGCCTTTCTTGCCCCTATGCTTAGGACCTCTGCCTTCGTTGCTGCCGTCCTTGGCCCAACATTCGGGCTTCATATGGCCCTTCTTGTGGCAGTTGTCACATTCGACATTGTGCCGCTTGCCCTTTTTGTTCTTGCAAGTATCAGCAGCTAGCACCTCGTCAGGTGGACCACTGCCTTCGACGGTTCGCTTATCATACTCATCTGTAGTGAGGGAAATCACCACACTGGGCATAACTGCAGTGCCAGTAATCTTGCTGGTGGCGGCTATAGCACTCAGAGTCTGGGAATAGGATTTGGGGAGTGACCCCATGAGAATCGAAGTATATTTGGTGTCAGAAATGGTTTTGCCCATCGAAGCGAGCTGTTTGTGCATATCTGCGAGCTTGGCAAAGTGATCATGTATGCTGTCATCTTCGCTGCATTTCGTTGATTGCAAACGCTGACCCAAATTGACAGAAATCAAAGAAGATCGACCTTCGAAGATCGCCTTCAACGCATCCCAAACGTCCTTGGTGTGGGTTTGTCTTTTAATATTAGAAAACACCTCATTTGGGACTGATGACAAGATCATTTGCTTAACAGTGCAATTGTCCAACAACCAACGCCTAGGAGGTGGAACATTGTTCACATTGCCTAAGTCGATGTATGCTTGTGTCATTGTCGTTGAGGTAAGATGATCTTGCCAATCCTTGGCCTCGAGAGCCCACTGGAAGCGATCTTGATAGGAGACCCAATTTGAGCCGTCCAAGAGGAGTTTCTCGACGCTTAACCTATAATTGTCACCCATTGTACTTGTAGTGCTTTTATAGTAATAATAAAGAGTGTTTTAATGGATTTAAAAAACGGCCTCGGGGCCCATAACCTAGTGGCAATGGACGCACTAGCAGGGTATGAGGGGGAGAGGAGTAGAAAAGATCACATTCTTAGGGGCTTTTTGCCCCTTATTTTTGTACTACTGTTACAAGTAAACTAAGCAGGTTTTAGTAAGTATAATAAGCAAACATGTGAAAGTGAGAATAACCAAACGCAGACACAAATGCGGAATCATTTACTGCAGCGCAGTGTCCTTGAGACACACACGGGTCACATGATCAGACAATTATGTAAGCTCGTCCTTAAGACAAGTAAGTCGAACGCTTAGAATGAGAACACTGTGCTCTGAGTCACACGTGTATAGTAGCCACATAGCACAAGAATAAAACATACTATAATACATTCTGTAAACTAGATAGTAAGTAAAATTGGCCGTGTCATACACATACTGGCCATGTCCCAATGGGACAATTTTACACCACCTGGGCATGCTGCATGAGTGACAGTGAGTCAACAATGTCCAAAGCCTCTTGGAGGCTTATTGAGGGGTAAGGGTTGTGGCAGCATTCTTGATTCACTGGGGTTGGCTAGTATGACTATTGCTCGATATTCCTACCGAGTTTGGTGGGGTGTTGTGCTGGCAGAGGAGGTGCACACGGTCGTAGGGGATGGGTATGGTTGAGTTGCCAGCGAGGCCTGCGTGTGTTGCCGCGCCACTGGCCTCCCGGACCGCTGCTCTGCTGCGTGGCTCTAAGCCTAAGTCAATGCTCTGCGCATTTCTATGCGTGCTGCTGTGCCTCCAGCGCATGCTGCGCATCAGCGTTGAGCTTGACACACTCCGAACGATTCGGTGATGAATGAGCAGTTAGGAGAATCGGTTGAAGGCTTCTGTGTCGAATCTGCAATGGTAATGGAGGGATCTGACATGGAGCGGCCCTGTTGTGCTTGTTGAGGTTGTGGCCATGCCAGGTCGGGAGTACAAGTGGAGTATGTGACTAAGACTCGTGCTGTGAACCCTTTCGGCTGGCGACAACGGCTGCATCGGCCTCAGAGTAGAAGGAGCATGATACAGCAACAATAGCAGCACTGTTAAGAGATACATTAATTGATCTGCGTGTAATGTGGCCTGTGTAAACTTATTTTCCCAGAGAGCAGCAGATGATCTCGATGGATCAAAGGCAATGGGATCTGAAAGCCTGCCGTTAACACAGGGTTGCCAGTTAGAGGCTGTAAGCGTGTAAGGATGCGTACTCAGTCTCCGAAGGTAAAGACTGTTATTGTGGTATATACCTGTAAGCATGTAAGGATGCATACTCAGTCTCCAAAGGTAAAGACTGAGGGTAGGGAAACGAATCCATAGGTACTTATATACAGTAGCAGTACTGAAGAGTAGAATATCCATGATCGAATGTAAAATTAATAAATGCAGGTATGTCAATGCATACAGAGACATGTGCTAAGGCATCGGACTGGCATGGGTCTTGACAGCCCGATCCAGTTGTGTGGCGCCGTGCGGTGGCTGCGCTTCCAACACGCCCCCTCAGCCCAAGCGGTGTAAGCCCATCGCTTTGGAGAAGTGTTCGTGCTTATCGCAAACAAGTCCTTTGGTCAAGACATCCACGGTCTGCTCGTCTGTCGGGGTGTACTCAAGACAGATCTCCTTGCCCTCGACTTTGTGCCTCAAAAAGTGGTGTCGCACTTCAATGTGCTTGGTGCAGTCATGGAACTCGGGGTTGCGCGCGATTGCGATTGCGGACTGGTTGTCGACATGGAGCACAGTTGGTGAGTTGAGATCCAATCCTAATTCGATGAGTAATTGTCTTAACCAGACGACTTCTTTCATAGCGTGCACGGCCGCGATGTATTCGGCTTCAGTGCTCGAGAGAGCGACTGAGGTTTGTTTCTTTGAGCTCCAGCTCACAGCAGTGCCCCCCAACATAAAAACAAACCCAGACATGGACTTGCGATCATTTACATCGCTTGCCCAGTCAGCATCGACGAAACCATGCAAGACAGTCCCACCAGGTGTTACGAACATACTGCTTCTACAAGAGCAATACGACGTATCAGGGGATCATGGGTACTTGGGCGCGGTGATGCTAAGGGTGATCTTGTGGAGGACTTGAAGGACGAGGAGAAGGTGCACTGGGAATGGCTTAGAGGCAAGGGCAGGCAAGGGAGTACGTGGAACAAGGCAGAAAAGCCAAGTGGACAATCTAAGGATTGCCTTTGTATTTCATGGGTCTTATATACTGTAGGGACAGGGTGTTACATAAGCAATAGTGGGCTGGTTAATCTAACCATAAGTAGACAAGGCGTGATTGATTGCACAATAATGTCCGTGCGCAGAATACTCTAGAAGGGTTATTTATAGCCATCCAATGGCAATAACCCGCAGATATGGTCTGTGCGTTTCCGCAGTAATCTATGAGGTTCCATGGTATTCCAACCAATGGCAGAACTCCCTCCAGGAGTATTTGTTGTTCCGGTAGGTTTCTATTGGCTTTGACTGTCTTCTAGCCAATTGTATGTGTCTTCAGGTTTGAGGTCACGTACTAGGTCACGTGCATTGTCACATGACCGATCACGTGTGACTAGTGTGACATATTGCGTGACTTGTCACATGTGACTTGAGGGTGTGACAAGGTGTGACAGGGTAACATTGATTCCCACAGTCATGTGTCTTGAGATTTCGCGTTCCACCACCACGGTTCATGACACCAGGTGTTCCGTGTTGGAAGACAAGCCTCTGGTCGCTCGTGGCTTTGAGGTATCGGAGCACATGTTCAAGAGCATGCTGGTGGTCTGCTCCGGGGGTAGCGGAGTGTCGCCCTAGGGCGGCCACCGTGTATGCAAGATCGGGGCAAGTCCCCAGCATGGGGTACATCAGCGTGCCGATGGCACTTTGGTATGCCTTGATGTCAATCTTGGCAGAGGTGAGTTTGATTAAGTGTTCATTTGCGAGGGTCGGTGTACTGATAGGGCGTGCATCCAACATTCTGAATCTGCCCAGGATCTCCTCAATGTATTTCTGTTGGGAGATGGCAATCCAGCCGGCGTTGCAATTGCGCGTGACATGCATGCCGAGGATCCAGGAGATGTCTCCTAGGTCAGTCATTTCATAACTTTCCCTCAGCGCTGCCTTATTCTGATTTATGCCCTTCAGATCTTTTGACACCATGGTGATGTCATCGACATAGAGCGCGATGATGGATAGGGTGCCGTGTGTGCGGACAAAGACTGCATGGTCGGCTTTGGTGTGTTGGTAGCCCATTGTGCCGAGCTTTTCTCTGATTTCTTCATACCAGACTCGGCCACCTTGTTTGGTGCCGTACACCGCCTTAACGAGGCACAAGACCATGCCGTCAGGGACATCGAAGCCGGGGGGAGGTTCCATGAAGATCTCCTCCTTGAGTTCCCTGTTTAGATAAGCTAACTTAACGTCCATTTGTTGGACTTCTAGGTCGTGCTCGGCAGCGATGGCAAGGATCACGTGTAGGGAAGCGAATTTGGCAACGGGTGCAAATGTTTCGTCGTAGTCGACACCCTCGATTTGTGTGAAGCCCTGTGCAACTACACGGGCCTTATACTTTTGTATCTTGCCATTGGGGCCTCGCTTGATGCGGAACACCCACTTGCTCCCCACAACCTTTCGACCTTTCGAATGCAGGATGACTTCATACACGCCCATGTGCTCAAAAGCACGGTGTTCGGCTTCGCACACGACCTCCCATTCGGCCGCATCAGGGCATGCCATTGCTTGGGCATAGGTGCACAGATCGCCAGTGACATCAGCGTGCACCACTTTGGCCTTCTCGGCGTGGTGCTTTCATGTGCCGTACAAGCTGACAGAGTAATGCAGGTTGTCGTCGCGGATCAGCGTGCGCGTGGTGCATTTTGGGCGAGTGCTGGCGAGAGTGGGGACTAGCAACTTAAAGGGTTTCAAGGTGCTGAGTATGCCTTCGATTTCGATTTCGCTTTCAGTTTCTGACACACCCCCTGCCTTTCCAGTGTTTCCTGCGTCCACACCCCCTGTGTCTACATTCTGTGTTTTGGTGGTTTCAGTTTCGATGCCCCCTGCTTCCACATCAATTGTCTTGGTGTCGTTGGGTTCGATGACAATGTGTTCAAACGAAGTTTGAGGGGTGGCGCCCCCTTCATCGAATATGATGTCGTGAGACTCAAGGAAGTGACGGGTCGGGCGATGGACGAGGCAATACGCCTTGCGGTTCCGGGCATGGCCCAGGAACGTGCATACCAATGATTTGGCGGCGAGTTTACCTCAATGCACATCCGGGATGTGTACGAACGTGCAGGATCCGAAGACGCGCAGCCTGGAGATGTCTGGCTTGTTGCCGCTCCAGGCTTCTTCTGGGGTGATATCCCCAAGGGCGCGGGTGGGTACGACATTATGGAGGAGGGCCGCGTATTCAAGCACGTTGTACCAATATGACTCGGGGAGTTTAGCATCGATTAACATTGCTCGGACCTTGTCAAGTAAGGTCCTGTTCATGCACTCAGCTATGCCATTATGTTGTGGCATGTCTGGTGTCGTGAGCTCTTGCTGAATCCCCTTCTCTTCTAGGTATTTGCCCAGGTCCCCCCCCGTGTATTCACCCCCTCTGTCACTGCGCAGGATGTGTAGGCATTGCCCCATTTCGACTTCGGCGTGTGCGATGAATGCCTTCAAGTGGTGTGCAACCTCGGATTTTTTGTGCAAACCCGCGACAAATACTTTGCGGGATTTGTCATCTGTGAAGGTCACAAAGTACTCGAAGCCATGGTGCAAGCACGTGCCCATCTTTCCACAGACATCAGAGAAGACACGGCCTAGGACTACATCGGCATGCGTTTCTGTGGCCTTGTGGATCTCGTCACATGTTTGCTTGCCCTGGAGGCAGGGCTCACAAGGGGTGGTACGTGTCACATTGCCGGTAATTTCCATCCCTTTTACCATGCCTTTTCTGACCATTTGCACGACAGTGTCTGTGCTTAGGTGGGCAAGACAGCGGTGCCAGGTCACAGCATTGGCTTTGGACGTTGTACTATGCACGATGAGGGCGCTTTCAGCTGCAACTGGGAGGTTGTCGCCCTCGGCTGGGAAGGCTTCGACATGTGCGATACAAGCCGTTTCGGAGACGACTGTTCGCATATCCATGATGTAAAGCTTGCCCTGTAGCTGCCCACTACAGGTGAGTTTTCCGGCTTGGGTGTATAGCTGACACCCTTCCCCAGTGAACCGGACATCGGCACCGCGTTGGGTAAGGTGAGCGACCAATAGGAGGTTGCTATTTAGCTCAGGGACGAACAAGACGTCTTGAAGAACTGCATTGCTCCAGCGGCCATTTGCTCACATGCAGACTGGAATGCGGCCGATGCCTGTAGCAGGGATAGCACTGTTGTCACCTAGGGTGACTCGGATCGGGTGCACGAGGGTAGTGAATGAATAAAACCACTCGTGGTTGCAACTCATGGATCGAGATGTGCCCGAGTCGACGATCCAGTGCTGGCTGGCCTGTGCAGAGCGTGCTCCGAGGGCGAAGGCTTTGTTATCGCACGGAATTGGCTCAGCTGTGAACGCAGTGAAGACATGCACCACATCATTGCTCGGATCGGTGACGGCAACTTTTGCAGATGCTGCTGGCTTAGCAGGTGCTGCTGTGGTCCCTTTTGACTGGGCCGCTTCTTCTTTCTCGTGCTTGAGCTTCCGGCACTCTGATGCTTCGTGGCTGCAAATCTTGCAGTGAGTACATTTCTTCTTTTTTGTCCCCTGGCTTATCATCTCTTCTCCCTCTTCCCTTCTTAGTGATTTTCGCAAAGAACGCTGTTGCACTGGTGCCTGACTCATGTATGCATTGCTGTTTGTCGAGGACGATCTGGGAAGTGACATGCTCTGTAGTCATGTCAGAGGGTTTGGTGTTGGATAGGATCTTCTTCAGGGTATTCATTGAGGAGGGGAGGGATGAAATGATGGCAAACACAATGAGTTTGTCGTCCAGTGTGAGTCCGAGGGCCGAGATGGTGCCTGCTGCGCGCACTAGGGAGTTGATTTGAGGTTGTAGGGGTTTGCTATCGGAGAGCGTGCCCCAGAACACCTCATCTATCAGGTGAATGATTTGTTGTTCACCCTTCCCTTCATAGCAGACTGATAGCTTCTCCCAGTGTGTTTTAGCAGATGTACTGGTAGCAACAGTACTCAGGGGCTCATCCTTCAATGTCAGGATGATTTGAGCACGTGCCTCCCGATCCTTTTTCGCCCAATTTGACTTCTCATCGGCTATGGCAGAGGAACCAGGCTGTGCAATGGTGCCTGTGACTATATCCCAGAGGTCCTGGAGTTCGAGGACTGCTTGGGTTCTGATCTTCCAGAACGTGTAGTTGCTCCCATCATTTTCAAGATGGGGGAGATCATATAAGCGAAGGGAACCCTTGGAAGTAGTGTGATAAGCTCCATCTCTAGTACGGAGAGAGGTGAGGTGTTTTACGGACCAACGGACTGGCTGGGATCATGTGATCCCATGACTCCTGTACGATACACGCATGGCTCACTGACTGGACTGGCTGACTGAGATTCTTACTGTACCGCTGACTGATGACTGGCTGATAGGATGACTCACAAGCGCATCATGCTTACTGTACGATAGGACGGATGACTGATCCCTTACAAACCGGCTTAGCAACCGGTTCTGAGACTATTAGTCATACTAGGTTCGACTCTGTATATATACAACTCTGTACGAATAGTTGAGCCTTAAGCTCGACTTTGCTTTGCAATCGCAGCCTCTGGTATCCTCTTGTCAACTGTGCGGCCCCTCTCTACTCTTCCCTTCACACTTAAAGGGTCCTTAAAGGCGGACCTTTGCCTTCGAAGCTTAGTGATTGGGCTATACCAATCAACGCACATCTCAGGAGTTTGAACACGTGCTCCGGCACATTTCGGACCGCACACTTTCCTAAACCGTCAGGTGTGCACGAAGCCCCGCTGCGGGCTTAACACAAGTCGAGCTTCTCCTTAAAGCCAACCTGGCTGACATATTACTCGACCTCGGAAGAAAGCAAAAGCTCTCAAAGAGCCCCGACATCAGGTTCAGAAATAGAACCACCGACGACCTCCCTATAGAAATACAGGGAAAAGCCTCCTGGCTAGAATCACGAACCGAGGGACGATCAGCATATCACCTCAAAGAAGGGTTATACACCTACCCTGTTGAATACATCAACGGAACCTGGTACAAAATCAGTTGGACCATCGACGAGTGCTACGAAGTTAGCAGAGAAGACGAGATCAAAGACCCTCACGAGTTAGGATTAGGAACTAAAAGCCAACCGTTCCTACTCGCCCCGGATCTCGAACGAATCTACACAGAGATCACACAAGGAAGTGACGAAGCACCCGAAGTAAAAACCACTTCACCAGCCTCAGATCCAGACATCCCCACGACCGACCAGGCTCACGCACCGGTCATCGAACAACTCACAGCAGCAATGGCAGCAATCGCCGTAGCTCATGTACAACCGGCACAGGTAGCCGGACCAGCACAAGCTCCACAACCAGCAGGAGGACAACCCCAACAACCACCAGCCGGAGGACAACCACCTGCCGGAGGACAACCAGGCAGCGGAGGAGGCGGTGGCAGAGGAGGCGGCGGTGGAGGAGGCGGCGGCGGAGGAGGCGGCGGCGGAGGCCAACCAGCAGCTGGACAAGCAGCAGCTGGACAAGCAGCAGCTGGACAAGCAGCAGCTGGACAAGCAGCAGCTGGACAAGCAGCAGCTGGACAAGCAGCAGCTGGACAAGCAGCTGACAGCAGCTGGACAAGCAGCAGCTGGACAAGCAGCAGCTGGACAGGCAGCAGCCGCACCACCCCGCAGCGAAGCCCTCAAAGGAATGATTCCCCAAATCTTCCAAGGAGACCGTAAAGACACCGAACGCTTCATGCAACAATTCGGAGCATACCGCTTCCTCAATCGACATAACTCCACCTTCACAAACAAGGCAGAACAAGTGGCTTATGCCCTCACCTTCATCAAAGGACCACTGGTCGATGATTGGGCGTACGATATGGCAGACCAACTATCCATCAAGGTAGAAGGAAACCCAACCACAGGAGACCCTCTGACACACGCAGAAAACGATCCAGCCCTCTGGGAATGGTTCGCAAGAGCGTTCAGAGACACCTTCACCGATTCCACCAAGAAACAAGACGTGTACTCCCGTCTCACAAAGATGGAACTAGACGTGGACAAGGTCGACTCCTCCATCACCCTCTTCAAACGTCTCATCAGGGAAGCAGGGTGGGGACCAGACGCAGAAGGAACAATCAAACTGTTCCAAGACATCCTGCCGGTCGGACTCCACCGTGTTATCCGCCAGCGAGAAACCCTACCAACAACCATGGAAGAATGGTATGATGCGACTCGAAAAACAGTCCAACGATGGCAGGACCTTAATGATAACATCGGACCCAAAGGAGGACCGGGCCACATCTCTACCAGAGCTAACCGAATGAGAGGATATCAAAAGCCCTCGCCCCCAAAGAGACAAAAAGACCCAAATGCGATGGATATCGACGCTATTCGCACCACAGGAAGGCTAACAGATGAAGAGCGCACCAAGTTGATGAAAGAAGGAAGATGTTTCCGCTGTCGCAAGTTGGGACACATGTCCCGAGCCTGCCCGGACAAAGGAAAAGACAAGGGCAAAAACCCGGATCGACCCCGCAGCTCCCAAGGGCAGTACACCAAAGAAAAGCCCAAGGTCCGAGCTGCGGTAATCAACGAGGACAAAGAAGAGGAACAGCAGAGCGAAGCTGAAACCTCTACCACTGCACCTCCTTCCTATACCAAAAAGGACGTCCTCCAATACATCAGAGGAATGACCATTGAAGACCGAGAAAACCTCTACGAGGAGCTATCGGCAAAAGCAGATTTTTAGGATGCTCAAAGCCGACGGTCTGGCTTAGAGCAACGGGATTGCAAGATACGATGTACATTAGGAAACTCTCGACTCTGAATATGAATGTTTCTTTTTGCACTTAGCAATCCAAGGCCGACGAATCCGCCCTCATAGATAGTGGCGCAACAGACAACTTCATCGATGAAGACACATGGAAACAACTCGGGATAGGACGCAAGGAACTGGCCAGACCAGTCACCGTCCATAATGTTGACGGAACGGAAAACAAACAAGGGAAGATCACCCACTACTGCTGGCTCCGCATCGTCAAAGGAGAAAAGCACACGCTCCAACGATTCTACATTACAAGCCTAGGAAAAGATCGCATCATCCTAGGATATCCCTTCCTCTATGACTTCAACCCAAAGATCAACTGGAAGACGGGGAAGGTCTCTGGAGAATCAGTACAACTCCAGAGCAGCAGATATATGTATAGCGCCAAACGCATCTTCTTCATGCAAAGAGAAGCAATCAAACAACTGGGACAACCTGCCGAAGGCGAAGCCATCTACGTACGACGAACCAACATTGCACAAGAATGGGCCCAAAAGGCGGACAAAGATAAAATCCACCTCACCATCGACACTATCCCAAAGGAATACCGAAGACATCAAAAGGTATTCTCAGAAGAAGAAGCACGACGCTTCCCACCTGCACGGTCCGAAGACATGACTATCAAGCTAACCCCGGAAGCACCAAAAGAACTGAATTGCAAGGTATACCCCCTCTCCAAAGACGAACAAGAACTCCTGCAAAAATGGATTCTCGAAGAAGAAGAACTCGGACGAATCTACGAAGGACCATCACCTTACACGGCACCGGTCTACTTCATCAACAAGAAGGACAGCTCGGAGAAAAGAATTATCATGGACTATTGACAGCTGAACAAGTACACGGTTCGAGATAACAACCCTCTGCCCAATATACAGTCAGCACTAGAAAGACTGCACGGCAAACTACTCTTCTCCAAGTTTGACATTCGCTGGGGATACAATAACATACTTATCGCCGAAGAAGACCAAACTAAAGCAGCATTCAAAACTCCCCAAGGCACTTATGTTCCCCGAGTTATGTACTTCGGGCTCACAAACGCACCTCCTTTCTTCCAACGAACCATGCACCGAGACTTCCGCCCCTTACTCCAAAAGTACCCCGAAAACTTGGGAAACTACATGGACGACTGGTGGGTGGCCACAGCCAACGACAAAGAAGGCCGCCAATTGCACAAACAAATCGTCCACAACTTTCTGGACAAAATGGAAGAATGCTCCTACTTCCTAAAACCAAAGAAGTGTCAATTTGAAAAGGACGAAATGGAAATCCTCGGATGGCTCGTAGGAGGAGGACGAGTATGTATCGACCCTGCTAAAGTAAAAGGGATATCAGAATGGCCCAGGACCCTCAGATCAGTAGAGGAAGTCAGAAAGACCCTAGGAGTGCTCGGCTACCAGCGACCTTTCATCCAAGGATTTGCAGCAATAGCCCGACCGCTACACGACCTCACCAAGAAGGGAACCCCTTTCGTCTGGACCGAAAAATGCACAGAGGCGCTGAATGAACTCATCACGCGAGTTACCACCGAACCAGTCCTCTGGCATCCAAATCCCGCCAAACAGTATGAACTTGAAGTCGATGCCTCTGCTTTCGCACTCGGGAGCATCCTCTACCAAAGAGATGACAACAACAAACGACAAGCAGTGGCCTATCATTCAAAGGCACTAAATGCAGCAGAAAGAAACTACTCCATCGGAGACAGAGAATTCCTGGCCATCATAGAAGGCCTGAAACGCGTACGACACCTAGTGATGGGATCGCCCTACAAATTGATCATCTACACAGATCACAACAACCTCTGCTACTACCGGCACCCACAAAAATTGAACCGACGAGTAGCTCGATACATTGCATTCCTGGCTGACTTCGACTTCGAATTAGTCCATCTCCCTGGCAAGCGAAACCAAGCAGATCCCCTATCCCGACGTCCAGACCATGACAACGGATCAGCAGACAACAAAGAGACCACAGCTCTGCCAAACGAACTCTTCGCCAGAGCAATCGAAATCTCTATCCTAGAACAACAGGTCCATCAACTACAGAAGACAAACAGCGAACTATGCCAAAAGTGGAAGAAGAAGCATGACATCTATCAAGACGAATGGAAGGTCTGGTGGAAGGCAGGATCCTTAGTGGTCCCCGAAGACATACAACTCCGACATACATTCCTCCAGGAATACCACGATACTCCAACATCGGGACATCCCGGAGTCTGGAAGACCTACCTAGTGCTAAAACGAGACTACTGGTGGCCCACTATCCACAAAGACGTGGAAGATTACGTTAAAGGATGCACCACTTGCCAGGCAACAAAAACAATTACGCACCGCAACGTGCCCCCCATTGCGCCGATCGGTCCCGGTGAAGACACAACACCCTTCGCCACTATCACAGTCGATTTCATCACAAAATTACCCAACTCATGCGGCTGTGATACAATTCTCACCATCACCGATCACGACTGTACGAAGGCCGTAATTCTAATTCCGTGCCGAGAAGACATGGGGAGCGAGGAAGTCGCAAGGCTCTTCAGAGACCACGCATTCCCCTACACGGGCCTCCCCAAAAGAATCATATCGGACAGAGACACACAGTTTACCTCGCAGTTCTTCAAAGAACTCTGCACCCAATTGGATATCAAACAGAACATGAGTTCTGCGTACCATCCCCAAACCGACGGGCAGTCAGAACGAACGAATCAAACAGTAGAGACCATACTGAGGATCTTTTGCAACCACCAACAAGATAACTGGGCAGACTGGCTCAAGGTCGCCCAGTACATGATAAATTCTCGTCCCTCTTCGACCACAAAGAAACCCCCATACGAACTATGGATGGGATTCATTCCCCGCACTCATCAACCCACGCGTGTCGGGAATGTACCAGCAATCGAAGAAAGAAAGTCCCAACTTCTAGAAGCCAGGAAAAGTGCCCAAGAAGCCATCAGCAAGGTGCAATCCCTTTGGACCAAGAACCCACATTTCCAAAGATACCGAGTGGACCAGAAGGTCTGGCTGGAAGGGACCCACCTACGAACGACACACCCCACAATGAAATTAAGGGCCAAATGCTTTGGGCCCTTCAAGGTGACAGAAGTACTCAGCGCCGTTACATACAGACTGGACCTCCCAGCCGTGTGGAGGATCCACAACGCGTTCCACGCGGCTGTCCTTCACCCATACAAGGAGACGGAATTACATGGACCCAACTTCCCTGAGGCACCTCCTGACCTGATCGAAGGACACGAGGAGTGGGAAGTAGACAATGTGTTAGCCTCAATGTCACCGCTGCTTACGCGACGATAACGAGTAGACTCGGAGTGGTAGTGACAAGGCTCTTAGCGGCCGCCTTCTGGCTAGGAGTAGAGAATAGATGCTATTGCCGTCGTAAGACGGACAGGAGACTCAACTTAGCGACTTAGGGTCACTAAGGCTTCGTACTTATACTACTACAGGGTACGGGGCACAGGGTACTGGGCAGAGGGCACGGAACATGAGGATACGGGCTGCGAGTCGCGTACATAGGGGCTGAGTCACAAGGCGACTCATGTAGTCCATCCACATCAGGTGAGGCGTATACGAATAGTACTAGTCCGATCTTACCATTACTCAGGGTCATCCAACTCCATTGGGTCGTCCGCGCGGCTGATATCCCCGTCGATCGACGAGGGGAAGTCCCACGGCCGAGGGGATGGTAACATCACCCTCCGGTTAGATGCGAGCGCGACCACGCGTCGCGTAGCGGATGATCCCCGACCCGTGACGTTGGTCGTGGCGGTCGGCGTCGTTGCCGGCAAGGTGGGCAAGGGTTTCCCCGGCGTTGGCGGCGCGGAGGCGGCGGCGGCAGTTGGCGAGGATGTGGCGGGTCTCGGCCTCTTCAGCCTCGAGGGCGCGGATGCGGGAGGCGATGCTGGTGAGTTCGACGTCGGTGTGGTGGTAGCGGCAGATGTCGGTGTAGAGACCCCAGTCCTGGGTCGTATCTTGGACCTCCAATGCGAAGGCATCGAAGATCTCGGAGTCTCCGTCGATGGCACGGAGTAGCCACTTGGGTACCGGCGGATTGGCGCAACCGACGTTGGAGCTGGGCTGGGCGTAGACCTCTGTAGTAAAGACAGGGTCGTCAGGGCCTCCCAGGGTACCAGCGGCGCGGGGAACGGGGCCGTCGAGAAGCTGGATGTAGGGGGCGATGCGGCGGTCGTTGCTTCCGCCTTGGAGGGGGATGGAGAAGTAGTGGAGCTGGCCGTTATTCTCGATAAAGCCGGCAGGGGGTTCAGACTGAATACCCTGCGGAGTGTCCGCCCTCGCGGGTTGGCTGGCCAGGCGGCGGATGGTGAGGTCGGCGAGGCGGAGGGCTTCGGTCTTGGCATCACAGTCGAGCTGGAGGGTCCTGGCGCCGAGGGCGAGGACGTCGCGCTGATCCCGGCTCTGTTCGAGTTCCGCGGCTTGCTCCTCGGCCGTGAACCTAACGGCCTCCATCCGGTCCTCGGTGCGCTTGGCGGTGATGATGAGACCGCGGACCATGCGAAGGAGAACTGGAGCCGTGAGGGCGTTGGCTTGTCCTTCGACGATAGCGCTAACGGCTCGGGGTGATAGGGGTATGGCTGGCTGCGTAGTGCCGACGGCGAGGTCCACTGCAAGCACCCGTGCTGAGTTAGTGGGCGCGGGGTCCTCAACAAGAGGAAGGGCTCCATTGGAACCGGTCGTCTGGTAGGGGGTTCCTGGGGCGGGGATGAAGAGGGCCTCGGTGGAGGCATAGGAGTCGGTGGGCGAGGCGGGGGCGTAGTTGGCATCTTCGACGGAGAGAGATGGATGGTCTGGTGGGACATAGCGGTTTGGAATGTGGGGAGAGGATGCTACTTCGAGTCCTCAGACCGGTCCTTTTATGCGGCTGGTCGAGCGGGCGCCTTCGATGGTACTCTTCAATCAGTGCGGGGGCGTGTACTTGGGGGGCTGGTTCCCATGTGTTGTCTGTGTCTGGGTATCCCTTCCATTTGAGGAGATATTGCAGGGTCTTCCGCTTCCCGTAGAGACGGTGATTAACGATGGCCTCGACTTCGTACTCGTGTTCACCCTCGATCAGTTCGGGGGGTGGCTTGATGTAATTGGGGCCGTGTTGTAGGGTTTCACGATAGGGGGTGAGAAGGCTGGCGTGGAACACGTTGTGGATCTTCCAGGCCTCGGGTAGTTGGAGCTGATACGCCACCGGCGACACCTGTTTACTGATGCGGAAAGGTCCGTGTCGCTTGGGGGCTAGTTTGGGGGTCTGGTAGGGCAATCGGAGGTTTTTTGCCTCGAGCCAGACCTCTTGATCCACGTTGAACTGGGGTGGTGGCGTTTGATGGGCGGTGCGGTTGATAGCTTCGATCGCTTGTGCACGTCTCTCGAGTGCGGTCTGCTTCCTGTCCTCCACGTGTTGATTCAATGATGGGGGAGGGTCTGTAGGGTGTAGGCGAGGCGTGTAGCCAAGGAGTGCTTCTGATGGGGTGATGTTGATGGTGGCGTTCCTGTGATTGTTGTGCGCCGTGGTGGCTATCCCTAACCAGTCGCTCCAATCGGTTTGGGCGCTATTGGTGGTTAGGCGGAGGTATTGTTCTACCCACTGATTTGTTCGTTCTGATAGTCCGTCTGTTTGGGGGTGAAACGCCGAGGACACGTTTTGTTTGATCCCCAGTTGCTGGGCGAGTGCCTTTGCGAAGAAGGATGTGAATCGGGGGTCTCTGTCGGATATGACCTTATCGGGCAGGCCGAACCATCGGTAGACGTTGTCGTAGTATAGTTTGGCCACCTCTTGCCCGGTGATTGTTGTCTTGCAGGGGAGGAATACGGCTGCTCTCGTACATCCGTGGTCTACTATCGTGAGGATGGCGTCGTACCCTTTGCTGGTCGGGAGTTGGGTGATCAGGTCCATTGCCACGATCTGGAACGGGAGTGCGTTGGTCGGTGTGGGGATGCGGTAGAGGGGAACCTTCGCTCGTTTTGTAAGGTTCTTGCCTTGTTGGCATTTGGCACACCCTTTTACGTATTGCGCGATCCATTCGTTCATGTCTGGCCACCAGAAGTGTCGGCGGATGATCGCGATGGTGGGGTCTCGTCCTGGGTGTCCTCTGATTTCCAGGTCGTGGAATCGGTGAAGGATTTCCTTTTTCAGGGCGTCGTCTGGTGGGATGGCGATTCTGCCTTGTACGCGCCAGTGCTTTAGGTTATTGTCATTGTGCGAGTGGGTCATGGTTGCCTTGTGGCGTTTGATCCACCCTGCGATCTCGGCGGGGTACTTTCGTTGCATTGTCCCTATTTGTCGCTCTAGTTCCCACCACTCGTCTTTAGGGTCTTCGGTGGTGGACAGTCTGATAAAGGCGTCTGGTTGGAGGAGGGTTAGATCCTGATTGTCTGTTTCGCCCTTATCCACTCCTGGGGGTCGGGATAGGAGGTCTGCCGAGGTATGGAGTTTCCCTGGCACGTGTTGGATCTTTAAGTGGTACTCCTGGAGTTCTGCGAACCATCGTGCTACTCGGCGGTTTACCTTGCGTGGGGATTTCCAGAAGGTTAGGTTTGCATGGTCGGTGAGGACTGTGACTGGGATCGTTGATCCTGCCAGGTGGGGTCGCCAGTGGGCTAGGGCTTTCATTAGTGCCAGGAGTTCTCTCTCGTAGATGTCGTAATTGCGTTCGGTTGGGGTGAATGTTGCGGAGTAGTAAGCTATGGGGTGTTTGGTTGGTGAGGTTTTTCTGGGGTGTTTATCTCCCTCCTGTAAGAGTACGGCTCCCACGCCGTACGCGGACGCGTCTGTGGCTAGGAAGAATGGCTTGGTGTAGTCGGGTTGGCGTAAGATCGGGTTTTGACACATATGTTTCTTGAGGGTCTCGAAGGCTTTTACTTGGGCTTCTCCCCATGCGAATGGTGTCGCCTTCTTGGTGAGGTGGATCAGTGGTCTTGCGATCTTCGAGTAGTCTTTGATGAAGTATCGGTAGTATCCTGTGAATCCCAGGAAGGCTCTGACGTCTCGGACTGTTCGTGGAGGTTTCCAGTCTGCTACTCCTTGCACCTTGGCTGGATCCATCCGTATGGTGTTGTGACCCAGGATGACGCCTAGGAACTCGACTTCCTTTGCTTCGAAGACGCACTTCTCTGGTTTGAGGAAGAGGTCGTGTTTGCGTAGCTTGTCGAGGATTTGGTGGACTCTCGTTCGGTGGTATGGGAGGTCTGATCGGGTGTGTATGAGGATGTCGTCCATGTAGATCGACAGCCAGTCTTGTCGGAGTTCTTCTCTGAATAGTGCGTTCATCATGGTCTGGAAGGTGGCTGGGGAGTTGGTCATCCCGAAGAACATCACCTGTGGTTCGAAGAGGCCGTGGTTCGTGACGAACGCTGCTTTCCATTGATCTCCATCGCGTATTCGTATGTTGTTATATCCCCAGCGAATGTCGAACTTGGTGAATAAGCTGGCTCCTCTAACTCTCGCGATGAGTTCTGGGATGAGTGGGAGTGGTGTGGCATTTCGGCGGGTCCATTCATTAAGCTTCCGGTAGTCCTGTACTGGTCGGAGCTTTCCGTCTTTCTTTTTGACGAAGAAGAATGGGGCTGCGAATTGGCTTTTGGACTCGGTGATGTATCCTTTGTCGAGGTGCTCTTGGAGGAACGTTGCTAGTGCCTCTTGTTCTGGTTGGGTCAGGGCGTACACCTTCCCTGGCATGTGTTCTGGGTGGCCTGGTTTCAGTTCTATGGCGTGGTCCCATTCTCGTGGTGGTGGGAATCGCTTTGATTCGGCTTCGCTGAACACGAATGAGTGTCGGTGGTACTCCTTTGGGATTGGTGAGGGTTGGATCATGTGTTTCTCAGCTAGCTTTGAGGCTAGTGTTTGTCGGTCTGTCGCTGTGGCGGTATGGATCTTTGCCGTCGTCCGCTTGATTCTGGCTTTGATGACGACGGGTAGTTGTTCGTAGGCGATCCATCCTTTTGCCCAGTCGATGACTGGTTGGACTGCGGCGAACCATGGGTAGCCTAGGATTACCTTTTGTTCGCCTAGGTTGGTAAGGAAGAAGCGCATTGTGCGCGTTTGGTCGCCCGTTCGTACGTCTAGGTCGGTGTAGTGGGTGATTTGTCCGTGGCGGTTTTGTGTCCCGTCCACGTTGAACACCTTGCGGGGTTCTGCCAGTTCTTCGATTGGCAGTTTGAGCTCTTTTGCGTAGTTGGGGTTGATGAAGTTCTCCGTGGCGCCGGAGTCTAGTAGTGCAGAGGTTTCGGCCCTCTTGAACAAGGAGTTTAAATATACGCGAATTGTCATTGATCGACGGTTCGATAGATACACGCTCCTTGTACTTAATGCCCTAACCAAGGCCGAACTGGTTAGGCGTCCTGAAAACCCTCTTCCTCGGCTGCTACTATTCCTCCTCCGAAGTGTGCTGCTACTTGGTCTCGTTGGTCGGTAGACATGGCCGCCAGTCTGGTGGCTATTTCGTCTACTGGGTTCTCGTTAGTGGTCGTGGTGTCTGACATCCAGTCGACCAGTTGTGCCGTGGCTACGCGCGGTTTCTTCTTTCGGTTGGGGCAGTTGCGCGCGAAGTGTCCGACTTGGTTGCATTCGTAGCAGGCGCTGCGGGGGGCTCGGTCAGCGCCGTGGGGGTTTCTGTCGGTTGGTTGGGTTTGGGCGACGTTTACCTGATAGACGTTCCCTTGTTCGTCTTGCATTTGGACCGTCCTTCCTTGGGGGTTCCGGTTCCTCCAGTTGTTGTTCCGGTTGGCGCGTGCTCGGTCTGCGTCGACGTCCATTGGAACGGGGGTGTTATTCAGGTGACGGGGGGCGTTGGTGGAGTTATACCCTCTGATGTTGGGACGGCTGGTTTGTTGATTGGTGGGGTTGGGCTGTGCGAATCGATTCCACCTCGAAGATGGTGGTCGGTTCGTGGTGCCTTTGTCCTGCTTGAACATCTCGTAGATGAGGAGCTGGGATGCCACGCTGTCGATTGCTCGCTGTTTGATCTCTGCATAGGTATTGACCTTGGGGGGTTTGACTATGTCATTGACGATGGACTTGGTTAGTCCTTTCAGGAAGTACCTGACGGTTGCGGGTGCCGTGAGCGGGTATTCAGCCTTTCGGGCGACTCTTTCGAAGTCCTGGATGTACTGGTCGACTTCGGGCCATTTCATCTTCATGTTTTCGATTTGAAGGCGTGCTCGCTCTTCGGCTTGGGTGTCTTGGAATTGGTTCCGGAACTCGTTCAGGAAGTGTATCCAAACATCAGGGACGTCTTCAATGAGTGGGTCCAATCGATCTACCCAATCTCCTTGGTTGAGGGCCCATTCGTCCACGGTTGGGCCTTTGATGAATGTTAGTGCTATTGCTACGCGGCGGATCCAGGATTGGAGGCCGGGGACCGTGGCGTTTACGCGGAAGTAGTGTCGAAGTTCGTTTATGAATTGATCCGCTTTCGCTCGGTCTCCGTCAAACTCCGTGGGGGCGCTTCCCATGAGGCGGGCGTCTTGGTTTGCTGGGGGCATTGGTGGCACGGCCGGGGGGTTGGGAGCTCCGGGGTTTCCTCCGGGGTTGCCTCCTCCCCCTCCGGGGTTGCCTCCGCTTCCTCCGGGATTGCCTCCGCTTCCTCCGGGGTTGCCTCCGCTTCCTCCGGGGTTGTTACTCGGCTGTCGCTTCATTGCCGTATCTAGCTTCTTCTGCACGGAGGCCACTATCTTGGGTTTGGTGGTTGTGGTGGCGGTAGTGGTGGTTGCTGTGGTGGTCGCCATAGTGTATTCGTGTATCAACGAAGCGAATGGTCGAGTGTCGATGAGTGGGGAGTTTCTGATGATGGTGTTAGTGTGGTCCTCTGTGGGTTCTTCGTCAGTGGTAGGTGAATTGGGTTGTTGGTCTGTGGAGACAGGGGACGGTGGCCGAGTGTTATCTTCGGCGTCTGAGTCGGAGTCAGGGGGATAGGTAGGAATGTTCCTCCTTCGTTCCTTCGTCTGCGTCTTTCTTGCGCGTTTAGCTCGTTGTGGGCCTCGATGTCGGGTCTTCTGGGTCCTCACACTAGTCTGAATTTGTCTCCGTCTTCCTCGAGATAGACTTGGGTGAGGACTCCTTTCTCGTTGTGTATCCAGACGTGGGTTCCGTCTATGCAGTCCTGTGCCTTCTTGGTTGTGTCGGGGTGGTATAGTATTGCTACCCCGTCGTATCCGGGGATGACTCCTTTGTCGATCCTGCGTAGGTGCGCGTTGTTGGGTGGTTTGTCGTTGTCCCCAAAGTCCGTGAGGTATTCCTTTGCTGAGGCCTCCGTGATGATAAGAAAGTTGAGTCTAATGTCACCGCTGCTTACGCGACGATAACGAGTAGACTCGGAGTGGTAGTGACAAGGCTCTTAGCGGCCGCCTTCTGGCTAGGAGTAGAGAATAGATGCTATTGCCGTCGTAAGACGGACAGGAGACTCAACTTAGCGACTTAGGGTCACTAAGGCTTCGTACTTATACTACTACAGGGTACGGGGCACAGGGTACTGGGCAGAGGGCACGGAACATGAGGATACGGGCTGCGAGTCGCGTACATAGGGGCTGAGTCACAAGGCGACTCATGTAGTCCATCCACATCAGGTGAGGCGTATACGAATAGTACTAGTCCGATCTTACCATTACTCAGGGTCATCCAACTCCATTGGGTCGTCCGCGTGGCTGATATCCCCGTCGATCGACGAGGGGAAGTCCCACGGCCGAGGGGACGGTAACACTCAAGGCGAACCGGGAAGGCAAGGACCTTACAATATCTCGTCCGATGGAAAGGATTCTCCGAGGCACATGATTCCTGGGAACCAAAAAGGAATCTAGGCAACGCTGCCAGAAGGGTAGAGGAATTCCACAATAAGAACCCCAAGGCCATCCGGAGAATGGTTATAAACCCTCGAGAACTGACCATGAAGTCCTCACCACTCCCCGACATCACCACACTCTGTTCACAATTTGAGAGTCTATCCCTGATGTCCTCGCAGTTCAGTTCGCTGTCCCCTGCAACTCGCAATGCCATGCTAGCCGTCGACACAGAAGAGGTCGCCGTGCTGGAAGCTTCGCTACACCCCACCGACAAACCACCTCCGCCCTTCCCCGCAGAACCCGATTATGCACCACCGACTGATACGCCCCCCAGCTTCGGGCTGGAAGAATATCTGCGACTATCGCCGTCGCTCTACAGTGTCCACGGACCGAGCCGAGTCCCCAGCCCCGAACCACTCCCTATTCCCCCACGTACCGGCACACTCCCCCAAAACAACCCCAAAGACCCGCAAAACCTCGTCCGCAGTCTTAGCAGCTTCGCAAGGGACAGACTCTTCTACTCCCCGAATGGCCTAGCGGCAGCGCAACTTATGCTAGAACGACAGGAAGAGGCTGACCACCCTCTGGTACTGGACCCAGAAACTAATGAGGTCCACTGTGCCGCCACTCCATTGTCCTCAGTGTCAAGCACGACACCGAGCTCCTCCCCGGCCACGTCCATGCACAGCTTCCCATCACACTACACCCTCGAGATCGACGTCGACGACCTCATGCAGACGCATCCCGGCGACGACTGGATTAGATTCCAGTCAGAAATCCACCGGACCTCCATCAAAATTCCGGCAACCGAGGCAGAGCCAGCGGTCAAGGTAGACGCAAGGTTTGTACACTTTCGCATCGACAACATCACGGGAGAGCCCACCATCTACAGAACCATGGGAGCCGGGCGACCAATCTATGCAGAAGCCCTGGAAGCCGCTCCAGCATCTTGGGCGGCACCTGCCGACTATCGTGATGATAGACACTTCAAATTAATGGCGGAAGAGAGGATGATAGGAGGCCCGATGGAAAGGGCGATCGAGGACCTAGGAGATTATGGGGTAAAGGCGGACATCATCCGTCTTCGGAACCTGGAAGCCAACAAACATAAGCTGGCTCTTTGCCTTTGCAAAGTCCAGGCTCTGGAAGCCTACGCCCAGAAGAGGAGGGCCAAATTTGGCATCTATCAACTCGCCCACGTCGGTCGGACCAAGGCAGTCCGCCAGAGACTCATCCGAGCTAACACACGAGACAGACTCTTGGGGCTGATAGAGGAGGATGACGAGAGAGGTGAACTGGCATGGCAACACCGACACATCAGACGGAACTCTGCACCTTACCGCACCAATATTGTCACACGACCCGACTCCCGTTTAAGAGGAGGGGCAGGCAGCAGAGTTTCCTGGAACAGCGAGAACGCCACCGACAATGCTCTGGCTCAAGAGGAATTCGAAGAGCGCAAACGCTGCTCTTATTGCCCGTGGTACGACCACCTTTCCACCCATTGCGAAACACCCCACCACCTCTGCTCGATCTCGGCATCGGGCTGGTGCCGAGTTCCCCGTCACCACCGCTTCTTCCAGAACCAAATGCCGGACACCTGCCCTTACGGAGGCCGCCGCCGCCATGCCAACAGCCATTACCTCACACACCAATGCCACGCTCGCTACCTCACCCAAGAGGAACGCGAGATCAAATATGACCACAACAACGCGGGATGCAACGACCTCTGTAAAGGGGAACTCAGCAGCGCGGGGATTGCCATGCGCCAGGCAATCACTCAGGTCGTCTTAGACGAATTTGAGAACACGGGCCCCTCTTACGCCCCTCGTTCCCCTTCCCCCAACTACGACTATGTCCCCGGCGATAACGAGGGATCAGATTAGCGCATGGAAGCACTTCTTTGAGGGGAGGGTGGTGATAAGCTCCATCTCTAGTACGGAGAGAGGTGAGGTGTTTTACGGACCGACGGACTGGCTGGGATCACGTGATCCCATGACTCCTGTACGATACATGCGTGGCTCACTGACTGGACTGGCTGACTGAGATTCTTACTGTACCGCTGACTGATGACTGGCTGATAGGATGACTCACAAGTGCATCATGCTTACTGTACGATAGGACGGATGACTGATCCCTTACAAACCGGCTTAGCAACCGGTTCTGAGACTATTAGTCATACTAGGTTCGACTCTGTATATATACAACTCTGTATGAATAGTTGAGCCTTAAGCTCGACTTTGCTTTGCAATCGCAGCCTCTGGTATCCTCTTGTCAACTGCGCGGCCCCTCTCTACTCTTCCCTTCACACTTAAAGGGTCCTTAAAGGCGGACCTTTGCCTTCGAAGCTTAGTGATTGGGCTATACCAATCAACGCACATCTCAGGAGTTTGAACACGTGCTCCGGCACATTTCGGACCGCACACTTTCCTAAACCGTCAGGTGTGCACGAAGCCCCGCTGCGGGCTTAACATAGTGGTACTGGAGGTGGTGGTCGCGGCTCCAGCAGTGGAAGCATTTCCGCCTTGTGACAGGGACACAGTGCTTGCAGTACTCATTTCTAGGGTGTGTGGTGCTTAGTAAGTCTGGCAGTTGATAAATGGAGTTATTTAGAGACGGGCAGGTCTCATAATCTGTAAGCGTGTAAGGACGCATACTCAGTCTCCGAAGGTAAAGACTGTTATTGTGGTATATACCTGTAAGCGTGTAAGGATGTGTACTCAGTCTCCGAAGGTAAAGACTGAGGGTAGGGAAATGAATCCATAGGTACTTATATACAGTAGCGGTACTGAAGAGTAGAATGTCCATGATCGAATGTAAAATTAATAAACACAGGTATGTCAATGCATACAGAGACGTGTGCTAAGGCATCGGACTGGTGTGGGTCTTGACAGCCCAATCCGGACAGCCCAATCCGGTTGTGTGGCGCTGCGTGGTGGCTGCGCTTCCAACAGAGGCAACCACTGCGGTAGCAACCATTGCCAATAGTCTGGACCTGAAAATGGGAGGTCTGTTAAACCTGCAGTCCTTACTAGAACAATCCAGTAACACTTACACAAGAGGTGGACCATCACGACCAGGGGCTGCCGAGCGGCTCTTGTGAACAAATGATGAACATCGATGAACGGCCACTGGCACTGCAGAGTTCGGAAAATGTGCCTAAATTGTTGCACACGCAATCCATAGCAAACACAATGCCAGGATCGGCATTGGGGAGTATCGTACTAGGTTGCACCTCCAGTTCAGGTAGTAGCTGTAGCATGACAAAGATATGTTCGCAATGCTCGTTCAGGATGAGATGGGTCACGGATGAGAGTGCCAAGTGGGAGTGCAACAAACCCAAGAACAAGGGAGACAGCCCATTCTTTGCAGGTGACTTGGAAGGCTGCTCCACCGACAGGGATATAAGGATTTGGGCAAAACCCTCTGTACGAAGATATTAAAAGCGATGCAGTCTCGCAAAGAAGTGACAAACCAATTGAACTGATGGCTATCAAGTACCAGTTCTTCAATACACCCTCAAAAATGTTCAGTTTTCTGTCCAGGCAGCGGCTATTACAGTAAAGGAGTTCCACATCTGGGTAAACACAAACACATTGAAGACGAGCGTCTGAACAACCACATTTCAGTGTTTCTGTTCCATGTTGTCAAAATGATGAATCTTCACGCCTCGTCTCTTGTGACCTGTCCATGCCCAGAGAATGAAGGAGATCACAATCTCCAACCTTATTGACTAGCAAGCGAAGCGAGCGCCCCCGCAGAGTTTGCGGATACGTAATATTCCGGAACACGTGTGCTTGCTCTGCTAGGGCTACTAAGCCGCTACTTATCGATGGCTCCTCCGTACCTCTTCTCCACGAATCATCATATTGATGAGGATACAAAATGCTCACGTGCTTTTGCCACTGTATCACTACTGTATCGCTCATCGGAAATGAAAAGGCCGGAAAAGTGCGATGAGGGCCTGAGATCTGAGAGCTTCTCACGGGTGCTCATGCTTTCCGTAGTAACGCGTCTGTTGCTCACGGCAAAGCCGTCGTTCTCTAGCCAGCGGAGTGGATCTTCGGTGCTGGTCAAGTTTATAACTAACTTACAGTAACACTCTGCCGCCTACACCAATGTCCTACCTAAGTGCAGACCAAGACGCCGCCGTTCTTGCTGGCCAAAACGACATCCTTTTGCGCCGGGAGTTGGAGCTTCGGGCTCTCCTCAACGCTGTCACCCACGAAAAGCACGCCGTTGAGGCCCAACGCAACCAACTCGAGAAAGATCGCATCCCGTTCCATTGGCTTCCGCCAGAGCTACTCATTCACACTTTTGTCCTGGCTACACTCGACGCCCTTTGTCCCATCCAGTTACCACTGGACACTACCCCCTCAATATCTCCCACGTGTGCCAAAGATGGCGAAACATAGCACTTTCCACGCCAGATCTTTGGTGACGCGTCGTTCTCATCCCTTCCGACTTGCCATTTCGGTCCTCTCTAAGTCCTGCCACTCAGACTTTTCTCGACCGATCGAAGGGTGTTCCTCTTGAGGTTGTTTGTGCCCCACTGCCAAACAAGACCAACAAAATGGCCTCCTCGCTCACATCGAGAAGTATTCCAGCCCTTCGCGTGAGGGAATATCACCGACTCGACGAATCGTATGTCCTTCGCGCATTCCTAACCCTCCGTTCCCTTTGCATACACGGCGACCTCAATATCATTGTTGATACCCTGGCCTATCTACACAACCACCCGCCCGGTTTTACGTCTCTTGAATCCCTCGAACTCGCGCTCGAATCGACCGCCCCTGGGGAGTTGTACGACCACCTACGTTTGGACAACCACGAACGCGTGCACTGCAACCCTTGGCGCACGTACCGCTTCCCCACCCTTCAGGCCCTGACACTGCGCGATATCCCGCTCGCCGCCGTAGCACTTGGGCAGCTACCCATGCTGCGTGATCTCACGCTCACGCTCGATTCGCCGCTCTCCGGACGCCTCGAATTCTTGTGCTTGATGTACTTTGCGAGTCTTCTGGCCTGCGCGCCACGCGTCGAGCGACTCGCTCTTCTGCGCGCCGGGCCCGTATTCTCTTTTCCGCTCGATACAAGCCCACAAGCCCTGCGCTGCTGGGAGGACGATGCGGCTTGGTACGCCGACAGCTCCAGACCTCTCCCGCCCGTTTTACCCGAGAACCTTCGCGAGCTCGAGTGGACAGACGCGCACCCCGAAACATTGCATCTCTTGCTCATGCAATTCCCAGCCCCAGTGTTACCCCACGACTGGAGGTCCTCGATATCGCATTCGCCAGTCCAAGCAAGTGCAAGAAACTTGCTGCTTGGCTGCATCCCACCTTCGTTCACGAATGGGACAGCGCTGCGGTCCAGCCAGCTCTCGAACTAACAAACCTAAAAGTACTTCGTGCGGACTGCTCGTTAGGTGACGTACTACGCAGCCCGTTCTTCCGGCTCTACTTTCCAGCCCTTGAGACGCTGTCGTTGTCCAACAGAAACCGGTCCATACGTTGGTCAAGCCCTCAGCACTTGGCAGACGATGACTTGGACCGGCTGCCCCAGCTGCCTCGACTCGAAAGCATATTCCGCGATCCGCGCCTGCCACACTTAACACACCTCTTGCCCTCCAGTTTTGCAATCTCTCCAGAACATGCCTCTTTAACACTTGGATACATGCCGTGCCTGCAGCGCCTCGATTGCGACATCATTCTCAGCGTCGCCTCCCTTCTCGATGGTCTTGCTGCTGCTGCAACCGCCGCAGACGCACGGGCTGGGTCTGAGTCTGTCGGGGTGCGCGTGTGCCCACGGCTGCGCCATATCCAGCTCTGGTACTGCGACGGTGTCGAGTCTGCTACTCTTACGCGTCTCGTCAAGTTGCGGAACGGATTTGCATCTGAAGACGAGATCGCCGCATCACGTGACGTCTCAGGAGGAAAGCGTCCAATCAAGCCTCTACCCAAGGGCGCGCACCCCAAAGCGGGACCAATGCTCTGGCAGTCTGTGGGAACTAACAATGAACGACTGCTCGATAAGGTTGGGCAGGTGTCTGTGGAAGGATGTCGCCCAATAACCTGGGAGGAGGCTAGAGCCTTGAGAGTCGAAGTACAGTGGGTCGCCACGCCGGGTCCAGCAGTCAGCGGATCTTAGGGTCATGGTATTTAGATGTATTAAGAACGGCCTTAGTATTACAACCACATATATGAAGCACTACTTCGATTCACAGTTCCAAAGTAGCGTTGACTTCTTTAATCAAGCTGTCGACGTTTGCCCACTCAGCATCCTCCGGCACGCCGCCTTGTGCAAAGTGCTTGAGTATCATCTGTTGTGCGCAGCGTGCCGCGCTCACTTTCCCGTACCCCGTCCCGAGCCCCGTCATCAATACCCGCTCGATCGTCCTACGTGTCGTCTTGGTCTTGGTCTTGGGACCGTCGTGCGTTGAAGTACTATTCCTGACCGCATTCCATCGCTCGAGCTCGACAAGTAGACTCCACACCGCGTTATACACGAGATCCAGATGCCACCGAACGTCAACGGGGTACCGCATCGTCGACAAGACCGCGATGCAGGACGCCCCGAATGGATTCCCATCACCACCACCACCTTCTACGTCGCTGGCGCTGGGGAGAGAGGTGATGAGGCAGGACCCCGGGTGCAGGTAGCCGTGCCAGCGAGCACCCAACGCTCGTTGCACATGGCGAGAGAGCGTGTTGGTGCCGTCCGCACCCCGACCTCGGAAAGCAAGGGAAAGGGCAAGGTCATACCTTCCCGGGGATAATAAATCATCACCATTACCATTATCATATGATGAGTCGCATTGATGACAGGAGGAGAGGAAAGGGGAGGACAGGGTTTACCCGTCATCCATGATGCCGAACGAGTTCGCCGGTGAAACGACACAATCACACCGCAGCCTGTCAGGCCGCTCAGGCGGAAGCTGGACAAGGTGCCCTCGAGCACTGTGAAGTGGGTTTGCAAATTCGACGGTAGAGTAGTGATGGCCTGCATCCATGCCTTTACGAGCGATTCCTCTCGTATACTAGGAGTTGACCCCGAGTCGGCACGAGCAAGGGAAGTGGGGCAACTCCCAATCGGGCGCTGGCATCGTAGTCAGGTGGGAAAAGCCCTCGTCCTCGATCTCCGACACTGGGATCATTGTCATCTACAATATATAGAGCAACCCACGACGTCGGATGGCACCATATAAGGAGCGTCCACCTGCCTTATACGTTCTTCTCGCTTCATTCTTTACTTCCATGTTCGCCTTTCTTCCCTTTATGTTCACCCTCACCGTTTTTCCAATCGCTGCTCATCCCCTATGCGTTGTTGCGACAGCGCACCGATCGCCTCCTGTCCTGTGTTTGCCACAAACTGTTTTGCCAATCGACGATCATATATCGATCATACCCTATCCGCCATCTTGATGCGTTCATCCGTCCTGCCAGTGCCCCCCCCCTCCCCCAATCCTGTGTTACCTCTGCAGTGCTTCACTCTTTACCATCCTTCCTTCATTGTATTGCCCTTCATACAAAACATTCAGTGCTCCTACCTCCAAGTCCATTTGCACTTCATTACGGCATGTGATACTCAATTCGCACACGACGGCAAAGCCGCAAACTCTTGTCTACAATCTGCAAACTCTTGTCTACAGTCCCGACACCCTTGAAGCGGATGCAAAACATGCCGACGTGTCCCCTCATTTCCTCCAGCAAACGCGCACAACAGTGTTCGCTGTGTGAATCTCATTTGCACTTCATTACAGCATGTGATACTCATTCGCACACGACGGCAAAGCCGCAAACTCTTGTAACTCTTACAATTAATCCCAGCTCTACATTACGATTAGATTGACATGCACGTCACGACCTGAATCACCGTAACCCCATATAAAAGTCATATTATTCAAGTCATATCATGAATCCATGATCTCATATTATGCATCACGTATCGGCCGCACGATATCCGTGCCCAGGCTCATTTCCACACCCCCCACCTTCGATATGTATCCGACACCGCGAATGTGGTATTGCTCACCAACAAGCTCCTTCGTCGCATGCATCAAACGATCGAAACGCGTCACGATGCCAAATGACGTTGATACTCCGACGCAGAAACACCTGAAGAAATCAGCGTTGTCCAGAGCAGAACCACTCATGAGACTGACATGTATTGCTCATTTTCGAGGACATCCATCGACATAGTTCGCGGAAGGCCATAATCGGTATCATCTTCATGGCGCATTACGTTCAGTCCATGGTGATAGAGTATAAAGCGATCGAGCAATGGGCATGGTGTGATTTGAGGCAACGGAGCACCGGTGCGAAGAGCGGTTGATATCATACCTAGACAAAAGTACAGTAGCGTATGTCAGCAGGGGTGCGAAACAATAATTGGGTTGGCACTTTACTGATGACGGCAAGGACGTCCCCTTGAAAGTCGGGATCCAAAAATCGAGTACGACGCAGGAACGCTCGGGTCCAAGCTGGTTCCAGACGCTGCAGCACTGACATCAGATGCGAAAGAAGGTAGGCGATTTCGCTAGGAATAGAACAGTAAGTCAAAGATCTCTTTCTATGCAGAGAGTCCAAGTACAGCTGAATTTCCAGAATCTTCTGGTACCTTTCCGCCGGCCATCGCCCACGCAAGGAAAACTGTGAGGCCACCTCAGCGGGAAACGATAAAGACCTTGCATAGGCCGCTGCCCACCTCATAAATGACATTAGCACGTAGAACAATGGAACGTTTGAGTTTCAACCGGATCGCGATCAGGCTCTGGATGACATTCTGTGGATCTTCCATGTGGGGAGACGTAGCATATGACACGATTGAACAGTATACTGCGCCGACTTCCGATGCAGTGGTGGCAAGACTTTGCCGCTGGTATCCGCGAAGGGTGGTAGAAGGGGGAAGAAAAGAGAAAATGCTGCGGAAACGTGAGTATGGACAAGTACGCTGGACGGGAACAGTGAAATTCACAACGCAGCAAACACCCCTACACAGACGAGGACAAACCGCCTCTACAACAGCAGTTAGTCATGGTCAAGTAATGCAGATGGCACATTTGGAGCCACATACCCAGGCGAGGTTTATTCCATAATACAAAAATTCGCCGAGGTGGTAATGAGTATTCTGCCACGAGTAACCAATTACCTTAAACGGGAAGCGAGGGTCAGCCCCTTCGACAGGTCCTTCCGGGAGTGGATACCAACCAGTGCTGTGGTCGTGAAGTATATCATGTTCGAAACAGGCGGACCTGGCCAGTAGAGCCTCCCGTAAAAGAAAAACGGAAAGGTAACTGCGCAGGTCACAGCAAGGCCATACGGGTTACCGTTTCCTCCGCCTGTGGAAATATGCCAGATGACTGCACCAGTCAAACCCCCCGCAAACGTACTGATGATCCGGGCCACGAGGCCAAATGTAGTGTCCCCACGAAAACGCGCAAGGGTGAGTTGACCCATGAAGCTACACAAGCAAAACGTCAGGGTAGGTGCCCGTTACCAAGTAACGTACTGTACATAGCCCAGTTAAACCGCTCGCCTGGCAATAATACAATCAGCAACTGGGAGGGCAGCTATCCCCTGCTCACAGAAAACGTACCATAGGCGAAAGAAGCAGACGATTTGAGGAACGAAGGAATGCTCAGAAGTGCTGTCCCCAAAGGATTACATTATTAGTAACACCGTCGTCAAGCGCCAACTAGGGGCGCTGACTAGTGAGAATGCCAGCTTTGATGGCGAAGAGTTGGTTCCCATGTGATATCCCCTGAAACGCCCGATAAAGTATATTCATGATCGCTTCGAAGGTATTCCCCGGGGGTAGAGCATCCGGGTCGCGTCGTTGCGCCAAGCCAAGGTCAACACAGAGTCCTTCCTTTCCCTGTATAATATCTATCATGGATTAGTAACACTGGTCAAACTGCGTAATTGGTCGGGCCCAACTTGGATTCTCATCATCTTCATGCCCAAGATTCACATTATTGTCCCATATGCTCCACCGGAAAAAGTCGTGAAAGGACACCGTGGGAAGCCAAAGCCGAGTCCTTAACCTCCCCGTTTCAAGATCTATGATATATTGGAACTGACAGAAGCTTTTCAGAGAGAACAGAAAACTTAAGGTTGGCCTTACGGTGCTGATTAGGATGTTGGAAAATTCCATAAGATGGTACTGGTAAGTGTAGGCATGAAAGAGAAAGCGATGCGGGGGAATGTCTCCTCCCGTCATACAACCTTCATGCATATCGCTAAAGGCCCCGCGATACGGCTCCAGAACCATGTGCCTATAACAATCGTAAGCAAGGCCTATGAACCAGAAACGACGAACCTGAGGGATGTTCGAAACACTTCTACTGCCCTCGTCAGTTCGTCGCAGGCTCGGGATAGCTCATTGAGACGTCCTTGTTGGATACGAGAGCACCTGTTACTGCCCCACCAGAATACCCAGCGATTGTGTCGCGAAGTACGAAGCCACAGGTCGAGCTGATCGAGACATAAAGTACACGCCCGGAGTAGTGACTCGCAACTTCGGCGGAGAAGTGCAGTGGACCTCTCAGTGTAGTATGCCGCCAGAGGGTGAGCAAAGTGTTGTGACTCGAGATCAAGATACCGCTGTGACTCGAACACACCAACGACGTGCTCATGGAGGTGATCGTGGTTATGGCCAGAGAGCAAAGATATATGCGAGTGCCTGTGGTGATGCCTGCGGAACAGCGTATTATGAAAATAGGATTTGATGGAGTGTGAAGGGCAGTCGACCTCAAAATGGGGGTGTCGTCGCGTTGCTGGCCGTCCTCTGTGTTGTTCGACCTCGTCCTGGGAACAACATGTCGTAGAACGACAAGGCAAACTAGGAGAAGTGTTCGATGACTCTTCTACACGACTTGGGGATGACGGCCGAGACACATTAGGTGTCCCGACTGTAGGACTACCGGGGCGGGACGGCGCAGGAGTGACGGGGAATCGTTCGCGCGTGGGGTCAGTAAGGGAGAAATACACATTCATTCCGTGCGCCCGCATGACCAGACGTTGAACTTGCCCTCGCATGCCATCGAGGTCCTTCCCAGAAAAGCGTCCCCAAGAAATATCGCGTCTCAAGAGACGGGCCGAGGCGGCAAGCGGTGCAAGAGCGCCTTCAGCTTTCGAAGCTGACGCTCTGATAGCTTCCGGTGAAAAATCTTGAGAGGTAGTGGGCATATCAAGGAGGGAAAGATGCTGTCGGAAGCCGGTGATCAGTGGAACTATGACCGCTCGGAGTCCGGTGGTGTATTGTGCGGCAACGGAAGTAGGGAAGATGAACACCGATGACGCTATCGCCAGGGCTGAGTGTAACGCCACAGGTACTACGACCGCTTGTCCTGGCTGTGACAGTCCATTAGATACGAGTCACTCAGCCAAATCTGCTTGAAGCAGACCTTGTAATAAGCATACGGAAATAAAGCCGACGTTGTTAAGGTTATATCTATAGGAGAGTAAGAGTGTGAACGCAACGCCCGAGAAGGGACAAGGCCTGCCTAAGCAGATGCAAGCTAAGACTGTTGCGGGTGCGAACGGACCAGGGCCTTGCTGCGCCTTAATGTATAAGAAGAATGCAGAACCAAAGAAAAGAAAAATGGCATTAACGATAGAAGGCTGCGGCAGGAATTTAGAATGTAATTTGGGCAGGTAAGCCGAACTCACCGCCGCTTCGATGTAATTCCCAGCTAGGATTTCATGAATTGCGGCGGCATGGTCAGTATGTGTACGTGCCAGACTGGAGACTTTAACTCCTAAGCTTGCCCATCTGTGCAAAAGACTGCGCATGAAGAAGGATGCATCCGATACAGCCCACATACTAACCCCCACGCCACAAGAACAGATAGAAATATGATGGTTTCTCTCTCTGCGTTGGTTACGAAGGGGTCGCTGGGAGGCGATAACATACCGGCTGACAACGAAGATCTAAGAAAAAAAAACTCGACTTGCCTAATGCGAAGTCTACGTACCGACCAGAACCAAAAATGCAGCCTTTGCTGAGTCATAAATAATAGCTCGAGCTTGCGGCATATCAACGTACCTGACCCATTGCTTTCGTAGAAGGGTTTATAATCAGCAGCAGCAGCGAGGCCCATTCAGCAACTGCGCAACGTATGGCGGTCATCCATTTCGACAAAGTCCAATTATCTGGAATCCATCGCAGGTAACTGGGTAGCTCAATGTGAGATGATATAGCGTGTTGGTAAATATCAGCCAAAGTGGCCTCCGCCTTCCCCTTTCCACAATGGACCTTAGGTTCTTGCTCGGGCACAGGACGGACAGGGGATGACATTGGAGTGGGTTGCACCCTGTCTGGGGCATCCGACTTGGGAGTCGATGCATCATAACCGATGCATGGATCGTGGTGTTCCTTAGTACAAGGAGAATGAGAATTTGACATCCAAGAGGGGGGGGAAGGTAAGAACTATGGCCACTTCGCATCAACGGAGTGAAGTACTCTCCAGCAATTGCTGACTGACCAATTTGGCCAATGTGATTAGGTTAGGGTTCCGCAACTTCCGTACCGCCTCCACCTCTAGTACCAGTCACCTCCACGTCACCAACAGACTTCCTGAAAAACGTTGATGGAACGCGTGTGGTAGTATGCTTGACTTCTGGAGTTTACTATTGTGGTATGTTATCCTCACCTTTGCAACAAGCCTGGTAAGAGTCAGCCTAGTTCAGGTGTATTGTCTTGCCCTCATGGTTACATGAACATCGCCCTCGAGCAGACCGAGGAGCATGTATTCGGAACAGTGACAAATCGTTATGGGGATGTGTTCATCCATGGCAACAGTGGTCCGATGACTTCTCTTGCGTTATTGCTTCTTGACGCTTTATGCACTGTGCTCTTCATATCAGGTACTGAACCTCTGTGAATTATTGTCTCTCCCTGCACTTGCTGCAAAGTGAGAATTTTATGCCAAATTTCTTATCTTGAGGCTCCCAGCGGCGCTCGACCTCGTTGTCTCTGCGCATCTTTCTTCCAACCCCAGACCCGGTCTCGACTCTACGGAGCCTGGGGGTGAGGTGTGCTGTTAACATACGGTCAACCTTAGCAACAAGGCTCTGTAGGTCTTTCTTGGTACGAGTAGAAGGTGATTACGGAATGTTACCCATTCTGTTATTGACGCGAAATCCGTCATTGAGGCATATTGAGGCCTCAAGGCCTCATGCATCATGTTTCTCCTCACCCCTTTGCTCCTGGCGGTTCAGCTTTGTCAGTGTCAGTGGATCATTTTTATTCAACAGGCAACGGTCGAACAACCTTTGAGTTCCACACAGCGCGCTCTAACTCCTCGTATGATTTCCGTCCTGTGACGGCGTGTTCGGTAACGTTATTACTTTGCCACACCTCCTGAAGCAGGCCCCCAACATGATTCCGTACAAACGCCTTCCTGAACTTTCTGAATCCAGTTGAAACTTCATCCACCATCCGATCAGTGCCATGGACCGGGATAGCCAAATTATTGCCGACTCGGAAATGGCTGACTTGGACTCGGTATACCTGTCACCTGGTCGAACTTGTTGTACGAAGTGGCTGATGTATCCGCATCTCTTGCCCACCCTTTCTTACGGAGGTCCCCGATTATTGAAGCAGCCAACCATAGTACTGTCATGTGTCTCCCAGAGGTTTCCCCATATAATCCACTCCGACCTCATCATTCTCCTTTAGGGTAGTTCACTAACCACTTCCTGGCTCACCGCGACATCATCGGACGTACCTTGCCATACTCTGCTTTTGAACATAGGCGGTCACTGCAACGTTTCGGTCCAGTTTAGTTCAACATTTCGGTCCCCGGTCCGCTGATGGTGTCTCACCGGAATCTCGCTGATATATCACACACATAGGAAAACCCCGTCTCCATATGGATGGCTCATAAATTGGTATGTGGTGCAAGACGCCGCTTCAGATCAGATTGCTGCCTAGCTAAAAAAAAAAGACACGGCAAAATGCTAGCTACCGCGCGCAATCAGCTTTGCTGCCATGTAGTTTGCAGCAGTCGTCGTACTCTTACAACAACTTTTCGATCACGCAAAGGCACCCCTCCGGCGGGCGCCGAAGGATTAACAATACATAAGTGATCCACAGACACCAGTGCAACCCTCGCCTACATCCTTGCTTTAATCAGATGCTTAGTCGACGCAGGGTCAAGAACGCTCTCGGGATATGGCAGCATAGGTACTCTAAGGTGTTCTGAAGCACCATCGACAACCAGAATCTGGCCAGAGATGAAGCTGGCCGCGTCGCTGAACAGGAAGACCGTCGCGTTAGCGATATCCCTGGAATCTCCCTTGCGGCCCATGGGAAGGGGCCAATGGTTTTGTCTGGTGGGGCCCTTAGCTGAAAGGCGATTCTCGCCCTCTGTCCCAGCAATAGGGCCCGGTGCGATGACATTGGAACGTACACCATGGGGACCTTCTTCCACGGCGAGGACAGCAGATGTCGCATCTACGGCAGCTTTCGCGGCGGAGACATGTACTTGATAAGGCGTACCTGAAGGGTATACCTACTCAGAGGCTGAAGGAGTCGGACTTTGTAAAGGCAGCACGCACCCCGGTAATGTAAGGTTGCGCTCACATGGATGTACGACCCCTTCGCTGCCCTCACATAGGGTAGGGTGGCTTTGATGGTATAGTATGTCCCAAACTCATGGAGCAGCAGAATTTAGCAATCGACAAGAAGGAACAGAACACCAAGGTGGGGGCGTACCGTATCGATTTCAATTACAGTCCTGAATCCGTTCTCGGAGAGGCCAGAAATGGGTGCAAGAAAATTCCCTGCGGCGCCTGGAAGGCAGTGGTCATTGGGGAGGGCGGTAGATAAAGAAGCGTGCTCGGGGAATACCGTTGATGACAAAATCAATCCTACCGTACCTCTCGATGGTCTGCTTAACAGCGGCTTGAACTTGTCTAGGGTCCCTGACGTCCGCCTTGATGGCCAGGCAGACATTTCGGGTGGCTGCGGAAAGTTCTTGGGCTGTCTCTTTTAGGCGCTCCTCGCTAGGATCGTATTAGAACTAAAAGTCGCACACACGCAAATCGGGAAACTTTACTTTCGTCCGACGATGGCAGCACTCGCACCGTGTCGCATCTAATATATGACGTTGAAAGAGCACGTCAGTCGAGAAACAAACGAGTTACATGTTAGTCAACTCACCACAGCTTCGGTCATAACACGACATATGCCAGAGCCACCACCAGTACAGAAGAGAACCTTATTCTTGAATATGCCATCTTTGAAAACAGCCGTAGAGTCAACAACGGGGTGGACATCCCCGTCCGATTGAGACATTTTGATGATGGGAAGTGGGTGACAACGATAACAATGGTGAGCTGGCGTGATAACGATCCGGCCCGGAAGTTCCTTTTGAGCCGTCCACTATCCAGAATTGAATCATGCATGATGCGCTCTTGCATGCACTGGGGGCATTGGCGTCACAGCAGTTTGGGTAGATGCGTGATGCCGTTCCATTGGACACATCGGTAGCTGAAGCTAAGGTCTATTAAACGTGGAAATGCCCATACAGAGACAATAACGTAAGGGCTGATCACAGCAGGGTGAAACCCACAGGTCCCTCACTGTCCGGGCCAACAAAATCGGCCGCCTTGTAGCTGGGTACTTCAAATCGGTCATTGGCCGCTTACCAGCCCTTCGCAGGGCGAACGCTCCCCGTTGTGTGGATCGTAATGCTTGTTTGCAGCAATGCAGCCTCGGTGCGGCGCCATTTCTCTGCCATTGTCTCTCTTGTCGTCTCTGCCGCTGAATCTCTGGTCAGTAGGACGGTAATGTGATATAAATGACGTCAACATCATTTTCGTAAGTTAAATGGTTGACCAGTTGAAGACCATCGCGAAATCGATGCGGTTCATGGCATGACGACTTATAATAACGTTCGGAAGCTGAGCGTGACAGAGCGTCCTACCTCCTATTCCCATACGTACCGTCCTGCCCGTCTCTCATTTCGTACATTCGTCTCTCGAGGCACCAGCCACGGTACCTCAATCTGAGTGCCCCGTCTCCGAAACCGGTCTACTCCGCGGTCCAAAATTCGAGGGCTCGATCACTCATCAAACACACAGTACATGGGACATATCCTTGCCATGATCATAGATCGTAGTGCTAAGGTCATGGCATGCATGAGAGCAGTGTCATACCTGGGGGTCAAAATGGTGCCCCACAGATCCGTACTGCTCGGGTATAAATTAAACGTGTTCATGATGCGATTTACGCAGAACGGTCGGCATTTCCCGCTTCGAGCGAAAGGTCGAAATGTCCCCGGCGCAGACATTTGTTCTAAATTTGATGCTTCAGCTGCGTTTGATCACAAGGGGTTGCGTTGCGTGGCGAGTGGCGTACATCTACCCTGTTACGGTGTACACCGTAAGTTCGGTTAGCGTCAGAAATTCTTCGGGCGCCAAGGTCAACTCCGCATGCCTCATGGTACTGATTCGAACAGAGTTCGAGAATAACAATTACTTGAAGGGTAAAGCAGAAGAAATGACGTGCTAGGGGACAAGAGTAGTTTTACACATGACACACGAGAAAGGGTGGCGGAGGGATACACAGCAAATTTGAGATGACGACACCTGCGATAAGAGCGAAGGAGGTATACCGACCTGAATGTGAGGGTAAGCATCCGGCAAACGAGTGATGATTAATGGTCTAGTGTCCTAGGCTCAGACTGTCGCAGGCATGGTAGCAAAAAAAAGCAATTATACCAAAGTCCGACAATAAAACCACAAAAAAAAAGGTTCCAAGAAACGGGTGAGAAGAATCTCACTACTGCTGCCCGCCTATTTTCGCGCGCCAATGATCCATGCTCGAGCTCGTGTAAGCAGCGCTACCCGATGAGGGTGGATTCAAAGGAGGCATCCCTGAATCGAGAGCTGAGTGCAGCGATGGCCTCGATGACCGTGATTGTGGTTGCGGGACCTGAAACATCTCATGAGCGCCCGAAGTATGATGTGATGTGCTGGCATGGGGCACCGGATGCGAGTTGTATATGGTTGCCTGCTCGTACCCGCCGCCCGCTCTACCTCCGTAAGAGCTTCCCTGAAGCTGAGAACTCGAGGAGTAGTAATTCTCTGGGCTCCCCGAAGGAGTGGAGGACGACGACGCGGAACTTTGGTACGCCCCAGGTGAGTGAGACGGGGGAAAGAACGGCGACGAGAGTGTCTGGAGGGGGTAACCATTAGATGATCGAGAAGACACGTGCGAGGAAGCACTAGAAATAGCCGGAGAAGGCTGGGAGGTCGGGGTCGACCAGGCGCAAGGCGAAGGATCAGAATATACCTCGCCTTTTGTATGAATCGGTGGGGCTGCTGCTCGCTCACGAAGTTGATTTCCAGCACTGAGCGGAGGAATGACTGGCGGCGCAGTGGACCACGTTGGCTGTATAGCTCTCCCATGATCGCCACGGACACTTCCCCAAACAGAAGAACCCGCAATGCGGTCCGGTCCAGATGTACTCGAAGATTGCGCACTGGTAGGGGGTGGTTGAGATGCGTGGGAGCTGGTGTACGCGTGGGAATGCATCGACGTGTCAGGGTAGTGATGAGAAGGAAGCGAGGACAGCGAAGGGGTCTCGCTGGATGATGGTGGTAGGTGATCGTGAACATGAAGCGATGAGAGGTGGGGAAGACGTGGGCCTGAAGGTGGAATGTGACTCGTGGGATAGTCATTGGTAGGGTACCCGTAGGTCGAGAGCGTGGCATGTGGTGAGGCAACGCTCGAGTTATCACTAAATCCCGATGTCATGCCAGAATTTGAACTACTACGCGAGGGAGCCAGTTCCCGAGCGGGTTCCTGCACGTCGACCGACGGGTAGTCGAAATCGTGTGTGGCTGGAAAATCATCTCCGGCATCACCAGCAGTTGACGGGTCGAACAACGGGTTCGTGTTCGCATCCGGTCTGCGCTTCCTACGTGAATTGTTAGGCCTCCTCCTGTAGACGTAGTCGGGGTATTTGGAATTAAATGTCTCCTTCAAGCGCTTGGCTTGATCGAGATAGAATTGCTTGTCCCCCTTGAAAAGCGTCGGTAAGTAGGAAGGTATGGCACACCACGGTCAGGTCTGTTCACCATGTCCATCGAATTCCATTCTTTACTCAATATCTTACTGATATCACCAGTGCGCATAGTCTGGTTAGCCGCCGAAACCTGAGGTCGCCTGCGACGTGCAAAGATCATGAACGCGTTCATGGGTCGTCGAGGCGTGCCATCGGAGTTAAGTGCCTGAGAGGTTAGTTGAGTGTCCTCTATGGGGACGGGTTAGCAAAGTATCATGAGCACCGCACCGTTGAACCTGGACTGACCTGGTGCCATCTCATCCGCCTTAACGGAAGGGCGGCGGTGGTTATACGATGTCCCATCGTCCGACTCGGCGCGGGGGCTGCTCCTATCTGAACGACGGTAGGTAGCAGCATCCGAGTTGGCTTGGGAATGTTGTATCAGAGAGTCAAGGCGGCTCATGATGCAATCACAGTGGCGGACACGAGCGTGAATGATGGGAGGTATCGGTGGAGGGGGGACGCGTCTTGAACTTGAAAGTATGTGAGCGGCGATGTCGCGCTAGTATGTCAGGCGAGCGAACTGCGGCGTGATCGGGCGTGGCCTGTCGCGGATGTCCGAGTTTCCAGAAGGGTGGCGGCTTATGAGAGCAAGCGGGTCCTATGATAAAGTGGGTGGTTTTGGAGAGGGGGATGGGGTCCAGGGTCGTGTGTGTGTGAAGTTCGCTGTATAAATTTTTTGTCAACCACGTACGAAGGGGGAAACGACAGGACCAAATCACCTGAGCCACGCTGGGTTTTTGACGTTACACCCTGTGAAGACGGGATCAAAGCGAAGCAACTGACCCTCTGGGAAGGGGAATCTGCTGATCTCCTGTTCGTCGCCCCATGGTCATTGACACCGGCTAAGGAGGTGCTATGACAGACACCCTTGAAACGGCTGTGCTCCTCACGCTTGGGACCCATAAACGCGGCTCGACCAATCGACGGTCCCCGCCGTCCTCTAATCCCTTTTCCCATAATTATCGAAGATTCCACAAAGGCAAACGCCAGCTGATATCCAATGTGCAGGCGCGCCTCGGGTTGCCTTTTAGATTTTTTTTCCCGGCCTTTTCCTTGCCCTTCTTGGCTAGCCTCAATTCGAAGCTACTCGCTCAGCGCCGTTCAGCGCCGAGATACCCTAGGTCCTCTTTTTTCTCCTCAAACCTTCAAGCATCAGTCAAGGCGAGGTCCCTTAAGCTCTCGCAAGCGCTCACCTCCCCGATCGTTTCGTTCCACTGGAGTTGTTCTCATCTTGGAGTCCGGGAACACCGTGACGATTGTTTCAAGTCGCGAGTCTTAAGGTAATCTTCCCAGGCCCTCCCCACCTCACGGGCGCATCGTGATATGGATATGGAGGCGCGGCCGGCGGGCTCTGGTGGCGTGGCGTGTTGACTGCTTGACGGTATGTGTTTGTGTACCACTCAGCCCTCTTGCTACGGGGTTTAAGGATAATATACTGGTAACACCGCCCCCGTTGCAGGTAGGACAGGCTGCGTCGCGCGGTGGGCAAGGGCGATGCGCTTGATTGCTCTTGCGATGCCAACCTCAAAGGGGAACCCCGAGCCCCTAGGAGCATCCTGAGACACGCCACCTCCCCAGCAATGTTGTTGCCCTTGGTGATCATGATGGGATGGTTGGGGCTGAACGGGCTGACCCTTCCAGAGAGGGTTTCATGAGGCACCGCCGACTGCCGAACATCGGCTGCATTCGGCACTTGTCCAGTCCCGGCTGAGTCCGATCAATATTTTGTTTTGATTACTTTTGTTGCGTTTCCCCGCTGACTAGCTCCTTGATCCTCCTCCATTTGCTCCAAAGCTCTCTGTAGATCCCACAGTCCCCTTGGAAGCAAAGTTCGAGTGTTCAAAGCAATGAGCGAAGATAAATTAAGTGCCCTGGTGCCTGAAATGAACCCTGTCAATTTCAGCGATGCGGTTCCAAGCAACACGAATGTCGCCGGCACGTTCGGGGGGCGCGCGCCCGTCCTGCCACGTGTCGTATTACCGGCGTGTTTTGATCCTTCCACAGTAAGCGCGTGTAGATTGCAAATGTAATGTGGCGGGTCGAAGGCGCGTTTATTACCTCTTAAGCACTCATACTATATCCATTGCGTCCATAATCCGCTCAATGCCGGTGTGCCATCATTTCTCGGGGGTCAAAATATACGCCTCAGAGGAAGATTCTTTCAAGAAAAAATTCGTAGCCTCCTCAAGCCCGAATCACTTTTTTATTTTTACTGCGGACATCCCGCCGCACGTTCGAACTTTGAAGCATTTCAGGTCAGGGGGGAAATTTAGGTAATTCCCACCCTTTCCGCTGCGTGCGTTGCAATTCCCGAGAGGAGATAACCTAGCTGAGGGGTGCCCCTTGCATTACGCCGCCAGTTTATTGGCGTGAGTTGTTTACCCACCATGTATGCAGTTGCTTGTCCTATCATGTGCACCCGGCATTCGAGCGTGGGCATGGCCCGAGGGGGCCATCAAAAAATATATGGCAATTGTCAACAGCAGGATGAGTGACCGCTCTTTGCTGGAGACTGGTGGCAGTTGACCAAAATCAGAAATCAGAATAGGGGACATGCTCAAAAGTATCCGTGCGACCAAGTGCACGATATGAAGTGGCCACCTGTAACCGGGAGCTATAAGAAATACGTTCCGCAGCCGCAGAAGACATTACGGGTTTCGATTAGCAATGTGCACGCGCCACCGTTGCGGGGGGGATCAGACCCGTCAGCGTTCATAGAACCTTTTCCTCATGAAGTGCGATTGAACCGATGAACGGCAGTATCCTCTTATTGCCACCGCGCACACAGATCGGATGGATGAGATGCGAGAGGAATAGTTATTGTAGCCCTACTTGCACTGACTCACGACACGTATTCTGAGCCAGACACAGAAGGATGCTGATGTGCCGCCGTGGAAGGATCGCCTGTACGCCATCGGAGTTGTGAAAGATAAAAGGCGCAACATGGCCTACGACCCTTGACGGGGAGAAAAGAGGGCTTAAAGGTCGCCGTGTAAATGATTTGATCGAGATATGGGGTGGCTTCCGACAGCTAGACGAATTCAGTAAAGCGCTGATGGCTGAGAAACAAGGTTTCAACTGCAAATGCGAGCATCCAACCAACCCTTTGACAAACTTGGCTGGGTCAATGCGATAGCGTTTACCCTCGTACCTTCTTGTTGGTGATCAACAGGAAGTGCGATTACACTCCGACTGCAAAAAGGGAGAGTAAAGATCTACAACTTTTGGCGCGGATCGGATCCACGACTAAGGTGCGTAATAGAGATCTAGAAGACCGGCCGTTTTGCTAGGAAGATGGAAGGCAGCACGGAGGCAACCGCCGTGATAACGCTCATCACATTCGGTCCCAAATTTGCCGCGAGATATCGCACAAGGTAAAGAGTGGTTACTTGTGGCGTTCGTACCAACACCGTGGCTTGATCACCGGAACGAGTTAGTAGTGCTTAGCGTTCACTTCGCTTGAAAAGGGAACAAGCGCCTGAAAAAACGTAAGCGCCAACGCGTTCCTTTTTCCATGGTCGCTGCTGATGTTCCGTACACGTAATAGAAACAAGAGCGACCAACCCTGAAGGCACAATTATACAGTAAAGGTATGGCGGGGGAAGGTTGCGAGGGAACTCATGACGGGTTATCAAGACTACAATCGAATAGACAAAAGATGGATTTCTGTCCAAATGAGTTCGGTCATAAATCTCAGCGCGCACGGGTGTAGCCTTCCACTAGCGACCTGCTCATCGGAAAACCAGATCTGATTTGCGGTCTCGTTCAATAAAACTGTATCCATTGAATATTGCATCTTCTACTGGACAGTAAGGATGCGTGCACGGCGATATCATCGAATGAACACTCACGACGCGAAAAACGACAAGGATCGCCGCAGCAGGTGTTACAACTGCCTACCTGTATAGCAATATGCTAGTCATTACGTCAATGACGAACTGCAGGACTGATCCAGGCGAATTGTGTTACATTCGATTTTATATTCTAGAATCCACAAGTCACTTGACTATTTGTGTGGCACAAGGGAGGTTGATTGTAGGACAATGAACCTCTTCATCGGGGCTCACTTCGGGAAGTAAAGGGGAGAAATGAGCGACATGCCTCGGGATGTACCCCAACAGTGGCTCGGAATGGATAGGTCGATCATAAGCCAAAGCCAAAGTATCATTTCAATCAAGGCCATGAGGTCCCTTTATTGATTCAAAAACTGGCCAGGGACGAGATGCAGAGCAAACATGGCACCACCCACGTGACAGACAGTTGTCACGTGCGACAAGGAGGGCGCGTCGTTTACTGTAATGTAATTGCTGTGGCACGGGCGCGTACTCGGACGGTGACTCGCCTCACCATCCTACGAAAGTGTCTTTGATCCTCTGACCTTAAAACTCGGTCCCAACGGGATGTCCTTGTTTGACGGTGTCAAGTTCTTCTGCACCTCCACCCTTTCGGACAAACGGAAGGTTGATCTCACCCTCCTCTTGGAACATAACGGCGCGCGACCTGTACCTCTGGGGGAAGCGACACATGTAATCACGCTCTCGCTTGACTATGAAGGACAGGACGGAGCGACTGAAGGGTCGGTTACGGTCACAGTACGTTTTTCCTGAGCTCGGAGCTATGCATATGTGCTAACCGTCACAGGATTCCTGGGTCGACCGATCCTTAATCCTTGGAAGGCTTCAGCTGTGTGTGGATGAGCTTGCTCTTAAGTATTATGTCTGATTACTATTCCAGGGCACAGCACTTCTCCCCTGACCCCGCAATGCTGTTCTCAGGAGTTGTGGCGTGCGTGACCGATGTACGTTCTCCCCCGCAGCTCCTTCTCGCGCGCGCTTCACTTTCACTTTTTTTTTAGCTTGTGCCGTCTGATATAGAAGTACTATCTGCCGGAATCACGGCGCTTGGGGGGCAGTGGCGCGCAGGACTCACTCGCGATGTAACACACCTCTTCGCTGTTGGTCCTGGATCAGAGAAGTATCAGACTGCGCTACGCTATCAGAAGGAAACGCAAGTCAAAGTGCTTGTTCCGCACTGGTTTGACGATTCCGTGCGACTCGGCATTCGCGGTCTCTCCACTGCCGCGTACGAGTGGCCCGAACCCACGATCCTTACTTTTGGGAAGCCGAGCCCTGAGACGGGTGAAGTGGGGGATAGTTTATTGCGACCACAGAACAAGTTGTCTCAAGATAAAAAGGCTTTGTACAAAGCTGCGCTTATGACAACGGAGCAAGAAGCGAAACTAGGCCAAGCGGAGACGCGGGATATCTGGGGCAGTAGACGCATATTACTCAGCCCCGACCTCGAACTTTCGGATGGCCGTCGGAAAGCCATTGAGGCTGGTATTGTTCGGTCTGGAGGAGTCGTCGTGGTTCATGATGCTCAGCGTGCTGACGTGGAATACGAATTCGACGTTCTGATCGCACGGTATCGCTGGGGACCTCTTTATGTGCAGGTGATCTGCATTCATTGACGTAGCTTTGAACTAGGCCACCCCTAGCTAACTCCACTCACAGGGTGTAAGTGGGCGAAAGCTCATCGGGTCACTTACGTGGCTGTTTCACGCGGAGTCTACGGGGATCATTGGTACACCCACAGCCCAGTTACTGCATTATCCAATTCCTAAGAAATCAGCTGAAGGGTTTTCTGCCCACGTGCGTGTACTAGTTGGTGGTCAAATCCAAGTGGGGGTGCTTATTACGCGGTGTAGGAGATCACGGTCACGAATTACACTGGCGACGCACGCGATTACCTGAAAAAGCTCATTGGGCTTATGGGCGCAACCTTTACGCCGAGCATGTCGGGGAAGAATACCGTGCTCATAGCCGCATAGTACGTCCATCCCAACGCGTTGTCTACATGATCCTCTTGATGGCTTCCTCCGGTCCTGTAGCATCTCTGGAAATAAGGCGACTAAAGCTCGTAACTGGTCCATCCCAGTTGTCAATCACACATGGCTAGAGGACTGCTTTATTCAATGGAGAAACCTGTCTGTTGGTCTCGAAAAATATGTCGTCTTCCCACCTGGTCTCGATTTCTCCGACCATCTCGGCGAGCGCGGCATTCAACGCGAGGTTATCCTCGAGGGACTCCCGGATCTCATAGCAGAAATGGCGCTTTCTCAGGGTAAGATAACCCCTGTAGTAAAGGGTTCGGATCATTGCGATGGAGGGATTCCCTCTCAAATAGCCATGAAAATGTCCAGCACTCGCGGGGCCAAAGAAATGGAGGACACCGTAGGCAGATCCGAGACTGAACACCCAATGGACGTTGACGCACGATCTGAGGCCGCGGGTGCTCGAGAAGATCATATGCAGGCCGATGAGCCAGTGGTGTCCCGTGGGTTAATAAAACCTAAGCGCACTGGAAGGTCTTCTCGAAGGGCAAGTGAGGGTTCTTCTCCATTGAGACAAGCTGCCCCCCCACCCCAACGAACACACGAAGGTCCTTCATCGACTAGCAAACGCCGACCCAGAGTCGACCCAGAGACATCCGAGGAAGATGTACCGTCACCGACAAAAAAAAAGTCGACTCCAATTGGGACGGGCTCTTTTGTCGGGAGGGCTCCCCAACAAAAATCACCCTCAAAGTCTCGCGTGACAACCCTGCTTCCCGGGTTGGATTCGGTCCTCGTGTCACCTACAGGGTCAGGCGAGGAGTCGGCGCTCGAGAGGACACCAAGACAGTCTTCGGCGATGAAGATGAAGACCCGCAGCCCAGTGAAGGCCAAATCCCAGGGCAGCCGTGTATGTCGCTCAGAATCGACTTCCGGAGAACACAGCGGCGCGCCTCCTTCGTCCCCCACTGCCGACACGACCCTTGATCGGGAAGAAGATCCATCAACAAGACGGACATCGCGCCGCAGCGCAGCCAACAAGGCCACCCAGCGATTAAGGGAAGAAGTGATGCCGGACGTCGTCAATTTCGAAAAGGAGATGCGGCGCGGTCAGGTGCGAGTGGGCGATTTCTCCCCTAAATGTGGGCGTGAGCGACCGGAAAAGACAAAGACGCGTTTGTTGGCGAAGCCGTTGAGCAAGGGTAAGAAGCGCATGTCGATCCAGCCTGCTACTGGAGTGGAAGACGTCGGATCTTCTGATGAACACGAGCGTGGGCACCTGAAGAAGCGGCGGCGGCTCAGTCGCTCGAAGTCTCATCATGGTCAATTCGAGGATAGCGATGACGATGAGCGCACAGACACAACCGGAATTAGTTCTCAGGGGACGGCAGCAGGGACCCAGTCAAGCAAGGGTGGTGGAGCGGTGAAGGGTGCGAAAGTGAAGAAGGGTGACTCACAGTCGGGGCAAGTAGAAATCGAAACCCTTTTCACTATTTTCCTTTGATTCATTTTCTCCCCACTGGCGGAAGCTGATGACATGATGATATGATAGGACCCAAAGTGAAAAGTCTGTGGGGATCTTGGCTACGCAAGTCACTCTAAACGACAGCGAAGAAAAGGTGCGGCGGAAGGTTGAATATTCGTTCCCCCCCGCTTTTTATTAACTGTCTCTGTCGTCAGGCGTTGGTCAAGCTGGGTGCCAGGGTCGGCGTGAGACCTGACGAATGCACACACCTAGTCGTCAAAACGGTCGCACGAACCGAAAAGCTACTCTGCGCGATGGCGGTGGCACCCGCCGTCATAACAGAACGATGGGTGCGCGATTCCATTGCAGCCAAAAAGTTGCTCCGTGCGTGGCTGCTTCATTTCGTTCCTACTCCATCGTAACTGGTGCACACAGCCACCCATAAGTACGTGCTTACAGACCCCGTCAACGAGAAGAAATGGAAGTTCAACCTTGTCGACGCGCTGAAGCGTGCCAAAGCGAACAAAGGCCAACTATTCGCCGGTAAAACATTCTACGTGACGAACAGAGTGCCACTGGATAAGAAATTGCTCAAGAACGTCGTATCAGCACACGGCGGGCAGGTGAGCTGGTTCCCAAGTTCACCAGAGTTCTGCCACCCCACGGTACGTGACTGACAACGGAATGCGGGCCTGTCCCCCCTATAGTTACGCCAACAGAACCCTACCGTCCGCGCACTGAGCGGCAACAAAGGGTCATCATCAGGTCATCATCACCACAACTATGTGATTTCTTGTCCAGAGGATGTCTCGATATGGCGGCCTATCGCCGAAGCAGGCCATCCCGTGTATTCACAGGAACTCATCCTCAGCGCGGCTCTCACGCAGGAGATCCGTTTGAATGCCGAAGACGTCCGAATTGACACACGGTGATAAAAAAAAAAGCACTGTACAGTATCGTCGAATCGGAGTGCGCGGCTATAAAGTTACAACTAACTCAATTAATCACTGGTTTGAGTTAAGTTTGGGTTTAGCTTGACGTGGCGCTTGGTTGTCAGGGAATTAGACAATTTATATTAATCAATCACCGCATTTAGCCCACGAACTCCCTGTCTATCCTCTGGGGCATTTGTAATTGGTTCTCTTGTTAAACGAGGGGACGCATTTGAACTCTAAGGGGGGGCGCTTGTCAGCGAAAGGAGCTCACTGCCGAAAACAGAAGGAAAAGCATCGACATTTCGTACGGTACAGTAGTACATGACCCTTTTTCCTGTAATATTTTTCCCCCCCACGAAATCGCGGATTGTCCAGAAGATTACCAGAAACAACCAGACGCTGGACCGCGGAATCAAAGACCCATTTCTGGGATGGGACGTCCACCGCATCTATGCGTACACGTCTGGGAACCCTGTCGATGCCCAGAATAGTGATAATGCCCAGATAATGGCCGACCGACATCGAATACCCTCACTGGAAAAAAATCTACAGTATTTGTGCGCGATGAACACCAGCATCCGTATCGTCTCGTCGTCATCGAAGAGCGCGGTACCGCACACATCACCCTTACGGCTCAGAGAAACGAGCAGGGCATACGGGACCGCGGCGCTTGCGCGGATTGTATACCTGGCTGCGAGGGTAAGAGTAGTGCCGTGCCCAAGCGCATATAAACGGAGACGTGCTCTACGTTTACGGTGCCATTTCCGTTTCCCTCACAAGATACGATTTCTCTGACCACGATAGTGTGGTGGTACTAGTCACCACCGGATGACCTGTCTGCGACCGGGAAGGAAGCCTGTTTCGCGCAGGCGTGGTAAAAAAAAAAGCTTTTGAGTTGAAGTGGAAGTCATACAAGGGGGGATCCACCTAAAACAGAAGTGAAGTTTTAATGCTAGGACGAGAGACCAGGACGTCGCCTCTGTGAACATGAACCTGGCGGTGTACCGCGAGCGGCCTGGACTTTTGCGGGAATTCAAAAAGAGTGTGAACACGGGTGACGTGCTGTACAAGGATGCATTTTTCGAAGAGCGTGTACTGTAAAGGGGGACACAGTATCTCGTGCAAATGGGACTGTGGTAGGGAACAGAAAGGAGACCGTAACGTACTGCGGTGGCTGCGCGGGTAACGTGCACGACGCTGTCCCATCCATATGGTTCCTGAGACTCGTCGGTGTTCCCACCTGCAGAATGGAAAAGTAACATCAGTGCAAGATATCGGAAATGATTGGGAACCCTCCTCGCGCCAAACTACTCCCACCGTCGAAATTGGAAGAGTTGAAACAATAATACCCATCCCGGATGCTATGGACGAGTAGTACTTCCAGTTGTCTCCCAGCTTAGGGTGGAACAACAAATCAGCCCAGAGCCTTCCCAGTCACACAGATTACCCTTACCGATGACCTGTGCCTTCCTCTCAGCAAACGTATAGGACGTAGAACGAGAAATGTGGAACAGGCGCTTCGCTTCCCGATATAGATGCTTTGTGCAAGTGCAACACGTGACACACGTGACATAGTTGTCTAAATAATTTTGCAACTCCGCACGACCGCCATAGTGCCAGTGCGTTGTGATCTGCAAGGACAAGTCATCCAGTTCTGCAGAGCAAAAGTGGTGAGGGTTGATGGTCATCGTTATCCATGTTTGGGTTGTTGTCTGGGGTCTGAACCCATGCAACGTAAGTAAGCGATCCATTAACAGTGATATTTCCACTCGGGCTCGGTCCAGAAACTGCCGCATTGTATCTTTATTGATTCCTTATTGAAAATTCGCTCAAAAGTGGAAGCAACGACTTACTACTTACCCATCTAGATATTTGGTTACTAAATTCCCAGGTTCCCCTAGAAGAGCCATGAATGAAGAGCCGGTGGGTCAGCCGTTGACCAGAGGACTTTTTTATACAACGACCATGAACCGTGAAGACATGGTTGCCCTACTTACCAATGACTATCGCAGGAAGATTTCGGTTCATTCATATCCAGCCTAATTCCAGAGGATCAATACGTCCCTAAATAGAAACATGAGGCTTTTCTCGAATGATGCTGACTGGGTCACGAGCCTTACAGTTCAACCTCGGGAGAGTAAGGACCGTACTGCATATGGGCGGTGCTCGGCCATGAACAACGGAGACATTTAACAAGCGGATGAGCGATGTCCTTGCGATCATGAACTGGATCGCGTACAGTGCTGTCTGTTTGCTTTCCGTAGTGCATCAACTATCATATAAAAAAAACGGTTGACTAACCAGGTCCCTGATAAAATCACACTGATGGGAATGGTCATTAGTCACAGGGTCGACCGTAAAATCCCTCCATGAGTGCCAGGCGCCCACCTACTCCGCCTACGTAGATGGGGGCCAAAGCTCCAATTTAGAGGTCAGGTGGGCAAGTCGACCGCTTGGTGGCATTGTTCAATGACGCTCAGGCCGGACCTAAAAAAGTTCAGGTCGGATGTGCCACTGATGATGCGGTACTGTATCAAAAATTAATCCAGGATGGAGGGACGCAAAGATGATTCAAGGAAAGGTGTAAAGAAGACAGAAGGGGAAGCGCACACCCAGAAAGGAAGACGCCGTGAGATTGGAAACTGTTTGAGGATAAGACCCAGCGATGTTCGAGGTAAACGAGATGAGATCCGTTACTGCATAGCGGAAGAAGCGACATGAGAGTGACGAGACTTTGCACGGAAATACCTTTTTTGTCTGAAGGGTCTGCTTCGTCTTGGTTCCATTATTTCTACTCTGTCATTCCGCATGTCGGAAGCCACTAGGCGACGACTTGACCCAAACCATACATGTTAGTGTCGGATGGAAGGCCCTGGACATGAGCTAAGAATAAGCAACGTCAATCAAGCGAATGCCACGCGAGTGTCACTTGTACCTATATCTGCCCTCGAAAACCAAAGTGACACCCTCGGAATCTCGGATTGCCACTCCAGATCGGCGCTGAAAGCAATGACATCAGGCGGGTGTCAAAAATTAGGGCGGAAAAGGGATCGGATCGGCGCGTGATCCAGAAAGCGAACGGCTATGCCTCATAATTGAAATTGCAGGTCCAAGTCCTCACCATCATGGCGCCTCGTGTCGCTGCAAGCGAGCTCAGATTTTCTGGCTTCGGCTTTGGCCTCGGTGGGTCAGAATCCCGACGGCAAAGTGAATTGTTGGGCTGATTTATAAAAGAACGTTGACATGCAACCTCAAGGACAGCGTCGCATCAGCAAAGAACAAATGCGTGCAGGCAACACACATATGACTTTAAAAGTCAGATCGAGAATATTCTTTCCAAATGAGGTCCAGCAAGATTGAGTTCCACTGTGAAACCCATTACGGCACTCTCCGAGAGAATCCAAATCGAGGGGTGTAGCCTACAGCACAAGAGAGAAAGAGTTTAATGAATGAATTTTCTCGAATGCAGTTTGGAGAAAGGACGGCCAGAAAAAAGAACCGACCTGGACAATCAGAAACAGCGTATACTTCTCCGCGTGTCCAGCGCGGATCTAGTGAAGAAGCTTCAGATAATATGACCCTCAACCTGCCAGCACGGTATGGTGCCGATTTGAGAAGAAGTGCTACAACGAGGAACAGAATAGCGTCATCATAGGCCCTGGTCAAAGGCGAGCGCTGTGCACGATGCAATCAATGAAAAAGCCACTCTGGGGTCGACACGAAGGGAACGGACATTACCAAGTGAAGATATCGTGCTGGTACTGGTGTTTCGGGGTAAATGGCACCACCACCGGTTAGGTTAGAGAGGCAAAATTTAGAAGGGCCAAGAGAGTAGAGCGCTCGACCAAGGCGCTTCAATCGGCTTCCAATCATAAATACATGATCATAATGTCATGGTAGCGACGGAAAAAAATTCTGTTTTGTCGCATGGCCAGCCGTATTTTCCCGAACGCCTATTATCAGGCCGCATTCCAGCTCTGGGGTGCTGTTGAAGTGCCTGGGGAAAACTCCTGGAGAAGATCCTTTCCCGGGCCAGAGACTCTACAAGAATAACCCTGGGGTATTATGGACCCTGCCAAAATCAAGTAACGTTTTGAATAACCAACATCACCCACAGTACTGTATGGGAAGTGTGGCAGTTCCTCAGATTTGAAAATAGACTTCATTCCCGATACGTCCATATTGCATGACAGTTATACGACGATGACGGTAGTTGCGTGGTTCCATTGCGGCGAAAAGTTGCTCTCGGTGCGTGACTGGCTCATTTCGGCTCTACTCCATCGTGACTGGCGCACACGGGGCACCCACAAGGTACGTGCTTGCAGACCCAGTCAATGAGATGAAATTCAACCTTGTCGATGCACTGACGCAAGCCAAAACAAACAAAGGCCAACTATTCGCCGGTTTTACGCATCGAACAGAGTGCTGCAGGATGAGGAACTTTGTCAAGAGATGAGCCGAGCCAGTGCACCAGCCTATAGTCACGTGACCGACGTCGGAGCTATAGTTTAGTCGATCATGGCGGCTTAGCGCCTATCGCCGAAGCAGGCTATCTTACACTAACTTACAGGCACTCGTCCTCAGCGCGGTTCTCAAATCTCAACGAGATCCCTTGCGAGATCCATCGAGACTTCCGAATTGTCAAACGGATAAAAAAAAGTACTGTTTCATCGTCTGGTCAAATAACGATTTGAACTTTACAGCCTTTACAGGGCGAGCACAACTAACGAAAAGAGTTCATCGCCGAAAACAAAAAGAAAAGGGTAATGTGACTTTGCGCACAGTACAGGCAACCTTTTTCACTGCAATATCTTTATCCCCACGAAATCACGGATCGTCCATTTAGATCAACAGAGAGACCAGAGAGGACCAGACGCTGGACCGCGGGATCAAAGACCCATTTCCGGGATGGGACCTTAATTCCATCAATGCGTACGCGTCTGGGAGCCCTATCGATCCCCAGAATAGTGATGACGTCTAGAGGTTGGACGACCTCAAAGACACCCTCCCCAGAGTGCAAAATCTCCAGGTGTTTATCGTGCGCATTAAACACCAGCGTCCGGCTCTGCGTCGTCTCCGTCTCGCCATCGTCGACGAGCGCGGTACCGTATGCATTACCTTCGTGACTCAAGGAAACGAGCAGAGCATACGCCGTTGCTGAGCTCGCGCGGGTCGTGTACCCTGGCTGCGAATGCAAGAGTAATGCAGCGCCGGAGCGGACAAGAACGGGAATGTGTCCGAGAGGTGCATCGAGGTCAACTACTACCGTGTTTTTCCCGTCTCCACCAGTAGGGGAGACTCTCTGACTCGCGATGGCGTGAGTGTACCAGTCACGCCAGATGACCTGTCCGCGACCGGGAAGAATACCTGGGTTAAGCAAGAAATTTTGTTGAGTTTGGAGTGGAAGCACGCTCATGTCAGGAAGGAAGGGGAGGGGGGCAGAGGTGCTCACCCGAAACAGAGGTGACGTTCGGTGTTAGCACGGGAGTGACCAAAATGTCGCTCCCTAACATGAACTGGCGGTCAACCGCGAGCAACTCCGGTTCTTGCGGAAATTCGAAAAAGAGTGCACGCATGGGTGGTGTGCCATACAGGGACGCGTTCGCAAATAGCGTGTACTAATATATATATATATCGTGTCAACGGCACTGAGGTAGTAAGTAGTCTGGCGAACAGGGGAAGGGACGTACCCAGTACGGGAGTAGAGCGTAACGTACTGCGGTGGCTGCGCGGGTAGCGTGCGCGACGCTGTCCCATCTGTATGGTTCCTGAGGAATTGCGCCACGAACGTTGTGGTTACGGAAGAACGGTGTGAATGCGGCGAGTTGCATCCACCGATTACAGAGCTCCTCGTTGGTATTCCCACCTGCAGAATGAGAAGGTAACATCAGTACCAAAGAGAGCAACTAGATGGAATATCGCGCACCGAAGCCGCAAGCGTCCGCTCCTACCATCGGAATCTGGAAGAGCTGGAACTGTAATACTCCCTGGATGCTATGGTACAAGTACGACCACTTGCTCCAGTTGTCTCCCAGCTTAAGGTGGAGCATTAAATTAGACTCGGGTTTTCCCAGTCATCCAAGGAGACATCACGCACCCAATGGCCTGTCCATTTTCCCGAACCGGCGAACGTAGAACGAGAGATGAGAAACGGGCGCTTCCCTGGGGGATGCAGTTCGCGTACGGCCAGGTTGGCAGCACGTGACATTAGGTGTCCAAACAAATTGTGCATCTCGAGCTCCGTACGACCACCGTAGTGAGTAGCATTCGTCGCGATCGTCTGTAAGGACAAGTCACCCAGCGCTGCAGAGAAAAAAGTAGTGAGAGATGGTGGTCAAGAGGCAGTGTCGAGAAACATTTACCATTGTGGATAGCATACAGTGGCTCAGAAATGGGAGTCGTGAACGTCGTGGAGAGTGCGTCTTCATCCCTGCTCGGGTTACTGTCTAACGTCTGAAGCCCTGCACCGTAAGTAAGCGATCCGTTGACAGTGACATTCCCACTCGGTCCAGAAACTGCCGCGTTATATCTATAGTGAAAAAAGTCGATCAACAGAAATAAGAATAGCAACAATTTGTCACATACCCTTCTGGATATTCCGTTACGAGATTCCCTGGTTCCCCTGGAAGTACTATAGAGGGAGAGCTGATGGGTCGGCCGTTGACCGGAGGACTTTTTTTTCAACATCAATAAGGGCCAGGAGGTTTGGAAGACAATGGTTGCTTTCCTTACCAATGACCATCGCAGAAAGATTTCGGTTCGTTCATATCCAGCCAAAGACCGGAGAACTCGACGCCTAGCGAAGTCCAGTTGCGAAGAGCCTCCTTCCACCACAGTTGCACGTTGGGCGCAAGCCAGTCTGGAAAGACCTGAAAAATCTGTGATTAGTCGGCATGTGTAGAGGATAATTCCTCTGGCTTACAGTGTGCCCGGGCCAGACTTGCCCTATGTATGTCGATTGATCAGGATTGCGGACAAATACATCCCTAAATAGATAAATGAAGTCACTCTCGAAAGACGATGTCGAGCGAGTCGCGAGCCTTACAACTCAATCCCGCGAGTGTAAGGATCGTACTACATATGGATGTGCTTGAGTCACGCTCATTTCAATCACAGAGACGTCATAGACCCACCACGTCCGTCGCATTCGCAACAAGAGCAGCGTAACCATGAACAATTGGAACATCTACTATGCGGATGAGGATACTTCTTTCGAGCGCGTATAGGATCGCGTACAATACTGTTCGTTTGCCCTCTGTAGCAATCTGTCAGCATCTCACACGTCAAGAAGAACCAGTTGACCAACCAGGTTCCTGATAAAATCACGCATTTCATTGGCAGGGAACGTCACAGGGTCGACAGTGAAATCTCTGTAATCATGATACAACTCCAAGTCGTTCCACATTACTGTCCGCACGGTGTGCTGGCTGGTCAGCGCAAGCAAGCCCAGCGGATGATGCCATTTTCGGGGGTTTCTTTCCGAAAACGAACGAACCTTCGAGGGGGATATTCGCCGCGCGCATGGCATCCACCTGCTCTTTCGTCTCGGAAAGACTCGCATAGCCCCACCTACATAGATGGAAGCCAAAGGCCCAATTTGGGGGCCGGGTGGGCAAGCCGACCACTTGGCCGTATTGTTCAATGACGCTCTTCGGGTCGGGGCCTGAGAAGAAGTACAGATCGAGCGTGCCACCGATGATGCGATACTGAATCAAAGACTGATTCGAGGATGGCGGCGACGCGAGGATGATGTCCGACCCTGCGGCGCTGGGCACGACTCGGCACGGTCAGCGAAGAGAAGAAAGAGGGGTAGCGCGCACCTGGAGAGGAAGACGCCGTGAGATTGGAAACTGTTTGTGGATGAGACCCAGCGATGTTCGAGATGGACGGGATGCGAGCCGTAACTAGATAGAGTAATATGCAACGTGAGTCTTGGTGCGGAAATGAAAGAACGGACATGTTTTCGTCTAAGGGGTCTGCTGCGTCCAGGTTCCACATTGTCTGTATTGTGCCGTTCAGCACGTCCCGGCGGAAGCCACTAGAGGCGACGACTTCGCCCAAACCATAGATGTTGGTGTCGAATGGAAGCGCGGACGTGATCTAAGTATAGGAAACGTCAATCAAGGGCATGTCGTCCGATCGACGTGTGCGGGCCGTGAGTTACCTGCAAATATCTGTTCTCGAAAACCAAAGGGAATCCATCGAATACTAAATTCGGATCGCTCCTTCCACTCCGAAATGCAGGGATCGGCGCTGAGGGCAATGATGTCAGACGCGTGTCGAAAATGGGGGCCGAACCGGGGTCAGATCGGCGTGTGATCCAGAATGCGAACGGCGACGCCTCATAATTCAATTGTAGGTCTGCATCAACGTCGTGTTCTGACTTTGGCGGGTCAAAGAATTCCGATGGCAATGTGAATTGCTGGGCAGATTTGTCAAAGATGTTGACATGCAACCTCGAGGACAGCCTCGCCTCAGCGAAGGACAGATGCATGTTAGCAACACACACTCACCGAGAAGCAGTTTCATATGTGACCTGAATGGTCAGATTGAGGATATCCTTTCCAAACGCGTTGCACCGAGGTCCAGCAAGATTGAGTTGCGCCGTGAACCCGTTTCGGTTCTCTCGAAGCGAATCCGGATCGAGGGCGTAGCCTACGGTGAAGGAAATTCAGTTGCAATTATCCTCCCTCGGGAAAAGCATGGCTAAAAGGAACGAACAGACCTGGACAATCGGCAACACTGAGCGTGTACTTCTCCGCGTGTCCACCGCGGATCCCGTCAAGAAGTCTCGAGATGTGACCACCCTGCCACTTCCAGTACGGGTATGGTGCCGATCTGAGCAGGAGCGTGACGACGAGGCACAAAATAGCACCACCAAGGGCTCGCCTGGTTAACGGCGAGCGCCACCACACAATACAATAAATCACTCTGAACGTCGAACGTAGGAGCCTGAGGAAAGGACACTACCATGTGAACTTTGTGAAGCGACTCCCTCGTCGTCCCGGTACTGCTATTTTGGGAGCAACAACAGCTCCACCACCACCATCACCACGAAGCACTTGCGGCGCTCCGTCACGGTCAGGCTCATCGACGACGTTAGGTTGCTCGCTGCCACCACCATGTTTCGATTGGAGTCTCCGAGTTGGCATCGCCGTGAAAAAAAAAAAGAGGTTGATGAATCGTCGATGGCACGGCGACCAAAAAGTTGGTTGGTTAGGAGACAAAATGAAGGGTCGCGCCAAGGGGAGTCAAGCGCTCGAGCAAGGCGCTTCGGATCCCCATCGTGGGGATTGATAAATCGATAAGACATAGCTGGCGCTTACATGCGCTTACATGTCCCACAACCGATTGCTTCTTGGAAAACCTTTACAAGGCGACTTTACTTGATTATTGGTCACATTACTACCCTCGTTCATCGTTCATGGATTTCACACGTGCACACTTGCGTGCATATGATGCCGCACGAGAAAAGCGAAAAGGTTACTCGCTAACAACATCCCAATTTTTGCAAACGGGCTATAACTTAGGGCATCATGATCCAAATCAACGCCGTGGTTGGCACTGGACGTCCGTTCGCTTCTGTACTAGTATCCGGGCGAGGGCAATTACCGTAAAGGCGGCATTCCGCATCACGCTCGTCAGCGCATCAGCGTTTCCGCGAGCGCACCATCAGCGAAACATGAGTGGGGCTTCACAAATTTCACAAGCGGCGCCATCTCAGCTAGCACTTTCTATGTCCGACAGCACAATAAATGGTCGCCAGCTCTCACGATCTCAACTACGTTCAGACTCGATAAGTGAATGAATGTACACGGGCCGCGGAACTTGTTACATTTCAGAGAGGAAGAAGGGAAGCTTATTCTTCATAAGAAAGATTGTCTGCTGTAGACAAATAACAACAATTATATGTGGTTCATCTTTATACTATCAAAAAGACGTGACGCCTCTGCGGGAAAAAAGTCTACATCTAGAAAAATAAATAAATAAGACGATGTGGTCAGGGAGTATTGTATATGTACGGTGTGGAACAAGCGGGAAAAAATAGAATAGCGACGTGTCAATGCGTTTGTATATAATGAAATAACGACAGGAGATGATATATCGATGATAAGCGAGGGTTGAGGGGAAGGGAGGGAAGGGAATGGTGTTAGGACATACATAACAGCTGGAACCAAAAACCGAAAATAGACCCAAGAAATGGAAATGCAAAAAAAAAAACTCAGAGGGGTGATCAGCTCCTAGTGGGAAGCGAGATGGCGGCAGCGCCACCCGCGCCACCCCCACCATTGCTGTTTTTACTACTTCTCCTCGCAGCGCCCGAAAGCCGACTTTGTGTCCGAAGCTTGATCTGCGCCTCTAACTTAACCCGCTGCTTGCGAATATCGTCATCCTTGATCTTAAATGAGTTGGCCAGCTCGATTAGCGTCTCGGGCGAAGACGAGATCAAGAAAGGCGGCGGGTGCATTAGGATGCTCAATGCATCGGCCTCTTGGTGCATGCCGAGCAACGTACGGTGACAGCACGTCACAATCGCTAGCCCGATACGGAGGAGAAACACCATGCCTAGAGTGGGAACGGGAGCACGTCAGTGGTGTCTGAGGAAGAAAATGACACGAGTGACACGCACCTTCACTTAAAAAGATGTCCCATACTCTTTGAAAATATTCAGTAGGGAGTGCCTCCACAAAAAGTGACGAAAACCTGTAACCAAACGAACTGTAAGCCAAAGGGCCCAGCAGAAATGGAAGACACCGACCACGGTCGACAGACGCGAATGGGGGAAATGGCCATATCCACGAACAATTTTTTCGCGATTGAGGGGTCGACTGTTTCCATTGCCTTAGCGAACAATGATGCGTCTATGTCAAGTTGAACGGAATTGGAAGAGAAGTATGGCCGCAGGTGCGAGTCCATCAGAGATATGAAGATCCAAAACGCGTCCTCTTCCGGAGACTGGAGGAGCAGCTGGCCAGCAATGAACGCCAAACCTACGAGGGATAGATGAGCGTTCAAACCCTACACAGATGCCAAACAACAAACCCACCTTTACAATACTGGATGTCCGGCACCATCGTCAAATAGGCCTGCAAAAGCGAGACTAGCGGTCCATTCGGCAGAGACAACCTCGAATCGCCCTCAAAGCAAACCTGCGCGTCCCTCTGAATTTCTGCAAAAGCCGGCACCTTCTCCCGCTCTCCAAGCTGCGCATAAAACCCCTCGATGCGCCTCGCCTTACTATCCGTCAGGTGCGCCCACACCTGGTACCGCACCGACGCGGGAACGCCCTCCTGAAGCAGTTTACGAATCTTCTTATTCTTCCGCGCCTGCAAGGGAGACGTCGTAGACATCACCGAGATCCATTTCAGCTCGCGCGCGCGGTGCGCCTCAACCGCTGCACCCACGCTACCCACAGCCGGCCCTGCTACTGGAGGTATTGACATTCCCGAGGGACTAACAGGCGAGCGCGTGTCAGGCGTGCCGCCTCCAGATGTCATGGACATCGCCGGACTATCAATGCGCAAGAACGAAGGCCGACCCTCGCTCCCAGAGCTCTTCCCATTAATGGCCGAGTCCTCGCTCACACGAGGGCGCGACACATTGGGACGGATAAGCTCAAAGTCCGTATCTTTAACCTGGACGGTGTCGGCCTCGTGTAATCCATCATCATCCCGAGCTGACCTTGCGCGGAGCGCAGATAAAGAGATCTTTGAGCGAAGTGAGCCGCTTCTTCCCAAGGGTGGTGCGCTAGGTGCTGGCGTGGACGGAGGCAAGGACACTTGGGTACGGAAGTCGGCATGGCGCTCGACGTCCATCGCTGCCGAACTATTATGCCGTAGTGAGTCGGAGGACAGTCGAGGTCGGGATCGTAAGAAACTAGCTTCGTTTCCTCGTGCAGTACGACTCGACAGTGCCTGGCTCTCACTAACGGAGATCCGTATCGATGGAGGTGTATTCACTATGGCTGCGCTCGATAACGAAGCCGGGATCCGACTAGACCCGGCGCCGTCCAGTTTCGAGATGGAGGACCGAGGTGCTGCCGGTGCCGGTGCGGGCACGGGCGCGGGTGCCTCACGTTCTTGCGTGGGCGCAGATTTCGTAGCACCAGAGCGCAGTGACGGCTCGCTCTTCACAGGCGTCAGCCTACGACGTAGAGTTGGGGACGTCGGGGATGAGACAGGATGGCCCGATGGTGATGTAGGAACGCTGGCTGCCAAAGGCGATGTATTGGGTCTATTTGTCGATTGGGACAAGGACAATGGCGACGGGGTATATTGTCGTGACTGGTGAATGCGAGCGGTATGTACAGCAGCCCGCGCAGCCAATCGATTGACGCGGGAGCTGGAGCTAGGTGTCGAATCCGCCGTCGATGGACGTGCGTTCGTCGTCGCACCTCGGCTGTGAAAAGCTCTTCTATCAGCAAAGAAAACACTAAGATAGGAGAGATGGAATGTAGTACGTACCTCTGCTCTTTCGGCTGTGTCTCCGGGGCCAAAGCAGAGTCGAAACCCGAGAAAGAACGCGAACGAGGGCGCACAGCCCCAGCCTTGGGAACAAAGCCTGCGCGAGGGATACTGTCCGTAGTCGCTCCCACGCCCTGACGCCGGCTTGGCTGGCCAGGCAATGGCTGTTGTGCTCCTGGAGCTGGAGAAAGAGGATTTTGGTTAGAGATGGGAACGGGCGGCGGTGGCGGCGGCGGCGGTGCCGTGACCGCGACCGCGATGGGAGCCGCGCGCATTCGATTTGCCGGGACATCATTGGGTGGATCAAGCGAAAAATAGATTAACACGGGTCCAGCAGCCAAGGCCAGATCCTGCGCCGTAGTTCCATAAATGGTACTAAAGCGCGGAAGTCCGTTCGGCGCGACACGCATCTGAGCAGCCCTCCGCATCGCCTGGATAAGCAAGGTCGAATGTAAGGGCACCGCAGACGGCATCGTGCGTCCGTATAAGGGGGCCTGCGGGGAAGTGTTTGGTTTCGGAGCGTTCGGATGAGGAAGGAAGAGATTGCCGGTTGTTGTTGTTGTTGTTGTTGTTGCTGCTGCCGCCGCCGCCGCCGCTGCTGCTGTTGTTGTTGTCAGTGGTTGTGGTGCGTCGGTAGTCGTTGGCTCGGCTATCGCTCCGGCTCGCGAGGGTATATGTGGGGTTATAGGTGTCGGCAACGCAGTAAGGGTTGGCGACAGGGGAGTGCTGGACGCTTGTGGAGGTTTTGGAGTATATGGAGGAGGTGGCGGAGTCGGATTCATTACAACGAGGGGCGGCGGTCCATCACGTTTCTTCTTTTCTAAAGCCGTCCTTGCAATTGACGAGCCCGCAGCCGCAGCAAGAAGGGTAGGCGATTGAGGTGACGATCGGCGTATCCCCGGAGGGACATCTCGTTCGTTGCCATCTTCGACGACGGGCTGTTCAACCTTTTGACGCAACGCCAGCGCCGAACCGCGTCCTCGGAGATCGAAAGCGGCACCGATGGGGGACCATTTTGTGGGGGAATTCGGATTCCGAGGCGGAGATTGCGGCGCACCAAAATTAGCGTGAAGTAACGGCGAAGTTGCTGTGGCAGTCGCAAGGCTTGAATTTGAAGGTTCAAGATCTATCCGACTATTCTTCAGGGTGAGCGGTGGTGGAATAGTGCGGATGGTGGCTTGTGTCGCAGTTGTAGGCGGGGTCGTTTCGCGAGGTGACGAGGAGACGGACGATGACGGTTCAGATAATGAAGGTGACGGCGGTTCAGAAGGCGGTGCCTGTGCCGAGGAGTGCGAATCTTGCGAATGGCTGCGGACTGGTGGAGGAGGCTCTGTAGGAATGGGTGGTGGGATAGTTGCGACAGTGTAGCCCGATGACTTGGACATTTTTGACGAAACGGAAAGCCGAGAATAGCGATAGTTGTCATAGAGCGAAGCGCCATCTCCATCTTCGCTGTCCTCAGAGGCGGACGATATCGGTCGACGCGGATCCAATATGAAAGAAGTGGCCTGACTGGAAGGCGTAGGAATTTGGGTCGGGGGCGCGGGGAAGCCGTCGACGGTTTCTTCGAGAGAGGTACGCCCGCGTTCGGATTGAGAAGAGGTCTCGTGGTCGCTATCCTCTCCGCCCTCATCCTCCTCATCTTCAGCATCATCAACATTACCAGGGAGGAAGTCTTGAAGCATGGATAGCCCTATTCCGGCACCAGCATCGGACGTGGCGGTGGAATGGCATGACGAACGAACGCTGCCTGCATCATCAACACCCAGACGGGGACCTGGACTGGAAGGCGATGGTGGTTGAGAACGGCGAAGTGGGCCCGAAGGGACTGTGCCTGAGGACTGCGATTTAGTGCGCGCTATGCCAAGAGGATCACCAGCCGGGGCGGATCCTCGCTTGAATGAGCGCGGAGCTTCTGAAGCATCCAGATTTTGTTGATTCGGGCGCAAAAGAGAATGTATTGCGCTGTATAGATTGGTTTGCCCATTCTCCGTGGTATGAGGGGAGTCAGGGACAAGGGGCGGTCGGGACTTGTCCCTGAGATGTAACTCTGAGAAAGACTCGGATGGCGTTGGGGGTGAGGCCGACTCGTGGGCAGAGGACGAAGAAGAGTAGCTCAAGGAGGGCGTAACGAGCAAGTCGAGGGGGGAAGGTTTAGCGGAGGTATCAGACCTGGGGGACGTCTCTGAGGACTGCCGATGCGCGAGTGGGGGCGGATTGGGGATGGAAGGAGGCAAAGAAGTAACATGTGTATCGAGTGGGAAGTCATCTTCACGAGATGAAGGGCGGGATGGCCCTGGGACGGGGCTCTGGGGCGGCTGCTGTCTGTGAGATGGCGTTAAAGAGCGCGGACGGGGTGATTTGGATGTGGAAGAAGAGCGCTTTGAGATGACGGGTGTCTTGAGCTTTCCTGTGAACTGAACATATGCGGCGGCAAAGCGGCCGACGACGCCTTCGCAATAGCCCTGTTCGAAGTGGAATGATCATGAGCGGTCGTGGGTTTAGACGGGAGAACTGATTTGGAGGGGAAAAAACGGACCAGGAAAACGCCATCGTCGTCAGCGATTTGCATCAGAACGGTAATTTCATCGCCCTGTTCAGTTTGGATGAGTGAAAAAAGCGGGAGTGTGTAAAGAAAGAGAAAGCGTGCACCTTGAAGAACATGAGATCGCCAGGGTGTTCTGCAGCACAGTTCTTCAAGGCCACACATTTTCCAATTCCTCCTTTTTTGGCGAAGCGAGTCCAACGAGAGAATTGGGAGGCATCCATTAAATAGAGAGAGAAAGGCCCAGTTGAATCAAGAGGGCGGTGTGGGGGTTGTGGGCGGAGGAGAAAGATGTGGGAGTACCTGAGCTGTGTGGTCTGATCTGTCAAACGCCGTCCCTGGTTGGTTCCCTCTCACTTTTTGACAATATAAAGCTCCAACGCTTCTTTCGATATCACATACTCTGCTGATGACCATCATTTGTTTGCGATCTTCATCAATATTTTGCCCCAGCCGCTCACGTAACTCTTAAGGTACCGCTGGAAATTGTCTCAACCAGGATCGGTGATGCCATCAGCAATGTCTATCTCTCATCAATACACTCCACCTCAAACTCGTCGTTCCTGGTGCTGCCATTGCCCGTTACCACCTGTGTGCCCCGGTCATTCTACCTCGATCTGGAACCATGCGACTTTTCAAATAGTCGATGGCGGGGTACGCTGCTGCGGTACCGTCTTTGGTTGCTCCTTCTGGGCACTTTCGTTTCCAACATGGCGTTACTGTATAGCCTGTTTCTCCTCTGTGCCTGGTGACGGGGTATAAATAGCTAAGCGAAAGTTCCGTATAGAACACCTTTGAGAGCGCAGGAGAGATGAGATATCTTATGAGACTTGTTGAAAACAATATACATGCTACTTTAGTTTCTTGTTCTTCGATACGGATGCAACTCATGATGCAGAACCACCGGACCCATCCTGCTTCTGGCGCTCTTGTAATTCGGTCTGTAATTCGACCAGCTAGAAGAGTTGAGCGACGGTTGTAGGTCGCATACGATAAACACACTTACCTCGATCTTTTTCTTCTCCGATTTCTGTTCTATTTCCTCTATTTGGGCCTCTATCCGCTTGCTATCAGATGGTTGCTTAAGTGAGCGTAATCAACGGTGATGTCCACTCAAACACGGACATCTCCCCACGGATGAACTCGAGTCGCTTGTTGACATTACTCTTCGCTTCCACCTGATCCTGTTTGACCAATACGGGGCCCACAAGCTTAAATACGACGTTGTTCGGCGTCAGCGTGGCAAACTCCTGCAGTGGCCATGGTCAGCGACGGACGACTGTAGCTCCTGCAAAATACTTGTTTCTCGCACCTTGTTCACGAGTTCATTCTCTGAGAGTTGCGCATCAAGACGCTGTCGTGCCTCTACCGCGTTAGATAGATCAGTCTGAAGCCGTTGGTATTCACTCGAGGCCGCCTGAAGACGAGCTGGCAGGGACATGGTGAATCATAAATGGGTGGCGATGTGCCACGTTCGGTCCACGACACGTGATCGCGTGAAGCGGGAACAAATTCCCGCGCCCAGCTTGGGCCCGCAGCGTTCCCAAGTGCCACAACAACGCCGTCCACGATGGACTCATCCCCCACTGCCCTCTTCGACTCTTATGAACAAGACTTTCAACAAATCCTTCAGAGCATTCGCCAAAAGCTAGAGGGAGATGGCTCCGACCAGCGTGGAGGTATGACAGAGACAACCCGCTTCCCACAGTATCTCACCTCCCTTGCAGAGCAGAAGAAGGCGGCCCTGCGCAGAGTAGAGATGGAACTAGACGAAGCAGATGAAATGGTGTGCACCCTTTTTTTTCTTTCCGGATGAACTTATGCAAGACCGACGGGTCTTAAGGTTTCGCAAATGGAGATCGAGATTCAGGGAATACCCCAGTCCATAAGACCCAAATATCAATCCCGCATCCGAACCTCCAAAGCCGATCTCGCGCGCTATAAGAAACTGTCCCGCGAGATGCATGCGCAAGCCTCCCGCGCCGACCTGTTCTCCTCGCGCGGTGGCGGCGGTGCACCAGCCACGTCTGACGAGCCCTATGGCTCGAGCGACCGCGCACGTCTCTTAGCTGGCACCGCCATCCTTGAGGACGGTTCGAGACGCTTGCAGGAGAGCCAGCGTATTGCGCTCGAGACAGAGGAACAAGGTGCCGATATTCTCCGAAGCCTCGTAGGACAGCGTGAGCAAATCGAGAACGCTCGCAATACGGTGCGGTTTTCCTTTTCATAGTGCATGCTTGTGGGGGGCCTAACTCGACTCTTTGCAGCTCCAATCTGCGGATAATTCAATTGACCGAGCGTCTGGAACGCTCAAGAAGATGATTCGCCGGTGAGTGCCTTTTACCTTTCGTGCTGTGCCGTTCTAGGCCGAAATGCACTTGTCAGGTGGATCTGAATGCCCTCTTATCGTCCCCTTTTCTTGCCCCCTTTTACAGGATGTATCAGCAGCGCTTTATCACCGCCATTATCATTATCATCCTCGTCTTACTCATCGGCTTCATTATCTGGGGGAAACTGCGACGGTAGCTCTGCGCCTTCGGGCTCTGCTCACACACTGCCTCCATATTCGCCACTCTAATTTTTCGCGGGACACTCACTCCTTTTGTTATATTTATGCTGTTCCTTACCACCGTTCTCTACCATTCCCGTGTAACCCTTTCGCTGCAAGGGATGCATCTATTATTCATGCAACGCTTCTCTCCGAATGGAATGATCTTTGTTGTACGCCACTCCAGAGGGTAGACCATAAATCGCTTCGACAGGTGCCTCCAGTTAGCCATCCTCGGCGCCTTCAGTCTCCCAAGATCGTCGTAACTTAGATGTTTGTGTACGAGTCCTCGTATTTCCTTTGGTAGGTAGGAGTCACGACAAAGTGGAGTTTCTTTCTTTTCGCCGATATTATATCAAAAAAATACGTTGATTTATATCACAGTACGTTTTGTGGTGAGCAAGGATTATGCAAGAAATTTGAAGCGATGATGATGTGTGTTGTCTGTATGTGCGTTCTTCCGTCGAGTCATACGACTCGGGCCATCAAATAAATTTGCAGATTCAGCCGTATGTCATTCTGGTCACATTGCTCAAAAAAACTGACAAGGTCTCACTGCCCGAACGTCTGTCAATCATCAAGACGCGACATCGCCCCATCATTGCTTCCTAGTCGTCCTGGACTATCAATTTCGATGGACGGACGTTCCAGATTCGAAGGCTGGACTTGGAAGGATCATACCAAACAAAGTATGTTATTGTTAGGCAACATTCCGCTGATTGGCGCAATGCGATGTAGGCCAGGCGACACCAATTAACGTGCTCCCTGATGATGTCCTACTTGCAATATTTGATTTCTGCGTGGACTCGGATGAGTCTGATCAATATTCTGATCAAGACCCACGTCTACTATTGACAACCTCAAAAGAATCGATAGAGGCATGGCAAACGCTCGTACACGTGTGTCGACGATGGAGAAACATCGTTTTTGGATCACCACATCACCTAAATCTGCGACTCGTTTGCACATCCAGAACACCTCCTAGCATGCTGGATGTTTGGCCAGCTTTGCATCTCGTCATTGTCTCCACGACGTCGGGCGACAAGATCGTTGCTTTCCTCGAGCACAGGGATCGCGTATGTAAAATCGACCTCGATGTATGTCAAGCTCGCAACTGGAAAATATGGCAGCGATGTAGGGGCCCTTTCCGGAGCTGACAGATCTGCGGCTCAGAGTGTACGAAAGATACGGGCCAGTCCTTCCCGATTCGTTTTTGGGTGGATCTACCCCACGTCTGCAGTTCCTTCGGTTGGATCGCATTCCATTTCCGGGTTTACCGAAACTACTTTTGTCGGCCACTCACCTCGGCACCGCGTCACTATTCGCCTTTCGAGAATCCCTTATTCCGGACACATTTCACCGGACGCGATGGTCACTTGCCTTTCCGCATCGATCAGCCTCGAAACGCTTGGCCAACACGCTCTGTCCTCCCCGCTCTGATTCATTTTTGGTTTATGGGGTTAGCGAATATTTGGAGGACTTCATGGCCCTCTTCGATACCCCTCGACTCAACTTCTTGTGTATAACGATTTCCATACTCCGCAGCTCATCCAATTCATCAGTCGCGTACCAACGTTGAAAGCGCCCGATGAAGTACATATGCTCTTTTATGATGACGGCGTTCGCCTCGGACTCCTATCACGAGCATTTGGCTACGGAGTCAACAATGTAGAAATCTCATGCCGAGAGTCAGATGGGTAGTTTGTGTCCCTTGCGCAGATCTGTGCCTCGTTTCTGCATCTCCTTTCAACGCCGGAGAACCTCCGCATCTACGAGCCTCCAGGTTTGGGACCAATTTAGAATGGTGGCACGGAGAACACCCTATGGTTGGAACTTTTACGTCCATTTACCTCTGTGAAGAATCTCTACCTATCCAAGGAGTTTGCGCCACATGTCGCTCCTGCCCTGCAAGAGTTCGTTGGGTGCAGGTCGACAGAAGTGATGCCCACCCTGCGCAGTCTTCTCTTGCAGGGACCTGTCGAAGGAGGCATTGAACAGTTCGTTGCTGAGCGACAGCTGTCCGGAAACCCTATAACCATTTCCGGCTGGGAGCCAATCTTTTCAAGTTGGATCAGCTTGGACGGATGGGTACAGGTTCCGAGACTAGGAGACCAATGATTGATTAGTGCCCTCTACTTGCAGAGTTCTGTTCTGATTTCTCATTGACGTTTCGTTACGCACACTATTTTCTTTTGCACTTGTTGTTTGGCTCCTCTGTCATCGTATTTTTGTTGACAGCACCGTGATTTACTGTAATCTCCTTGTATGATTACATGTCGTGTCGAATGGTCCTCTTGACTGTGTGCTCGAAGGCCTGGTCCGTCTACCCAACCGTCATGATGTCCTGTTTGTGACATGTCCCTGCATGCTATAGTACAGTTTTCGAGAGAGTGTAACCAGTTCGCGGGACACAGCCAGCACCTATTGTCCGCAAACTGGTCTGAAGATCAGGGAGGGCATCGAGTACACCGGAGAAACTGTGCACGCATCTGCAATACCTTTCTTAGGAGACTCAGGCCAGACAGTGGACAGAATACGCTCTATGAGCCTCTATCTTCAAGGCTAATTGAGTCCTGGCATAAGGTGTGCAGTTCAGACCGGGCCGAGCCCCACCATTCCCACCTCTGACCCCACACCATACTCTACCCATTGCCGCCCATGTTCTGACTCGTTGAACCCACCGTACGTGACCACCGTGCCTTTTTTGTACGCGCAATTCGGATTCTAAACAAAAAAAGCATAAAATTACAATCTGAAGCAACCGGTTTCTTTCCCCCAACGCCGAATCCTCATAGATGGGCTGTCAGCCGTATGTCAAGGGAAGTTCACCATTGATCAAGTAACTAACAAAATTCCAAATAGCTCCGCTCAAAGGCGTGTCCGTGATCAAGTCTCCCCACCATACTCCAGCACCGGCTGTTCCGGCTGCACTGCTCTACCCCCTGAATCATTTCCTACCAACCCTGGGCCATCGATCTCCCGTTCGGAATGCTCGTTAACGGCAGAAAATCATGTATGTCGCCGGACTGGCAGGAAATTAACAAACCGATGTCAATGTGCGTCCTTCGCCTAATGTCCCGCAACAACTGCTAACCGACGTCGATGCGATGTAGGCAAGGCGATACCAATTGAAATGCTCCCCGATGATGTCCTACTAGCAATATTTTATTTCTATGTGAAAGTGAAAGTGAAACCAGTTCAAGTGGATACAAAAGAAGAGATAGAGACATGGCAAACGCTGGTGCACGTGTGTCGACGATGGAGAAACGTTGTTTTTGGATCCCCACTTCGCCTGAATCTGCGACTCTGTTGTACACAGAAAACACCAGTGAGGCGCATGCTGGATATCTGGCCGGCGTTCCCTCTCGTCATTCGGGGGAATCGGGGCCGTATCGACCCAACATCAGGCGTGGATGACATCATTTCTGCCCTCAAGCACAGCAGTCGCGTTTGTAAAATCATCCTTTTTTCAAGTTCGGAACTGGCAAATATGGCAATAATGCAGGAACATTTTCCAGAGCTAACAGATCTAGACCTCAAGTCGTCTGGAACGGAGCCAGTTGTTCCCGATTCGTTCTTGGGTCGATCTGCCCCACGTCTGCGAAAACTCGAGTTGGATGCCGTCCCTTATCCGGGATTACCGGGGCTGCTCTTATCTGCCACTCACCTCATCAATCTTCGCCTTTGGAATATTCCCCATTGCGGTTACTTTTCACCCGAGGCGATGGTCACTTGCCTCTCCACATTGACCAGCCTCAGAACACTTATCCTTCAATTCAAATATCCTTACTTTCTCCCTGACCGGGAAAGCCGACGACCACCCCCGCCGACACGCTCCGTCCTCCCCACTCTGACTGGTTTATGGTTCACAGGGGTTAGCGAATATTTAGAGGACTTAGTGGCACCCATCCATGTCCCTCTACTCAGCTACTTGAGGATAACATTCTTCCATCAAATCGATTTCCACACCCCACAGCTCTTCCAACTCATCGGTCGCACACCAAGGTTGAAATCACCCGATGAAGTACGTGTGCAATTCCATAATGACGTCGTTCGGGTCAGACTTCCATCACGAACAATGGGCGATGGAGACATTATAGAAATCTTATGCCGAGCGTCGGATTGGCAGCTTTTGTCCGTGGCACAGGTCTGTGCCTCGTTTTTGTCTCTCTCTCCGACCCTGGAGAAGCTCTACATCTATGAGCCTCGATATTCGCGGCCAAATTGGAATTATAGCACGGAGAACGCCCTATGGTTGGGACTTTTATGTCCATTTACCTCCGTGAAGAACCTCTACCTATCTGAGGACTTTGCGCCACGTATTGCACCAGCTCTGCAAGAGCTCGTTACGCTGCCTGGCAGTTTAAGAGGAATGATGCCTTCCCTGCACAATCTTTTCTTGGAGGGGTTCCTGCCATCGAAACCTGTCCACGAAGGCATTGGACAGTTTGTTGCAGCGCGAAAGCTCTCCGGACACCCTATAACTATTTCCCTCTGGGACAGAGACTCAGATTGGTTCAGGTTCCGAGACTAGGAGGTCAATGATTGACTAAAGCCCGCTACTTTTTAAGGTTTGTCCCGTTGATGTGTACTTTCACGTACGCCGTTTTCCTTTGTACTTGTTGTTTGGCTCGGAGGCTCCAGAGTCATCGTACTGTATTCTTGTTGACACCACCGTGTCACCGTGATATCTCCTTGTATGATTACATGTCGTGTCGAATGGTTCTCTTGATTATGTATTCTCGTTCCATTCTGGCTGCCTCTCGAGGAGTCGAGGGCAGGACGCGAGTCATATGGGGCAGACGTCTCCACGTGCTACAGTACGGTTTTCGACAGAGTATAACCAGTTCGCGGAACACAGCCAGGGCCCAGGACATAATTACCAGCAATATTTGATTCCTGTTCGCATCCAGACATGATTGAAGATATATTTGCCAGTCCAACGAAAGAAGCAATAGAGGCATAGCAAACGCTGGTACACGTGTGTCGACGATGGAGAAGCGTCGTCTTCAATTTGGATCGCCACGTCGCCTGAATCTGCGACTTTGTTGTGCACCCAAATCGCCGGTGAGGGACATGGGTATCTGGCCGGCCTTGCCTCTCTTCATTCGTGGCTATATCGTCCCGACTCCTGAGGGAAAGCGTGGATAACATCATTTCTGTACTCAATCTGTCAATCACAGAAATCGAGTTCGTAGAATCACCCTCGAAATTTATTCAAGTTTGCCCTTGGAAATTGTGGCAGCGCCTCCCCGAGCTGACAGACCTGCGTCCCAGGTGGTACAGTGTACTGTATGGAACGACAGTCCTTCCCGATTCGTTCTTGGGCGGATCTGCCCCACGTCTGCGATCAATCATGTTGGATGCCGTTCCATGTCCGGGATTACCAAAGCTACTTTTGTCGGCCACTCATCTCGTCAATCTTTGCCTTTCGAAAAACCCTTTCCGAATACTGTACAGTCTGTACTTTTCACCGAATTGATGGTCGCTCGCCTCTCCACATTGTCCAGTCTCAACACTTGTCCCTTGGATTCCAATCCCATCGGACTCGCCCGAATATTTGGAGGGCGTCGTGGCTGCCATCCAAGCCCCTCGACTCCACGTCTTGATGATAACATTCTTCTACCAAATCAATTTCCATACCCCACAGCTCAAGGTTGGAAGAACCCCACGAAGTACGTGTGCTCTTTCATAATGACGTCGTTCGGGTCAGACTTGCTTCACGAACATTTGGATACGGTAACGTCGATTTGGAAATTTCATGCCGAGAGTCGGATTGGCAGCTTTTGTCCATGGCGCAGGTCTGCTAGTGTGGCTTGGTTTTGTCTCTCCTTTCGACGCTGGAGAATCTCTACATCTATGAGCCTCGATATTCGCAACCAAATTGGTAAGAGGGCACTGGCAACAATACTAACGCCCTATGGTTGGAATTTTTACGCCCATTCACGTCGGAAGAATCTCTACCTATCTGAGGACTTTGCGCCACGCACTCCCGCCCTGAAAGAGCTCGTTGGGGGAAGATCGACAGAAGTGATGCCTACTCTGCACAATCTTTCCTTGGAGGGGGTCCAGCCATCTGGAGTTCGGGACTCGGACCTGTCCAAGAAGGCACTGGGCAGTTCGTCGCTGCGCGTAAGCTTTCCGGACAGCCAATAACCATTTCCCTCTGGGACAGAGAACCGGATCGGGTCAGGTTCGAAGACTAAGAGATCGAAGATTGATATGCGCCCTCCGCTTTCAAATATCTGTCCCATTGGCGGTTTCGTGTTGTCTACTTTCCACGCAGTATTGTACTTTACACTTGTTGTTTGGCTCCTCGATTGTCGTATTTTTGTTGATATCACCATGATTTAATCGCCTTGTATGATTACATGTCGTGTCCGCACTTTGTGACGTTCTCGTGTCATTGTCTTTCATTCATTCTGCCGGTCTCTCGGGTATACGAGTCACACGAGTCCTATTTGTGGTGGAAGTCTCTGCGTGCTATAGTGTAGTTCTCGAGTGAGTGTATAACCAGTTCGCAAAACATAGCCGAAGGAAAGTTGCTATACTACCGCTGCTTGGCCAATGCAGCATATTTCCCTCGCCCCCCTCACCTCTTTGTGAGATCGAGATTCACATGACATTGTAAGACAACCTGGATCTGCTACTCCTTATAAATCAGTTTCTTCAAGTCATAGATAAGTTTGGGTAGGTGAAATGGAGACAGAGACCTTTCTCCATCTCCATTTCACCAACCCAGAATTTATAGTCATTTCAGTTTCAAAGGACGTTTGTGGGGTGGTCTTACTAGTTGGTCAGCTTGGTCCGCCGTAATTGTGTAGTTCAGGTGAGTAGTCCGGTCTGTTCAAGTCGGCCTCTGGCGGAATACTCTCTCTCCACAGAGTCCACACGCAACGGTACGGCGCCCCGTTGCGACAGGGCCGGAGCACTGCCAATGTTGATGTCAAGCTAAAGGGCAAGAAGCATGCATCAGCATGAGCGACTCGGACGAATCTGGCTGAGATGCAGAAAACGGGCATACATAGGCGTAGGACATGGTTGCTTGGCACTTCGATAACCTGCAGCGGCGGTATCGAGAGAGGGTCGATGAATCGACTGTGAGGAGCGAGGTTGGCTTTTATCGAATCGGAGACACGGTCACGCGACGAGATAGATGGTAACAGACAGTGATTGCCAGCAGCGTATAGAGTTAGATTACAATGCATCGTGTTAATTGGTGTACCTAATCGGCGTTTTCACCGGCGTGTGGTATTGGACGGGAGGAGACGATTTGTATCTTTCCCAGAGCAGGACGTATAGCACCGGAGCAGATGAATAAGTTGCGCACAGGCACAATCATTTGCTAGTTCCCCATCGAGCGACAAGGACCCATCTGAACAGAAACAACTTGATTGAGAACGCCTCGCTGCCTCGGGTATCATGGGCCATGATATACATCATCAGCGCTCAGCCTTCATGGTCTCGGGTATCACGGCACCATTCACCCATCGGGTCTGAGGAACTTCTACCGGACAGGCGTTTCGCCCATGACATCGACTCGAACCCCGAAAACTGATCTTTCAAGATCCCGAATATCCCAAATATTCAGTGGTCCCTGTCATCTTTTTCGTCGCGTCCACTCGACAGAACAAGGACAGAGCTTCTTGAATCCAGGCATGGCGACTGCCACAGCCAACTTCATTGGGTAGTTTCCGAGGCAAGGCAAGAGGCAAGGCGTGAGCATGTGAGCATGTTGGTCCGTACTAACATCCTTTTTCTTGAAGCGACTCGTCGAGCCAACGCAGGTGTATTGCACTCGGTCTTCCAGCACCACAGAACATCGTTCCTTTCCCTAGATCCTTTGCGTACTCGCCCCAAATGCACAGACTCAAAGGTGCAGAACGACGATTTCCTGAGAAAAATGAGAGATGCGCCGTCGGGAGGTGGTGATGGTGACAGCCGGGGAAATGACGGCAAAGAATGATGTGCCTTCAAGGGTACTACCAGAACCATCGAAGTGCCAGGGTGAGACTGAAGCAGGCTGCGGGCACTATCATTGCATATGATGGCGTCTCACGGAGGCGCACAGACGGCGCTGCATCGAGCCTAGGTACGCACGTCCGGCACCAGCATACACCATTTAGTCCGCTTGGAACCCAGTCAAGCCTTGCCTGTTGTAGCAGTTACCCCGGGCCCGACCGCGCGATCACCCCGCCATAGATTAGCGCCGCAAATCCGAGGTGAACATCCCCGACGGAGAAGGCCGCAATAGTCTATTTGGTGTGAAGCACCGCGGGGCCACAGACGCACCTCAGCCCGCACCTCAGCCACCACATCGCTGGCGACTTAGAGCAACTTTGAGTGTCATGGCACGCTAGTGACATGTCGTTTCCGTACGGCCCGTACCATGGTTTGTGAGGTTCAAAGGCCTGGTTGCACGGTCAAGAGTGGCAATGACGGTGATGACGCCGACAGGTGGTCCAGGGGTTGAACCGTGTCTGGAGTCTGGACCTACGCCCGACAGTTGTGTCGTCGTTGTCATCACGGTCGGTACGCCGCCGCACTGGCAGCGAGCGTAGGGAATGAGTCGTTACGTCCACGACGGCGTGAGAATGCGCTCTGCCGGAATAGGTCCGAGAGTGCGACGTTGAGAGATGCAGCTGGCAATGATGGCACGGGCTCCATGACTTGTAGTGTCGGATGATCAACACCGAGATCGTCCGGCAATCTTTCGGGAGATCAGAAAACCTGTTCGCCAGGGTTGTGGGGTACCCAACGAACAACGAATCGAACTTTTTACCGAGCAAGTTTCGAAACCCGGTGACAGTGTTAGTGCTATTTTTCAAGTGTTGCCGTTTCATTCTTTAGCGATGTTTGGGAAATGATGAGGCGGGAGAGGGAGAGAAAACTTGCTATTTCTTCACCATGAAAAGAGATCGCACAGGCGAAATGGTGTTCTTCATCTTCGTTAGCATTCTGCTAGGCCCTTCTGTTTGGTCATTGTTGTGACTAGCTCGATACGCCATGACTCGATACACCATGGCTTGCAAATAAAGACAGAGTTATCGTTCCGAGTTGTTGCCGAATAAAAAAAGCAGAGAGCGCTGTTCACTTGTTCGGCTTGTTCCGTCCCGTGCGGGTGCCATAACTCACCAGCCTTTCAAGCTTTCAAATTTCAAGGTTCAAGGTTCAGGCCGGTCAGGTGTAAAATGTGGTGCTTTCACGTTGATACTGACGAAGTACCTCTTGTTTCTCCTGGGGAATCTCAGTTCCTCGCTGTGAGTCTGCGTAATACTGCTATTCATTTACGGTAATGATTTGAAACTGAAACAACGTGCCTTCGTGTCATGATTTGGGTGGATGAGGGCGATTTATCTGCGTTGGCCAGACCGTAGAACGAACCACTAGTTTCGGATTAATGTTTCCTGGGCGTGTCTCCAACTGTCTCGCCAACTTTTACGCTTTTTAGCTTGTACTTTCGTTGTTATGGAACCCATGGCTCGAGCTCGAGTTTTGTGCAGCGACTTTAGGCTCGATTAAGCTTGATTGCCAGAAAGCAACAGCGTCCACTTCAAGCTTCAGAAGCCTGCCCTCTTCACCGCTGGAAAGTACCACCGTCATGTCTCATCAGACTCTTGTCAATCACAGACCGAGAAGCTCTGTAGCCATTTGGGCACATATACAAGACGAAGTCCATGGACAAGTTGCCTGTATTCCGAGTTGACACAATGTGTATGTGTTACAGGCGGCTAAGTAAATGGCAGCTAACGATAATGGGAGTGAAGTGGAGATCGTCCTTTTTGCACTATCCTACTAGGGAAAAACAGCTTTAGGATGAATGGAGAGCCACCGTGCGGCGACAAACTGTCTAATGCTATCGCCATGCATAATCAATCTTCTGAAGGGCTGGTAACATTTCTGTGATTCTTTCCCCTTTGAGATCTCGTAAGGCGGGTTCAATATAAGGCTCGAGATCTTTGGATAAGTAGAGGGTCTCCACAGTGGTAAATGGGCACAAAAGCCATCGGACGTCTTCGATGTCGATGCTGCCGGCCCATTCCAGTGTGTAATCATCCATCTCCCTGATAACGAGACATTTCACTGTAGATGGCGGAGAGAGGGGAAACAAGGATGAACTGTGGGGCCTGTGCCAAAGATGAAATTTGCCGATGTGGCACACTAATTGAAGTTCCCGGATTGAGCTCTCCGTAATCTTCCTTGTCAACGGTCGGTGACGGTAAGGGGAGTTGGAATTGAACACCATGATAGTCAAAGATGAGTTTTGCTTCATCGGGTGCCTTGAGCTTTGGCGTACGACTGATGAACCGGACAACTTGTGGTGTTTCAAAAGCGAGTTGATCCGAGAATGATAAAGAAAAGGTGTCGAGTAGAGGGATATCAATCCGAGCCACAAAATGTTCCAGGTATTCACTAAACCCAGTGAACTCAAACCTAGTGAGAGTGGGAAGGACAACATGTGTAGGCAGAGGGGGATGTTGGCTTGTTTGATTGGGGCAAGAAGAAGGGGAAGGGAATCCAAGACAAAAACGTTCAAGGCTGGTCAGTGCGGAAAGGTAAGTGACCATCACATCAGGTGAGATGTACCCAGAATGAGGAATATTCAAAAGAGAAAGAGTAGAAAGGCAAGTGGTAGACAAAAGTAGTTTGGGTAATGCCTGAAATAGAATGCCCTCCAAGACAAGTTTTTGTAGGCGTGGGGCAGATCCACCCAAGAATGAATCGGGAAGGACTACCAGATCTGATTGATCGGGCAACTGAAGCTTGAGAATTGACAATGCTGGGAATGGCTGCTGCATTGTATCCACAACTTTTTCCAACTGCAAACTCGAAGGATGATAGAGTTTTATATCACGTATGCGATAATTGTGCTTGAGTGCAGCAATAATGTTGTCCAAACCCGATGTCACGGTTGAGGACCAGAAGTAGCGATAGTATATGACAACAGGCAAGGGTGGCCAGGCATTGAGCGTCTCCACAGGTCTTTTGTCAGTGAAGAAAAGTCGCAGATTGAGACGATGTGAGAATCCAAAAACAATGCTTCTCCATTGTCGACAGACATGCACAAGTGTTTGCCACCCCTTGATCCTCTTTTCTTTTGGTTGATATGTACCGGAATCTTTTTCCACATAAAAATCAAATATTGATAGCAGCACATCATCAGGGAGCTTGTCGATTAGTGCCACCTGGACTACATCGCATTGAGTCAGTGGGGTAAACGTTGCGCCCAAAAAAAAGACATACATCAACTTTGCCCAGTTTGTTTTGTCCCAGAACGGCTGTCTATCTGGGTCGATGTGTTGGCTCCAGATGGTAGGCCACCACGTTTGAACAAGGTTTGTAGCCCTGGCACGTCACGATTGGCACCATCTTCGAGTGCCGAGAATTGGCCTTCGGCACTCCTTGAGGGTCCAGGGGTGCGGACTTGACTTCTCGTTGAATTTAAGGGTCTACAGGCGTTATAATAGTTCAGTAGTTAGATACATAAAATGGGAAAAAAAAAATCACATACACAAGTGCATCCTCTGCACGATCAAACTCCTCCAGCCAGGCCACAAGGGCAGCTTTCTCACCACCAAGTTGCAAGCCACGCGCAAGGCAGAGTGCATTGAGCTCAGCCATGGGCAAATGAGCACTAAAGCAAAATTGTTACATTAGTGTACTATTTCAGGCCGAGAAAAAAAAGAAAAACATACTAGTTGCGTTTGGTTGTTGCCATACCTGAAGAAGTCTGATCCTTCTGTTTGCGGCGAGAACCTACAGTAGCATAGTTGACGCATCAAAAATACGGGATGGAAGGGGGAAAAAACTTGCTAAAGACTCACACTTCTTCTTTTTCCCCTGACCGCCCTGAGGCTCAGGCGGCAAGGACACTTGCGGAGGTCCTGCAGAAGTTGTCAGGCTCCATGAACATGAAAGGGGAGATGACATTAAGCATACCATCAGAGACTGGTGTTGAGCAACCCGGCTTCCCCCTTTTCGAGTCGGCGAGTGCACCTGTCATTGTCCAACCACTTATGGCAAGGAGGAGCCAGGTCGACGGTGACTGAAAAGAAGAGACCGGTTGTTGCCGGCGAAGCCACGAACGGTCATCACTTCACCCACAACGAAAACAGTCACATATATTACTAGATCCCAAGTACTCGGTCCAGTCGCGTCCAGTCGACAGAAATTCTTGACGCTAGACATGGGCCCCGCCACTGCCACAGCCAACTTCCTGAGATAGGGGCGAGCATGCGCTTATCCTATGGTACTCTCCTTGGAACGACTCATTGAGCCAACACAGGTGCATTGCTCTCAATCTTCTGGCACCACAGAACACCTTTCATATTTTCTAAAACCTTTTGCGCATTCGCTCAAATGTGCAGACTCGCAGGCGATTCGATGAGAGAAATGAGAGAGATTGTTGACAGCTGTCGGCATGAAAGCAATGTTTATGAGAGATAGTGACGGTGAGTCAGTTGGTGACAGCCTGGGGTCATTGAAATAGTAGAACAGTGACTATCATCGCCGGGTCCCAGGGGAAGGCCTCTGCGGCAGAGCGAGCATAAGGAAAGAGTCGTTATGTCCATGGACGGCGTGAGCATGCGCTCGGCCAGAATAGGTCTGAAAGTGCGGCGTCGAGAGTTGAGATGCAGCGGGCGATGACTGCACGGGTTTCGTGATGACTTGTGGTCTGTCGTGTTGGGTGATCAGCACTGAGAACATCAGGCGATCTTTTGGGAGATCAGAAAACCTGTCCGCCGGTTGTGGGGTACCCAACCAACAACGAACCGCACTAGCAAGTTTCGAAACCCGATGACAGTGTTAGCACTATTTTTCAAGTGTTGTCGTTTCACTTCTTTAGCGATGTTTGGGAAATGATGAGGGGGGCAACTCGCCGCGGGAGTGGGAGAAAGAAAACCTGCTATTTCTTCACCATGAAAAGAGATCGCACAGGTGAATTGGTGTTCTTCATCTTCGTTAGCTTCTGTTTGGAATAAATCTGATCATCGTTTTGAGTTGTTGCCGAATAGAAAAAAGAGGAGAGCATTGTTCAGCTTGTTCCGTCCCGTGTGTGCACAATAACCCATCCGCCTTTCAAAATTTCAAGTGTCAGCGTGGTGCTTCATGCTGATGCTGACAAAGCACTTCTTGTCTTTCCTAGGGAATCTCAATACTCGCTGTGAGTCTGCATATTCGTTTAATGATTTCGAACTGAAACAACGTGCCATCGTGTCGTATGATTCTGGCGGATGAGGGCAATTTATCTGCATTGGCCAGGCCATAGATGGAACCGCTGGTTTCAGATTATGGGCATGTCTCGCGACTCTCGCCAACTGTTACACTTTTGAGATTGTACAAGTGCTGTTAGTTATTATGGAAACCCATGCCCCCAGCTCGAATTTTGGGCAGTGACCCACCTGATTCATGTTGATTAGTAGAAAGCAACGGCATCCACTATATCCTGCCCATCTGCAGCCGCCGGAAAGCAAGGTACAACGACACCATCATGCTCATAAACCACGGAGTTGGGAGTTCTATGAGTGGGTCATTTGGACGCATGGATAAGACAAAGTCCAAGGACAAGTTGCCTATATTCCGAGTCGACGTGACTTGTCGAGACGGGTCTCTGGGCGGACCGCTGGGCCGGGCCACCCAGACATTGCACCGCCTAACCATCTTCGTGGAGACACACAGCCATCGCTGCGTCGCTCAGGAGTCAGGCACGCACGTCGTGCACCAGCATAGTACGCCACTTGACCCGTTTGGACCCAGTCAAGCCCCGCCTGTTGTACCAGTTACACCGCCCGCATGATCATCCCTCCATAGATTGGCGCCGTAAATCTGAGGTGAACATCCCCGACGGAGAAGGTTGCAACAGCCCATTTGGTGTGAACTTGAAGCACCTCGGGGCTAGTACATTGGCAGACGCACCTCGGTCCACAAATCAACCACCACATCGCTAGCAGCTAGAACGACTTTGAGTGGCACGCTGGTCATTCTCGCACCATAGTTAGTGGGGTTCAAACAGGCCTGGTTGCATGGTCTAGAGTATCAACGACAATGACGATGCGCACAGGTGGTCCATGGGTTGCACCCTGTCTGGACTTACACTCGACAACTATATCGTCGTCTTCATCACGCTCACATTAGCTTGGCACTGGCAGCAGCACATAACGCCGGCGACCTCCAAGTGAGGCTCCAACCCAGTACGGTGAGTACCGCATCGTCGACGGGTCTCCACAGAAACGCCTCGGCGGACTGTAGGAACGTGAGAGCGTAAGAGTTGTCATGTCCGACTCACGCGACCGAAAAAAGTAGATCCACAAACAAATTGTCCACAAATACTCAGTCCTTTTCATCTAGCTTCTGAGATAGGCACAAGTATGCGAGAATGTGCTGATCCTGTAGCACCCTTGGCCGGGAACGACTCGTCACGCCAACACGGGTGTATCCTCAATCACAGAACATCGTCTCTTTTCCCAAAAATCCTTGCGCATTCGCCCCAAATGTGCAGACTCGCAGGTGCAGAACAGTTACTCAGTGAGAGAAATGAGAGATGTGCCGAAAGTACCACCATCGACGTTTGACTTGTTTGAGAGATGGTGATGGTGACAGCCTGGGTCACTGGGGTGGAAGAGTAGACACCGGAGCGACCTCCGCCCTGTCTTCATCCTCCAGTCCTCGAAGTGGGGGAACGGGACGGCAAAGAACGGTCGTGATGTGCCTTCAAAGGTAACAGAACTATTGAAATGCCAGCGTCAGACTGAAGCGCTATCAATGAATACTGTATTTGCATATTATGGCGTCTTCGCGGAGGCACAAGCCAGCGCCACGCGACCCCAGGCACGCACGTCCTGCACCGCCCGCATAGTGCGCATACACCACTGGATCCATTTGGACCCAGTCAAGGCCACCTGTTGTAGCAGTTCCCCCGCCCGCACGATCACCTCGTCATAGAATGGCGCCGCTTCCATGTCAAATATCGGGTGAATGCCTCCGACAGAGCAGGCCACAATGGCCCATTTGGTGTGAAGCAGCGCGGGCCGCAGACGCACCTCGGGCCCCCAAATTAGCCACCACATCGCTGGCAGCTATAGAAACTTTGAGTGGCACGCCTGTCGCCCCCGTACCATAGTTTGTGAAGAATTTTAATGACAGATCGTGGTCCCTGACATCGTCGAGATGATGTGCCAGCGGCGTGAGGTGGTGAAACAAGCATGGTTGCATGATCAATAATGGCAACGACAATGACGACGCGCCCAGGTGGACCATGGGTTGCATCCTGTCTGAGCCTACGCCCGACGTATCGTCGTCGTCATCACGCTCGCATTGGCATTGGCGGCGGCACTCAACACGGCGGCACCGGCGACCTCCAACAGCTGCAGTACGCAGATTCCCGTAGCTGAAGCGGTCTCCCGGAAAGAGTCCAGCTTTACAGGTACGAAACAACCCAGTACGGTGGGTACCACACCATCGACGGGTCTCACGGAAAGTCCTCGGTGGACTGTAGGAACGAGCCTAAATGAGCGTCACGCGTCAGGCGCGTCAGGTCCGATGGCACGAACACGCGTTCGGCGGAGATACTTGCGTCCGCTTCGAATCACTACCGTAACAGCCGATCCTCGATGTGAGCGGGCGAAGTTGGCGAACGGGCCTCGAGAGCAATTCTATCATCGCCTTTCGATGAATCGAGCTGGAGAGTGGATTGATGTGCTCCGTCTGAGGAGAGGTGCGAAGAAAGAGCAGACATGTCCTCCACACAAGAAAGTTCGGTACTTTAGTTGTGGCACGCCACATTACAGCCTTTTTTTACAGGATCAAGCAAACTTGAAAGGAGGCCCGGGGTTGGGTTGCATACTGAAGAGGAATCGTTCAGAGTGGCCAGGGTCAGCAAGTCATTGGTTATATTCGAAGAGTTTAGTATGTGCGCATTTTAGGCCTGAGCGATGGGAAGGATCCAGTGTGGCATAGGCAGGATGCACCCAAATGCCTTTCCATGGCTTTAGCCACTCTTTAGCCAGCCTGAGCCACGATACGATGACCCACATTCGGCACCATCCCGAATCCAGTTCAATTTCAAATAGGACCAGGCGGTAAAATGAAAGAGAACAAACTCACATTAAGTAACTTGGAAAAAAATACACACCACCCCCACGTGAGTACACCGAACGGGATTGAACCCGTGCCGCTTGCTTGGAAGGCAAGCATGATAACCACTTCACCATCGGTGTGACATCATCATGGCTTGCATCATGGTACATGATTCAAAACAACACCATAAGTGAGCCGCTCTCCCCCAGACTCATTAACTACAGCACAGTGCTGAAATTATAAGGCCCATGAGGGGTAATATATAACACTCAAGCCCGCTGGCGATACCGCCCACCCACCTCCTTCGCCGCCTCCGCCGCCACGCACGCTCTCTTCTGCCGGTGTAACTCCGCAGCCCGCTCGTTAATCTTCTCCACCGCTTGCGTGTCCGGAAACCCAATGTCCCAATACCCCGGCGGTGTCGGCGCGCGCTCCCACTGCGCGCGATGCCGCGACACCTCCTGCCGGTGTGCACTCACCCCTGCGGCATAAGCATCTTTTCCCTTCGTCGATTCTCCTGCTCTCTCTTTCAAATTTTCATAACCGGGGGACGCTGCTGACTCGGACGCGACGAGGGTGGGCGACGATGGTGGGCGTGAAGGAGGCGAGCTCCATCGCGGCGCTTCGAGACGCGGTGGGAGCGGCCCCACAGCGGCATACCACTACAACAACTGTTAAGATGGGGCTTTGCGATGGAGAGGGTAGTAGGGCACCTACCCCACGGCATTCTTCGCACTCGCCCGCATCCAATCCATGCCGATGACGCCGCCCACGTACGACTTCGTCGAATGCAAACGGCACGCCGCCGTTCGCCGCGGGGTCGATTTCGAACTCTGCGTTGATGGCAGGTAGTTTTCCATCACTGCCGCCCGCGCACTTGTAACGCGAACTGGCTGGGGGGGAGACTGCCGATGTGGATCCCGGGACGGGCTCTGTACCGCGTCGGGGACGTTTCGTCGGTGGTGGCGAGTGGAGCGCAGGAGGGTGTTGGGGAGTAGGAGGACACGAAGAGAGAGAAAATTTCCTTGTGCGTTCCCGTTGGGATGGCGTGGAGGGCTGCCAGAAAGTAAGGGCTAGAGGTAACCAGTAGATGTTATGGCTGGATGATACTGTATGCGTAATGAGGAGATTCGTAGAACAAACCTTGTGAATCTTCCTGTGTTTGCGACATCTCTTCCACAGTGGTATCTTCATTCTCGTCACGTTTGCGCTTGAGATGACGAGGTGAACCTTCGGATGTGATGCGGATTTTGCTATATCAAGCGAGATAAGAGGCATGATGGAATCAAGAGAGCTTTAAAAACGCACCGTGGAGTGTTAAGGATGTACATGCTCTGGGAGAGGGGTGTTCTCCGTGGACTTGCGGATTTGGTCGGGGAGGGTTTGGCACCTGTATGGGTTGATCGAGGTTCTAGATGAAGTTAGCAAAATTGTCACCCGTGCACCACAGAATAAAGAAGGGAAGGGACAAACTCATGGGCGTAATGGGCGTCTCCAGCATCTTCACGGCAGCTTGCCGCTGCGACGCCGGAGTTGAACTACTACATGCACGCATTCCATACTGCTTATTAGGCTTAGACGGGACCTTAGCTTTCGCGGTAAAGATCCATCGTTTGAAACGTTTCCATTTCTTCATGTTCTCCGCCAAAGTTTGAGCCAAACGATCACGGTCCGCTCGGAGGGCATCGTAACGTTCTTGAAGAGTGGCAAGTTCAGCGCGGGCGTCGACGAGTTGTGAGGTCAGATCTGAGGCACTGCGAAAGAAATAAGGAATAAAAAAGGAAGAGTTCAAAGCTAACGCTCATGCATACTCCTTTCCGCTTTGCAATTCCGATTGTCTACGTGATCCTGTATGGAGGGGCATGAGAGCACCAAGATGCAGACGGTCATCATCAAACGCCGTCGCGTTGTGTTCACGCTGTCACGTGATGGAGACACAAATCTCACGGCATCTACTAGGTCAGAGAAACAAAGGCAGAAGTTGACTCATGCCACGAATCGTGGTTGCGGCGGAGGTCACCGTTAACAACCGTCATACAGCCATGATACCCGTGCTGGACCCGGAGCAGCTAGTTGGACTCTGCGTTGCGGCGTTGTACTTCCCCTCCATATTCTTCAAGATATTATTCTTGTTCTTCATCAAGTACAGAGCATCTCGGAACGGAACCGCGCCACGGGCGACATATCCTGGTCTCATGTCCGGCTGGCACTCATCTCATTTGTATTCACATGGTCTGGTCCTGTGAGTGTTTATCATATGTCCGTGGATTCACGGTAAAGCTCCTGATTTCTTCCCTGCGGTGGAGTTTTGTGGAGTACGAACGGAGTTTACCCGGCAGGATTGCCGGACCTACGCGGGGCCAACTGGTTGAGAAGTTGAGAACACGGCCTTTTGTTTGAGCGAGCGTGGAGGTGGAGCGGCTTTTGCTTTTGGATGAATGGGTTTCCTGCCGACAACAGGCGTATACAACCCCTTCCGTCTAACTGTACCCTCCGAGGGGTCTGGGCGGGGAGAATCACGAGCGAGACATTTGTGGGAACACACAACAACTCGCTATCTCATCCGAGTTCATTAGCGAACAACTTGTGATGTGATTCCTTTCATAGACAAAACGGAGCCTGTGGAGCCGTGCTCCTTTCGCCAGCGCCAACGCGAGACCAATCCCGTGCTGTGGCTGAGCGTGCTCGCATTGCTTGCGACCCTACTGTATCTTCCTGGTACGCGCTCGCTGCGGCACAACTGTTTTCTCTCGAAAATGCTCACGCACGTGCTCCTAGCTCCATCCAGTCACGGTGCACGGTCGCCTGCACATTCGTGCGCGGACGCTATACCATCGCGCGCCTGCGTCAAGACGAATGCTCATCGGATGATGACCGGACGGTGCATGCTGTGGGCTGTGCGGACATCGCACAGGGGTGTCGTGCGAGTCAGCTGACAGTCCTCGGCGATGTCGATCGGTACATCGGCGCCGTTGGGTTATATGTCATAAAAATAGTTGATATAAAAATAATAAATAAAATAATAAAAGGGATGTTTGATGCCCTTTGACCCGACGCGGCGGGCGAGTTTGCTTGCTTTCTCTCTCAAAGTCCTGTTCCCTCTTCTGCTTTCAAGTAATGTCGTCCACAGTCCCCATCAATCAATCAGATATCACCGCACCTACTCCTCAGAACACCCCCCTCACTCACGCTCCCATCTCCGCGGGTCTCTCCCGCCCGACGGTGCCAGACATCTCTGAGGATGCTGAGCCCACAGAAGAGACCGCCAATGTTCACGACGCCGTCTTTGGTCTCGTACAAGGAAGACTTGCTGGTCTTCTAGGCAAGAGTTCCGGGTACATTGAGAGCCTACCAGACGGTGCCAAAAAGACCATCGAGGCCCTAAAAGGCGTACAAGTAAAGCAGAACGAATTACAGAATCAGTACAAGCGGGAGTGTCTCGAACTCGAAAAAAAGGTCAGTCATCCGTGTTCCGACTTTTTTACCCTTTTATGTCTATCCATACACCACCTCTGCTCCCCTTACTCTTACTGTACTCTCCGATCGTCGACTCATGCGGGGTCCGAACAATGCCACACTCCCGTTGTGGATCGTGGGGCCGCCCTCTCTCGACTCTTTTGTACCTTCCCTCCAGCCCAATCGCCTTCGATCCGAGATCGGGAATGATAGATGCGAATAAATGGGCGTTTCTCGACCCACTCCCTATTCAGAATGCTCTGCCGTAATCCACCTGCCTCGCAGTCGCGCTCTCCTCCTCTTTGCCCATTCATTGCAGATCTCTCTCTGACCGGCATATGATTTACTCCCGCAGTATCTCGAACTCACCAAACCTCTTTACGCGCGCCGGCGTGCTCTCATCCATGCCACTGATGAGCCCACCACCGAAGAGCTCGAAGCAGGTGCTGCCCAGTCCGCCAAGGACGATGCAGATGAGAATCCGCTGGCCGTACCCCCGTCGACTATCGCCGCTGCTGTGCCCGAGTTCTGGCTCACGGCACTGAGGAATCACGTCGGTCTATCAGAATTGATCACCGATCGAGATGCTGGCGCACTTAAGTACCTCACCGACTTGCATATCGAGTACCTTCCCTCTAGCGAACCCAAGCCCGGGTTCAAGCTTATCTTTGCGTTTTCATCAAACGAATATTTCGAAAATGACGTGCTCGAGAAGGTTTATGTGTACCGCGAGGAGGTCGGGTATTCGGGCGATTTCGTGTATGACCGTGCGATTGGGACTGAGATAAAGTGGAAGGATGAGAAGGATTTGACGAAGGAGTTCGAGATTAAGAAGCAACGAAATAAAAGTGAGTATCGTTTTTTGTACTTTCGATTATTTTTCTTCTGACGTTAGATTTGCCAGATACAAATCGCACGCGACTAGTACGAAAAGCACACCCGACAGAATCTTTTTTCAACTTTTTCTCACCTCCTGTTGCCCCGAGTGAGGAGGCGATCGAGGCGGGGGAGATTGGTGAAGAAGAGCTCGACGAACTTGAGGAGAAATTGGAGATTGACTATCAAATTGGCGAGGACATCAAGGAGAAAGTGCGTTCCGTCTGACCTTGTTTTGCCCTTCCTATCCCGTCTCACCTCTATGCCCGTCTGTAGGTCATACCGCGTGCTATTGACTATTTCACTGGCAAGGCGCTCGAATACGACATGCTCTCCGAGGATGAGGACGATTACGATGACGAAGATGATGACGATGAGGACGATGAGGACGCTGACGAACTTGATGGTATGGTACGTGTTCCGAAACTTTCCATTTTTTTTTCTACCTCGCTGATAAACTTCAAGGAGGATTCCGATGATGACCTACCGCCGGCGCGACGAGGGGGTCGTGCTGGAGGAAAAGGGGGACGTGGTGGCCCACCGGCTGCGAACGTGAATCCAGAGGAATGCAAGCAGCAGTAAGCGGTGAGCGCGCGCCAAGTGGATCTGGAGTCAGGGTGAGTGGAAGGCATCAGTCGGTCCCTTTCCAAAAATCACTTTTTTTTTAAAGAAAGAACGAAACAAAAGCAAAACTCTTTGAGCCTCTTTAGGGTGCGGTAGTATGGTGTCATCATACCCTTCAGCCTACTCTACCTGTGCTAGTATGCGAGTCTCCGTCATAAGCTCTCTAATCTCCATCTTCCTCCATACTACCTAACCAGACTTTCCTTTATCTGCTCTGTCTTGTAATAGTTTGTTGAATATGCATTGCGGGCGCACAGCATTTTTGAATCATACACTCACTCTCCTGACGTGCGTAAGAGTCGGCGTTTCAGGGTATCATTCGGGTATTTCTAACTGGGAATTAAGATTGTACGCTTGCGCTGGAATTCTCAGAATTAGCCCGAGAGTCAGTCCAGCTTTCACGGTAACGACCAGACGTTGATCGATGATGGCAGTGCGAAGTCTGGTTGCACCGTTACTTGATTGGGAGAATTAAGTACGGATTTATAGGGATGCAGTGATACGCGAATATCATGATACGTTAGGGCAGTCATGTGGTTCGAGTGAGGCGGGGACGGAAACAGGGCTCGGGATGGCGGATACTATCGGGATGTCCCAAGTCATTGACAAACGGTGATACTGTAGTGCTACCGCAGTCCTTCCTGGTGCTGGAAGATTGGGTGGACGCACTGTCAATACGGCCCATCTGGGTCGGCGTCGGCCAAGCTGCGGTAGTGGTGTTTTGTAGCTGTTTCCAGAGCTGTTACAGTACGCTTTTGAAAGCGGCACTGTAATAGGGCGGCGGTGATGTTGAGGAAACAGAGTTTCAACGAAGGCGTGGTTGATTGCTAGCACGCAAGGGTACCGTAAAGCGGGCCAAGTACTGTCCTGGAGCGGCAGCCAGAAAGAAATAACTCCACAGCGCAGACACGATCAATTCCAGTAAAGATAGCTGTGGCAATGATCCGTGCCTCTTCCCCTTGTTTTTGAAACGGCATACTTTTCGAGCGTCAAGAATAGTTGTCCGCCGAAGGCTTGAAGCGATTGCTAGACTCTTGAAGGCCTCGCAGCACAGGTAACTGGGGAATTCTCCAGCTCCGAGCTGTCAAATGACTGATCGACGTTTCTCAAGTAAACTCCCCATCTTTAGCGCTTCGGCAGACCTTCCCGTCGTTCCCCAAACCGAATAACACACCCGCCACTTCTCAACTCCTCGCAACGCCGCTCCGAGTCCATCCCCGCCCAGCGCGAATCGCCGGTGAATGGGCCGAGACATGGATGCCTGACTGTTCCTCCTTCTGCCAGTGTTCCCGTTCCAATTAATGTCCTCCACTCCACAGCCGGCATCAATCATCCCTCAGACCGCACCCAATCCTCAGAACATCCCCACTCAAGCTCCCATCTTTGCGGGTCTCCCGCCCAACGGTACCCGACACCTCCGAAGATGCTAGGGCCGCCGAAGAGACCGCTAATGTTCACAACGTTGTTTTAGGTCTCGTGCATTGCAAGGAAGATTTGCCGTTCTTCTATGATAGCCAAGAGTTTCGGCTACATCGAGCCTACCAGATGGTGCCTAAAGACCATCGACGCCCTCAAATGCGTACAAGTAAAGGAGAACGAGTTGCGGAATCAGTATAAGCGCGAGGTATCTCGAGCTCAAAGAAAAGGTCAGTCATCCCTTTTTTACGGTTTTATGTCCATCTATTCACCACCCCTGCTCACTCACTGCTTTCCTGACACACACTCTACTTTTTCGTACCTTCATTCCAGCCCAATCGCCTCCGATCCGAATTCCTTCGCACTCTCTAATGGTTGATCTTTCACTGACCTGCATATAATTCACGCTTGCAGTGTCTATGCGCTCTCATCTATGCCACTGATGGGCCCACCACCGAAGAGCTCGAAGCAAGCGCTACCCAGTCCACCAAGGATGACGCGGATGAGAATCCGCTGGTTGTACCCTCGTCGACTATCGCCGCTGCTGTACCAGGTTCTGGCTCACTGAGCTGAGGAATCACGTCGGTCTATCTGAATTGATCACCTATCGAGACTCTGGCGCACTTAAGTACCTCACCGACTTGCGTATCGAGTACCTTCCCTCTGGCGAACCCAAGTCCGAGTTCAAGCTCATTTTCATCAAACGAAATTTTCGAAAATGGCGTGCTTAAGAAGAATTACGTGTACCGCAAGGATGTCGGCTATGGGGGCGATTTCGTGTATGGCCGCGCGATTGGGACAGATAAAGTGAAAGATGAGAAGGATTTGACAATGGAGTTCGAGAACGAAACAAGTGTGAGTGTCGTTTTTTGAATTTTCGATTCTTTTTCTGACATTAGATTTGCCAGATACAAATCGCACGCAAAAGTACACCCAACAGATCATTTTTCAACTCCCCCCCGGATGAATTGCGGCCTGAACGCCCAGCTCGTCACCATGGTCGTACCTGCCAAACCCCGGCTCAGTCATGGAGCTCTACTAGGGAGATCTGGGTTGGCAAATCGTGAGTTCCTTTCTTGTTCCTCATGCGCTTTCTCTTTTAAACCTATTCTTTTTACTACTTCGTTCCCTGACGCGTCCTTTTTGTTGTTTTTTTGTTGGTTATAGTGGCCGCACAGCATTCAAGTTGGTCTGCTGATGACCTATATGGCTGCATGTGACACCTCGGCCTGCGACAAGTTCGACGGCTCAACCGCCGTTCAAATTTGACCAGATCGGCAAGAAATTAGACGAGACCACCTGGTACCAGCAGGACGCCAATTAACCGCCAACCGATCTCTTGGGACACTCCCGATTCAAGTAGCTCTAGGGGACTACCTAGTCCGGAAGTAGACCATGGTTCAACTCCGTGGCGCTCGGTGGAGCCGAGTTCTATCCATACTGTACGCAAATCCGTGTCAGCGGCTCGCAAATGGGCACGCCCAACCCGCATACAATGGCCTGGGCATCTATAATCCGAGCGTGTACACACCCGGGGGGAAATCATTGCAATCATCCATGGAAAATTTGGCAAGCCAGCGCCTATGGTTCTGGTGCACAGCCGACAGCGCAGTTCCGTTGAACCGTGTTTGCAAAATGCAGAAGCGCGACGTGGCATGGGCATCGGACAGGTTGCGGTTGCCTTGAGATTAGATTGCAAACACAAAGCCCCTGTGTGGCGTCGGCAGTTCGGGTGAGCGCGGCTCAGGACGGGATGCGGCCGATGCGCACGGTCAAAATGATGTAATCACCGAGCGTGCCCCGCTACGCACGTAGTAAAGCTACGGGTAAAGATCAACTAATTCTAAATTTGTGGGCATTTTTACGTGACATGTAATATCGTACAACGGTCGGATCACGGGAAGGTCAAGAAAAATAGGGTAACTGTTCTTCGGTTCTTCCAAGAATCAACCGACGAGAATTGGGGGGGGGGTAAGTAGATGACACGAAACGCTAATGAGATAGAATGCAGAGAGCACTTATCCACCACCCTTATCCAAACTACCAATAGGTTTCCCAGGGGGCAACAGCTATAGCGTGACCCGCGACCTGTCGCACGACGACAAATTGCACAATGCCTTCCTGGACAGGTCCCCATGCCAGGTGCCCTTCCAAGAGAACCCTCTGCAGGGCGGACAACACTTCTGTCGTTCTGTCCCCAACGAGCTCTTGCAGGGCAGGCACGATACGTGATGCAATTGTCTTGGATAGGTAGAGATTCTTCACGCCGGTAAATGGATGCAATAGTTCTAGCCATAGTGCGGTTTCGATGTTGTCTTTCCAAATTGCTTCCCGGTCGACGATGTAGAGGTCCTCCAACGTAGAAATGGGAGGCAAACATGAGGTAAAGACCTGCACCAGAGACGAAATTTGCCAATCCGGCTCTCTGCACAATATTTTCACCCCGAGCCCAGCAGGCTGCCCAGGGAAGCTAGATGTCTTCGATGAGAGGTCGACCTCAACAACGCGATCCTCAAAATAAACTTGGGCTACTTCAGGTGCATTAAGCCCTGGTGTGCGCCTGATGAATTGGATCACTTGTGGTGTATCAAATATGATTTGATTGAAGAAGGTTATAGTCAATTCTTCAAGTCGAGGGACGTCGATACGGGCCACAAGGTTGTCCAAGTATTCGCTGACCCCTTTAAAGTTCAGCTCTGTGAGAATGGGGAGGACAGAGCGTGTCAGTGGAGGTGGACGTCGGCTTGCCCAGTCAGGGCGGGATTGAGGGGATTCGAAATGGAGCCAGAGTACATCGAGACTGGTCAACGTGGAGAGAGCAGTGACGATCGCCTCCGGAGAAAAGTATCCGGTATGAGGAATATGACGAAGATTAAGTCCGCCGAGATTAGTGGCAGACAAAAGTAGTTTGGGTAATCCCGGGAATGGCATGTCCCTTAACTCGAGATATCGCAGACGAGGGACAGATCCACCCAAGAACGAATCGGGAAAGACTGGCTCCGGGCCTCGATATGATGCGAGTCGCAGATATGTTAGCTCCGGGAATGGCTGCTGCATTGCTACCCAAACCCTTTCCATCTTGACTGCCTCTCCCTCTCCATCGCGAATAGAGAGTTCGATTTTATTCACGCGATTGCTACACTTGAGTACCACAACGATGTTGTCCACGTCTTCTATTACGTTGGCACCACGGTTGACACTTTTTAGAATGATGAGAGGCAAGGCTGGCCAGACATCCAGCGTATCTCTCGCAGGCGTTCTCGGTGAAAAAGCAAGTCGCAGATTAAGTCGATGTGGTGATCCAAAAACGAGGCTCCGCCATCGGCGACACACGTGCACCAGTGTCTGCCACACCTCCATATTCTGTTTGGGGGATTTTGGCGGACGAGATACTAGTGAAAATAGATCTCCACCCACATCCGGATCCGGAACCACGTAGAAATCAAATATTGCTAGCAGGACATCATCAGGGAACTTGTCGATTAGGCCTACATCGAGTCAGCAGTCGTTGTGAATTGTTTGCACAAAGGACATACATCGACGTCGGTTGGTCAATTTATTGACAATCCAGTGACGTGTATGATTTATCAACGCCCCTTTCGAAAGGCCCTGGGTGGGAAAATGACGGAGGGGGAAGGGCCGGACTCGGAAGGGCAGTGCTGGAGTATGGTAGGGTAACTTGACCACGATGGGCACGCCTTTGAGTGGGGAATTTGTTAGTTAGTTGATCAATGCAGCGGGTGAGTTTCTTCATCGAGGGGCATTCGGTGTTGGGGATTGATGGAACGGGTTGTCAAGCGGGTTGTGCAAATTTATACCTGTACAGTACGTGGCTGCGCCACTGTCAGCTCTCTTCCCTTTCCGCTTCGCCGTCAACTGACTGCCTTGTTCGTCAACGATCCATTACACGGTCTCGAAGAAAGCAACGATACCTACGATACTACCACCGGCAATGACGCGGTCAGCTTGAGCGGCGTGGGCAAGCGATCTCTGCCTAGTCGATCAACAAGTGAGTAACATGCATGCTGTAAGTAGATGAAAAAGAAGCAAGGAAATAGCAGTGAGCGATCAGGAATAATAAAGGACAAAGCTCGGGTGGCGCTTGTGCTGTCCGATGCCCAGGCCACGCCACGAGAGCACCGCGTCGTGCTTCTGCAGTTTGCAAACGGGGTTCAACGGCGACTGCCCACCAGAGCCGTTCGTAAGCGTTGGCTTTCCATTGGCGAAAATATGGGTGGTCTAAGACTGTGGTCTTTGAAATCATCTGGGGAAGTAGCGAGGTCGAGAGCACTTCAAGTTGGTAGGCAATGGATCCAGGGCATCCAGGCGGAGACGACTGCCCCTGCGCTGCTGCGCAGCACATGTCGCAGGCTTACACTCGCTGAAATAACGCTTATCCACTTATCCAACATCACGAAGATCTCCCCTTTCATTTCAGACAAAGTTTAATCAGGACAGCCTCATCGATTCATCGCTCCATTCCTCTTTCTGTTTTACTGTAATCTGTAGTACAGTAAAACCCACTATGTACTGGCGGGAATGGACCTTCCTGAAACTCGGATTTTCTTCTGATTTCTTCATCTTGTATGCTGGGGCGATTGCTAGACTGCCTCCTTCACTCCAGACGAAATCCCATCCGGGTCATCCCCACATTGGTAAATGGTAACTAGGTGGACAGTGTTCTCCGAGCTGCCAAAAGACCGACGACGAAACAGTTGTAGTTGTAGGCCCGAGCTTGTGGTCGACTTAAGTGTGTCATCTCTCAGCCGTAGTTCCACCGCCGACACCACGTCACTAGCTCACGATCTCGACGAAGATGGGGGCGGTGTTACAGTAAGAGGAGCATGTCGCTCAAAGTCACTTTGACCGCAAGCGATGAGGCAGCTGGTTTACAGGGCCAAGGTATGTCTGCAGCGACCATCTTAGCCTCCACCATCAAGAGTGGGAGCAGCATGGTGACATACGCGGTCCTCAAAGACGAGCCAGATCCCATGGGGAGTATCAATCAACTGGGATTCGACATGGAGGCCGCGCCGATCTATGGGTGTGGTCGCGCGGGGTGGAGACCTGGCACTCCTACAACGTACAGGACTTGACTAGCCCAGTCCGGTGAGTATCCTAGAGTACGTACGTACCTAGGCTGATGCAGCGCTGGTGGTGCACTCCGTGAAGAGGCGGTCATGCTGTTCGTCACTAGTCCTGTTGCGAGTGGTGGGATTGGTGGTCTGGCGACGGTGCCTGTGTGCGGTATGACGCCCTTATTGGCGAAAATCGGAAGTAGGGGTGGCGGTGGGGGCAACGACGATGAGCGTGTATGGAAGGCATTTCAGCGCAGGAGCGAGCTCGCTAGCGTCAAGGCTATTGCATGCACCATTTGGGTGTTATTCCTTGAAATCGGTAGTGAGGTCGAGGCTCGAGAGCACTCGGTGGGAAACGGATCAAGGGGCATCCAGGTGGAGAGTGACTGACTGTGGAGGCTGCTGTCCTGTGTGTTGAAGATTGACTTGGGTGATGATGATGAAGGCGGGAGGAGGTTGATTGAAGTTAGAGTTTGGAGGTTTGGTTTGGAGTATGGAAGAGGCAGTGAAGGTGGTAGAATCGAAGGGAGCGCGTCGGCAGTTGAGGTGAGACGACCAACGGCGATTGCTGTTGCACGTTGCAATCTTGCCCCCACTATTGCTGGGACCATTGAATTACGACCTTTCGTCTGCGTCGTTTTCGCCTGCCTCAGACTGCAGGAGGAAAATGGTTCTCTGTCTGATATCCCTCCACCACCGTGCGCTCGCACAGTACGCCACACGCTGGGCGCGACAATCCTGGCCAAGTTTGAAGCGAACAATCGCTGCCTGCACAATGCAAACGAGCCTCCCGGAATTGGCTTTTCCAAATTACGGAAAAGCAGTAGTAGCTCGATCCCTCTGGTTTTTGTAGTAGCAGTGTCGAAACGTCCCGGCACATATCCTAGTCTACAACTAGTCTACATCAGAGTGGGCACATGGCTCGTTTCAAGCACGCGAGGATTGGAGGAGAATGCGAAAGCGGAGAGTTCAGGTCGATTCTGTCGCTGACAGTGCATCATCTCGAAATCTCGATGATAGTTCCTATCTGTAATCTCATCACACCTCACCTTGACCGTCCCGCAAGTGACGAATCACTCATGTTGAAGTTTCATAAAATAGTTAGCGTAATGAGCAATTACATGGTCTTAACAAAAGCAACGGCTACTACGATACCACTACTGGCCAGATGCAGAGTGGGTATGCACAAGGGATGGATCGATGGATAGTTGTACAACAAATTTCAGTTAGTTATATACGCAATGCTCGTGGCTAAGAAAGAGTAATGATACACGGGAAAAGCGATTCCAGATCTCTCGCTAGTGGCACATGAGAAACATCATATCATGCGTGCTTGTCGTGTAAAGTATGTGAAAGAGAAGGGTGAACGATCAGGAATAATGAAAGACGTCACGGATGGCACGCATGAAGTTCGTGAGGCGCTTGTGTTGTCCGATGCCCATGCCCATGTCACGCCGCGAGAGGGCAGCATCGCGCTTCTGCAGTTTGCAAACCCGGTTCAACGGGGCTTGCGCCGTCGGCTGTGCACCAGAACCAGTCGTAGGCGTTGGTTTGCCATTTTTTGTCGTGGACGACGGCGACGAGTTCCCTGAAGGAGAGGAGTCGTCCGGATGGCCAGTCATGTCCGCGGGGGAAGCGAGGTTCGAAACGGGCGGTCCGGGAAAGATGTAAGCTGCTCCAGGTGAGTACACGTTCGGATCGTAGATGCCCGGGTCATTGTCATTGTATGCGCCTGGGAAGAGGACGGTTTGGTTGGGCGTGCCTGTTTGCGAGCCGCCGACGCGAATTTGCGTGCAGGATGGGTAGAACTCGGCACCGCCGAGCGACACGGCTAGTTGGAGCGCGATAATCTCGTTCCGGACTAGGTAATCCCCTGGAGCTACTTGCGTCGGAAGCGTCACAGAGATCGCTTGACGGTTCACTGTGTGTTGATTGATAAGTTGTGCGGCCGGTCCAAGAAAAGAGTGAATAATACGGACAGACGTCCGCCTGGTACCAAGTTGACCCATCCGACTTCTTTCCAATCTGGTCAATTTTGAACCACTTGGCGGTTGAACCGTTGAACTTGTCACAGGTCGAGGTATCGCATGCAGCCATATAGGTCATAAGCGGACCAGTGTTATGCGGCCACTATGGCCAAAAAACAACAACAACAAAATAGATGCGTCAGTGAGGAATTAGTGAAAGGAGCAGCTTGTGACAGAGTGCAGTAAGGCACGTGGGGGATGAAAATAAAACTCACATTTGCCCCACCGAGATCTCCCCAATAGAAGTCCATAACCGAGCCGGGGTTGGCGGGTACGACCATGGTGGCCAGCTGGGCGTTCAGGCCGCAATTCATTGATGGATTGTCTGTACCCTTTACAGGGCTGATATCGGATATCTGGCGGATAGGACTATCAGCGGGCTTGGCATTGGGGGCGTTGCCGGTATAGGATGTGCCGTCTATGGTGACTTGTGTGAGATAGCCGTGGGCGGCGGCGGAGGGAAGGAGGGAGAGGAGGGGGGAGAGGGCAAAGATAAAGTGGGGAAGCATGGAAAGAGGGGGGGTGGAGTGAAATCAGCCGATTGTGAGCCTCATATTGAGGGGACGCACTACGGACACACTCACCCAACGTGTTCAGTACCGCATCTCACCCACGTGGCCCGACCAAACGGAAATCGCGTCGCTTCAATGTTTCTTTCAATGCGGAAAGGATTAGAGACGGTGGCCAAGCTAATAAGTGAACAGCTAGTGTCATCTTTATCCCCGGTACTGTACGTACAGAGGGGATGGAATCGAGACTGGCGAAGCGACTACCAGCGGCTTGACCATCTGCCCCCTCGAACCGAAGGATCACATGTTCTGGCTCCCATATCCTCGTGGCCTCATTGTTTCTGGCCCCAAAACTTACGACTTCAGGAAAGAAAGTCGTTGATCTAGAGATTGCGTGAAGGGGTGTTTATGTTTCGAAGATACAGGCTCGCCACACTTGATAACCAAAATCATTCCACCACGGACGATCATCATCATCACGGAGGAGGGTTTGGATTTGGATGGGATGGGATGTTAAGCCGAACGCGACGGTACGTGTGTGATCTCGCCATTGAGGTTGATCCAATGTGGGGGAATCACAGAGTGAGCTGACTAGCGTCAAGGCCTAGTGAACGCATTGGTATGCTCTTACCGTGTGCAATGGATCAGGGACATCCACTGTCATGCAGGCGGGGTGACCTCCACGTAGGACGAGGTACGCAAACGTTTTGATTCTCATCAGCGTCCTTGGTCCTTCGTAGATTGGCGGCGGCCTCCCTGTGTCGTATATACTGCAAATTCAAGATTTTGACGTCGTTCTTCGACTTGCCGTCTCCGCTCTCAGGCTGTCCGTTTGGCGTACACCATGTGGATGTTGGGCAGTGGTCCGGACCGAGCACTCAGGCTGCCGCCGGCACGATCAAGTGTTGCTCCGGTATTGATTTCTCTTTACAATCCTCGTCCATAACTTAGAAGCATCGCTCGTCATTTCGTAAGAAGATTGGACGGACCAGAGCAAGTCTGTGATGGCCAAGCTAGCTACAGTAGTGTAGTTTCTTGTTTTTCCCGAATTGATGGGCTGCTGTCGTTGGCGAAACACTCGGTTCGAGTTTCAGACTGCGACAAGGGCGTGCGTTTATCGCTAGCACACATGCAAGTGTGTCCACCGTAACTGATGTCAAGAAACAAGTGGAACGGAAAATAGTAGGTGATATAGACGACACTAAACATTAATGGGACAGAAAGTGGACTTTTGGAACATTGTACTGCTTCGAGTTGTCCCAGGGAGCAACTACTATAGGGTGACCGGTGACCTGTCGCGCGGTAACGAACTGGCCAATGGCTTTCGGGACAGGCCCCAAAGGCCGGAACCCCTCCAAAAAAATATTCTGCAGAGTGGGTAGTAATACTTCTGTCGTCATGCTCTCAACGAGCTCTTGAAGGGCACTCATGATACGTGGCGCAAGTTCCTGGGATAGGTAGAGATTCTTCAAAGTGGTAAATGAGAGTAATGGTGTCAGCCATAGCACGTTCTCGATTCTGTCTTCAACAGTGTCTTGCCAAACTACTCGCTGATGAAAAGCGTGGTAGATGTAGAGGTCCTCCACCGTGGATAGGGGAGGCAGGCACGAGGTACAGAGCTGCTCCAGAGACGAAACCTGCCAATCCAACTCTCTGCATAAAATTTTCACATTGAGCTCTCCGTAGCCAGGTGTCTGTGATGTGAGGTTGACCCCAGCACTGTCGACTTCAAAGGCAACCTTAGCTTTTTTGAGTGCTTTCAACCTTGGTGTGCGACAAATGAATTGGATGAATTGTGGTGTGTCAAATAGGATTTGGTTGAAGAAGGTTATAGATAACTTGTTGAGTTGAGGAGCATCGATGGGGGAGACGAGGTCATCCAAGTATTCGCTGACCCCTTTGAACTCGAAAATTGTGAGAAAAGGGAGGACAGCGTGTGTCACGGGAGGCGGACATCGGCTTGCCAAGTTAGGGCAAGATCGGGGGGATTGGAATTCAAGACAGAGTGATCCGAGTCTGGTCAACGTGGAGAGAGCAGTGACCATCGCGTCGGGAGAAATGTATCCCGAATGAGGAATACTATGGAGGTGAAGAGTGACGAGGTGAGTGGCAGACAAAAGTAGTTTCGGTAAACCTGGAAATGGAATGCGCGCCAGTCCAAGGAATTGCAGGCGCGGGGCAGATTTGCCCAAGAACGAATCGGGAAAGACTGGAACCATTTCCTCATTCGGCCAGAGCACCAGCTCTGCTAGCTCCGGGAATGGCTCCTGCATCGCCGACGAGACTTTTTCCAGATGCGAACTCGGGACGTCCTTGAGGTTAATTTGACACACGCGATCGTTGCGCTTGAGTACAGCAATGAAGTTATCCACGCTTTCTGTTGTGTAGCCGCCATAGCCCCGAATGAAAAGAGGTAAGGCTGGCCAGACGTCCAACGTGTCCCTCGCGTGTGTTCTGGACGTGCAAACAAGTCGCAGCTTCAGGCGACGTGGTGATCCAAAGACAACGCTGCGCCAGCGCCGACACACTTGTACCAGTGACTGCCACGCCTCTATCGCGTTTTTTGTCAATGGTACGTCATCCGCACAGAAATCAAATATTTCTAGCAGGACATCATCAGGGAGTATGTCGATTGATATCACCCGGCCTACATTACATCGAAGTCAGCAAGCAGTCGTTACAGGATGTTGGGCGAAGGACAGTCCTAGGACATACATCGATATCGCCAGTTGACGATTGAGTTCTTGCCAGTCCAGCGACGTACATTATTTTCACTCAACGAGCCTTCTGAATGCGAATCTATTGGGATAGATAACCCAGGGCGGGTAGTAGGAAAGGATGGAGGGGGGAGGGCGGTGCTGGGGTATGGTAGAGAGACTTGATAACAAGCACACCTCTGAGCGGAGCTATTTGGGACTTTTGTTAGTTACTTATCAATGCACCGGGTGAATTAACATACGGCTGAGAGCCCATCGATGAGGATTCAACTTGGGACGGGTGACGAAAGATCGCATATTTATACGCCTGTAGTGTAGGTGGCTGTGCCACTGTCAGCGTCTGCGCTCATGCGCTCACGAGGCCGACCCATCGCTCTTTTCAATTTTCAAATTCATCATGTCACAAGTCTCCAAGCTCCAACGCCCTCCGATGATCGTCCGTCTCCGTCAATGCCTCTTCCTCGTGTTGTAATACAGTAAACCCCGCTATGTGCCGTACATTTGGCGGTAACCAGTAACCAGTAATCGAGTAATCCGAGTACTGTACTGTAATCCGCCGCAGCCTCGCACTGTCACGCACTCCAATCCCAACCTGGTAACTGGCCCGAGCACGGTTCTCCGACTCGGAACTGCCAAAAGACCGCCGGCGACCGATGTCCTCGGCGCTGGTCCAACACACAGACATTCTCGACTCGCCCAGGCACAAGGACAAGTAATGCAGTCCCTGCCAGCCAGTGCGCGCCGTCCGCATCCTCCCGCCTCCGCTCTTCGGCGCAGACTTCCCTAAATCAAATAACATGCCCGTCGCACCTTAACTCCTCGTAACGCAGCTCCGAGCCGAACCCTGCCAACCGCGAATGTCAGTGAACGGACTGGGGACCGAACTCGGATGCCTGTCTGTCTGTACTGTACTAGACGTCACTGTTGTTTGACATTTACTATAACATAACGACGACGGTTTTTGCGTTAACCCCTCCAGGGTTACTTGTCAAATAAACCACCGTGCCCCGCAACACCGTCTTTCATGGCCGTACCTTCGTCGTCTATCACCGCTGCTATTAGGGATGCCAACTGTACCGTAAACATCCAATGAAGAACCTGTGACGGTATGTTACGTTGTACGGTGTAGCCGCAATACGGTATAGGACATTTATAACTTGTAAACTACTTCGGTTGTTCCCTACCGAGTTCATCAATACAGTAGCCTGGCGTGCACAAGCCCAGGCCTCAGGGGTCCACCCGGGCCGGAGCGTTTGCTTGACTGGGCAACAACACCCGCCCCCCACATACGAATACAAGTGCAGTAATGCAGCCTGGGCGCGCCGTCCGCACTCCCCCGTCACCGCCTCCTCTTCAGCACGACTTCCTTAACCAATATAACACACCCGCCCCTTCTCAACTCTTCAAAACACCGTTCCGAATCGCTTCCCGCAAAATGCGAACTGCCAGTGAATGGACCGGGACTCGGATGCGTGTCCGTTCCCTCTTCTGCTTCTGTTCTCATCCAAGTAATGTAATCCACAAACCTTGTCAATTAACCCTCAGACATGACTACAATGACCCTAACCCTCCTCCCTCACTCTCGCTCCCATCTCCGCCGGTCTTTCCCGCGGCGAATCCCGCCCAGCGGTGTCGGACACCTTGAGGATGCTGAGCCCACGGAAGAGGCCACCAATGTCCACGTCGCGGTTTTTGGTCTTGTGTACTAAGGGGCCCAAAAGGCGTACAAGTAAAACAGAATGACCTGCGGGATCAGTACAGTGCCGCGTGCGCGAGTATCTCGAGCTCGAAGGGAAGAACAATCATCCGTGTTCCGTTTTTTTCCCCTTTTATATCCATCCACCCACCACCCCTGTTCCCCTTGCTCTTGCTCCAATCAATACATGCGGGTTCTGAACGATGCCACACTCCCGTTGTAGATTGTCGGGTAGCTTTGTCTCGACTCTTACCTTTACCCAAGCCCAATCGCCTTCGATCCGAATATTTTTGCCCCGCAGTCGCAATATCGCACAGTCATCGTTGCCCATCCATTATAATGGTCGTTGATCTCATTGACTCACATATAGTTCACGCCTGCGGCATCTCGAACTCACCAAACCTTTCCGCGTGCCGACGTGCTGTCATCCATGTCGCTGATGAGCCACCACCAAAGAGCTCGAAGCAGGCGCTGCTCCGCCAAGGACGATACGGACGATAATCCGCCGGCCGTACCCCCGTCGACTATCGCCGCACCTAACTTCTATCTCACCGCACTGAGGACTCACGTCGGTCTATCATAACTGGTCGATCGAGATGCAGCAGATGCTGGCGCACTCAAGTATTTCTCGGACTTGTGTATCGAATATATTCCCTCCAGCGAGCTCAAGCCCTGGTTCAACCACATCTTTGGGTTTTCATCAAATGAATATTTCGAACTCGAGAAGACTTTTGGATTGGCTTTTTTGTACCACCACAGGTCGACGAGGAGATCGGCTACTCGGTCACGGTGTATGACTGGGCGATTGGGGCGGAGATAAAGAGGAAGGATGAGAAGGATTTGACACAGGAGTTCGAGTCCGAGAAGCAACGACTCGGAAACAAAAGAGAATCCTTTTTCTCACCTCCTGTTGAGTCTTCACCATCTTCGCTGTTTCGTTCATTCTTCTCGATGATCAGAAATGCAGAACCATGACAGGCGCTATCGACGTGAACATGCGAGATTGGTCCGGATCCCACGTGCTTTCCGAAAGTTCTAGGATCTCGAGGACCACAACTGCAATATGTGTAATTGCTGCCAGAAACGCAGTTCTGTTGTTGCAGGCTGCCTACGTTGCGTTTCTTTGCTCTGCCACAACATGACGAAAGTTCCGATAACGGGACACACAAGAGACACTGGTTGCAACGACGTGGATGGAGCAGTCTCCCATCACCGCGTCGCGTGGCGCCCTATTAACATGGCCCTCGAGTCTGACAAAAGGGGCGCAGTATTCTAAGGGAATTTGGAGGCACGACCAGTGGCACTGTCCTCGTGACCGGGCCCTGTTCCTAGTAAGTTAGTCAACTGTAGTACAGTAATGGCGGAAATCTCATTATGACCGCCGACGACTCGGATGCAGTTTGGCCTCCCTCTCGCCTAATTTCACTCGCGACTACAGTACTTTAAGTTGTCCCCCTTACTACTCCCAATAAGGCCGAGTGTGACTGGCCCGAGTCTTTCTTGGGACCAGTTGGTCAGTATTCCAGCGAGAATCGTGACAGCCTGAATTACGCTGCCCCCGTTCTCGCTGCCCCTCACTTATATGTTATCGCCTTCTCGGCTGTGATGATGACCCCTGCTGACCTACCTATTCTCAGCAGTCACTTCAACGCGTGCTTTTGGGGATGCCGCGCTGCTGTGAACAACCGCGACTTCTCCGAAGACTGTTCAGAGGACTCGCCTGGCTTTATGCTCCGCAGTGACACACCATAGTGAGTCGCCACTCGCGACAACGTGGACGATTTCATTGCCGCTATCGCAAACGCTCGCTATTTTAACCCCGAACACACGATATAGGCCCGCAGCTTGTTTTGGCAACTTAGCGAGCATCTCTGACGAGCTCGCAGCTCGCAACGATCTGGACTATTTCACTAACCTCTTGACCGTTCCCCAGCCAAAGATCGAGGCCCGCAACACTCCCGATGGCTTATCTGAGACATGAAATGCTTCCTGTGCGTGCGTATCCGACCAATCTTGAGCATAAGGTAGAAAGAACAGGTCTCACAGTAGGGACGGGGTCGGCCAAAGGGTGGTAACCGTGGAGTATTGGCTAAAATGTATGCGAGTTGTCGATTTCGGGGTACAATCGAGAATACCCGGCGAACATTGTTAGTGAGAAAGAACATCGATGCGCTGGTTACGCACAACCCACACGGGAAAGGTGGCCCCGGAAACCGAGAGCCTAAAACCTTGCTCGCCCGCCGGATACGTCGACGAAAATGGGGGCAAGTCGTGCCGTGCACGGCCCATGCAGGCTTTCCCGGTACATGAAATTCTGGGTACATACTGTACTCCTTCAATATGATATCCTTGCGAGAACATCGATTACGTTGGCCCACACCAAGTTCCGAAGCACGGTCTTGAGCATGGTGAACTGATCCCGCGATTCAATTGTAGCCGTGATGCCCGATCGCCTGATCGGGAAAACCTGGACACCTGCCAAAGGCCTCTTTTCTTGGCACGACACTGACAAATTTCCTCGATCACGCCAGAGCTCTCGCCCGCGTTTGTACGAAGTGTTACAGCTACAGTATGCTATTGGACAGATGGACAGACACGATAATGGCAAGTTTTTCTGAGGCGAATCATAAGTTACTCATTCCATCCCTGAGACACGATCACAGTGCAGGACTGTAGCTACGGTACGGCTACTCACTAAGGCACTACCGTCACTACCTAACCAAAAATGGGTGTTTGTTTGTGATACTTTGCGCAAAAATGATCGCACTGGCTTTTTTTTTCGGAGGTCTCTCGTTTTGCAGTGACTACAGTACAGTCAGCTGAAAGTTATTCACTCGAGTGTTCCCGATGTTACAGTGCCTTCCAAAATAGGGGCCCTTTTTTCACCAGCAACTATGCCGATTTTTATTCTCACACTAAAATATTGTAGTAATTAAATAAAAGCAAATTATGTAATGTCCATCACTCAGAACTTGTAGGGGACAGCTATTTGATAACCCCAAATTTTGCCGGATAACGTCATTTCAAATCTACTTAACTGCTGTCAAATATTGGAAGTCAGCCAGTGTATGTATAGGAGAGCATGGGCCCCTATTTTGGAAAGCGCTGTAACAACAGGCACCCAATGTAATGAACCCGGCGTGGGCCGGCGTGGCGTTGCCCACTTGGTTGCCCATTCCGGGCCCTTGCCCGGACGGGCCATTCGATTCCGTCTGTATCTGGGGCAGCGGGGCTATTTATTCACCTCGACCGTTCAAGTTGCGTTTGTTACACTTCTGTCGCCTAGTACGAGTGGCCCCTTGCGTCCTACACCATGACTCTCAACAATGACATGGCAGCCCTAGTTGGCTTTGGATGCGAGGCGTTCTTTTACGGTTTGTTCTCGGTTCCGAGTCGTGCACTGGCAAGACAAGTTGATTGTGCTCATTCCCCTCTAGGGTGTTATACGATTCTCTTCGCTCTGGCCATCTATCTCAAGTTTAACGGTCCAAACCGCACCAGCAGTGTCAAGGGACCTCTTTTCATTCTCAGCGTGATCTTGTACCTGTCTTGCTCCACTCACTTTGCCATGGTGTTTATCTATTCCTATAAAGTTTTGGTATGCGCCATGCCATATTCGAGCTACGCAATCTCTGAACACCACTGTAGAATTCCACAGGCGTGGAGGGATTCGCAAACAATACAACCCTTCTTAACCCCACGATCGTCAATGTAATCGCGAATTTTACTGGTGAATTTATCCTCATCTACCGCTGTTGGGTGCTGTGGTCCAAGAATTATTGGATCATCTTTATTCCGAGTTTTACTCTGATTACGTGGATAAGTAAGTAAAGTCCTAATCAATGGCCGCAACCCAGAGGTCGCCAATTACGTTTGATTGCAGTAATTGTTGGTGTAGCTTTGCACCTTTTCGTACAGAACAACTTGGCTTCCGCAACAACATTGGGTCATGTGTCATTCTTTGTTGAGATTTCCGAGAGCGTGATTTTGACTACCCTCATTGTTGTGCGCATCTGGCGTCTCTCTACTCGCAACAGACGCGACGTGCTAGGCCAGAACTTCCCGGTAGGAACAGGTCGGATTGCACTCGCCATTATCGTCGAGAGCGGCGTGCTCTATCTGTCCGCACAGTTTGCCTTCTGCACCCTCTACGTCATTGGGAACCCTGCCCACTTCATCCTCGGGGGGATTGCCTTGCAGATCTACGTGCGTATTTGTCACCTGAAGTGAAAATCGTTGTGGACTCAATACGCCAATCACACAGGGCATCGCACCGACCCTGATTTTCATCCGCATGTCCTGCATGTTAAATGCTCCAAGCGTGCTCATTCGCAGTAGTACTGCGGTAACGCAACTGCGTTTCAGTGACAGAGCAACTGCATCCACGAATCCTGGCCTGTGCATTTCCGTCGACATGCCCATGGCTGCAATCAAGTCGAAGCCTGGCGGCGAAGAACTGGGCTCAAACTTCAGCTCCGAGTTCAGCTCCATGGACAATGCTACCGCCGCCTGATCGGGTTATGGGACAGTAGTTATCCTTTATTTTGATTGGGTTTTGGATCTGGGCTTTTTTTGGTCGACGGGGCTGTTGCAGTGGCCTTGTATCTCTGGTTTCTTTCTCCTTGGGTATGCTTGGTATAGACTGACGCAGGTGAGAAAAGTGCCTATGCAAAATCCCATATCCATGTTCTCGACTTTCCTTCCTACATACAGTCAGAGCGTGCAATTATTTTCATTTGGGGGTGTCCGTATAGACGTTGTCGCACGCAGTCTCTCCAAGCCGATCACCGCCAAGCGCGAATTTCAAGTGAAGGCCTGTACGATACCTTCGACGTTAACATAACGACGCTTTCCGCGGAACACATCGTCTATCATAGGGCATCGGGAATGAGACTGGTGCGCCGCTTTTGAGTTTGACGGTGCGGCCGTCCAATCTCATTTAGGGGAACATTACAGTAGTACATCATGACAAGGGCCACCTAGTACATAGCTGTGCTTTTCGGGGGAGTATGTGTCTGTCATGTGGGCTATTATCTTCAATATCTTGATGATAGTTCCCTTCGGTAATCGACCCTCCCGTAAGTGATTTGTCACTGTCCAAGACGTCCTGTCACGTCCAAGTTTCATGAATCGATAGTTAGTCTACTGTAATAAGCAATTACGCGGTCTCGACGAAAGCATAGATAACTACGATACCACCAGGTCTACCACTGGCTTTGATGCAGTCAGCTCGAGCGGCATGAGCAAGGGATGTATTATCAAAGTTCGGTTATATACGTAATGTTCGTGCCACTTCGTCGTCCCTGAGAATGAAACTATATTACATATCTCGTCGGTCGATCAAACAGGTCAGTAACATCAATACCATGCATGCTTGTAGTGTGAAAAAAGAAGGAAATGGCGGTAGGCGGTCAGGAATAATAAAAGACGTCACGGATGGCATCATGGCATGCTGATGCTCGTGCCACACCGCGAGAGCGACCCGTCGCGCTTCTTCAGTTTGCGAACCCAGTTCAACAGGGACTGCGCCATCAGCTGTGCACCAAACCTATCCGTAGGCGTTGGTTCGCCATTTTCCCCGTGGAGGATGGCGATGAGTTTCCCCCTGAGGGCCCCAACGACGAGCCGTTCCGAATCGCCGACAGCTGGCCAGTCATGTCCGCAGGCGAAGCGAGATTTGTTCGACATAGGCGGACCGGGGAAAATGTAGGTCGCTCCGGGTGTGTACACGCTCGATCGTCGATGCCCGGATCATTATTGTATGCGCTTGGGAACAGGACGGTTTGGTTAGGCGCATGGATAAGATAAGCTAATTCTAAATCTATGGGCACTTTGACGCGACATGTAATCATACAATGGGGTGGTAAGCAGATGACGCGAAACATTAACGAGATAAAATGCAGAGAGCACTCACGAATCGATAGTCACCCTACTCCCGCTGTCTTTCCCAGCGGGAAATGGCTATAGGGTGACTGATAACCTGTCGCGCGGCAACGAACCGCCGAATGCCTTTCTGGACAGCTCCTGATGGCTTGAGCTCCTCCAAGAAAATATTTCGCAGGGTGGGCAACACTTCGGTCGTTCTGGTCCCAACGAGTTCTTGCAGGGCAGGCACGATACGTCGCGCAGTTTTCTCAGATAGGTAAAGATTCTTCACGGCGGTAAATGGATGTAATAGTCCTAACCACGGCGTGTTCTCGATGTTGTTTTTCCAATTTGGTCGCGAGTACTCGGAGATGTAGAGGGCCTCCAATGCGGGAAGGAGAGGGACCCACGAGGTACAGACCTCCTCCAAAGACGAAACTTGCCAATCCAATTCCCTGCATGGGATATTCACATTGAGCTCTCCCGGAGGCTCTCCGTAGCCAGACGTCTCTGATGAGATGTTGATGCTAGTGGCGCGACCGTCAAAGGTAACACAGGCTTTTTCGAGGGCTTTAAACCTTGGTGTGCGATCGATGAATTGGGTGAATTGTGGTGCGTCGAATTCGATATCATTAAATAAGGTTATATACAACTTGTTGAGTTGAGGGTCGTCCAAGTAATCACTAAACCCTTTGAACCTCAGCTCTATGAGGACGGAGAAGACAGTAGGTGTCGAAGAAGGAGGCAGGGGTCGGCTTTCCCAGTCAGGGAAAGATCGAGGGGATTGGAATTGAAGCCAAAGAGATCGGAGGCTGGTCGATGTGGAGAGAGCGGTGACCATTGCCTCGGGTGAAAGGTACCCGGAACGAGGAATACTAGAAAGGTGAAGATCGACGAGATGAGGGGCAGACAAAAGTAGTTTCGGTAAACCCGGAAATGGAATGGCATGAAAGTAGAGCTTTTGCAGACATGGTGCAGATCCACCCAAGAACGAATCGGGAACGGCTGCCATCGACTCGGATTGCTTATGAGTGAAGCGCGTCAAGAGCTGCAGATCTGTTAGCTCTGGGAATGGCCCTCGCATCTTTGCTGAAACGTTTTTCCATTGCGGACCTCGAACATCGAGGTCGATTCGACACACGTCATCGCTGCGTTTTTCGAGTACAGCGATGATGTTATCTGCACGTGATGGGTTGAGGACGTCGCCCTGAATGAGGATAGGTAAGGGTGGCCAGACATCTTGCGTGGCCCTCGCAGGTGTTTGGGCGGTACAAACCAGTCGCAGACTGAGGCGACGTGGTGATCCAAAAACAACGCTTCGCCATCGCCGACACACGTGTACCAGCAATTGCCACGCCTCTATCCCTCTGTTTGTTCTTTGAACTTCATCCACACAAAAGTCAAATATTGCTAGTAGGACATCATCAGGTAGCACGTCGATTGATACCGCCTGGCCTACAAGGATCGAGTCAGCAGTTGTTGCAAGAGGTTGCCCAACAACAGACGTACATTGACTTTGCTTGATTTGTTTCTTCCGAGTCAGACGATGGTTCTTTTCCATCAGCGAGCGTTCCGAACGGAAATCTATTAGGATTGGTGACCCAGGGCAGATATGAGGGGGGAGGGCCACGGTATTGCTGGAGACGGTAGAGACTTGATGACGGGCACGCTTTCGAGCGGGGCTATTTGTGATTTGGTTGCAATTTGGTTGGTTACTGTACTTGATCAATGAGGCGGGAGAATTTCGCTTGACGTATACAGCCGAGAGCTCATCGACAGGGATTCGACGTTGGGGGTGGTCGGCTCTTGGGTCGGCTAGTAAGTTCAGTTGGCACGTGGCTTGGGGTCCGCCCACGTGGTTTTACCCCTGTCTTGTTGCTTCGTGTTGTCCTGCTCCTGCTACTACTGTAAGTTTCTCCCTCCGTGTCTCTCGATGGTCACGACCTTCAACTTTCTGTCCTTCTGAGAGGTGGACGTTATCGATGCACGGGTGCAGGGTCAAAGTGGAGGTGATGCGGAATGTCGACCGTCGACGAGGAAGCGTGAGAAAAGGAAACTGAATAAACGGAACGGACATGCCACAGTGTCACGGTATATCTAGAGTCTAGAGATTGCGTGAAGGAGTGCTTATGTTGCGAGGATTCAAACCACAGCTCATTCCACCGTGGTCAAGACAGCGGCAGATAACACCAACACGGACGCCCATGCGCCGGGCCATGCGCTCATCGCTGAGGAGGTATTCGGATGCCAACTCGAGTGTCAGTGCGAGGTGCCCTGACCCAATGTGGGAAGTCACAGACCTAAAAATGGACATCCAGGCGGAGGTGGCTGCCCTGTGCGGCACCCGTATGCGTTGAATCGTTGATGGTTGACTTGTGTGACCGTGATGGAAGTCGAAGGAGGTTGATTGGGGTTTGGAGCGTTGGAGGTGAAGCCGCTGAAGGAGTGCGTGGGGGTGGCAAGGTGGCGACGACCAATGACAAAGACGGAGGTGAATGCGAGCCGGAGTTGGAAGAAGAGGCAGTGAAGGTGGTGGTAGAATGGACTACTCCGAAGGCAGGTACTTTGGCGCGTCGCAGTTCGGGTGAGGCAGGGACGGAAACAAGGCTGGAGACGGCAGACGAATGCTTGCTGCTGCAGTATTTCCCTCACTCAGGATACAGTATCGCCGTTTTTCAACGCAGCGAGCCCGCACATTTCAGGGCGAATGCCCAAATTTGTGGCAGAGATAAGACGAGTTCGGTGCAGTGGTGCTGGAAGATCGGGCGGACGAGAGCAATACGGCCCATCATATAATTTCAAATCTATGGCTACCTTATTCGACGCGACATGACATGAGATAAAGGAAGCCAAATCATAGCGATGATAAGAAAGTCGAAGAAACAACAAATGTGGGTGGTAAGCAGACAACACGAAACGTTAATGGGATAGAGGACATTTATCAATCATCGACCTCCTAGAACCTTGTCCTGCTTCGAGTTGTCCCAACTGGAAACTACTATAGGGTGACCAGTGACCTGTCGCGCGGCAATGAACTTCTGAATATCCGGTATTGGTGGCTGGAGCACCTCTAAGAAGATATTCTGCAGGGTAGGCAACACTTCTGTAGTTCTGCCCCCGATGAGCTCTCGTAGGGCAGGCGTGATACGTTGGGGAAATTCCTTGGATAGGTAGAGGTTCTTCACGGCGGTAAATGGATGTAATAATTCCAGCCATAACACGTTCTCGACATTGTCTTTCCAATGTGTTTGCCAATATGGGGACGCGTAGATGTAGAGGTCCTCCAAGGTAGAAAGGGGAGGCAAGGAGGTACAGACTTGCACCAGAGACGAAACTTGCCAATCCAACTCCCTGCAAGGGACTTTCAATTCGAGATCTCCGTAGCCAGATGTCTGTGATGAGAGGTTGACCACACCAGCGCCACCCGCAAAGGCAACACGAGCTTTTTTGAGAGCTTTCAACGTTGGCGTGCGACTGATGAATTGGGTGAATTGTGGTGTATTGAATATAATTTGATTGAAGAAGGTTATAATCAGGTGGTTGAGTTGAGGGGCATCTATGGAGGACACAAGATCCTCCAAGTATTCGCTAACCCCTTTGAACGAAACAAATGTGAGATCAGGGAGGACAGAGCGTGTCAGGGGAGGTGGACGTCTGCTTTCTTGGTCTGGGTGAGATTGAGGGGATTGGAATCCAAGCCTAAGTGATCTGAGGGCGGTCAACGTGGAGAGGGCCATGACCATCGCATTGGGTGGAAAGTACCCGGAATGAGGAATATTTTCAAGGCGAAGGGTGACAAGGTGAGTGGCAGATGAAAGTAGCTTCGGTAAACCTGGAATTGGAATGCGATCCAACCAGAGGAATTGCAGACGAGGGGCAGATCCGCCCAAAAACGAAACGGGAAGGACTGGCACCGCATTATACGACAAGAGCACCAGATGCACCAGTTCCGGGAATGGCTCCTGCAGCGCTGCCAACCCTTTTTCCAATAGCGTGCTACTAACATCAAAAAGTTCGATTTTATCCACGCGATCGTTGCGCTCCAGTACGGCAACGATGTTGTCCACGCCTTCCGCTGGGCAGACTCTGTCCTGAATGAGGAGAGGAAAGGCTGGCCAGACATCCAGCATCTCCCTTACAGGTGTCCTGGATGTGCAAACAAGTCGGAGATTGAGGCGACGTGGAGATTCGAAAACAACGCCTCGCCATCGCCGACATACGTGAGCCAGTGACTGCCATGCCTCTATTTCATTTTTGGTAAGTTGATCATCAAATTCCCCACCCGCACAGCAATCAAATATTGCTAGTAGGACTTCATCAGGGAGCACGTTGATTGATAGCACCCGTCCTACATCGCATCGAGTCAGTCAGCAGTTGTTGCGCGATCGGGATGTTGCGCAAAGGGCGTACGAGGATGATTTTCTGCCGTCAATGAGCCTTCCGAACGGGAATCTATTATGATCGACGGTCCAGGGTGGGTGAAAGATGACGGAGGGGGAAGGGCGCTGCTAGAATACAGTGGGGAGTTTTGACGACGGGCACGCTTTGGAGCGGGTCTATTTGGGATTTTGTTAGTACTTAATTTGTCATGCAACGGGTGGATTTTGCTTGACTTACGGCTGAGAGCTCATCGATGGGGATTCTAGGGGAAGACGCTGGTCGAGTTTAGATTGACAAATTTATACGAACCGGAAAGGCTATGCAGTACTTACAGTCAGATAACCTTATATGGGAATCACGTAATTGGGTACACAGCGTGTACTTCCATGCCTCTTCCTCGTGTATTTGCTGTGATAAAGCCAACCCTTACACGTTCCCTACAGTATATGCAGTACAATTAGCGATGCTGGACCTTCTTCAGGCTTCCTGACATTTTGAATGGAGACTTTTCGAGCGTCATGCACTCAGGAACGCTCGCTCAATTCACTTTGCCAGGGCGCTTCTCTAGCGACCTTTTGAAAGCCTCGCAGTACACGCGCTCCCATCCTCACCTTGAGTAACTGAGCGGGCAGGGTTCTCCGAGCTGCCAAAACACCGACCGACGACCTCAGTGCTGATCGATGATCGATGATCATCCAACCAACACCCAGGCATTCTCGACTCGCTCAGCAATGCAGCCGGGCCTGTACCTCCCGTCCGCCACAAATAACAGATTACTCCGTACTGTACTTGTACCAGTCGTTAAAAAGGGGGCCTGGAATGCGACCCGCTAAATTCCCGCTAATATGAATCGATTTCTCTCCACGCGTGGGTCAAACACCATCAGCAGAACCGCGCAACACATCGTCAGCTCGTGCGGCGCGATGTCCGTACGACGCCGCAAGAGCGACGAGTCACGCTTCTGCAGTTTGCAAACCCGGTTCAACGGGGCCTGTGCCGTCGGCTGCGGACTAAAACCATTCGCCGACGACGTCGGCTTGCCATTTTTCTCCGTGGACGACGGCGAAGAGTTCCCCCCTGAGGGCGACGAGCCCTTACTGTAAGTTATTGTTCATCGACAGCTGGCCAGTCATGTCCGCGGGCGAAGCGAGGTTCGACACGGGCGGACCGGGAAAGACTCGGACGTAGGGCGCTCCCTTTGTATAGATGTTTGGATCGACGATGCCTGGGTTGTTGTATACGCCTGCGAAGAAGACGGTTTGGTTGGGCGTGCCCATTTGCGAGCCACCAAACACGGATTTGCGTCCAGGATGGATAGAATTCGGCTCCGCCGAGCGTCTGGGTTCGGTGGAGTGCGATGATCTCTTTCCGGACTAGGTAGTCCCCTGGAGCTAACTTACCTGCGTCGGGAGCGTCAAAGAGATGGGTTTTCTGTTCACTGTGAGTCGAGTTTACGAGATAAGTTGTGCGGCCAGAGGAAGAGAGGAGAACGATATGCACTGCCACTGACGTCCTGCTGATACCAAGTGGACCCGTCCGACTTCCTGCCGATCTGGTCGATTCTGAACCACTGTGAGGTTGAGCCATTAAGCTTGTTGCAGGTCGAGGACTCGAGGTGTCACATGCACCCATATAGGTCATAAGCGGGCCAGTGTTATGCGGCCACTATAGCCAAAAAAAACCTCCAAAAAACGCGTCAGAGAAGTAAATTTAACAAAAAGAAAAACTTTAAAAGAGTAAGGTACGTGAGGAACGCGAAAAACTTACGTTTTCCTCACTGGGATCCCCCCAGTAGAACTCCATGACTGAGCCGGGGTTGGCAAGTACGACCATACTGACCAGCTGGTTATTCGGGCCGCAATTCATTGAGTCGTCTTCACCCCTTACGAGGCTGATATCGGATATCTGGCGGGTGGGACTCTCAGAGGGTTGCATGTTGGGGTCCAACTTGGGGACGTTGCCGGTGTAGGTGGTGTCATCTATGATAACTTTTGTGAAATAACCGTGGGCGGCGGCGGGAGGAAGGGAGGGAGGGGAGAAAGCAAAGATAAGGTGGGAAGTGTGGCAGGGTGGGTGTAGTGAAATCAGTCGACTATGGCCGATTGTTTCACCAGTCTCACCGACTTACCGTGACTTTACGTGATTTCATTGTGGCTATGGTCCTCGTTGTTTTTCTTCCATAGAACTTGTTACTGTAACGCCCAATCTCTCTGTTTCTCTCAGGATACAGTATCGCTGCCGCTATTCAGACGCGCAGCGAGTCCGCACATTCGGGAGCGAGCGAACGCCCAAAATATTCGGGCACGGATTTGGGGGCAAAGAGAAGGCGAGTCCGTGTCAGTGGTGCTTGAGTTGGGAAGATCGGATGGTCGATTCGGAGGTCAATACGTGGTTGAAGAGATACTTGGGCCAGTTCGTGTTTCAGACCGCAACAAAGACGTGCTTTCATCGCTAGCCACCGTAAGTGGGATATGTACCACAGGACGGTTGAACCACGGACCTGATGACAGTGGGTGACATCCGTCACTTGTACTGAAAGTAAACAGGCCAAGATCACCTAATTATGGCTAGGGCTGCGACGTGCAATCAGGTAAAGAGAGACCAGATCACAGTGATACCAAGAAACAACATGATAAGTCGATGACACAAAATGTTCATGGGACAGTAGGCGGAGGACGTTTAAAAAAGACCATGAAACATGTCCTGCTTCGCGTTGTCCCAGCGAGAAACCGCTATATCAAGACCGGTGACCTGTCGCATGGCAACGAACTGCACAATGGCTTCATGGACAGGTCCCGATTCCTGGAGCACCTCCAAGAAAATATTCTGCAGGTTGGGCAGCACTACTGTCGTTCTTCCCCCAACGAGCTCTTGCAGGGAAAGCATGATACGTGGTGCAAGTTCTTCGGATAGGCATAAATTCTTCACGGCTGTAAATGGGTGTAACAATTCCAGCCATAACGTGTTCTCGATGACGTCTTTTGTGCTGAAGAAGCTGCCTTTTCGCAGAAATCTGTTCTGGTAGATGTAGAGGTCCTCCAACGTGGAGAATGGAGGCAAGCACCAGGTACAGACCTGCTCCAGAGATGAAACTTGCCAATCCAATTTTTCGCACGGGATATTCACATAGAACTCTCCACGGCCAGGTGTCTGTGACATGAGCTTGATCCCAGCAGCGTCATCCCCAAAGATAACGCGGGCCTGTTCGAGTGTTTTCAGTGCTGGTGTGTGGCTGATGAATTGGATGAATTGTGGTGTGTCGAATATGATTTGATTAAAGAAGGTTACCTCCAACTTGTTGAGTCGAGGGGTATCGATGCGGGCCACGAGGTCGTCAAAGTATTCGCTGACCCCATTGAACTGAAAACGTGTGAGAGCGGGAATGACCAGGCGTGTCAGGGGAGGCGGACGTCGGCTTGTAAGGTCAGGGTGAGACCGAGGGGATCGGAATTCAAGAACAAGTTCTCCGAGGTTGGTCAACGTGGAGAGGGCAGTGGCCATCACATCGGGTGAAAAGTAACCAGAATGAGGAATATCACGAAGGGAAAGATAGTCGAGGTTTGTGGCAGACAAAAGTAGTTTCGGTAAACCTGGAAATGGAATGCGATTCAACGGGAGGTGTCGCAGATGTGGTGCAGATCCACCCAAGAACGAATCGGGAAGGACAGGCGACATTTTATCTTGAGACCAGAACACCAGACTTGTCAGCTCCGGAAATGACTTCTGCATTGCTGCCGAGACTTTTTCCAAATGCGAACTTGGGACGTGGATGCTGATGTCGTAGACACGATCACTGCGCTCGAGTGCAGCAATGATGTTATCCACCCTTTCTGTTGTGTAGTCAACGTGATAGCCGTGAATGTGGAGAGGCAAGGCTGGCCAGACATCCAGCGTGTCCCTCGCAAGTGTTGTAGCTCTACAAAGAAGTCGCAGGTTGAGGCGACGTGGTGACCCAAAAACAACACATCGCCATCGGTGACACACGTGCACCAGTGTCTGCCACTCTTCTATCCCAAGTTTTGAATATTGGGGTTCGCACAAACAGATATCAAATATTGCTAGCAGGACTTCATCAGGGAGTATGTCGAATAACATCACCTGGCCTACATCGCATCAAGTCAGTCAGCGGTCGTTGTGGGATGTTGCGCGGCTTGCGCGAAGGACGTACATACCACATCGACATCGGTTGGTTAATTTCTGGCCAATCAAGGGACGTGCATGATTTATCAAAGAGCCTTCCGAACGAGAATCTATTAGGATCGATGACCCAGGGCGGTGTTGGAGTATGGTGAGACTTGATGACGGGCACGCCTTTGAGCGGAGCTGTGGGATTTTGTTGGTTAGTTGATCAATGCAGTGGGTCTTGACAAGCTTGACATACAGCTGACAGCCCATCGATGAAGATCCGGGGTCGGGGTTGGGGTTGGAAGGGGTGAAGAAACCGGTTTTGAGATTGCAAATTTATACCACAGGTTCGTGGCGTGTTGGTACAGCGCGTTGCCTTTTTCACTTCACCGTCCTTAACGCGTTCTCAATGCCATCCGATCATGTCCGTCGATGATCCAAGCTGCTTCCTCGTGTTTTTACATTAATTCAGTACTGTAAACCCTTCACACGTCCGCTATGTGCAGTACAATTGGCGGTGGTGGAAATCTTTTCGAGCCTCAGGCATGGTGTCCGCTGGAGCGATCCCAGACTCACTTTGGGCATTGGCATCCCCCACTGACCTTTGAAAGTCCTCGCAGCACATCACTCTTATCCCTACCTTGAGTAACTGGGTTCTGACGTCCTCGGCGCCGATTATCCAACGCCTGCAGCCTGTGCGCACAACGTACTCCGCCACGAGTCTCAGATTCCTCATTAGCATACTAGTGCTGTGGTTGCTATAAAAAAGGGGGGGCGAATGCCAGCCCCTAACGGGCCCTAACACGAATACGAATCGATTTCTCTTTATTCTCTTTGCGCGGGCCAAACACCTTCAGTGCCATGCAACACATTGTCTTTCATAGCAGGAATGAGGCCGGGTGCACCAACTTAGGGTTGGCCTTTGACGGTGCCCCCGTGCAAGGGGTACAGTACTCTGCAGAGGAAGGCCTCAGCCTCATGGGCCATGTCGAGGGCACGAGGCCTGAGATCGAATATGCTGCATCACAGTATCGCCAACACCCGTGGCTACGCTTTCAGGGGAGTCGTCACATGGTATCACCTAGATGCAGCAATGATGCTACAGTAGTTCCCTTCTGCAAACATCATACGCATCAGACCTCGACCGTTCCGCAACTCGTTTATCGCTCGCTCCATTCAAGTTTCATACTGTAGTTTGATAGTTAGTCTAATAAGCAATTACATGGTCTCGACGAAAGCAACGATAACCACGATACCACCACTGGCTATGACGGAGTCAGCTAGAGCGGTACGGGCAAGGAATGGATAGTTGTACAACAAAGTTCAGTTAGATATATACGCAACGTTCGTGGCCCCTGAGAAAGGAGTAATGATAGACTGTGAGGGAGGGAGAATGCGATTCCAGATCTCTCGCTAACGTCAGTAACATCAGATATCATGCATGCCTGTCGTGGGCAAGTAGGCGGAAAAGGATGAAAGAAATGGCGGTGAGCGATCAGGAATAAAAAAAGACGTCGCGGATGGCCCTCATAAAGCTCGTACGGCGCTTATGCGCCGCAATGTCCGTACCACGCCGCGAGAGCGACCCGTCACGTTTCTGCAGTTTGCAAACCCGGTTCAACGGGGCCTGCGCCGTCGCCTGCGGACCAGAACCATTCGCAGACGACGTCGGCTTGCCATTTTTCGTCGTAGATGACGGCGACGAGTTCCCTGAGGGCGACGAGCTGTTGCCGTTGTTCGACAGCTGGCCAGTCATGTCCGCGGGCGAAGCGAGGTTCGACACGGGCGGGCCGGGAAAAGTGTAGGGCGCTCCGTTTGTATAGATGTTTGGATCGAAGATGCCCGGGTCGTTGTCGTTGTATGCGCCTGGGAAGAGGGCGGTTTGGTTGGGCGTGCCTGTTTGCGAGCCGCCTACGCGGATTTGGGTGCAGGATGGATAGAACTCGGCTCCGCCGAGCGTCTCGGCTAAGTGGAGCGCAATGATCTCGTTCCGGACTAGGTAGTCCCCTGGAGCGACTTGCGTCGGGAGCGTCACAGAGATGGGTTGACCGTTCACTGTGTTGAGTTTACGAGATAAGTTGTGCGGCCGGGAGAAAGAGAGGAGAACGATACGCACTGACGTCCTGCTGGTACCAAGTGGACCCGTCAGACTCCCTGCCAATCTGGTCAATTTTGAACCACTTGGCGGTTGAGCCGTTGAACTTGTCGCAGGTCGAAGTGTCACATGCACCCATATAGGTCATAAGCGGGCCAGTGTTATGCGGCCACTATGGACAAAAAACCCCCCAAAAGACGCGCCAGACAAGGCAATTTAACAAAAGGAGAGTAAAGAAGTGAGGAACGCGAAAAACTCACGAGTTCCCCACCAGGATCTCCCCAGTAGAACTCCATGACTGAGCCGGGGTTGGCGGGTACGACCATGGCGGCCAGCTGGGCATTCAGGCCACAATTCAGCGAGGGGTTATCCGCGCCCTTTACGGGGCTGATATCGGATATCTGGCGGATGGGACTGTTGGAGGGTTGCGCATTGGGGACGTTGCCGGAGTAGGTGGTGCCATCTATGACGACTTTTGTGACATAGCCGTGTGCAGCGGCAGAGGGAAGGAGGGAGAGGAGGGGAGAGAGGGCAAAGATAAAGTGGGGAAGCATGGCAGGGCGGGAGGTGGGGTGAGATTAGGTTGATTGTGGGCCTCTTATTGAAAGAGCGAGGCGGGGGACACACCCCGGACGCAAGCGGGGAACGTGTTGAACCTGGCCTGTCCCGCATCTTAGCCACGTGGCCCGTTCCATTGTTTTCTTTTACTTTGTCCTTCACAATTCACTTTGCTGGCTTGCTCGCAGTCCCCGCTCTTTTTCTTCCACTGTACGGTAATTCTTTTTCGACTGCTGACAGCGCAGAAAGCATTCAGTAAAACACACGAGAGACTGCGCCCAGCTACATTAATAGGCGATCAACCTAATTTCGAACCAACCGATCATCACGGAACCTGCCGTGTTCTGGTCCCTTGTTTCTTTTGCCTCGCGGTTTGTACGCGCTAGCCCTGCAGTACTGGACCGCGTTGTATCTGGCGCCAAATTTCCCGAAACTGTCCTTTATCTCTAGAGATTGCGTGAAGGGGTTCGTGTGTTGTGAAGATTCAAGCCCAGTATGAACATGAGCGATTCTATCAAGACGTTCTCTCGTCCCCCACTCACAGGCCTCCTGCACCCAATGCCGCTCCTCAGGCACACAGTCATGACGCCCACTTCCCCGGATCAGAGGTTCTTGACTGTAATGCAGGACTACAAGCCGCGCAAAATTCTCGTTGGTTTTACCTCGTCCGGAGCAGGCCGTATCTGGTTGCCCCATTTGTCAGACACAGGGATGAACAAGATCGTACGTAACCTTCACATCTTCCCCTTTCACCCTCTTCCATTCCCCATCTTAAAGATTAGTGAGCACGTTCATGTCGGGTGGGCACGTCGCATGCTTCACATGCCCCATACTTGCAGCATCGTAAGACTCCCAACTCTGTCAAAGGATGCTTCACAGCCGGCCTGTACCCATATTCCCGTTTTATGTGACACGCCAATATCGCCGACATCAGCTCTAAACAGTGACTCCGGGCTGTGTCGACTAAGTAGAGCGCGAGCAGAGATGAGAACGCAAGCCATGCATGAAATGTATGCGGTTTCGGCATAGACCATGGTCGATGGTGTCTTGTCTCGTCAGTTCTTCATTGCCGGTGGGCATGACCAACGCGGAGATGTCCCGCACGATTCGTCGCTGGCGAAAGGCGTAAGCACGTAGACTCCCGCCTACAGTAAGTTAGCTGTGGAAGGGATCGGCTGTTTCGCAATTCGTCCACTTGTACGCGTGCGCACAGCACTTGCGTCACGTGGTCACGGTACAGCCTGTCAGCGCGTCAGCCCAGGATCTAAAGTGTGCGACGGGGCTCCTGCACCCTTATGGACGAAGTACATCAGACATCGTCCTTGATGGGTCACCGAATAAAGACGATGTATCATAGTAACTTAACTTACCCGTGACGACATAGAAGCAAGGTCGAGTTTTACAGCAAGGAGATCGTCAAAGGTATTTGATATGCCCATACCGGAGCCACTCTCCCTCGAATGCTCGTCATCTTCTCTAAGCTCATCCAACACATCAGCAGTACCACTCGCGTGGAGGACCCGCATGATGGCGAGCATTGTATTGCAGAAACGAGGATCAGGGGTGCCAATAAGATTATCCAAGCTATCGGGATGTTTGTTGAGGATATTCGTCCCGAAAAACAGCTCCTTATCCATTTGATCTTTTGTCAGGCCACTGAGGTATCCTGGCCGGACGAGACGAGAATAGTACCGAACCTAGTAGATGTGAATGGTCATCAATTACGAACTAGAACAGGGCTCACAATGCCGTCAGAATCGGACACAGCCTCGATGCCCCATGAAAATAAGTTATCATACTCCTGATGAGCGTCATGTTGCAGAAGTAACGCATTTTCGGGGGCATTAATAAATCCAACGACATTTTCCGCCGTAATGGTGCCGCCCGTGAACGCCTCGAGGGCCACGTGGGCTTGGGTCTGCGGGACCTGTCAGAGCCGTCTTTCGAGAAAAAAAAATACGCTCTTCGTACCTTAGAATGGAGTGAAAATGGTATGATATGGGCTAACTCTGGCCCCACACCCATCTGCGAAAACATACCCAACTTCTTGTGTTCAGACTGTCTAAACTCAAAGCCAGTAATAGGGCACGTCGGAATGTCACGCAGTTGGACCTGTATGAAAACGGAGATGAAGACGGCTCTAATAAATAGTACAGCACGCACGATGAGTTTTAATGCTGGCTTTCGCGTGTGTTCCTTTGCTTCACGGAGGAGAACCTTGATAGCGTTGACTCGATCGGTATCCGGTGCTGAATGCAGAGACACATCAGGTGTTTTCTTCCCTGAGAGATTCAACACTAATCCATCGCCATTAGCCCGTGCCACTAAGACGAGAGGAACATACAGGCTAGCCCCACGTGGTTAAAATACTGATTTGCCAAATCCGTCAATGACGGCAAGACACTTGTTGCACCGTGAGCTAGAGGTGGGAGACATGAAGACACGCGGCGTGCCCAGTCATCTACGTCTGGCGACTCGGGGGCGGATAATTCATCAACTGTCGACAAATTGAATTAAGACTCCCACTGACGACGTCGCCCACCGAGGTCAACACAACGCGACTTACCAATTTGACTCGCTGAGCCAGAGATTTTGCGGAGCTCTTCCAAATACTCTTGTTCGAGTTTCCATGGGTTTGGTGAGTAGAAAAGAAGATGATAGAGAAACCGCGAGGCGTCAAGCGAGGTCCTCATACCAAGACGTGAAGCATTTCCGAGAAGCGGAGGGGGGTGTTCGCCGGGTTGGAGGAAGGCATATAGATACTGGCTGGTCATTATTAATGACCATTAGGGGAGCTCGCGGTGTCTAACGGTGAGCTCGCCTATTGGTCGGTCGGCATTTCCCCGGACTCCCCGGCCCGGTCTTGACAATTTAGTAAGCGCTGCGTTGAGCGGTGACGCTGCAGCGTTCGTTGTCTCTGACCACAATGACGTACATTTCGAATCAGATAGTGGCAACAAACTACTGTGGCGCATCGCCCCCGGAACGTGCGCAATGAGCAGCTTTGTCCGTGACCCGAGGATAGCGTGGGCATGATCGTATCGAATTGATCTCAATTGAAGGCAAACACGCAATCTTAAACAAGTGAGTGCTGAGTAGTACCATCATAGTGAGGCCCGAACTGAGAGTACAGTACAAGAGCAGGGGAGGCAGTTCTACTTATTTTACAAAGCTCAACATTTGACGTCACGTCGCCACTGGCAGATGGAACACCTGATTGACGCACGTTCGTTTTGTACAACCGTTTCCCCTTGGGATTGGCTGCGCAACCACAGACTGTGCACTTTGTACGAGTGTTCTCCGCGCCTCACACCCTAATCGGTTGATTATTGGCTTTACTGCGTGTGTCCTAGTGCATTTTGTAGTGTCATACGTCATTCGTTTTAGACGAAGTGACTCACCACATTCTCACCATCTGAGCTTATCTCCGGTATGGCGATGCTGTATTTGTATTAGTCGGACATCACTCGGCGAGGACCTCTGTCCTAGGGCTAGGAAGCTAAGGGCAACCACTTTATCACGTTCATTCAGCACACCCCTCACTTATGAGTTCCCACCAGTACGTCTATCATAGGGAACTTCATTGCCTCAAGAGCTAACGAAAATTCCACATAGGCTCGCTCGAAAGCCTCCCCGCCGTTTGGCCACCGTTCCGCTCGATAGCGTTGCACAACGCGCCCTGGTATTCCCCAACGACTTCTTGTCGTCGTTCCTGATAGATGGCCCATTCGGGGGATTAGGGGCGTGCGAACGTTTTCCACGTGGCTGGGACGAACTAGACGAGCAACCGGGTTACGTGCTGTCTCACACATAGCGTCTGCTGTAACGGCTGACCAGTCCGGTACAGACCGCGTATCAATCAGCATACTCCCCGACGACGTCCTCCTCCACATCTTCTATTTCTATCGAGCGGACTCCATGGACCTTGCGAGCGAGACATGGGGGTGGCACAGGCTAGTTCACGTATGCCAAGCATGGCGTCGTACTATTCTCGCGTCGCAGAATGCCCTCGGTCTGCGACTGCTCTGCACGGAGAAAACACCTGTGAGGAGAACGCTGGATGTGTGGCCACCCTTGCCCATCATCATAGAGTACCGAGACAACCCAAGCCCAAGATTGCAATCCGCCATCCCCAAGGATTGGGGAGACCTCGTTGAGGCACTCAAGCACCATGACCGTGTATCCCGGATCACGCTCTGGGGTTTGACAGATTCTTTAGTAGGGATCAAGGCCATGCAGGAGCCATTTCCAATGCTGACATACCTTCGAGTCCAGTCGTGTGGTAACACGGCTCCGAGTCCGGCCCTCCCCGATACGTTTTTAGGTGGATGGGCCCCGCGTCTGCAGAGGATGTGGTTGGACGGTGTCCGGTTTCCAGCATTACCCAAGTTTCTCTTGTCTTCCAGTGACCTTGTCGAGCTTCGTCTCGACAAGATACCGGATACATGGGGCATTTTACCCAAGACGTTGGCTACGTGCTTGTCCACCTTGACCAAGCTCGTCTCCCTTTCCATCGAATTCCAATACCCCCATCCCCTCCTCGAGCAAACCGCACTAGGTCCACCTCCACTCAAACGCGCTGTTCTCCCCGCTCTCGCCATTCTTTTCTTCAAAGGCGCAAGCGAGTACCTGGAGGACCTCGTTTCCCGAATTGATGCGCCTCGTCTCAGCTACACCTTCATCAAGTTCTTCAACCAGCTGATCTTCGACATACCGCAACTTCCCAAATTCATCGCCCGTACCGAAAAGCTCAGGTCCCTTAACCGAGCCGAAGTATTCTTCGATGGTCAAGCCGTCGGGATCGGGTTTTATCGACCAGACACGACTGTGCCCAGAAACCTTACTGTGCGAATTGCGTGCAGTCAATCGGATTGGCAGCTTTCCTCCATGGCGCAGGTATGTAACCAGTCTTTGCCTCTCCTTTCCGGCGTGGAACGGCTCGACATTCGCAAGTGCCCTTCTCGGGAACCCCATTTGGAAGACACGATTCAATGGGTCGACCTCTTCCACCCGTTTACCGCCGTGGAGTCGCTGCATATACCTAGGGAACTGGGGACGCGGATTGCGCCTGTGCTGCATGAACTCACAGAGCCGAGGGCCGCAGACGTATTACCCTCGCTGAACAGCCTCATTTTCGAGGAGCTCGAGCCATCCGAGTCCGGATCTCTGCAGGGTGCCATACAGCGATTCGTCGCCGCGCGCGAGTGCTCCGGCCATCCCGTAGATGTTCGCAGATGGGACGGCAAGTAGGAACGCGACATGGAGTGGGAGTGGGACTTGGCGCGGGAGTGGGAACGGGATTTGGAGGTCGAGGATTGATCTTGCGTCTTGGTCATTCGGGTCATTTCGACTTTTGTCGGATGTCTCTGGCTTTGATACCACTGCCTCGACATCTCTCGACCCCCTTTTATCACTTCTATGATACCCTTCACCTGAACCTGACACTTTGACAATGCAATGACGCTTGATTCGCTTCTATGCATCCTTTCTATCGGTAATATATCCTCTAGTATCATTACAAGGGTACACTAGCAGTTTGGTGGTTGTATTTTGTGGCGCTTCCCGAACTTGTTACTCTTTCGGAATGTACTACTGTAGGGTGGTTCGCTGTTGAGGAAACACTTGGCCACGGCTCGAGTTTCACAGGGTGACAGAGATGCCCATCGAAACTGGGCTACAGGCATGTGCGCGGCAGCAGGGAGAAATTATGCAATGATACTACCGTTCCGCAACGCGCGTGAACCATGGACCTCATGACAGTTGCCAGTGTGAACCGACAGGCAGTCAATTACGTAAAGAACACCGAATTTCAAATCTATTGCTTCATTCAGCGCACAAGCATACAGTCAGATAAAGAGACCAGATCGGTGATGCGAAGGAAAGAGGGCAAAGCAAAATAGAGGGTTGTAAGTAGACGACACAAACATCATTTCAGGTCAATGGGACCAAGGCGGAGGTCATTTATCAATCATCGAAGGATCTGTCTGTACGAAACTGCTATAGGGTGACCGGCAGCCTGTCGCACGGCAATGACCTGCTGAATGCCCTCCTGGACAGGTCTCGATGGCTGTAACTCCAAGAAAATATTTTGTAGGGTGGGCAACACTTCGGTCGCTCTGCCCCCAACGAGCTCTTGCAGGGCAGGCACGATACCTTGTGCAATGTACCCGGATATGTAGAGATTCTTCACGGATGTAAATGGGTGTAACAGTTCCAGCCATAGCACGTTCTCAATGTTGTCTTGCCAATGTGTTTGCCAACATGGGTCCTCGTAGATGAAGACATCCTCCAACGTGGAAAGGGGAGGTAAACATGAGGTACAGACCTGCACCATAGACGAGACTTGCCAATCCAACTCCCTGCATGGGATTCTCACCTTGAGTTCTTCGGCTTTGTAGCCAGATGTCTGTGATGAGAGCTTGACCGTAGCGGTGTCACCCTCAAAGGTAACACGAGCTTTTTGAAGTGGCTTCAACATTGATGTGCGACGGATAAATTGGATGAATTGTGGTGTGTCAAATACGATAGCATTGAAGAAGGTTACATCCAACTTGCTGAGTCGAGGGGCATCGATGCGGGCCACGACGATCTCCAAGTATTCGGTGACCCCTTTGAACCAAAAACGTATGAGAGCGGGGAGGACAGAGCGTGGTGAGGGCGGCGGATGTTGGCGTGCCCAGTCAGGGCAAGATTGAGGGGATTCGAAAAGAAGCCAAAGTGATTCGAGGCGGGTCAATGTGGAGAGGGCAGTGGCTATTTCCTCGGGTGAAAAGTACCCCGAATGTGGAATAAATACAACTTGAAGAGTGACGAGGTGAGTGGCGGACAAAAGTAGTTTCGGTAAACCCGGAAATGGAATGTTTTCCAACGTGAGATTTTCCAGACGTTGGGCAGATCCACCCAAGAACGAATCAGGAATGACTGATACTGTTTCACCATGCGACCAGAGCACCAGATGTGTCAGATCTGGGAATTGCACCTGCATCGCTGCCGAAATTGTTTCTAAATCCGAACTTTTGATCCCCAGGTTGATATGACAGACACGATCGCTGCGCTCGAGTACAGCAACAATGTTATCCACGCGTTCTGCTCTTTTGTCGCACTTAATAGAAAGAGGCAAGGCTGGCCAGACATCCAGCGTTTCCCTGGCTGGCGTTTTGTTTGAACAAAACAGTCGCAGATCGAGGCGACGTGGTGATCCAAAAACAATGCTTCGCCAACGCCGACACACGTGTACCAGTAACCGCCAAGCCCGTATCCGCACATAGAAATCAAAAATTTCCAGTAGGACATCATCAGGGAGCATGTCGATTGACATCACCTGGCCCACATCACATCGAATCAATAGCAGTCGTGGCTGGATGTTGTGCAAAGGACGTACATCGACATCAGTTGGTTGATTCTTGCCAGTCAAACGACGTGGATAAGTCTTTGGCGTCAGCAAGCCTTCCGAACAGAAATAAATTGGGATCGATGATTCGGGGAGTGAAGGAAATGACTCGGATGGGCGGCGATGGGCGGTGGAGCCTGTGCAGGTGTATGGTATGGTAGAGTGACTTGATGACGGGCACGCTTCCAAGCAGGGTTATTTGGAATTTTAGTAAGCTGCTCAATGCAGCGGGTAAAATTTCGATGAGGAACCAGCGTCGGGGTCGGGGGTGAAGAAAAACCAGTTGCCTTTGAGGTTGCGAGCGAAGAACTGGTTGCGATGCCGATTACACAGCCCTAAGCACGTGGCCGTGCCCTTACAGCGCTTTCGGAAAGTCTTGTCGCGCGTCGTTTTTTGAGTCGAAAATAGAAATACAGTACAAATTGTCATAATGCATGGCCTTATATGGTAATTTAAGGGTCTTTTCAATTCAAAATTTCCTAATCGGATCATGCATTATGACAATTTGTACTGTAAATTAAAAAAATTAAAACAATTTGACAAAATAACAAATTGCCCATTCCCTTCCACCATGCTATCATACACCTCTAGAACTCCTTTAATAACGATCTATAAATCATGGCCAACAAATTCTGACACGATACAACCCAACATCTTCTCCTGCCGTGGCCAATGCCAACCAACTCCATTTCCGAAGAAATTTCAGTTCTGGGGGGTTAATTGGACAGATGACAAAGCATCCACTGATCGGAGAGATGAGGACCAACCCAGTGGTGAGGCCACAATGTTGTGGGCCGGTTTTAACAATCACTGACACTAATTATTGTCCTCATAACTTCAAGTGTGCATATGCACAACATGCCCAGCACGAAATTTTGCTTGTCTGTCTCTAAAGTTTATGTCTCACTTCTTTCATACAATGCAGACTGGCACTCTTGAGTCACCTCCATTCGATGCACCATGCAAGTCGTACAATCAGATAAAGGAGACCGAATCAAGTGATGCAAAGGAACAAGGGCAAAGGAAAATAGAGGGTGGAAAGTAGACAATACAAAATGTCAATGGGACCAAAGGTGGAGGTCATTTATCTACCATCAAACCTCCTGCCCGTAAGAAACTGCTATAGGGTGACTGGTGGCCTGCTGCCTGGCAACCACCTGCTGAATGCCCTGGACAGGTCCCAATGGCTGCCATTGGCTGGCCCTCCAGGAAAATATTCTGTAGGGCAGGCAACACTTCTGTCGCTCTGCCCCCAACAAGCTCTTGCAGGGCAGGCACGATACATTGCCCAATGTGTTCAGATATGTAGAGATTCTTTACATATATGTAAATGGGTGTAACAGCTCTAGCCATAGTGTGTTTTCAATGTTGTCTTGCCAATGTTGTCGCCAACGTGGGTCCTCGTAGATGTAGAGGCTCTCCAAAGTGAGAAGGGGGGGAAAGGCTGAGGTACAGAACTGCTCCGTAGACAAAACTCGCCAATTCAACTCCCTGCACGGGGTTTTCACCCTGAGTTATTGTCGTCGCCAGATGTCTCTAAAATGAAGTTGACGACAGTGGCATTATCATACCGAAAGGAAGTAACATAGGCTTTTTCGAGTAGCTTCGAGATTGGTGTGTGATTGATAAATCGGTTGAGTTGTGGTGTGTCAAATACGATATCAAAGAACGTTATTTCCAACACCTTGAGTCGAGGAGCATCAATGAGGGTCAAGAAAATCTCCACATATTTGCTGACCCCTTGGAACCAAAAATTTGTGAGAGTAGGGAGGACAGAGCGTGTCAGGGGAGGCGGAGGTTGGCGTGCCTGGTCAGGTCGAGATTGAGGGGATACGAAATGAAGCCAAAGTAATTTGAGGCGGGTCGATGTGGAGAGGGCGGTGACTATTGCCTCGGGTGAAATGTACCCCGAATGTGGAATATCCAAAAGGCGAAGACTGACGAGGTGAGTGGCAGACAGAAGTAGTTTCGGTAAACCCGGAAATGGAATGCCTTCGAACCAGAGATGTTGCAGCCGTGGGGCGGATCCACCCAAGAACGAATCAGGAAAGACTGACGGCGTTTCATCATGGGACCTGAGCTGCAGACGTGTCAGCTCCGGGAATGGCTCCTGCATTGCTGCCAAAATTTGTTCCCAATCCGAACTTTTGAGGTTTGTGAGCTCGATATCATCCACACGATCGCTGCGCTCGAGTACAGCATGATGCTGTCCACGCTTTTTGCGCTTTCGTCGCAGTCAATGATAAGAGGCAATGCTGGCCAGACATCCAGCGTGTCCCTTGCTGGCGTTCTGTTTGAACAAAACAGTTGCAGATTGAGGCGACGTGGGGATCCAAAAACAACGCTTCGCCAACGCCGACACACATGCACCAGTGTCTGCCACGCCTCCATCCGTGCTATATCCACATAGAAACCAAATATATCCAGTAGGATATCATCAGGGAGCATGTCGATTGACATCACCTGGCCCACATACATCGAGTCAATAGCAGTCGTTGTGGGATGTTATGCAAAGGACGTACGTCGATATCGGTTGGTTGATTCTTGCAAGTCCAACGACGTGGATGGGGCTTTGACGTCAACGAGCCTTCCGAAGGGGGATCTATTGTGATCGATGGCCCGGGGGCGTGAAGGAAATGATGGGGGAGGGTGGTGCAGCCCGGGCGGGCTTGCGTGCAGGAGTATTATGGTAAGAGTGACTTGATGACGGGCACGCTTCCGAGCAGAGTAATTTGGGGTACCCACTGGCCCACCAGGTGACCAGGTCGTAACAACTCGTAAGTGGGTCATGTGCTGTCCTGGAGCGGCTGCCAGGGGCCCAGGGCCCAGGAGGAAATATACAATAACACTACCATGTACGACGCACAAGTGAACCATGGACCTTATGACGGCTGACATTAGATCACCTAATTTCAAATCTATTGCTACGGTTGGCTCCATTTCGACGTAACATAAAGTCATACAATCAGATAAAGGAATCCAAATCACAGCGATGCCGCTGATGCGGAGTAATGAGGGCAAAGGAAGATAGAGGGTGATAAGTAGACGACACAAACAAGGTGGAGCCCATTTATCACCGATAGAACCAAACCTTCTGTCCGTAAGAAACTGCTATAGGGTGACCGGTGGCCTGTCGCACGGCAACCACCTGCTGTATGCCCTTCTGGACAGGTCCCGATGGCTGGTCCTCCTCCAACAAAATATTCTGTAGGGTGGGCAACACTTCTGTCGCTCTGCCCCCAACGAGCTCTTGCAGGGCAGGCACGATACGTCCCGCAATGTGCTCAGACGGGTAGAGATTCTTCACATATGTAAATGAGTGTAACAGTTCCAGCTATAGCATGTCTCGACGTTGCCTTGCCAATGTTGTCGCCAACGTGGGTTCTCGTAGACGGAGGGGTCCAACAAAGTGAAGGGGAGGTAAACATGATAGACGAAACTCGCCAATCCAATTCCCTGCGTGGGATTTTCACCCTCAGTTCTCGTCATCGCCAGATGTCTCTAATAAGAGCTTGACCATAAGGACGCCGTCGTAAACCACATAGACAACATAGGCTTTTTTGAGTCGTTTCGAGATTGGTGTGCGATTGATAAATCGGGTGAATTGTGGTGTCTCGAATGTGATATCAAAGAACGTTACGAACAACCCCTTGAGTCGAGGGGCATCGATGCCGGTCAAGACAATCTCCAAGTATTCGCTGACCCCTCTGAAGTCAAAGTTTTTGAGAGCAGGAAGGACAGAGCGTGTCGGGGGAGGTGGACGTTGGTGTGCCTGGTCAGGTCGAGAATGAGGGAATTCAAATTGGAGCCAAAGTGATTCGAGGCGAGTCAATGTGGAGAGGGCAGTGACTATTGCCTCGGGTGAAATGTGTCCCTCATTCGGGATATATTCAAGGTGAAGAGTGACGAGGTGAGTGGCAGACAAAAGTAGTTTCGGTAAACCCGGAAATAGAATGCCTGTCAGCCGCAGGAACGCCAGACGTGGGGCAGATCCGCCGAAGAACGAATCGGGAAGGACTGGCACCGCTTCATAATCCGACCAGAGCGACAGATGTGTCAGCTTCGGGAATGGCTTCTGCATCGCTGCCGAAAGTTTTTGCAGATCTGACCTTTCGAGGTCTGTGAGGTCGATATAACGCACACGATCGCTGCGCTCGAGTACAGCAACAACGTTATCTATCCTTTTTGTTGTGTAGTTGCCATCGCAATGAATCCAAAGAGGCAAGGCCGGCCATACATCCAGTGTGTCCCTTGCTGGCGTTATTTCCGAGTCCGAACAAAGGAGACGCAAATTGAGGCGACGTGGTGATCCAAAAACAACCCATCGCCAACGCCGACACACGTGCACCAGTGACTGCCATCTCTCTATCCCTTCATCAATAATTTCATATTCTTCTTCCTGAAATAAATCAAATATTTTTAGTAGAACATCATCAGGGAGCATGTCGATTGACATCACCTGGCCCACATCGCGTCGAGTCAACAGCAGTCGTTGCATGATGTTGTGAAAAGGACGTACATCGGACATCTGTTGGTTTATTCTTGCCAGTCCAACGACGTGGATAAGTTTTTGACGTTAACGAGCCTTCCGAACGGGGATCTATTGAGATCGATGGCCCGGGGCGTAAATGAAATGATGGGGGACAGAGGGCAGTGCAGTGCAGGGTGAGTTGATGACAGGCAAGCTTCCGAGCAGGGCTATTTGGGATTTTAGTAAGTTGATCAACAGCGGGTGAATTTCCGATGAGGATTCAGCGTATTCAGCGCTTATTCAGCGATGGGGGTGACTTGGGAGGTGAGAAAAAACCAGTTGCTTGGAGTGGCCCGTGCCACAGCAACACTGTCTGTGACATGTGACCCTTCGGTCGACGCGTTCAAAACCTCACAATGTCCCTGCCCGATCATCGTCGTCAATGATCCATGCCTCTTCCTATAGTTTTGATACACCAATATCAGCAACTATGTGCACCTGGCGATGGGTGGACCCTCCTGTTATTGCGATGGAGCCGTTTCGACTGTCGAGCTTCCTCAGTGAGGAATGGCGTCCGCTGGAGCAATTGCTAGCCTGATCTTATACACATCGGGATCAACTTGGCATCTGCCACTGACCTCTGAAAACCCCGCAGGACGCATACTACCTTGGTAAGTTAACTGCAGCAGGGTTCTCCGAGCTCCGAAATGACCGACCGACGTCCTCGGCGACAACCCAGACATTCTCGACTCCCACATACAAGTACAATTAACGCCCATGCGCGCCATTCGCACTCCCCGATCCGCCGCCACCTCTCCAACGCAGACTTCCCTAAACCGAATAACATGCCTGCTGTTTCTCAACTCTCGGAGTGGCCGCTCAGAGCCTCAGAGCCCATCTCCGCCAGGCGCGAACTGCCAATGAATGACCGGAACTTGAACTCGGATGCCAGTCCGTTCCTCTTTTTGCTCTCGTTCTGCTCTTATTCTCATCCAAGTAGTACTATATCGTCCACAGTCCCCATCAATCACCCCTCATACTTCGCACCCACCCCTTAGAACGCCTCCCTCACTCACGCACGCACCTCCGCGATCTCCCCCGCCGAACGGGCCAGATATCTCTGAGGATTCTGAGCCCGCAGAAGAGACCTCCAAGGTTTGCAACGCCGTTTTTGGTCTCATGCAGGGGAAGACTTGCAGGTTTTCTAGACAAGGGTTCCGGCGAATTAAAGCCAGCCAGATGGTGCCCAAAAGACCTTGGAGGCCCTCGAAGATGTATAAAGTAAAGAACGAGTTGCATCAGTACAGGCGCGAGTGTCTTGAGCTCGAATAAAGGACAATCGTCCGTGTTCCAACTTTTTTACCCTTTTATGTTCATCCATCCACCCTCCCCCCTTACTGTTTCTCTTCGATCGTTAGGGGTCCGAACAGTGTCTGAACAATACCACACTCCCGTTATGGATTGTGGGGAAGCTCTCTCTCTCAACTCTTTCGTACTTTCACCCTAGTCCAGTTGCCTTCGTTCCGAAATCGTATTGACGGATGTGAATAAATGGGCGTTTCTCGATTCAGTGAATCCACTCCCCATTCAGGTTGCTCTGCCGTTGTAAGTATCCCTTCTGCGCTGCGTGTGGAACGGAACGGATCTCGTGTTTCGGACTTCCGAGATCACGGGATCGGACACCCTCACGTCAGAAGAGTTCAGTCTCCGACCCGACCCCTCCTTCTTCTCTCTCTTCCCATCCTCTTCTCTGCGCCCCGTTCTCCCGAACGCATCGCTTATCACCCCACTCCCATCCCGGACGACTTACTCAAACTCTTGCAGCACCCACTACCTTCACCGTAACTCACTTGCCCCGTAATCGCACCACCCCTCCTCTTTTCCCGTCCATTATAATGGTCGTCATCTCACTGACCCGCATATGATTCACGCCTGTAGCATCTAGAACTCACCAAACCTCTCTACGTGCGTGCCGTGCTCTCATCTATGCCACTGACGACCGAAGAGCTTGAAGCAGGCACTGCCCAAAGCAGACCAATCCGCCACGGATGATGCAGATGAGAATCCACTGGCGGTTCTCTTGTCGACTATCGCCACTGCTGTACCTGGATTCTGGCTGATCGTACCGAGGAATCACGTCGGGTGATCACTGATCGAGACCCTGGCACCTATAATTAACCGACCTACCTCCTCGATATGGCAGTCGGTGGGGTGTTTTTACAAGTTCAGGTTCAACACTCGGAGTTTTCTTCAAACAACGTGCTCGAGAAGGCCTACCTGTATCGCGAGGAGGTCGGCTATTCGGGTGATTTTGTGCTTGCATGAGGGTGTCCCGGTGTCCGTCATAACCTCTCCAATCCCCATCTTCCTCTGTGCTACCTAGCCAGGCTTTGTTCTGTCTTGTAATAGTTTGTTGAATATGTATTACAGGCACAGGGCATTTTTATTTTCCATCATACACTTGACGCCGCGTGTAGAGTTGTTCAAGTCCAACTTTTATGGTAGAGTTGTGCGCGCAAGACCAGATGTTGATTGATGATCGGCGGTGCAAGTCTAGCACGGTAACTGTCGGGTGAGGCAAGAACAGAAACAGGGCTTGTGATGGCAGATGTCTCAAGTCGAATCGAATGGCAACGTTGTCTGCAGTGCTGCTGCGGTCTTGGGCCCACTAGCTCGAGTTTCAGATGGCGACGATAATCGATGATCGACGATCCCTAGCGCGGAGGGGTGTCCAACGACCATGTGCTGTCCGGCTCCTGGAGCAGCAGCCAGGAAGAATTACGATGACACCACCATGTGCGAAGCACAGGTTAACCATGGACCTCACGACTACCTAATTTCAATCTACTGCTACAGTCGCATCCATGCAAGTCGTACAATCAGATAAAGGGGACAAAATCACGGTGATGCGATGGAACGAGCGCAAAGGAAAATAGAGGGTGGTATGTAGACGATACAAAAAGTCAATAGGACCCAGGGCGGCCCTTTACCGTTATCGAAACAACCTGTCCGTAAGAAACTGCTATAGGGTGACCGATGGCCTGTCGCACGGAAACGATCTGCTGAATGCCCTCCTGGACAGGTCCCGATGGTTGGTGCTCATTCAACAAGATGTTCTGCAGAGCGGGCAACACTTCTGTCGTTCTGCCCCCAACGAGCTCTTGCAGGGCAGGCACGATACGTCGCGCAATGTGCTCAGATAGGTGGAGGTTCTTCACAGATGTAAATGGGTGTAACAGTTCCAGCCATAGTGCGCTTTCGATGTTGCCTTGCCAATGTTGTCGCCAATATGGGCTCTCGTGGATGTAGAGGTACTCCAAAGTGGGAAGGGGAGGTAAGCATGAGGTACAGACCTGCTGCATAGACGAAACTTGCCAATCCAACTCTCTGCATGGGATATTCACCTCAACGTCTTTGCCGGATGTCTGTGAAAGGAGCATGACTGTAGCGGCGTTATCGTTAAAGGTAACCCAGGCCATTTCAAGTGGCTTCAACATTGGTGTGCAACCGATAAATTGGGTGAATTGCGGTGTGTCGAATACGATATCATTGAAGAATGTTATAAAAAACTGATGGAGTCTAGGTGCATCTATGCGGGCCACGACGACCTCCAAGTATTCGCTGACCCCTTTGAACCAAAAAAGTGTGAGAGCGGGGAGGACAGAGCGTGTCGGGGGAGGCGGAGGTTGGCGTGACTGGTCAGGTCGAGATTGACTCGGAGGGGATACGAAATGAAGCGTAAGTGAGTTGAGGCGGGTCAATGTGGAGAGGGCAGTGGCCATTGCGTCGGATGAAAAGTATCCGGAATAAGGGATATCATAAAGGGAAAGACTGACGAGGTGAGTGGCGGACAAAAGTAGTGTCGGTAAACCCGGAAATGGAATGCGATTCAACTCGAGATATTCCAAACGTGGGACAGATCCACCCAAGAACGAATCGGGAAGGATTGACACCGTTTCATCACCATTCGGCCAGAGGTGCAGATGTGTCAGCTCCGGGAATGGTTCCTGCATCGCTGCCAAGATTTCTTCCAAACTCCAACTTTCGATCCTCTCGAGGTTGATATGAAACACACGATCGCTGCGCTTGAGTACAGCAATGATGTTGTCTACGCCTTTTGTTGATCCATTGCACCGAATGGAAAGAGGCAAGGCTGGCCAGACATCCAGTATGTCCCTTGCTGGCGTTTTGTTTGAACAAAACAGTCGTAGATTGAGGCGACGTGGAGATCCAAAAGCAACGCTTCGCCAACGCTGACACACGTGCACCAGAGTCTGCCATTCCTCTATCCATCGTCTTGCATTGACATAGAAATCAAATATATCCAGTAGGATATCATCAGGGAGCATGTCGATTGACATCACCTGCCCACATCGCATCGAGTCTATAGCAGTCGTTGCGGGATGTTATGCAAAGGACGTACGTCGATATCTCTTGGTTGATTCTTGCAAGTCCAACGACGTGGATGAGGTTTTGACGTCAACGAGCCTTCCGAACGGGGATCGATGGCCCGGGGCATGAAGGAAATGATGGGGGGGCAGAGGGCGGTGCAGCCCGTGCAGGAGTATGGTAGGGTGACGATGACAGGCGAACTTCCGAGCAGGGTTATTTGGTATTTTAGTAAGTTGATCAACACAGCGGATGAATTTCGATGAATTTCCGATGGGGTGAAGAGAGAACCAGTTGCCTGGACGTTGCCGTGCCACAGTCAAAACCTCACATGCCTCACATCCCCGCCAGATCATCGTCGCCATGCCTTTTTGATACACCAAGAGCTTCCTCAGTGACTCGGAGAATGGTGTCCGCTGTAGCGATTGTTTGCCTGATCTTATTCACTTCGCCGGGAGCAAACTTGGCATCTGCCACTGACCTTTGAAAGTCTCGCAGCACGCACACCACCCTGGTAAGTCAACTGCGGCAGGGTTCTCCAAGCTCCAAAATGACCGACCGACATCATCGGCGTCAATCATCCAACAACCCAGACACTCTCGAGTCTGGACTCCCTACAAGTAACGTCGCCTGTGCGCGCTATCATCCGCAATCCCCCGACTCTGCCACCGCCTCTGCAGCGCAGACAGCGGCAGACTTAAACCGAATAACGAACTCGCTGCCTCTCAACTCTTCGGAGTGGCTGCTCAGCGCTCGGCGCTCAGCTCTCAGAGGTTCCCCGCCAGGTGCGAACTGCCGGTGAATGGACCGGAACTCGGATGCCAGTCCGTTCCCCTTTCCGTTCTCGTTCTGCTCTCATTCTCATTCACGTAATATCGTCTGCAGTCCCCATCAATCATCCTTCAGATATCGTACCCACCAGTTAGAACATCGCCCTCACTCACGCTCCCATTTTCGCGATCTTCTCTGCCCAATGGGCCAGATATCTATGCGAATTCGGAGCCCGCAGAAGAGACCTCCGAGGTTCACGACGCCGTTTTTGGTCTCGTGCAGGAAAAGACTTGCTGATCTTCTAGGCAAGAGTTCCGGGTGATTAAAACCTACTAGGTGGTGCCCAAAAGATCTTGGAGGCCCTCAAAGACGTATAAAGTAAAGAACGAACGAACGACGTGCATGATCAGTACAGTACTGACAAGCGCGAGTGTCTTGAGACTCGAATAAAAGGTCAGTCATCTGTTCCGACTTCTTTACTCTTTTCATGTCCATGGGTCCACCGGCCGTTCTCAACTTCTCCTTACTCCTTCTCTCTGATCGTCAGGGGTTCGAACAATGCCACGTTCCTGTTGTGGATCGTGGGGTAGCCATCTTCAAGTCGACTCTTTCGTACATGATCTCTCACTAACCCACATATCATTCACGCCTGCAGCGTCTAGAACTCACCAAACCTCTCTATGCACGCCGGCGTGCTCTCATCCAGCCACTGATAAACCCAGCACTGAAGAGCTCGAAGTAGGCACTGCGCAGTCCACCAAGGACTATCCGGACAAGAATGCGCTGGCCGTTCCCTCGTCGACCATCGCCACCACTGTACCTGGATTCTGGCTGATCGCACCGAGGAATCACGTTGGTTTATCAGAGCTGATCACCAATCGAGACGCTGGTGCCTGTAATCAACCCACCTACCTCCTCGATACGGAGGTCGGTGGGGCGTTTACAAGTCCAGGTTCAAGCTCATCTTTGAGTTTTCATGAAACGAATATTTTGAAATGACATGCCCGAGAATGTACCGGGAGGTCAGGTATTCGGGTGATTTTGTGCTTACATGCGAGCGTCCACCATAGCCTCTCTAATGATCCCCATCTTCCTCTGTACTACCTATCCGGGCTTTCCTCTGTCTTTTGATAGTTTGTTGAATATGTATTGCGGGCACGCGGTATTTTTATCTTCACTCATACACTTGAGGCGCGTAGGTTCACGCGTTCACGCGTTCACGTTTCAGGCTATGATTCAACCCGAGTATTTCCAACTGGGAATTTAAATGAGACGCTCGCGCTAGAATCAGATTGCCAAAACCCAAGCGTCGGTGCATCAGTTCAACTTTCACAATAGCTTTGATCGATGAAAGTCTGGTTGCACTGTAACTGCACCGGGAAGGGGACACATTACAAATTCCATGATGCGGTGATGGGAGAGGAGACGATTAACTTAGGAGTCCTGCCGTTCGAGTGAGGCGAGAACGAAAGCAGGGCTCGTGATGGCAGGTGTCTCAAGTCGAATCAAAATGACAAACGGTGGTATTATAGTGCCCTTGCAGTCTTGCCCCACCAGCTCGAGTATCAGACGACGACGATGATTGCCAGCACGCAGGGGTGTCCACCGGCCCATCAAGTCGTAAATGGATGCACTGTCCTTGAGCGGCGGTCAGGAAGAAACATATGATGACGCCGCCACCCTGTGCAACTGGAAAGCACAGGTGAACGGTCACGGTGGACCTCATGATGGTTGAACCGACAGCCAGTCATTTAGGTCAAAGATCACTTAATTTAATTTCAAATCTATTGTCAATTTGCCTCCATTCGACGCAACATGCAAGTCATACGAGGACACAAAATCACGGTGATGCGAAGGAATGAGGGCAAAGGAAAACAGAGAATGGTAAGTACTGTAGACGATACAAAACGTTAATGGGACCGAAGGCGGAGACAATCTATCAATCATCGAAACTCCTGTCCATAAGAAACTGCTATAGGGTGACCGGTGGCCTGTCGCACGGCTGAATCCCCTCCTGGACGCGGCCCGGTGGCTGGCCCTCCAAGAAAATATTCTGTAGGGCAGGTAGCACTTCTGTCGCTCTGCGCCCAACCGCCCCAACGAGGTCTTGCAGGGCTGGCACGATACACTGCGCAATGTCCTCGGATAGGTATAGGTTCTTCACATATGTAAATGGTTGTAATAGTTCCAGCCAAAGTGCGTTCTCGATGTTGTCCTGCCAATGTTGTTGCCAATGTGGGTTCTCGTAGATGTAGAGGTGCTCCAAAGTGGGAAGGGGAGGTAAGCATGAGGTACAGACCTGCTGCATAGACGAAACTTGCCAATCCAACTCCCTGCATGGGATTCTCACGTCGAGTCCTTCGTCATCTTTCTGTGATGAGAGCTTGACTGTAGCGGCGCCAACGTCAAAGGCAACACGGGCTCTATTGAGTGGCTTCAACGTCGGTGTGCGACTGATAAATTGGATCAATTGTGGTGTGTTGAAGACGATATCATTGAAGAAGGTTATATACAAGTTGCTGAGTCTCGGGGCATCGATGTGGGCCACGACAACCTCTAAGTATTCACTGACCCCTTTGAACGAAAAATATGTGAGAGCGGGGAGGACAGAGAGTGACGGGGGAGGCAGTGCAGAGTCAGGTCGAGATTGAGGGGATTTGAAATAAAGCCAAAGTTTACTGAGGCGGGCCAATGTGGAGAGGGCAGTGACTATCGTGTCGGGTGAAAAGTAACCGGAATGAGGAATATATTGAAGACGAAGAGTGACGAGGTGAGTGGCAGACAAAACTAGCTTCGGTAAACCCGGAAATGAAATGCCACGAGGGGCAGATCCACCCAAGAACGAATCGGGAAAGACTGACTCCGTTTCATCCTTTGATGGTTTTGACGTGAGCCGCAGATGTGTCAGCTCCGGGAATGGCACCTGCATCGCTGCCGAAATTTGTTCCAAATCCGAACTTTTGAATTTTCTGAGGGTGATATTACACACACGATCGCTGCGCTCGAGTGCAGCGACGATGTTATCCATGCTTTCTGCTGTTTCGTGGCAGTTAATGAAAAGAGGCAAGGCTGGCCAGACATCCAGCATGTCCCTTACTGGTGTTTTGTTCGAACAAAAGAGTCGCAGATTGAGGTAACGTGGTGACCCAAAAACAACGATTCGCCAACGCCGACAGGTGTGGACCAGTGACTGCCACGCCTCTATCATCATCCTTTTTTTGTTTAAAATTAACGAATCGTCTTCCGCACAGAAATCAAATATTGCTAGTAGGACATCATCAGGGAGCATGTCAATTGACATCACCTGGCCCACATCACATCGAGTCAATAACAGTCGTTGAGGGATGTTGTGCAAAGGACGTACGTCGATATCGGTTGGTTGATTCTTCCCAGCCCAACGAGGATGAGTTTTTGACGTCCAGGGGCCTTTCGAACAGGAATCTATTGGGATCGATGACCCGGGGCGCGAAGGAAATGGCGGGGGGCAGAGGGCGGTGTTGCTTGTGCAGGAGTATGGTAGGGTAGGGTCACCGTCACTAGGGTGACTTGGGGTTTTACAATCCAGCGGGTGAATTTCCGATAAGGAATCAGCGATTAATCAGTGTTGGCGTTGGGGAAGAAAAACTAGTTGCGATGCCCAAAGCCTATTACAGTACTGTACACGGGCCCATGTACGCACGTGGTCGTGCTCTGCCCCTTCCGTTACAGAAGCGCCCAGTTAGCGCCCTCGACGCGTTCAAAACTTCAAACCCTCTCCTCACTACGTTGGCCTGCCCGATTATCGTCGTCATTCGTCAATGATCCATGCCTCGTCCTCATATTTTTGATCAGCAATGTCAGCAAACCCTTACGCACCATGTGCAGTGCACCTGGGGATGGATGAACTGGTCCTTCCTGCTATCGCGATGGAGACGTTTCGACTGTCGAGCTTCCTCCGCGAGGAATGCTGTCCGCTGGAGCAATTACAAGTAGCCTGATCTTATTCACTTCTGGAGAAACTTGGCATCTCCCACTGACCTTTGAAAGCCTCGCAGCACACACGCCACCTTGGTACTGTAACTTGAAGTTAACTGCGGCAGGGTTCTCCGAGCTCCGAAATGACCGACCGACATCCTCGGTGTCGATCATCCAACAACCCAGACACTCTCGACTCCCACATACAAGTACAAGTATTGCAGCCTATGCACACTCCCTGACTCCACCACCATCTCTTCAGCGGCGGACCAGCGCAGACTTCCATAAACCGAATAACACACCCGCTGTCTCTCAACTCCTTGGAGTGGCTGCTCAGCGCTCAGTGCTCAACGCTCAGAGCCCATCCCTGCCAGGTGCGAACCGCCAATGAACGAACCGGAACTCTGATGCCATCCGTTCTCCCTTCAGTTCTCATTCTTCTCTCATTCTCACCCGAGTAATATCGTCCACGGCCCCCATCATTCATCCCTCGGACATCGCACCTACCCCTTAGAACACCGCCCTCACTCACGCTCCCATCTCCGCGATCTCCCCCGCCCAATGGGTCGGATATCTCTGAGGATTCTGAGCCCGCAGAAGAGACCTCCAAGGTTCGTTTTTGATCTCGTGCAGGCGAAGACTTGCTGGTCTTCTACGCCAGCGTCCCGGCTAATTAAAGGTCACCAGATGGTGCCCAAAAGTCTATGGAGGCCCTCAGAGGCGTATAAGACGAGTTGCAGAATCAGTAATGACAAGCGCGTGTGTCTCGAGAGCCTGAATAAAGGTCTGTTTCGGCTTTTTTACTCTTCCATGTCCGTCCGTCCACCAACAGTTTCCTCTTACTCTTTCTCCCCGATCATCAGGGGTCCGAACAATGCCACGCTCCTGTTGTGGATCGTGGGGCGGCTCTCTCTACTCTTTCGTACATTGACCAACCCAATCGCCGTCGATCCGAGATCGAGATTGAATAATTGTGCGTTTCTCGATCTAGCGGATTCACTCCTGATTCAGAATGCTCTTCCGTAATTCATCTGCCCCGTAATCGCACTCCCTTTCTTTTCCGTCCATTTTTTGTCACTTCTTGATCTCTCACTGACCTGCATATCATTCATGCCTGCGGCATCTAGGAGTCGCCAAAACCTCTCTATGCGCGGCAATGTGCCCTCATCCATGCCACTGATGAGCTCACCACTGAAGAGCTCGAAGCAGGCACTGCCCAATCCGGCAAGGACGATGCGGACGAGAATCTGCTGGCCGTTCCATCGCCACTGCTGTACCTGGATTCTGGCTGGTCGCACTGAGGAATCGCGTCGGTTTATCAGAACTGATCACCGATCGAGACACTGGCATCTGTAGTCAACCCACCTACCTCCTCTATACGGCGGTCAGTGGGGTGTTTACAAGCCCAGGTTTAAGCTCATCTTTGAGTTTTCATGAAACGAATATTTTGAAATGACGTGCTCAAGAATGTACCGGGAGGTCAGCTATTCGGGTGATTTTGTGCTCACATGCGAGTGTCCGCCATAACCTCTCTAATGATCTCCATCTTCATCTGTACGACCTATCCAGGCTTTCCTCTATCTTGTAATAGTTTGTTGAATATGTGTTGCGGGCATGCGGTATTTTTATTTTCACTCATACACTTGACGTACGTAGAGTTCACACGTTCACGTTCGAGGCTATGATTCAACCCGAGTATTGCCAACGGGGAATTTACTGTAAATGAGACGCTCGCGCTGGAATCAGATTTCCAAAACCCCAGCGTCGGAGCATCAGTTCAACTTTCACAGTAGACTTTGATCGATGATCGGTGGTGCAAGTCTGGTCGCACTGTAGGAACTGCACTGGCAGAAGAGGACACATTACAATTTACAAATTCCATGATGCGATCCCCCAAGCTTGCCCCCACCAGCTCGAGTATCAGACAGCGACGATGATCGCCAGCAAGCAGGGGTGTCCACGGCCAATGTGCTGTCCTTGAGTGGTAGATGGTTGAACCAACAGCCAGTCATTTAGGTCAGGACCGCACCTAATTTCAAGTCTATTGCCACGGTTGCCTCCATTCGACGTAACATGCAAGTCATACAACCAGATAAAGGAGAACAATCACGGTGATGCGAAGGAACGAGGAAAGAAAGTAGAGGGTGGTAAGTAGACAACAATGGGACCCAAGGCGGAGGCCATTTATCAATCATCAAAACACCTGTCCGTAAGAAACTGCTATAGGATGACCGGTGGCCTGTCGCACGACAACAACCTTCTAAATCCCCTCCTGGACAGGTCCCGATTTATGGCGCTCCTCCAGGAAAATATTCTGTAAGGTGGGCAACACTTCTGTCGCACTGCCCCCAACGAGCTCTTGCAGGGCAGGCACGATACGTCGCGCAATGTGCTCGGATAGGTAGAGATTCTTCACAGATGTAAATGCGTGTAGTAGTTCCAGCCACAACGTGTTCTCGATGTTGCCTTGCCAATGTTGTCGCCAAGTCGGGTACTTGTAGATGTAGAGGTTCTCCAAAGTGGGAAGGGTAGGTAAGCATGAGGTACAGACCTGTCCCATGGATGAAACTTGCCGATCCGACTCTCTGCATGGGATTGTCACCTCGAGTACTTCGTCTTCGTCGCCAGATGTCTGTGTTAAGAGCCTGACCGTAGCGGCGTCAGACCCAAAGATAACACGGGCTTTTTCGAGTGGCTTCAAAATTGGTGTGCGACTGATAAATTGCATCAATAGTGGTGTGTCGAATACGATTTGGCTGAAGAAGGTTATATACAACCTGTTGAGTCGAGGGGCATCGATGCAGGCCACGACGATCTCCAAGTATTTGCTGACCCCTTTGAACCAAAATTGTCTAAGAGCGGGGAGGACAGAGCGTGTCGAGGGAGGAGGACGTTGGCGGGCAGGGTCAGGGTGAGATTGAGGGGATTCGAAGAGAAGCCAAAGCGTTTCGAGGCGAGTCAATGTGGAGAGGGCGGTGGTTATTGCCTCGGGTGAGAAGTACCCCAAATGAGGAATATCTTCAAGTTGAAGAGTGCGGAGGAGAGTGGCAGACAAAAGTAGTTTTGGTAAACCCGGAAATGGAATACGATCCAACGAGATATATTCGAGGCGTGGGGCAGATCCACCCAAGAACGAATCAAGGAAGACTGACATGGATTCACCATTCGACCAGAGCTGCAGATCTGTCAGCTCCGGGAATGGCACCTGCATAGCTGCCGAAATGTTTTCTAAATTCGACCTTTTGAGGATGATTTGACAGACACGATCGCTGCGCTCGAGCACAGCAATGATGTTATCCGCGCTTTCTGCTGTTTTGTTGCAGTCAATGGAAAGAGGCAAGGCTGGCCAAACATCTAGCATATCCCTGGCCGGCGTCTTGTCCGTACAAAGGAGACCCAGATTGAGGCGACGTGGTGATCCAAAAACAAGGGTTCGCCAACGCCGACACACGTGCACCAGGGTCTGCCACTCCTCTATCCATGGTCCTTCATCCATATAGAAACCAAATACATACAGTAGGGTATCATCAGGGAGCATGTCGATTGACATCACCTCGCTTACATCGCATCGAGTCAATAACAGTCGTCGCATGATGTTGTGCAAAGGACGTACATCGACATGATCGGTTGGTTTAATTCTTGCCAGTCCAACACCGTGGATGAGTTTTTGACGTCAAGGAGCCTTCCTAACGGAAATTTATTGGGATCGATGACCCGGGGCGTGAAGGAAATGGTGGGGGGCGGAGGGCGGTGTAGCCCGTGCAGGAGTATGGTAGAGTGATTGACTTGATGCAGTGACAGGCACGCTTCCGAGCAGGGTTATCTGGTTTCGCAAGTTGATCAATTCAGCGGGTGAATTTCCGAGGGATTCAGCGTTGATGAGGGAAGAAAACCAGTTGCCTTGAGCTTGCAAATATACAGTACGAACGCTTGTACGAACGATGTCCAGAGCATATTACGTACAGTACACAGTCCTAAGCACGTGGCTGTGCCACTGGCGCCCCAGTACTGTACTCTAGCGTCCGCGACGCGTTCAAAACCTCACAAAGTTGGCCCCGCCCGACTATCGTCATCATTGATCCATTCCTCTTGCTCTTCCTCGTGTTTTTATACAGCAATGTCAGCAAACCCTTACGTGCTATGTCCAGTGCACCTGACGATGGCTGAACTCTCCGGTAATTGCGATAGGGACGTTTTGTCGATAGGAGAGCATGCCACTCAGAGTCGCTCCGACTGCAACCAACGGTTTGTGGGGTCAAGGTACGTCTGCTGGTCGCACTATTTCACACTAAACAGACCATGTTACCCTCCACACCCGGGGGTGGGAGCAGCACTACAACAAGGTACTCAAGACGAGCCGGTTCCTACAGTATCAATCAACTGAGATTCGGCATGGATGCCACGCTGATCGATGGCGGGGTAGTCACGTACGGGAGGGAACTACTACAACGTGCAGGATATGAGTGGGTCCTCAAAGATGCGGCCATGCTGTTCATCACCGGTCTGTTGCGAGTGGTGGGTCCGGTGGGATTGTGGTCTGGCGACGGTGCTTGCGTGAAATGCGGTGCTGTAGGTGCCCCTTTTGGGGGGAAATTAGAAGTAGGAGCGGTGGTGCGGCGACAACGACGACAGGCGTGTATGAAAGGCGTTTCAAGCAGGAGCGAGCTCGCTAGCCCAGCGTCAAGGGAAATCATACGGGATCGAGAGCAATAGGTGGGTACTGGATCAGGGGCAACCATGCGGAGACGGCCTGTGTGGCACAGGTACGCGTTGAAAGTTGACTCTGGCGATCATGGGCGGGAAGGGGTTGATTGGAGTTTGGAGTATGTGTGAGGAGTGCGTGATAAGTGAAATCGTGAGAAGGTAGAGTATGGCCCGCCCAAAGACAAAAACGAGGACGAATGCGAGCCGGGGCTGCAGTGAAGTACATCGAAGGAGGGTACTTAGGTAGGCGCGTGCCTCGCGTCGGCATGGATGGATACAGGGCTCGGAATGGCAGATGACTTGACAAAGGACTGTAGTGCTGCTGCCGGCAGTCTTGCCCTCGACAGCTCGAGTTTCAGATGGCGACGATGATTGCTAGCACGCAAGGGCGTCCACCGGCTCACCAGGTCGTAAGTGGGCTGTGCGCTCCTGGAGCGGCAGCCACGAAGAAATATGTGATGATACCACCACGTGCGAAGCGCCGGCCTAATTTCAAATCTATTGCTACAGTTGCCTCCATTCGACGCAACATGCAAGTCATACAATCAGATAAAGGAGATAAAATCACAGCGATACGAAGGAACGAGGGCAAGGGAAAATAGAGGTTGAGGTAAGTAGACGGCACAAAACGTCGAGAAGACCCAAGGCGGAGCCATTTATCAATCATCACCAAACCTCCTGTCCGTAAGAAACTGCTATAGGGTGACCTGTAGCCTGTCGCACGGCAACAACCTCCTGAATGCCCTCCTGGACAGGTTCCAACGGCTGACCTTCCAAGAAAATATTCTGTAGGGCGGGCAACACTACTGTCGCTCTGCCTCCAACGAGCTCTTGCAAGGCGGGCACGATACGTCGTGCAATGTGCTCGGATAGGTAGAGGTTCTTCACGGATGTAAATGGGTGTAACAGCTCCAGCCATAGTGCGTTCTCGATGTTGCCTTGCCAATGTTGCCAACGTGGGTTCTCGCGGATGTAGAGGTTCTCCAAAGTCGGAAGGGGAGGTAAGCATGAGGTACAGACCTGTTCTATAGACGAAACTTGCCAATCCAACTCCTCGCATGGGATTCTCACATCGAGTCCTTCGTAGTTAAATTTCTGTGCCGAGAGCCAGACCGTAGCCAAGGCATTCTCAAAGGTAACAGTGGCTTTTTCGAGCTTGGTGTGCGACTGATAAATTGGCTGAATTGTGGTGTGTCGAACACGATTTGATTGAAGAAGGTTATATGCAACTTGCCGAGTTGAGGGGCATCGATACGGGCCACGACGTTCTCCAAGTAATCGCTGACCCCTCTGAACCAAAACTGTGTGAGAGCGGGGAGGACAGTGCGTGTTTGGGGAGGTGGACGTTGGCGTGACGGGTCAGGGCGAGATTGAGGGGAGTCGAAAAGAAGCCAAAGGGTTTTGAGGCGGGTCAATGTGGAGAGGGCAGTGACTATTGCCTCGGGTGAAAAGTACCCCGAATGAGGAATATCTTCAAGTCGAAGAATGTCGAGGTGAGTGGCAGACAAAAGTAGTTTCGGTAAACCCGGAATTGGAATGCCCACGAACCAGAGATCTTCCAAACGTGGGGCAGATCCACCCAAGAACGAATCGGGAAAGACTGACACCGTTTCATCATCCCGCGGCCAGAGTGTCAGATGTCTCAGCTCCGGGAATGGCTTCTGCATCGCTGCCGAAATCTTATCCAAATCCGAACCTGCGAGGTCTCTGAGGTTGATATCACACACGCGATCACTGCACTCGAGTACAGCAACGATGTTATCCACGTTTTCTATTGGGTAGGTGCCATTGCAATCGATGAAAAGGGGCAAGGCTGGCCAGACATCCAGTGTGTCCCTTGCTGGCGTTTTGTTTGAACAAATGAGTCGCAGATTGAGGCGACGTGGTGATCCGAAAACAAGGGTTCGCCAACGCCGACAAACGTGCGCCAGTGACTGCCACTCCTCTATTGCTTTTTTTGAAGGAAAATTGAATTCTTTTGCGAAGAAATCAAATATTTCCAGTAGGACATCATCGGGGAGCATGTCGGTCGACATCACCTGGTCACATTGCATCGAGTCAATAGCAGTCGTTGTGGGATGTTGTGCAAAGGACCTACGTCGATATCGGTTGGTTGATTCTTGCCAGTCCAACGACGTAGATGAGCTTTTGACGTCAAAGAGCCTTCCAACGGGATTATATTGTGATCGATGACCTGAGGCGTGAAAGAAAGGAAAGAAATGACGTGACCGGGGGCGGTGCAGCCCTTGTAGAAGTATGGTAGGGTGAGAACGCTTCCGAGCAGGGTTATTTGGGGTTTTCGCAAGCTGATCAATGCAACGGTTGTCGGAACAAACCGGTTCCGCTGTTCCAGCAGCGGTGCTACCACACCGCGTCTCTGATAAAGACAATTTAGTTTAGTTCTCCTTCATATTAGTTTAATTAGAAAATCTTTCTCATTTGATCGTTCATATCAGTAAATCACTGAGCAATATGTTGCCAGTGTTACACACCCGTTTACCAGTTTATTTTTACTTCACTCTACAGTATTTAAGGACGCGTTCATCGCCCACATCACTTCAGAGTGTCTTATCATCTCTGAAGTGAGTATTCTACGCTCTACATTCGTATTACTATAGCTAACGCGTACTCGCCATTGGTACTCGCAGCTCACGCGCGCTGCTTAGGTAAATACTTACCGGATATAGAGTGTCTTATCATCTCTGAACTCACGCGCGCTGCTTAGATCAGTGCTCTAAACCCTGCGCTGCTCAACAACGGTGCCAACGGATGAATTTCCGATGGATTCAGCGCAACGAAAGGTGAAAAAAACCAGTTCCCTGGAGGTTGCAAATATACAGTACGATACCTAAAGCCTATTACACAGCCCTAAGGCCACGTGCCGCTCTGCCCAGTAGCACCCTTGGCGCGTTCAAAACCTCACAACGTTGGCCCCGCCCAATTATCGTCCCCAATGATCCATGCCCTCTTCCACAAATCACGGTGATGCGAAGGAACGAGGGCAAAGGAAAACAGAGGGTGGTAAGTAGACGACACAAAACATCAATGGGACCCAAGGCGGCCATTTACCAATATCGAAACTCCTGTCCGTAAGAAACTGCTATGGGTTGACCGGTGGCCTGTCGCACGGAAACGATCTACTGAATGCCCTCCTCGACAGGTCCCGATTGCTGGCGCTCCTCCAACAAAGTATTCTGTAGGGCGGGCAAACACTTCTGTCGCTCTGCCCCCTACCAGCTCGTGCAGGGCAGGTACGATACGTTTCGCAATGTGCTCGGACAGGTAGAGATTCTTCACGTATGTAAATGGGTATAACAGTTCCGGCCATAGCGCGTTCTCGACGTTGCCTTGCCAATGTTGTCGCCAACGTGGGTTCTCGAAGATGGAGAGGTGCCCCAAAGTGGGAAGGGGAAGTAAGCATGAGGTACAGACCTGCTCCATAGACGGAACTTGCCAATCCAACTCCCTGTACGGGATTTTCACCCTGAGTTCTCGTCTTCGCCGGATGTCTCTGATAAGACGTTGACCATGGCGGCGCTACCCCCAAAGGTAACATTGGCTTTTTCGAGTAGCTCCGACATTGGTGTGCGACTGAAGAATCGGGTGAATTGCGGTGTGTCGTCGAATACGATATCAAAGAATATTATGTTCAACTTCTTGAGTCGAGGGGCATCGATGTGGGCCACTATGTCCTCAAAGTATTTGCTGACCCCTTTGAACCAAAAATATGTGAGAGCGGGGAGGACAGAGCGTGTCGGGGGAGGCGGAGGTTGGCGTGCCTGGTCAGGTCGAGATTGAGGGGATTCGAAAATAAGCCAAAATGATTCGAGGCGGGTCAATGTGGAGAGGGCGGTGACTATTGCCTCGGGTGAAAAGTACCCCGGATTTGGAATATCCAAAAGGCGAAGAGTAACGAGGTGAGTGGCAGACAAAAGTAGGTTCGGTAAACCCGGAAATGGAATGCCGTCCAACGAGAGATGTTCCAGACGAGGGGCGGATCCACCCAAGAACGAATCGGGAAGGACTGACACTGTTTCACCATTCGACATGAGCGCCACATTTGTCAGCTCCGGGAATGGCGCCTGCATTGCTGCCAAAACAATTTCCAAATCCGAACTTTTGAAGTTTGTGAGGTCGATATAACGCACACGATCTCTGCGCTCGAGCACAGCGACGATGCCATCCACGCTTTTTGCTGTTTCGTCGCACTCGATGAAAAGAGGGAAGGCCGGCCAGACATCTAGCATGTCCCTTGCTGGCGTTTTGTTTGAACAAAGGAGACCCAGATCGAGGCGACGTGGTGATCCAAAAACAACGCTTCGCCAACGCCGACACACGTGCACCAGTAACTGCCATCCCTCTACCTCTTCTTTAGTAGATTCAGGTTCTTTTCTCGCAAAGAGATCAAATATTTCTAGTAGGACATCATCAGCCTGGGAGCATGTCGATTGGAACCACCTGGCCTACATTGCATCGAGTTCAGTCCGCAGTCATTGCGCAAACTTGAAGGACGTACCTCGATATCGGTTGGTTGATTTCTCACCATGCGTGAAGAAAATGATGGGGGGCGGAGGGCTGCGTCGGAGTATGGTAGGGAGACTTGAGGACGGGAACGCTTCTGCGCGGGGCTATTCGGGATTTTGTTAGTTGATCAATGCATCGGGTGAATTTCCTTGACATACGGCTGAGAGCTCATCGATGGGGATTCGACGCCGGAGGGTGAAGGAAACCTGGTTGTCCTGGCAGGTTTATACGCCCACAGTACACAGCCTTACGTGCTCTGCCTTTCCCACTTCGCCGTTAGCACTCTCACGCGTTCAAAAGAGTTTATCGATCTTTATCAACCATCGCCCAAGGAGCTTCCCGTTCATTTCAGACAAGGTTCAATGAAGACTTAACGTACTCAACGCCCGTCTGTCAATCTTCTTCGCTTGCTTCTTCGTGTTTTTAGTAATCAGAGACCAATGATGAATCGATGAAGCCTTGGTTATCCAAGTTGCTCCTGTTGCGCTGCACATACTGTATATTGGTTGTAACAAGTTCTGCTGAGCACAGCACATCTTCGGAGCCATCGCGGGAAAAGGAGAGGGCGATTCATTGAACACAGGGCGCGATCACCGTGAATATATTCAAAACGACTACACATAACTGTGGGCAAAGCGCGATGCACATTCTGGCGCGGCCTGGAAGCGGAAGGGACTGCGAGGGTACTACTCTCGTGTTGCTGGACTCCCGGGCGATAAGGCAGGCAGTGCTGAGGCTGGGCGACGCGATGGGTTGTTAGTGTCTGTGATGCTGCGGCCAAAAAGACGCGGTCGGAAGGCCTTGGCTGGGGTCCTGAAGAAGTCCAGGGAGTGTTTACGAGAGTCCGAAAGGGAGAGGTGGGTGACGAAGAGCAAGTGGGGATGCGCGAACGAGTTCAGGAGCAGAGAGGTTGGGGCCCGCCGCCGCCGCCGCTTGAAACCAACACCTGGGTAAGTCTCTGTAGTGCCGCACTGCCACTGCCGCTGGCGCACTGGCCCTGCAGAGGAAACATTACATCTCAGCATTGACGTCGGTCAGCGCATTCAGCCCGATTCAGCCGCCCTCAGAACGGTAGTTATTCTATTTTGTTCTTTCCTGTGGCCGTATTGGATTTCGTCCACAAGGTCAAGTGGCCAACTGACGGGACTCGGAGGAGGTGCCACATCGTGTGTATTTATATAACGGCCGGGCTAGATATCATGCCAGTATCACGAACACAAATTCCACGACAACCACTTAAGTTCCCCCATCTTAACCTCCACCCCAAATGTCCACCGTCTCCGACTCTATTACCCAACTCTCGTCAATGGCTTCTCAACAGTACGTCTAGGACATTTAGTTGCCTTATTGCTATAGGGTAATCAACACTTACATAGGCAGCGTCGTATACCTATCCTCAACATCTTCCCCCTACTTATCGTTGGAATCACGAAGCAATTCTTTCACAGGAAGGGATTGATCGAGCAACAAGGTCCAGGTACGTCATTGCACAGCGTCTGCAACGATTGCTAACTTCGGGTCTGTTGCAGAGCGTGTGACATTTAACATGCTCCCCGACGACGTTCTCCTTGACATATTCGATTTCTACCAGATGGATCCCTGCTATGAAAGTGATCCATGGATATGGCACACGCTAGTCCACGTTTGCCGAAGATGGAGACAACTCATCTTTGCATCACCGCGCCGGTTAGACCTCCAACTTGTCTGCACGCCCCGTACGCGTGTGAGGGAGCTGCTGGATTTTCTGCCTCCTATGCCGGTCATGATACGCAACTTTTTTGATCCTTCACAGCCACGTTCCAATATTAGCCTCGAGGATGGGAGCCAAGTCATTGCCGCGGTTGAGCAACGTGACAACGTGTGGTGTATCGACCTCGAGGATCTACCAAGCACTCTCGTGGACAAGTTGGGAACGACGATGCAGGAGACATTTCAAATGCTGTCATATGTTCGGCTTTGTGCAGAAGACGAGATGGCACCTGTCCTTCCTGATTCGTTCTTGGGTGGTTCGGTTCCACTTCTTAAAACCTTCTGGCTGAGGGGAATCCCGTTTCCGGAAGTACCGAAGCTTCTTTCGTCCGCCAGTGAACTTGTCTTTCTCCGACTGGAGAAGATACCCGATTCCGGGTACTTTTCACCGGAGGCGTTGGTCGCTGGTCTGGCCTCGTGCACGATGCTGGAAGCACTTCTCATCGGTTTCCTGTCGCCGTATCCCCATCCAGATCTGACGAGCAGACAAATCACTTTGCCCACTCTGATTTCCCTCCCTGGTCTCACCTGCTTTGGCTTCGAAGGCAATGGCGCATATTTTCATAAACTTCTCCGCAGAATTGAAAATCCTTTATTGCCTGAGGACATCAATGAGCTTGAAGACACTGTGAACAGACACGTGCATTATGAATCGTCTCTCACACCGGCTGGGTTTTCATTTGAAACTTGGAATAGACCTCTGCGGCCAGTGGAGGATCCGGTGCAAGAGGAAGGGTGATTCCGGTCCTACCTTTCCTTGACATCCTTGTCTAACATACCATTATCATCCATTTTTAATACAATTCCTGACTGAAAATACATGGTCATCGATTTGCGTTGGAGATTCACAATATTCACCCCCTTCTTTTCTCACGTTACTGACGCTCTTGACCTTAGATCCATAACTTGGATCTGTCCTGATATGTAGAATGAGCGGCAGCTCCCCCCGCGGTTGTAAGCCCACGAAGGCACAGGTCTCAAAACGGTTTTGTGCTTAGGTCAAACGTAACGTTACTGTAAACCCTTGCATTAACCTGCATTCGGCTTTTATGTACCGTACATACAGTAATTTGCGACTCGGAGTAAGAAATAGTTATTGGTTGTGAGTTGTGACAAATCTGGCTGAGCGCCACACAACGTTTGGCTATCACAAGGAAATGAGGAGGCAATCGCATTGAATACAGGGCAGGAAAACGGCGGATATATTCAAAACAACTAGTTCTTTATACGTACACAGGTGTGGGCAAAGCGCGAAGCGCTTTCTGAGCCTTTCTAGCGCAGCCAGGAAGCGGAAGGGAAGGAAATCTTGCAAGCTGTTGGGGTGGGCGTGTGCACCAGTCCGGTGGTGGGCTAAGCTCTCCCATGCGACCAGGCCAGCTGTGCCTGGAAAACAATAGGTTGTCTGCGACTCTGAAGGTGGAAAGGAAGTCCCGGGCCGGGACAGCAGCCACGGCCACGTGCACTTTATCAGTGTCGACGGCAAGTGCCACTCGAAAGTCAGGCACGTACTTTCCATTTCTGTTGTAGCGCGACGGCACCGCAGGTTGCCCGCCGCCACATTCGCAAAACCGGTTTGGTTCAGGTTCCACCGTATATGCCTTCCTGTCGTCGTTCTTCCACGTCTGCCAGTGCGGAGGAAACAACTTGAATAGTACAACCTCAGGCCTCAGGCCTCAGCGCTCGGCATTGACGTCGGCAGCCAGCGCATATTTCAAGGCATATACAGTCGACTCCCTCTTAACGGCGTACCCCCTCCGGAGCACACCAAAGGTACGCCACTTGGGGGAGTATATCCCGTTGGGGAGATTCTACGATAAATTAGAAAATTCACGCGAATTATTATTTAGTGCCGGATTCTGGCCAAGTCTTGGAGTACTCCGGAAGGGGCACTTTATACCTTAGAAGGAGTCGACTATAACTACCGGTCTCGGAATGGTATCTATTATTCTGTGGCGGTATTTGTGCACGGGGCCTAATTGCCAAGTGGAGGGAGGGTGCCTGATCCATCTCGTGTATTTGACAGCTGGGGCTGTCTGTCATGCCAGGATCACGAGCACGAGTTTTACGACAACCACTTAAGCTCCACCATCCCCCCAAGGCCCACTGAGCTCCAACTCTTGCCCAATTCTCGTAGATCTCATCAATGGCTTTTCAACAGTACGTCTAGGAATTCAGTTTTGCATTGCTTTAGGGTAATCGACTCTAATCAACTCTTTACGTAGGCAGCGTCGAAAGCCTTTCTTCTCTATCTTGCCCCAGCTGATCCTCAGAATCGCCGAGCGATTCTTCCCTAGGAAGGGATTGATTGAGAGGCGAGGTCGAGGTGCGTCATTTGCACAGGTTCCACGATGACCGCTGAGTAGCGGGTACGTTGCAGGGCATGTGACATTCGACATGCTCCCCGACGATGTTCTCCTTGACATATTCGACTTCTACCGGATGGATTCCAGCTATTATCCATGGAGATGGCATACCCTAGTTCACGTCTGTCCAAGATGGAGGCAAATTATCTTTGCATCACCGCGCCGATTAGACCTCCAGTTTCTCTGCACGCCACGCACACGTGTGAGAGAGCTGTTAGATCTCCTTCCTCCCTCCATGCCTATCATGATACGCAATTCTTTCGATGCGCCACCTCCGTTCCCCACTTCCACCATCGTGGACGGGAATCAAGTCATTGCTGCTATCGAGCAACGCGACCGCGTGTGGTGTATACACCTCGAAGATCTACCGAGTTCTCTCTTGGAGAAGATGGGGACGACGATGAAGGAGACGTTTCCAATGCTGACATATATTCGGCTTTGGGCGGGCGACGAGATTGCACCAGTCCTTCCCGATTCGTTCTTGGGTGGAGCGGCTCCACTTCTCGAAACGTTTTGGCTGAGGGGAATCCCTTTTCCGGGAGTACCCAACCTCCTTTCGTCCACCAGTGATCTTGTCCATCTTCAACTGGAGAAGATACCCGATTCTGGGTACATTTCATCCGAGGCGATGGTCACTGGCTTGTCCACGTGCACGAAGCTCGAAACGCTTATCATCGAGTTCCTGTCCCAGCGTCCTCACCTAGAGACGACGAGCCAACCAATCACTTCTCTTTCACGTGTTTCTCTCCCTGCTCTCACCTGCTTTAGCTTTGAGGGCAATGGCGGATATTTTGATAATTTTGTTCCCAGAATCGAAAGTCCTTTACTGGCGCTGGACGACAATACTCGGCATAATATCAATGTCTCTGTGAACAGATACGTGCTTTACGAAGCATCTCTCACACCATCCGGGTTTTCGTTTCGTTATTATAGCCGTCCAGTGCCAGTGGAAGAGTAAGCATGGTTCGTGTCCTACGTTTCGTTTGTCTACCGATACCGGCCATCGATCATCTGTTGTATGATTCTTAGCTGAAATGTATGGTCGTCAATCCTCGTTGGAGATTCATTCCCTCTCCTCTTTTCTTATCTCACCGCTGCTCCCGGCCTTCGGTCACGAACTTGGACCTGTCCTGTTACGAAGAATCAGCGACAGTCCCCCTCCCCCAAATCGTGCCAGCTTGTGTTGCACATGTCACCTTAGCGTTGATGTCGGCCGGCGCATTCAACTGCCAGTCTTGGAATGATATCTGTCAATTGATTTTGTTTTCTCCTGTGGCGCTATCTGGGTTTGTCATTCACGGGGTGAGGTGCCCGATCTATTATGTGGGCCAGCTGTCAAGCCAGGATCGCGACCACGACAATACAGCGAAAGTCCTTTTCTGGCGCCTGATGACTGCACTCGGAATGATACTTCTGCGAACCGGCACGTGTTATCGATGAGTAGGTTATATGCGTAGGGAAGCCAGAAGAGTCTGCTGTACATGTATGGAATCATGCACTGAACCGAGGTGTGCCACGGAACTCACTCGGATGACGCCTTCGTGTTACCGCAATATTACCGGTCTGCATGTGTCATCGATCGGCGCTGGAGATTCGTCTACTCTCGATCCCAGGTCACGAACTTGGATCTGTAGCGATATTGCTCAACGAGAAGTAACACAACCGACAGTCCTGCGTTGTGAATGACTCCTCAGGCCTCAGGCCTCAGGATCGCCGTGCCGTACAATCAGTATATCTCTGAGTCACCTGGGCGTCGGACACGAAGGTCTCTGGTGTTTCAGCCACCGATCAGAATTTTACATAACCAACACCTAATGTTCGATATGGTCGCAAGCCTGAAGGGCGATGCATGAGGATACGGACACTCAGTACTCTACTCAGCGCCAACGCTTGGTGATATCGGAGGACGTTACTAAGTCAGTATGTCGTTGCACTGCACCTTCAGCCTTTTGGTCCTGTCGTCGACGGCCAAGTGGTCCCCACGAAACTGCGGGATAGGGTTATTAGGGTACTGTAGCCCCAATAGTATACAGTACAGTACAGTATCTATCGGAGTGAGCGAGCGGAGTTTATTCAGAACAGCCAGTGAACGTGCGCGCGACGCGCTGATGTAATCAAACCAACATCAACCTTTTGATGATCATGACACGCCATCCACGCCGCCGCCGAGAAGACAAGGAGGCTAGTTAGCTTTGGGGGTGGGGCGACGGAGTTGAATTTACTTCAGCCGGTGGGGGACTAGTTATGCCTTGGGCTGGAGCAGTGCTCGATCGGTACGTTATCCGATGGGGACAAATTGCGAATTGATTTCATTTTCAGACAAACGCAAGGACATAGCCAACTTGCAGCTTGCTGTGTAGGGCCATGTGAGGAGCAAGGGCGGCAAAGTACTCGTAGTCCCAAACCATGGACAGGAGGCCCAAGTGGGTGGCGATCCGGGGAAGGTTTCCCAAACTAGGGCCGATTCCGGCCATTGACAGGAGGGTGCATGTATGCCGTGCCTGGTCCGCGTTTTCTCGCTCGCACGCCCAACGCCCAACGCCCAACCCTACACCCTCTCCCCTCCCCTCTCAACTTTTTTCCAAACGCTCCAGCCAGGCTGCATCGCCTCATGCTCTAGATAAGAGGTATGGAGCATTGCCCGCTCGTATAACACTCATGTCGTGACTCACCCTAATACAGACCCTTATCTCTCCTCGTAAATGAACCAGTGCGAAGAGGCGATGTTCAAATCAATGCAGTGTCTCAGTATATGTGACGTGCACGCCCCTTATGCACCTTCGATGCCTAATATAAGCTCAATCATTCTTCCCTCGGATTCCGCCCTGCCTCTATCGACGACCCCTTCCTAGTAAGTTCATATCCCTCGTTGACCTGTCAAAGGAACCAGGCTGAACTGACGAGGGATCCAACGCAGATCTTTTGCAAAAATGGATCATCGTCGCGTATCCCCTTCACACGTTGTTGTCACAATAGTCAAGGCAATTGTTCGCGTATTTTCTAGACCTAAGCGGACTACAAAACATGAGGCGCCCGAGGAGCGAAAGAAGAGACGCGTCCCATTGGCCTTACCTGTGCTCCGCAGGCGAAGAAAGAGAGGTGACCTCTGCATTACGCTGGCCGAAACGATAGCTTACCTGTGCGGAGCAGCCGCTGTTAACCAGTTTTCCTGGATTGCAAGGCTCCCCGATGAAATTCTCCTTGAAATATTCGATTGCCATCGACTGGCTACTCTGGAAAATCCATCGGACACGTGGAAATGGCACAGACTTGCCCACGTGTGTCAAAGATGGCGACAGCTCATATTCGCATCACCTTGTCGTCTGGATCTACGACTTGTCTACACATACAAAAACCCGATCAGGAAGTCTCTAGACTTGTGGCCAAATCTGCCCGTCTCAGTTTGGTACCCCAAATCTCTGCAACACCGGCGCTTGGCCGCCGAAGATGAGGAGAATGCCCTCGCTGTACTAAAACACTCCAGTCGCATATGTGAAATTAATCTTTCTATGACACGCCAGCTTGCGTCAAAATCTGCCAGTTCGATGAAGGCGTCGTTCCCCATGTTGCAGCGCCTTCAACTCAGATCACAAGAACCGATAAGGCCGTTGACCATTCCCATCGGATTTCTTGGAGGGTCCACCCCACTGTTACGTGATCTTCACTTGGTTAGAACCTCCTTCCCCACATTGCCGGTCCTTTTGTTGTCCGCCCGGGCGCTTGTTTCTCTCCAGCTTGACGACATCCCGAATGCAGGATACTTCTCACCGGAGCAGCTTGTCATTAGCCTGTCGGGGATGGCACAACTGAAGACTCTCAAGATCCGTTTTCTCCCCCCAAACATTCATGAAAGGAGCATGGACACATCGCCGATTGATCGCGTTATCCTCCCTGCTCTCACCGAGTTCGACTTCAAGGGTAACTGCGAGTACGTAGAAGACCTCGTCTCCAGAATTGACGCACCCGCTCTTGGGAAAATCAACGTTACTTTCGTCGAACAGCCCACTTTTGGAATTCCACGGTTAGCCCGGTTCGTCGGTCGTACGAAAGAAGCCAAGTCACCCCACCACATATCCGTCCGCCTTGCCGATGAAATAGCCATCACCCAGTATTTCCGACGTCCGTCCTGCACCGGCTCTGCCAGCGGGACTTTCGAGCTGCAAATTCCATGCGAAGACTTGGATCGCCAGGTTCCCCTTTTGGTCCACGTCTGCCGGTACCTCTCCGATCCTCTCTCTGGAGTGGAACGTCTCGACATCGGGGCGTACTCGCGGTCGAGTTGGACGGAAGGGGAAGAGCTGGACACGGCGGTGTGGCTGGAGCTTTTCCGCGCTTTTAGAGGCGCGAAGAGGCTTGATGTCAGTGGCGGGTTGGTCACGAGCATCGCGTCTGCTTTAGAGCGAGTGACTGGAGAAATGGCCCGGATCGTCTTGCCGGCTCTGCGCGACCTTCACCTGCTGGATTGTGACTCATCTGGGTCTACATCTATCGAGCCGTTCATCGCTGCGCGCCAGGTCTGTAACCGTCCCGTGGCGGTGCACCATGAGAAAGAGGGGTCACTTGACCATAGCAGTAGTAGGAGCGAAGATGATTAAAAGTGTATATTAGAAGTATGGGTGGATCTTTTGTTTGCTTTGGGTCTTGGGATATGGTTTTGTTCTTTGCTAACATGCTGTGATCTCTGTGTACTATTGTTTTACTTACGATCATCTGACATTATGATGCCAAGAGAGTGCTGCGGGGTAGTCGGACCGGTTCGGGACCTCGGGATTGAGTTAGGCGACACTCGTTTCTAGCTCTCGCTTCTACTTCCGCAGGTTACACCAAGGGTTACACACGCCTCTACAAAGGCTGGGCGTGCACCCATTCTACTTCATACAGCAGAAGGTGGCCGATTTCGTAGCCCGTCAAGTACTCAAAACAACCTTTATACCAAAAATGGTAGTCAGATCAGGGCTGTGTATCCAACCCTTCAAATAGCATCGTATTAGGCCCTGTACCTCGAATCCGCTTTCCTCCAGTTTATAGGCGATGAACGCGATGAGCTCTTACCTCGGTAACCTGTATGTCTGCGTTCTATTTTTGGCACAGATAGAACACTCATCCGTCTCCCCCAACTAAGCCATCCCGCTTATCCTCCTTTCTCCTCTCCTGTCGACGTGGGAGCCATCCGTCAATCATCCATTTCCTGGGTGACACCGATAGTCGAGCTTTCGGAAGGACAGACAATAGAGCGTACACAGAACGTCTTATTTCCCTACAACGGAGCATCTCAAAGTGAACAGCCCATCCGAAGTATTGTAGCCCCTGCGCCCAAACAGCCTTCACTGACCTGTGTGGGACAGGCAAGAACCACCGCCGCGCCACGATCGATAACGTTCCCGAGGAGATCCTCCTAGAGATATTTGATTTCTATCGACTGGATGCCGTGGTACGTTCACGTGGCGGACGTCCGTGGAAATGGCACCGCCTAGCGCACGTGTGTCAAAGATGGCGACGCGTCGTAGCCGTCTCACCGCGCCGTCTGGGGCTGCAAATCCTCTGCAAGTCCGGCGCGCCCGTCGAGCCGATTCTGGACTCCTGGCCGACGCTGCCCATAGTCGTGCGGTACAAGGGCAGTCGGAAGTCCAAGCCTTTACCCGATAACATCGTCGCTGCGTTCCACTACCCGGACCGTGTGTGCGATATCGATATTGGAGTGACGAGCTCGGTGCTGGAGTCGATGATCGAGGCGACGCAGAGGCCGTTTCCGTCGCTGGAACGCGTGCGCATCACGTCGAATGATCCGGCGGGGCAGTCGGTCTTGCCGAGTCCGGGCAACTTTATGGGCGGGTCTGCCCCGCGCTTGCGGGATGTTTACTTGGACGGGGTCGTCTTTCCGTTCCCGGAATTGCGACGGCTGCTCTTGTCGGCTGATAACCTCGTCGAGCTACGGATTTGCAATATCAAGGATGCTGGTTACTTTTCGCCGGACGCGCTCGTCACCGCTTTATCTGCCCTGACGCGGCTCAGAAGACTGGAAGTCCACTTCCATCGCTCCACTTCTCTCCCCACTCCAAGCGACGCGGATCCACCTTTTTCCCTAGAGCGTGCTGCTCTCCCTTCCCTCACCTTTCTTGCCTTTCACGGGATCAGCAAGTACCTGGAGGGCGTCGTAGCCAGAATCGACTTCCCTTCTCTCACCTTTGTTATTATTAGGTTCCTTAACGAGTTCATCTTTGAAATCCCGCAGCTCTGCCGGTTCATCGGTCGCGTAGACGCCCTAAAGTCCCCCAATGAGGTGATAGTGAAACCTTCCCAGGACAATGCTAGCATTACCTTCACCCAGCGAGGAGAGCGCCGTCGCAACCTCGGGGAGCTCTTCCTGGTAATATCAGGCGGGCCACTCGATTGGCAGCAGTCCTCCACGACCCAGATCTTCACCCAGCTTTCCCCGCTCCTCTCCAACGTGAAAATACTTACTTTCGGCAAGTATCCTTCGTCACCTGCTGGGGAAGAGGAATTGGACCCTATACAATGGCTGGAGCTTTTCCGGCCGTTCAGGAGCGTATGGAATGTTCGCGTTACCGAGAAAATTGTACCGGATGTTGCTCTGGCGCTGGGAGGGCTCTCCGACGACGAGGCACCGGGAGTGTTGCCTGCTTTGCTCACGCTTATTTTGGAGGGGCATCGCGATTATCCATTTATACAGGAAGCCGCTGAGCGATTTGTAGCTCAGCGACAGCTCTCTGGTCGCCATATAGATCTGCTTGGGTGAGCGGAGGTCCCCTCTTTACGATTGCGTGTTGTATTAGGCATAGTACTGTACTGTACAATCAATCAATTTGTATGGCTTTTCTTCCCTTCTTGTCTGCCGGTGTCTTGTGCCCAGAAGACCTTCAGCCGTTCTCCCGAATTACATGTCGTGCTCTAAACGAAGACTCCTACATGGTACTAAGGGTCTCAGTTTCGCAGCCCGGGAGGGGAAGTTGGGACCCGCTCCGCAGACTCTGATGTTGTACGAACATAAACTTTCCGCAGTTCGCTTCTTGTTGCAGCAGGGGCTGTTTAACGTCCACAACACGATCTCTTTGTTTTTACAACTATCGACTAGTATCGGGAATCGCATTATCACCGTATCCATGGCCCAAGAGCATGGGTGATCAACTGCCTGCCAGTGTAAACTACTGTACGATATGATCGTTAGAATGGGGGCCCATTGTGCGGGCATAGGCAGCAAACATAGCGAAGGGATGTCGGAGGGAAGGGTGTGGATTTGTGCTGCACCGGGCTGCCGGGCACATACAACTGTTTGTTGGCGGCGCTTTCACCTTGTTCAACCACACATTTGTCGCATAACATATGGGTATAACGTCATTTCTAGTTCGTGATGTCCTTACTGTACTAAAGTATGTCCTTATTTACACAGAAGTCGAAGAAGATCTTTGCTTTTACGTTTTCGAACCTATGGGCAGCTCAAGTCAAGGCGCTTGGCATGAAGAGGACGAAGCGATCCTCCAAATAATGCGAGGTGTCGTGCCCGGGGAGAGTCGTGGCGACGCCTTAAACTACTCAACGTCACGGTGGCGGGCGGCGCCGTCGAACTCGGATTTGCTGGCCCGAAGCATTTCTGTCGTGGTGAAGGGGGTGAGGGGAATGACAAATAAAAAGGAAAACATATAAGAATATGGTAGCTGCGCGCACGTACCTGAAAGAGCGGGAATTCCTTGTCGAACAGCGACGTGCCCACGGACGCGTTAAAAAGGTCGAAGAAGGATCCTTGCGCTCCCACACCGACGTTGAGATCTGAGCTCGCGTTCACGCACGGCTGTGGACTCGCGATGGAGGTGGTGGATACGGTGAAGTCTGCCGAGGCGTCGAGATTCAGGAACACAGTCGTGGAGGCTATGCCGCCTAGCGCAGACAGCCCAATGTCGACTTGCGGGATGAGGTGACCTGTCGCCTCGAACGTCGCGCCTACGTCCGGGCTGGTGGAGATTGTCACCTCTGTGGTGGGGATTAATATGGGCGGGACGGAGCGGAGCAGCGATGAGGAGTAGAAGGTAAAGGCAAGACTCACGCTTGGAGCCTGGAGTGATTCCATCTACGTTTGAACCGGCTTGGGGAGGGAAGACGAAGGAGACACCACTGAGGTTGTAATTCAGGTCGACGGCCGCGTTGATGTTGTTAAGCCCGAACTTTGCATCGAACTGGCTCATCAATTTGAATTCGGGACCGACCTCGAGGATGCTATGACCGGTAGTCTTTCCTTTAGTGGTTGCATGAGATCTCAGTCACATGCCTACCTACCCGGGGAAAGAGAGACCTGGAATACCGATTTGGAAGAGCGTGATGCTAGGAGAGCTGACCTGCCCAGAGATATTGGCCACGACGCTTAAATTTGCGTCGACGTTCCCATCCAGCGCTACACAGAGATTATCAACTTGTCAACATTTGTCTTGGGGAGGAGGCAGAGCCTAGGACACAGTACAACACACCAATGGTCAACCCAAACTCGGTGATGCTCGGGGGAATGAGTGAGCCCGCGGCGACGGCGCCAAGACCAACGGTCACGTGCACATCGGCGCCAACGTCGAGGGAGACGGATGCGCTCGAAGATATAGGGATTGCGGCGCTCGCGGGACACTCGATGCTCGTATTGAACAGATTCGTCACTCCTGAGAAGTCTATCGGGATCGGGTTCGCCGCTAAGGTATGATTAAATGAGCCTAAACCCCTCGGAGCTGCCAAAATACAGTACATGCACATGCAAAAAAAGGATCAGTGTATTGCCCAGTGCCAACGAAGCAGGGAGCACGAAACCATACGGACCATTCACCCCACTGGCAAGAAAGTGGCGCCGGTAGATTTTATCTCGTGAGCTGGTAAGCGACCGCACCCTCCTCTGGTGACCGCGCCGAGCCGGCGACCCTATGTTCGAGTTCATGCCCTGGATGGAGAAGTGGACGTTTCCATCCCTGTTACAAATAAAATGGTCTGTGTAAGATCAAACGTTCCTGAGATGAGTTAGACAACACGCACTGCGACGGGGTAGCGGCTGTAAAGTTGGTGTCAAGCGCCAATTCGTGGACCGGGGCCTCGCTAGCGCGAGAAGACAAGTTGGACTGAAGAATCTGATGCTGAGCCACGCGAGCAAATGGTATTGGGCCACACTGAGAGATCCAATAGTGAGTCCGACGAGCAAACCTACTAGTGACAGAAAAAACATACTCCGTCTGGTACACGAACAATGGTGTCTACTGCGCCTCCACCTTGAAAGAGGTGGTCACAGTCTGGATTGCTGTCCTGGCACACGAGCTGGATTTTTTGCGTTGTGGCACTCGGGTCGCAGTTTGTAGTAATTTGCCATCCAGCAGCAGGGGTAATGTCCGAAATCGCGCTGGTAGGACCCCACTAAGTGTGTGGAGATAAATCGCGTCAGCGAAGTGTCCGTGAAAAGCGACATGCTTGGCGCAAGTAAAGCACAGACTGACAATGTGTAATGCCCCAGAGGCGCTAGAGTCCGCAGGCAGGTCCCAGGAGCATTTGCCTTGGGTGCACGGAACGGACCAATCGTTCACGGCTAGTGCTCGCCGGCCAGCCGCGAGGACAAGTGTGAGGCAGAGCGTCGCTGAGAATTTTGTCGTGAAGGACATTTTGCGTCTACGGGAATAAGTTACGGTGCTCTGTGGCGCATGGCGAGTGGTTAAATGAATGGACGACGAGTCGGGTGGGAAAGAGGCGAGAAGCAAAGAATTGCAAAATGGCTTGCTCGGGGAGGGGTGAAAAGGAAGCCGGGGCCAAGGGAATGACGTTTGGACATTTGGAAACGTGGATACAGTACTGTGTACTGGAGTCCAGCGCCAAGTTCTTCTGATCACCGTTTCCAGACACGGACGTCTCTCCTATGATCTACTCAGGCGCTCGAGCCTCCAGCAACAGGGTGATCCATAGAACCAGACGAGAGGAAACAACACAACGCAAAAGCCCCGAGAGAACACCAGGAGGATCGGAGGATGAATTCCACGGCGGGCGACCGGGGTGAGCACGAGATGCCCTCATGCCCATCATTCTGCGCGGTTGCGATAGACTTGAAACAGAGAAGCGCCGAGCGCCATCTCAAGCTGTGACTGGCTGGAGAAAAAAAGGGGGGAAAAAAGAGGTGGCAGACGGGACCACGTGGACCAGCCTCAGTAACTGAGGTAGCAACATCTGAGTGATAGATCGACGCGCACGGGTGCCGCGAGTGTGCCGCGGCGCCGCTATGGTCTGTGTGTGAGAGAGAACCGCGGGTCTCACTCTCACAAGTATGCAGTGCATGTGGTGCCACAGTGGTGGCAGTTCGGGTTCTCATGACAACATATTACGGTAGGCCAGTAGCCATGGTGCCATCAGCTGTCCTTGGGAACTAAGTTATGATGGACCGTACCTGGACATCTGTGGAGTACATACTGTATGTCGTCTCGAGTTGTCCCAGTCGTCGCGGCCGTCGCGGAACGCGCCAGGCACTGATACTAAAGTATCGATGAGCTAAGACTTCGGCCAAGTTCGGCGTCACCAAGGGCGTCACTACCACAGCAACTGGGAGGACACCTCAAAAGTGACCTCATACCTACTATTGCACTCTTCTGTAACAGTGCCTACGATGGCGGGGTTGCGCTAAGTGGTGTGGCAGATGTCACCGTGCCAGGTAATGTGTTGGGTCTAACCCAAGGTCTAACCCATTCCTCATCATCACGATCACGATTGTGCTTACCTTTGCCTTCATCCATGGACGCGTGCGCTCAGTTATTTATTGATGGTCGATCCAGTCATCTTCAACTGACATCTTGTTTCTGCACAAAAAGCCGATGTATTTTTTTTGAGTGCACTTGACAAAAAGCTGAACAGTCTGAAGGGCCCGCCTCGGCCCGCCTTCAGGCCTCTTAAACGTTAAACCCTTTGACGGCACAGTATGGAAGGCGTATCTGTAAACGGCACCGTAAAAACATCAGTGCCGTAGCACGGTGCGGAGCTCTTTTATCCCACAAACACTGTCGAGCGCTCTGCCTCAGCGCTCAATTATATCCTCAGCTACGCCCACCTTTTTGGGCAATTAACTTGCGTACACCTGCAAGTACACTTGCAAGTACACTTGCCATCGATAAGCGAGGCAACCCTCCGTTTCAACCTTCTACCGCCTCATCCCATTCCCTCCACATCATTTCTTCCTAGCGAACCAACTCTCCTTTTCAACCCCACATTTCATCCCTTCTGACATGAGTGACCAATTGGGATCGTCTTATTTACGGGTTCTCTTTGAGACCGCCTTGCAGGACTACGAAACGCAGACGGGCATAGCATTGGTCAAGCATCCACTCGCCGAGCACCTCCAGAATTGTAACTCCGTCGAGTCCGTTACCGCCGTTCTTCAAGAACAAACACAAGCCTTCAGTGAATTCCGGGGAAAAGAAAAAACCTTGACGCTGCTTAAAAATGCCGTATCAGTTCTGTATAAACTTTCTGCCGGTGCCGATTTTGGTCAGGCTATCAGTCTTGTACGTCCGTAACTGCCGACTGGGTGATCAATATCCCTGACCCTCATACTATAGCATTTCCCGCCCGCGAAAGCAATATACGCAGGCCTCGCTATCCTACTCTCTGTATGTGTCTCTCTTTACGCCAAGCGCGCATTTTCGTGACATCCAAACACATCAGGCGGTCAAGGGCGCCACTGGCAGCTACGATGCGCTGATCGACTTGCTCGAGTCGATCGATCACTTTCTGAAGCGCCTTAATATCTACACCAAGATCCCCCCTACAGACGCTATGACCGAGATGGTTGTCAAGATACTCGTGGAGCTGCTCTCCACCCTTGCGTTGGCGACCAAGCAAATTAAACAGGGAAAACCAAGTCAGTCAGTCTTCGGTGAGGTATAATATTACTGACTTAATGCAACGCAGAAAAACTTGTTAAGAAGCTCTTTGGAGAGAAGGACGTCGAGGCGGTACTCCAAAGGCTGGACCGACTCACCCAGGATGAGGCTCGGATAACCGCAACACAAACACTCGAGGTCGTCTACGGCCTCATGCAGAATATGAAAGTGGTAATGGACGGTGAACAAGTTCTCAAAGGTTATCGCCCTCTAGTTATTGAGGATCCTTTCTTTTAGACGGCAAGGCATCGGTTGACCACCTAAGGAATGCACTCGGTATGTTTTTAGGCACAATCAATTGGATACGTTTCTGACAGAGCATAAGAAATTATGCAGCAACTCGCGAGTAGTTTGAACAAGTCGAAGCGTCAGTCACCTTTTGATCTTGCTATGGCTGACTGGGATCACAGAGATTGTCTGGCAGGCGACAACTTACAGCAAGATGTTTTCAGATGGTTAGCACCACCTGATCATTGGAAGAATCACCATAATTCCTGCGAATCACGCCACCGTGGGTCTGCAGCGTGGTTTATTCAGAGCGATATATTCTCAAAATGGAAAACATCTGTGGACCGGAGTTCTCTTCTATGGGTTCATGGAAAACGTCCGTTAATACTCTGGCTCTTACGCTGTTACTGAGATTGAAAGCTTTCCTTTTCGTAGCGGGCGCGGGAAAAAGTGTTCTTTGGTGCGGCAAACTTTTGATACACCCATCTCGGGAACTCATTGTGCTGGCTAGTTCCACGATCATCGAGGACGTTGATGCAATGCGGAAAGCTGGGCTTGCTTCATTAGCATTTTTCTACTTTGATTTTAGGGAGGATCAAAAGAAGGACCTGCGCGGACTGCTTTCGTCTCTCCTAGTCCAACTTTGTCATCAATCCGACTCCTACTGCGACACGCTTCTCTACTTCTACTCGGAACACGCCAAGGGTTTCCGTCGTCCCAGCGACGATTCACTTGTGGGATGTTTAAAGGACCTACTTAAACTCCCTGGGCTAGCCCCCGTGTACATCATTATAGATGCATTGGATGAATGTCCAAACACATCTACCACCCGATCGCCCCGTACCAAAGTCCTGAACCTCATAGAGGAGCTTATTAAATCGCAATTCTCGAATCTGCGCATATGTGTCACAAGCCGAGCAGAGTCTGATATCAAGGGTGTCCTCAATCCCTTAAATCCCCGCTGGATTTCCCTTCATGACGAGAGAGGACAAAAGAAAGACATCGAAGACTATATCGAGTCGGTCATTAACACGCATCCCAAAAACAGACAGTGGAAAGCGGAGCACAGGCAACTGGTCATCGACGTCCTCACGGAAAAAGCCGACGGGATGTAAGGCGTCAATCCTGAATTCTTATAAGATCCTCGCTCATTTCTGTGATGTACTGTAGGTTCAGATGGGTAGACTGTCAGGTGGTCTACATCTGTGGCTGTATCCCAGCACGTATTCAGCATGCACTGGCCCACTTGCCAGAGACGCTGGACGCGACATATCAGCGTACCCTGCGAGAGATCAATAAGGCAGACTGGGAATACGCCCATCGTCTGTTTCAGTTTGTTGCAGTAGCTTCCCGCCCGCTTCGCGCCGAGGAACTCGCCGAGTTGCTTGCATTCGATTTCAAGGCAGGTCCAATTCCAAAATTTTGTGAAGATTGGCGCCTGGAAGATTCAGTAGACGCAGTGCTGTCTACATGCTCCAGTTTGCTTGCCATTGTCGATGGTGGATCTCCTTTCGGAAAAGTCGTACAATTCTCTCACTTTTCAGTGAAAGAGTTCTTGATATCCACCCGCCTTGCTGAAGCAAGCGACGTCATTCTCCGCCGGTATCATCTTTCTATGCCACATTCTCATATCCTTGCTGCACAAGCCAGTTTGGGCGTTCTGCTACACCTTAATAAGGATGCCGTCACCAGTGACAGTCTGGAGGAATGGCCTCTCGCTGAATATGCTGCGGAACACTGGGCTGACCATGCCCAATTCGAGGATGTGTCGCCGCATGTGGAGAATGGTACGAAGCAACTGTTTGACCCGAGCAGACCACATCTTGCGGTTTGGGTCTGGATATACGGCCCAGAGAGTTCGCGGAGGAGACGAAACCCACGAGATAAACGGCCGTTGCCACTCCGCGGAACCCCCTTGCACTATGCCGCTCTTTGCGGTTTACATTTCATAGTAAAGTTCCTCGTCGTGGAGCGCCCACAGGATGTGCACTCTCGAGGTTTCACCAATAACGAGACCCCATTACATCTGGCGTCAAAACGCGGACACGTGAAAACTGCTCGCATTCTTATCGAGCACGGCGCGGACGTTGCGGCCCAGAACAAGCACAGAGATACTCCATTACATCTGGCGTCGCAAGAGGGACAAGTGGAAGTCGCTCGCGTACTTATAGAGCGCGGCGCGGATACGGCTGCTCAGAACAAGGATGGGAACACTCCATTTCATGTAGCGTTCATTCAAAGACAAGTGGAAGTCGCCCGCATGCTATTTGACCGCGGCACGGATGTGACAGCCCAGAACAAGGATGGGGAGACTTTATTACATCTTGCGTTGATCCGAGGACAAGTGGAATTCGCTCGCATGCTTATCAAACGTGATGCGGATGTGACAGCCCAGAACAAGGATGGGGAGACTCCATTACATCTGGTGTCGAAAGAAAGACAAGTGTCAGTCACTTGCATGCTTATTAAGCGCGGCGCGGATGTAACAGCCCAGAACAAGGATGGCGAGACTCCATTACATCTGGCGTCGATTCGAGGACGAGTGAAAGTCGCTCGTGCGCTTATTGAGCGCGGTGCGGACGTGACCGCCCAGAACAAGGCCGGGGACACTCCATTACATCTAGCGTTGATTCAAGGACAAGTAGAAGTTGCTCGCTTGCTTATTGAGCGTGGCGCGGATATGGCAGCCCAGAACAAGGACGGGGAGACACCATTACATCTGGTGTGGACCCGAATACAAGTGAAAGTCGCTCGCGTGCTAATTGAGCACGGTGCGGATATGACGGTCCAGAACTCGGATGGGGAGACTCCATTACATCTGGCTTTGATTAGGAGACAAGTGGGAGTCGCTCTCATGCTTATTGAGTGCGGTGCGGATGTGACCGTCCAAAACAAGGATGGGGAGACCCTATTACATCTGGCATTGATTCAAGGACAGGCGGAAGTTGCCTACATGCTTATTAACCATGGCGCAGATATAACGGCCCGGAACAAGGATGGGGAGACCCCATTACATCTGGCGTTGATTCGAGGACAAGTGCAAGTCGCTCGCGTGCTTATTGAGCGCGGCGCAGATCCGACAGCCCAGAACAAGGATGGGGAGACACCATTACATCTGGCGTTGATTCGAAGACAAGTGGAATTAGCTCGCATGCTTATTAAACGCGGCGCAGATGTGACAGCCCAGAACAAGGATGGGGGCAATCCATTACATCTGGCGTTGATTCATTGGCATGTTCAAGTCGCTTACGTGCTCATTGAACGCGGCGCGGATGTAACAGCCCAGAACAAGGATGGGGAGACCCCATTACATCTGGCGTTGATTCGAGGACAAGTGAAAGTCGCTCGCGTGATTATTGAGCACGGCGCGGACGTGACTGCTCGGAACAAGGACGGGGAGACTCCATTACACCTGGTGTCAACTCCATCACAGTGGATCAAAAACTCACAGAAATATGCAGAATTTGCTCACATACTTCTCGAGCACGGTGCAGATGTGAATGCCCAGAACAAGTACGGATTGACCCCATTTCATCTGGCATCACAAGGTGGGCTTGTGGAAGTAACGCGTGTCCTTCTTCGGCACGGAGCAGATCCTGGTGCCGACGAAAAGTTGGGGTGTGTTGAAACAAGGAGTTGTCATGATGAGGAGGATGATTCCAATTCATAGCTGTACTTTTACATTTCTTTTGCACATCAGCACTTCCTATGAACTAGAGTTACTGGAGTTACTGGACCGATGGCCTCTCTGGGCAAGTCTCTGGGTTCTCAATTTTTTTTGCAAAGAACCAGAGTTACCGGAGAAAACCGGAACTGGGGTTAATTTGGGGGTTAGGGTTGGAGATGGTGATGTTGAATGTGAAGTGAATGATGTCATTAGACGAGGTCGCACCGATGGTGAAGTGGTATCATGAGCTGCGCGGTGGTGGCCCCCTGCGGGGCAGTCGGCCCTGGGGGGCCACCACTCCGCAGCTAGGCACGGGTTCGATTCCCGTTTGGTGTACTCCCAGGGCATCGCATCAAAAGGACCAAAAAATTACTTATTTTTCCTTGAATGAAGTTATGTGGCTTAGTGGCTTATATAGTAGAATTAAGCCATATATCAAATAAGACACTAGGAGATCTATACTGTATCGAATCTCACGAATCACATCAACCAAGCAACGTCAAACCCCACAAAAGAACCAAGACAGTCTGATATCGATGAGATTTAATGCAAGCTGTTTCTAAGAGCAAGGAAACAAGGAAAGGTTACCAGTTAGACGACTACTAAAGACCACGGGCATTATAGAGCCCCTCGCCGTCGCCACTCTGCCAGCACTTGCACGTGTAATGGGCCCCCTTTCTCCTGCCACACGCAGGGTGCCCCAGTGCCCACACCGCCCACTCACGCCTATGGAAACCATGGCCCTCCTCACGCCACTCGTGCTGACTATGACGGGCTTCACTGGAACGGGTTCGTGCCTACATGCCCTGCGATGTACGTCATCTTATGTACGACGAGATCAACAAGCAGGAGTTCAGGGATGCTCGACTGAGTGTCTCGACTGATCAATGTTGAAGACGCACAGCAAGCAAAAGGACAATAACGACGGTGACGTGGATTGTAAAGAATAGAGTGTATATCCTGTTTACGAGCATCTTACCAAAAGAGAAGCCGGGCGCGACGCGAAAGTTGAGCATGTGTATGCGAACGTCCGGCGCAAAGTCGTCGTCTAATGCAGGTGCACGTTGGTACGCAGGGGGGGTGATGGCAGAGAGTGGCGGGAGCGGGAACCCTCGGTGGCGGCGACAACGGCACGGGGGATGGTGGGGATGGGGCGCTTGACCCTACCGCTCGTAACTCCCTTGGCCGCTGAGACCACCCTCCAGTTGGTCGACTATCGTGCGCGCACTCTAGTTCGCAGGCGTACTGGTCGAGCGCATCAGCTTGGTTCTGCTCGCACCAGAGCGACCGTACGTGTCCGATCGGTGGTGGTCCTAGAAATAGCGGAGAAGATAGGGAAACGAGGAATGCATGCGGGGGAAGGGGGGAAGGTAGAGCTGTCAAGAGGTGGTCGACGCACACGCAAGTCAGAGTCGGCTGCTAAGCCCTCCAGATGCACGAGGGCTCACCCTAATCTTTTCCTGGAAACCGAGCAAGTCCAAGAACGCCACAAATGGCAATCTCTAACATTGGCTAACCTTGGACATGGGGTGACTCAGGTGAGAAATGGATGGAAGAAGGTACGGTATCATCATGACCATTTGTCTGTAATCCTATTGAGCTTGCTATTGACTCTGAGTATTGAGTACCTATTGTCGTCGGTGTGTCAATAAGTGGGATAGATGATGTTTTTTCGAATGGGTAAATTTCCTTTTATCAAGGGAATTGAAGGAATGGTCGAGTGGCAGCTAAATAAAAGGGGGTCGCGCGCGTCGGGCTCGGACAAGCGACTCGGTACGCGCTGACATCACGTGGGAAATATGGGTCGCGACAGGGCACGGAGCACGGAGTCGCGGATCCTTGCGCGGATCCACGATCTTGAGTCTCACACTGTACCCGAAACCATAGCTGGCATCGGTTCAGTTCGCACAGCATGCAAAGGGAGAACCTTCCACCCCTTGGTCGCCTCTCTTCTCATCAATGAGTCCCCATCTTAGTCCTCTTAGACTCCTCTGTGTCTGTGTTAGTTTCTACTATGCGTGCTCACCAGGCAATAGATCCCTGAGTAGGCGTACTACAAATCTCTATTGCTCATAACCCTCTGTTGGAGTGAGGGGTTCAAGTGTGGAGCAGGAGGCTGTGTGTACACACGCATCTCATCGGACTTGTGGAGCAATGGGCTGAAGGCCCGTGCTCAGATGGCTAAAGGCCATGGACATTGGAGCTCTTTTATGAGCATCCTTTATGCTAATCCTTTTACCCTTACTTTTATCTAGGACTTTATTACTTTCATTATCTCAGGTGGCACTTCGAGGACACCACAGCGCCACCACGATATCTGTTACCATATGTACAGATCAAGCACGTCAGCACCAGGCTTAGCTGTGCATCAGCATTGTGCTTGTGCGCTCTGCCGTGCGGCATGGGCCCGACAATCTTCCATCTTTGTTTCCTGTTGTCCCTCGGACTGCTCTCACTCATATACTTCTCATTTGTATCTATTGCACTCGTGGTCTGGTGACTTGTACCTTACCACGAGAATGGACTTAAATAAGTGTGCAGTGTGTGCCAGAATCATAACTTGTTCCTGTTCTCTTTTCCCTTCGTCTGACCACTCCGAAACCCATCGCTCTTCCCTCATTTGCTCCCTTTCCCCATTCGCCCATCTGCATCGCCACTAGGTTATGGGCCCCGACCCAAAACAATAGATCAGCACACATCCATTCTAAACCCGTAACCAGCACTCACAAATGCAGACCGAAGACCAATAGGATCACCATTCCCAAGCTGCACCCAGATGGGACAAATTGGGTAATTTACCGTGACCGTGTTGTCTGGGCCCTCAGAGCTAATGGGCTTGATGTCCATTTGACCGAGGACACCCCGTCGGATGAGTTCATCAACAAGGGAGTCATAGGGGGGCTAGAGCCAGAGGTGTGTTGGAGGAAGCAGGATGGGATGGTGCAATCCCTCATTGGTTCAAGTGTCCCTGACTCTGTCTTCACTCAGATCAAGTCAGCAGCAACAGCTAGGGAGGCATGGGATATTTTGAAGAGGGTGAACAAGGAGCGCACCAGGATGGTAACGGTGGAGCTGGTTAGGAAGTTCAGGAACAAGAAGTGCGGAGAGACAGACAATGTATGCATGCACTTCCAGGAACTCTCTGACCTTTGCGAGCAGCTGGCAGCCATCGGAAAGGCTGTGGACGATGAGGACTTCACTGATACCCTTCTCGCATCACTTCCCCCTTCCTACAGTCACACTTGCACCTCCATTAACTCCAGTGCCCATCTTGGTGCCATCCAGCTCACTGCCGCCATCGTCCAGGAGATTGTCCTTGAAGAGTACGAGAGGCTTGCTGTTACAGAGTCGCCTAAGCACCCTGTTTAGATGCCCCAATTTGCTTTTTCCTCTAAGTCAACTCTTTAGACGCCAGGTCATATAGACGCCTAATCACATGCACTCATCACATGTATCCTCATGTGACACATCACGTGCAGTCTCCACATGACTCGCGACTTAGTCGTTTTAGCAAGTGTCTGAGTCCCAGCCACAGCCACCTAGTGGGCGGGAAGGTTTATGGGAAGGGGTAGTACGCAAGAAAGTTAGAGGCACGCAGGGAGGACAGAACGAACGAGACGGATTGGATTAACATTCAGCTAGGCGCACATCGCGCTATATAAGCTATTACATGTTATTGTGCTACATGTCTCGTACTGGTAATAATAAGCCCTATAGTAAGGTACCAAAGTGAGTCGCGTTTGCTATTATAGTAAGCGGCGCGTGATAGGGATAATGGGGACGCGTGTCCATTTGGGTGGGGCATGCTTGAGTCAAGTGTATAGTAAGAATAGGGGAATGGGACATGGCAGAAGAGTAAGACAAAGGAAGGGAGATAACAAAGGGGATTGGCCGAGCGTACAGTAATGGGCGCGAGGCCCCGTAACAGGGTCCAAAAATTGGCTTTGGGGTCTGTTCCAGACAGAGCCCCGGGGCGAGGTGTTGCATCGAGGGGTGCTTGCGCACAGACCCGCGACGCGACAAATTCCACCACCACCCCCTGTCTCTAATAGGAAGGTACCCTTTCCCACACTTCTCTCTCGTGCTGCAAAGCAACCCCAGATCATTGCACAGTTCCACAGTCCGTAGTATGCAGTTCTGTAGCTCTGTAGTAATCCGTAGTTTACCGCAGTAATGTACTATGCATTGCACAGTCATTGCTACGCAATGCACAGTCAATGCACAGCCCCCAATCATGTATATAAGGACATAGATACAGGCCAAGTAGCCTCAGACTTGGTCTCTTGTATAGAACCACAATCCCCCTCAGATTCCCTCGAAAGCCTCTGCTTTCATCGTGTGTTTCCATACGCATTGAATCGAGACCTTAAACTCTCATCTCATAACGAACTAGTTGCAGCAACTAGCTTTTGCATAACATACCTTGTGTCGTGGATGGGTGGGTGAGGCTTGAATAGTGGGGGTAGAGTTGGGAAACTTGGCACACTCTAGCAAAGGGTGTGCAGTGAACTCAAGGACTCCCCTATCTCAGGGAGGGTCAGGAAGGATGTAAAGCTTGTCTCTGGTACCTGGGATGCCGGCAATGATGCACAAAGCTATCCCGTGCTACACTTTCAGCAATGAAGCACCAAGGTAGATGATGGGACAGAGAGATCAAGTTAGAGGGGCAGTGAGTGCCCACTGACGCTTACAAGTACACAATAGGGGTTCTACTAAAGGACTCCTGCCACCTGGCCTTTCCCCAACTGCAGGACATGCAGAACCCAATAATCCTTATAGTAAAAGAAAGAAATTTGAAAATCCGAGGCATGATGTCCTCACAGTCCTCACATTACCCCCTCCTAAGGACCGATGTCCCGACAGTCTCTTACCCCCAACTCCCAGCTTGGACCTGGTTCTGTGTCCGTGAAAACCACTCAGGGTCACCAGGGGAATGTAGTGAAGAGAGAGGCTGCAACCCGGTGTGGGGCAGCCGGATGTTCCATGTGGAAGGTTTCTAGAAGCTCTGCACAGTGAGTGAGGTTAGTAGCAGGTTCCCAGCTATTGTGCCCCTTGTCATATCCCTGCCATTTGACTAAGTATTGAAGTTGGTTGCGGTACTTGCGGCTGTCCAGGATCTGTTCAACCTCATACTCTAGAGCCTCGTCGATTTCAATTGGTTCCGGGGCTGGGGGCTCGTGTCCCTGGATGTCATTGCCCTGCCAGGGCGCGAGCCGATCCACGTGAAATACCGGGTGTTGACACATCATGGGTGGAAGGGCTAAGCGGTAAGTGAGGTTGCCGGTGCGCTCGAGGACTTCGTATGGCCCAAGCTGTCGAGGTGTGAGTTTGCGAGATGGAGCTGAAAGTGAAATATCTTTTGAGCTCAACCAAACCTTCTGCCTGGGAGAGAAAACATGAGGGTTAGCTTTGCCCGCTTCGAAGATTTCCTTCATGTTGCGTTTTTCCACCCGAAGCGCTGCCTCCGCCTCTTTGCAAGTCTCCCGCAGTTCCCAAAGACGAGAGTCTACGGCGGGGAATTTTTTAGGGGGACCGGGGGGGATGGTGAAATCCGGGCAGTAGCCATACAGGACCTCGAATGGTGCCATTTGGTGGGCCGAGTGTTGTCGACTGTTGAGGACAAATTCGGCTGTGGGCAAATACTTAACCCAATCGTCTTGATGCGAGTTAGTAAATAGGCGAAGGTGATGTTCAACTTCCTTATTAGCACGCTCCGTCTGGCCATTAGACTGGGGGTGGTAGGCAGTCATCAACATGTGGGTGATACCTAATTTCTGGTAGAGTGTCTTCATGAGTCGGGCCGCAAACTGGGGTCCGCGGTCTGACACAATCTTGGTCGGAATCCCGTGGAGACAGAAGATTTCACAGTAGTGAATATCGGCAATGCTGTCTGCATCGACCTCCGAGGTGGTGGGAAGAGCGTGTACTTGTTTACTGTAGTGGTCAATATAAACTACAATCGCATCATACCCTTCGACAGGGGGTAACCCAGTAATGAGGTCGACCCCTACCATCTGCCACGGGCCGTCTGGGACATCGTGGGGTTGAAGTATTGTGTGCGGGTGGCGGGCTGGCTTGAACCGTTGGCAGGTATCGCATCCCGCCACGTATTTGTTTACAAAGGAGGTTAGCCCCGGCCACCAGTATAATCGACTCACCAACTCTTGAGTGCCTTGTCTTCCCGGATGCCCTGCCGAGGGGGAGTCGTGGCAAAGTCAAACAACTCGTTTCCGGAGGTTCAGGGTCTTCGGCACGTACACTCGCCCTTTGTAGAAGACTAGGCCGTCCCGCTCTTCCCAGTCCGAGAGGGCTCTGGCCAACCGCCGAGGGGCTTGTTCCTTCAGGAGCCGGAGGGCCAGGACGACTTCAGGGTTGCGGTCTGCTATGTTTCGGATATCGCGTTCAAGAGTGTCCGAAACTTCCGTAGAGGCTGCCACCGTTTCTGTGAAGTGTTCAGGCCGCAGGACCCGTTGATCTCGGTTATCGTCTGCGTCCGCTACCTGATGGGTTGAAAAGTGCGACAGGGGGTCCGCTTGAGTGTTGGCGGTCCCGGGCTTATGGGTGAGGCGGAAATCGAATCGGCTGAGGTAGAGGGACCAGCGGGCCTGATGATGGCTAAGGTTCTGCACGGTTCGCCAGTACTCTAGATTGCGGTGATCAGTAATAATGGTAAACGGTTGGGGAAGGCCCTCCAGGTAGTGGCGCCAGTCTTCTAGGCCCCGAATTACTGCGAGCATTTCCTTGTCGTAAATTTCATAGTTTCGCTCGGCTTTAGCCATTGATTCAGATCGAAACGCAACTGGATGCCAATGGTCGTCCTCCAGTAGCTGTAGCAGTACTCTGCCCGTGGCGTACCCCGAGGCGTCCACTTCTAATCGAGTTGGTCGATTCAGTTCCCACATAGTTAGAATGGGCTGCGACGAGAAACTGCCCTTCAGCGAGTCGAAGGCTTGTTGTTGGGTCGTGCTCCAGTTCCACAGAATGTCCTTCTTGGTGAGGTCGTTCAGCGGGCGCGCGAGGCGAGCGAAATCCTGAATAAAACAACGATAGAAATTAGCAAAGCCAAGGAACCCTCTGAGTTCTCGGAGATTTCGAGGGGCAGGCCAATTCATAATGGCATGAACCTTTACGGGGCCCATGGTGACTTCCCCTCGTCGAATGATCAGCCCTAGGTACTTGACTTCTTCGTGTTCGAACTCGCACTTTTCCGGCCTCAGGTACAAGTCGTGGGCTCGTAGCTGCTGTAGTACTTCGTGCGTTATACGCCGCTGTTCTTGTTGGGTGGGGCTGTAGATTAAAATGTCATCTAAATAGACCGCGACCTTGCCTGCCGCGACCAAATCCACAAAGATTGTGTTCATAAGTGCCTGGAACGTGGCTGGAGAGTTAGTCAGCCCGAACAACATTACCTGGGGCTCAAACAGCCCGTGACTGGTCATGAACACGGCCTTCCACTCGTCCCCTTGCTTTATCCGAATGTTGTTGTAACCCCAACGGACATCAAACTTGGTGAAGAAGCACACCCCCCGCAGACGATTGACGATGTCTGATGCTAGCGGTAAGGGGTATCGATTTTTGATCGTGTACTCATTCAGCCTTCGGTAGTCTTGGACCAGTCGGAGTTGGCCGTCTTTCTTCTTGACAAAGAACACCGGAGAGGCGATCGGAGACTTGGACGGGACGATGTACCCCTTGCATATGTTGTCCGTCAGGAATCGGTCCAATTCCTCTTGCTTGTTTACCGGCATTGGGTACACTTTCGAGCAAATAGTTTCTGGGGTTTCCGGTTTGAGGTTGATGGTATGGTCGTACGCCTTGTGTTCGGGTAGTTGTTCGGACTCCACCTCGGAGAACACGTCTGCATACTGGCGGTATTCCTTTGGGACGATGTCTTTGAAGGATCGTTTCGGTTTCTCTCGGTTTGCCTTCTCTGCTAATTCAGTTGAGTAGGTGAACCCAGCCGCGCACCAAAGCCCCTCTGATGGGTCTTCGAGGATGCTTGCCCTCCACCAATGCCAACACTGGGCCCTATTCGCGGCAACTTGCTCGATCCTCCCCGGGTTCCTTTCCATATTCAGCGTTCCCTCAGCCCAGTCAATCTCCAGGTTGACACTCCTCAGCCACAGAAGCCCCAGCACCACGTCCTCTGGACCCAAATCTGTCACTGTTAAGCCTGCAGTGGGGCTTCGTGCACACTTGACAGTTTAGGAAGGTGTGTGGTCCAAGGCATGCCGAGACACGTGATTCGAACTCCTGAGATGCACGTTAATTGTTATAGCACAATCACTAAGCTTCGAAGGCAAGGTTGATAAGCTCCACCTCTAGCACGGAGGGAGGTGAGGTGTTCTACGGACCGACAGACTGGCTGGGGTCATGTGACCCCATGACTCACTACGATTACGCCCTGACTCATCGCTTGGACTGATGACTGAGATTCTTACTATATGCTGACTGATTACTGATACACACATCATGCTGACTGTACGATAGTAGGATGACTGATGATGACTAAGTACTTACAAACCGGCTTAGCAACCGGTTCTAAGACTATTAGTCATACCAAGTTCGAACCTGTATATATGACTCTGTACAAACAGTTGAGCCTTAAGCTCGACTTTGCTTTGCAATCGCAGCCTCTTGTTCACTCCTGTTCACTGCACGGCTCCCCTCTACTCTTCCATCTAAATTCTAAGGTCCTTAAAGGCAGACCTTACCTTCGAAGCTTAGTGATTGTGCTATAACAATCAATGCACATCTCAGGAGTCTGAATCACGTGTCTCGGCACGCCTCGGACCACACACTTTCCTAAACCGTCAGGTGTGCACGAAGCCCTGCTGCGGGCTTAACACAAGTTGAGCTTCTCTTAAGCCAACCTGGCTGACATACTACTCGACCTTGGAAGAAAACAAAAGCTCTCAAAGAGCCCAGATATCAGGTTCCAAAATAGAACCTCTGACAACCTCCCTTTGGAAATACAAGGGAAAGCCTTCTGGCTAGAATCACGAACCGAAGGACGATCAGCGTACCACCTCAGAGACGGGCTCTACACATACCCCGTAGAATACATCAACGGGACCTGGTACAGAATCAGCTGGACCATCGACCAGTGCTACGAAGTTAGCAGAGAAGACGAGATCAAAGACCCTCAAGAACTAGGACTAGGAATTAAAAACCAACCATTCCTACTTGCCCCAGATCTCGAATGAATCCACACAGAAGTCACCCAAGGAAGTGACAAAACCCCTGAAGTAGAAATCACTTCACCAGCATCAGATCCAGACATCCCCACAACAGACCAAGCTCAAGCACTGGTCATCAAACAACTCACACAAGCAATGGCACAAGCAGCAATTGCTGTAGCTCATGTACAACCTGCACAAGCAGGACCAGCACAACCAGCACAACCTCCCGCCAGAGGACAACCAGGCGGCAGAGGAGGACAACCACAACAACCTCCCGTTGGAGGACAACCAGGCAGTGGAGGAGGTGGTGGAGGAGGTGGCAGAGGTGGCAGAGGCCAATGTTAAGCCTGCAGTGGGGCTTTGTGCACACTTGACGGTTTAGGAAAGTGTGCGGTCCGAGGCGTGCCAAGACACATGATTCAGACTCCTGAGATGTGTGTTGATTGTTATAGCACAATCACTAAGCTTCGAAGGCAAGGTCCGCCTTTAAGGACCTTAGAATGTAGATGGAAGAGTAGAGGGGGGCCGCACAGTGAACAGGAGTGAACAAGAGGCTGTGATTGCAAAGCAAAGTCGAGCTTAAGGCTCAACTACTTGTACAAAGTCCTATATATACAGGCTCAAACTGTGTATGACTAAAGGTCTTAGTAACCGATTGTTAAGGCGGTTTGTAAGTGATCAGTCATCGTATCGTACACTGTCAGCATGATGCACGTATCAGTCAGTTGATCAGTCAGCTCATAACAAAGCGTATCAGTCATCCAGTCTGCAGATGAGTCAGGGGGCGTAATTGTAATGAGTCATGGGGTCGCGTGACCCCAGCCAGTCTGTCGGTCTGTAGAACACCTCACCTCTCTCCATATCAGAGGCGGAGCTTATCACCACCCTCCCCTCAAAGAAGCGCTTCCACACACTTAGTCGGATCCCTCGTTATTGCCAGGGGCGTAATCGTAGTTGGGTGAAGGGGAAGGAGGAGCATAGGATGGGCCTGCCTCGTTGAGTTCATCTTGCGCCACCTGTTCAATGACCTGCCTCAAGATGACGCCGGCACGACTCATTTCTCCTTTGCAAAAGTCGTTGCATCCGACTTCGAGGTGGTTGTACTCGATTTGTTGGTCTTCGAGGGAGAGCTGCCAGGCTGTGTGTTGATGCATGAGGTAATGGCCATTGGCATGTTTGCACCGTCCTCCATAAGGACAGGTATTTGGCATTTGGTTATTGAAATATCGGTGGTGGCAGGGCACGCGGCACCACCCGGAGGTTCGGGTTGAGCAGAGATGATGGGGTGTCTCACAATAAGTGGAGAGATGGTCGAACCACGGGCAGTAGGAGCAGTGACAGCGCTCCTCGTATTCGTCTTGTGCCAGAGCGTCGTCCTGTGTGTTGTCACTGGTCCAAGAGATGGCACTTCGTGCTCCTCCTCTCAGGCATAGAGTCCCATGCTCGTGGTAAGGGCGTGCTTGTCTGTGATGGGTTCGGTGTCGCCATGCCAATTCCCCTCTCTCACTATCCTCATCTACCAATTGCAGGAGGCGCTCCCGGGCGTTTGCTCGTATCAGGCGTTGGCGCACTGCTTTGGTTCGCCTGACATGTGCCAGCTGGTACATCCTGAATTCTGCTCGCCTTTTCTGGGTGTAGGCCTCGAGGGCTTGTACTTCTTGTAGGCAGAGGGCGAGCTTGCGCCGGTCTGACTCCAGATTGCAAAGGCACATGATGTCAACCTTGACTCTGTAATCTCCCAAGTCCTCTATCGCTCTCTCGAGGGGTCTGCCGATCATTCTCTCTTCCGTCAGCAGTTTGAAGTGGTCATCATCTCGGTAATCGGCTGGTGCTGCCCAACTAGCTGGGGCTGCTTCCAAACTCTCGGCATAGATCGGCCAACCTACTCCCATAGTCCCATAGATAGTGGGTTCACCTGTAATCGGTTCTACCCTAAAGCAGACAAAGCAGGCCGGTACCTTGGCGAGGGGTTCTGCCTCCGTAGCTGGGATTTGGATCATTGTGCGATGTATGTCCGGATCAAACTGGATCCAATCTTCCGAGGGGTGGTCCTGTATCACATCATCGGTGTCTACCTCAATGGTGTAGTGAGAGGGAAGGCTGTTGACTGAGGTTGCGGGGGTGGACTGGGTATTGGTGTTGGAGGGTGTGGAGAGCGGGGTGGCAACCCTGTGGACTATGTGGGTGTCGGGGTCTACAACAAGAGGGTGTTCTGCCTCCTCTTGTCTGGCTAACATTAGTTGCGTGGTGGCCAGTCCCGTCGCAGAGTAGAAAAGTTGCTCCCTCGCAAACTCGCTTAGTTCGCGGACACGGTTATGGGGGTCGTCAGGGTTGTCCTGGGGGAGTGGGTGGATGCAAAGGGGAGGAATAGGAAGTGGTTCGGGACTGGGGTGACGGCTGGGTAGGTGGAGGCTGTAACCTGAAGGTGAGATGTGCAGGTACTCGTCTCTGTCAATATTCAGGGGTTCTTCCCCTGGTGGGGCGTACTCCGGTTCTTCCGGGAAGGCGGGGGGTGCTTCTGTCATGGGGTGGAGCGAGGCTTCTAGCACTGCTACTTCTTCGGTGTCAACTGCCAACATGGCATTGCGAGTGGCCGGGGAAGGTGAGCTATAGCGAGAAGACATGAGGGATAAGTTTTCGAATTGGGTACAAAGGGAAGAGATGTCTGGGAGTGGTGAGGACTCCATTGCGACTTCTTGGGGGTTTATAACCATTTGGCAAATGGCCTTTGGGTTCTTATCATGGAATTCCTTCATTTTGAGGGAGGCGTTACTCAAATTCCTTTTTGGTTCCCAAGAGTCGTGCGCTTCCGAGAATCCCTTCCACCTGACCAGGTATTGTAATGTTTTCTTCTGGCTGGTGTGCCTTGAGGCCAACACGCTGTCTACTTCCCATTCTTTGTGTCCTTCCACTAGATCAGGTGGTGTCTCAACGAAGTTAGGTCCGTGGAGCTCCATTTCCTTATATGGGTGGAGGATAGCCGCGTGGAACGTGTTGTGGATTTTCCACACAGCTGGGAGATCCAGCCTATATGTCATGGCACTGAGTACTTCCGTAACCTTGAAGGGTCCAAAGCATTTGGCCCTTAATTTGGTGGTCGGATGCGTCATGCAGAGGTGGGTCCCTTCCAACCAGACTTTCTGATCCACATGGTATTGTTGGAAATGTGGGTCTTTTGCCCAAAGGGATTGTGCCCTGCTGATGGCTTCTTGAGCACTCTTTCTGGCTTCCAGAAGCTGGGATTTTTGTTCTTCTATTGCTGGCACATTTCCGACACGTGTGGGTTGATGGGTGTGAGGAATGAATCCCATCCATAACTTGTAAGGGGGTTTCTTTGTGGTTGAAGAGGGACAAGAGTTGATCATGTACTGGGCAACTTTAAGCCAGTCTGCCCAGTTGTCTTGTTGGTGGTTGCAGAAGATCCGTAGGATTGTTTCCACCGTTTGGTTCGTTCGTTCGGATTGTCTGTCAGTTTGGGGGTGGTACACCGAACTCATGTTTTGTTTAATCTCTAATTGGGCGCAGAGTTCTTTGAAGAATTGTGACGTGAACCACGTGTCTCTGTCAGAGATGATTCTTTTGGGAATTCCAGTGTAGGGAAAGGCATGATCTCGGAAGAGCCTTGCAACTTCCTCGCTCCCCATATCTTCTCGGCATGGGATCAGAATCACCGCCTTGGTGCTGTCATGATCGGTGATGGTGAGAATCGTATCACAGCCACGTGATTCTGGTAGCTTTGTAATGAAGTCGACAGTGATGGTGGCAAAAGGGGTTGTGTCTTCCCCTGGTCCAATTGGTGCAATAGGGGGCATGTTGCGGTGTGTGATGGTTTTCACCGCTTGGCAGGTTGCACACCCTTTTACATAGTCTTCTACATCCTTGTGTAAGTTTGGCCACCAGTAGTCACGTCTCAGTGCTTGGTAAGTCTTCCAGACTCCTGGGTGCCCGGATGTAGGCACATCATGGTATTCCTGGAGGAAGGTGCGTCGCAGTTGTCTGTTGTCCAGGACAACTAAGGATCCCACTTTCCACCAGACCTTCCACTCATCTTGGTAGATCCCATATTTCCTTTTCCATGCCAGGCAGAGTTTGTGGTTTTCCTTTTGCAATTGGTGGACCTGGCACTCCAGGATGGTGATTTCAATTGCTCTTGCAAATAGTTCATTTGGGAGTGCTGTGGTTTCTTCGTTATCTGTTGACCCATTGTTGTGATCGGGGTGTCTAGATAGTGGGTCTGCTTGGTTTCTTTTTCCAGGGAGGTGCATGAGTTTGAAGTTGAAGTCTGCCAGGAATGCAATGTAGCGAGCCACGCGTCGGTTCAACTTTTGGGGGTGCCGATAGTAACGGAGATTGTTGTGGTCCGTATAGATTGTGAGTTTATGGGGCGTCCCCATGACTAGGTGTTGAACACATTTAAGGCCTTCGATGATGGCTAGGAACTCTCGATCTCCGATGGAGTAGTTCCTTTCAGCTTGATTTAGTGCTTTTGAGTGGTAGGTGACTGCTTGTCTTTTGTTACTGTCGTCTCTTTGATAGAGGATGCTTCCTAAGGCGAAGGCTGAGGCGTCTACTTCAAGTTCATATGGTTTGGCAGGGTCTGGGTGCCAAAGGACTGGTTCTGTGGTTACTCGTTTGATTAGTTCGTCCAGGGCATCCGTGCACTTTTGGGTCCAATTGAATTGGGTCCCTTTTTTGGTGAGGTCGTGCAGGGGCCTCGCAATGGACATGAAGCCTTGGATGAAGGGTCTTTGGTATCCTAGTACTCCCAGTGTCTTTCTGACTTCTTCCACCGAATGAAGAGTTCTGGGCCATTCTGAAATGCCTTGTACCTTGGCTGGGTCGATGCATACTCGTCCTCCGCCCACTAGCCATCCTAGGATCTCCATTTCTTCCTTCTCGAATTGACACTTTTTTGGCTTTAGGAAGTATGAGCATTCTTCCATTTTATCAAGGAATTCGTGAACGATTTGTTTGTGGAGCCTTCTTCCTTCTTCGTTGCTAGCGGTAGCAATCCACCAGTTGTCCATGTAGTTCCCTAAGTTCTCTGGGTACTTTTGGAGCAGGGGACGGAAATCTCTGTGCATGGTTCGCTGGAAGAAAGGTGGGGCATTGGTAAGGCCGAAGTACATGACTCATGGGACGTAGGTGCCTTGTGGGGTTTTGAACACGGCTTTATGTTGGTCTTCTTCCGCGATGCAGATGTTGTTGTAGCCCCAGCGGATATCAAACTTTGAGAAGAGTAGTTTTCCATGCAATCTTTCTAATGCTGATTGGATATTTGGCAGGGGGTTGTTGTCGCGTACAGTATGTTTATTGAGTTGTCAGTAATCCATGATGATCTGTTACCGTCCCCTCGACCCTGGGACTTCCCCCCTTCGATCGACGGAGATGTCAGCCGCGAGGACAGCCCCATGGAGGTGGACGAGCCCGAAGGAACGGTAGGTCTCGATTAGTATATATGACTGCACACCTCATCTGATGTGGACGGACTACACGAGTTGCTTGTGACTTGGCCCTATGTATGCATGTTCTCGGTGCCCCCTAGTCGTGTTCTGTACCCCCTGCCCTAGCACCCTGTATTCTTGTATATATATGACTCAATGGTGACCCTAAGTCGCTAAGTTGAGTCTCCTGTCCGTCTTATGACAGCAATATCATCTATTCTCCACACTCCTAGCCAGAAGGCGGCTGCGAGAGCCTTGTCACTATCACCCCGAGTCTATACATTATCATTGCATAAGCAGCAGTGACATGATCTGCTTTTCTGAACTGTCTTTTTTATTGATGAAGTAGACAGGTGCAGTGTATGGTGAGGGACCTTCATAGATTCGTCCTAACTCTTCTTCCTCGAGGATCCATTTCTGGAGGAGTTCGTGTTCATCTTTTGATAGAGGGTATACCTTGCAGTTTAATTCCCTTGGTGCATTGGGGTTTAGTTTGATTGTCATGTCTTCTGACCGTGCGGGTGGGAAGCAGCGTGCCTCTTCTTCCGAGAACACCTTTTGGTGCCTGCAATATTCCTGGGGAATGGTGTCGAGGGTAAGGTGGATTTTATTTTGGTCTGCCTTCTGAGCCCATTCTTGTGCGATGTTGGTGCGTTGTACATAAATGGCTTCTCCTTCTTTTGGTTTCCCTACTTATTTAACTGCTTCTCGCTGCATGAAGAAGATCCTTTTGGCGACATGCATGTAGCGACTACTCTGGAGTTGTACTGGTTCTCCCAGAACCCTCCCGGTCTTCCAGTTGATTTTGGGGTTGAAATCGTAGAGGAAGGGGTATCCTAGAATGATGCAGTCTTTTCCTAGAGCTGTGATGTAGAACCGTTGGAGCATATGTTTTTCTCCTTTGACGATACAGAGCCAGCAGTAGTGTGTGATCTTTCCTTGTTTGTTTTCGGTCCCATCAACATTGTGGACCGTGACTGGTCGGGCGAGTTCCTTTTTTCCGATTCCCAGTTGTTTCCATGTTTCCTCATCGATAAAGTTGTCTGTGGCTCCACTGTCAATGAGAGCTGATTTGTCGGCCTTGGATTGCGAAGTTCAGAAAGAAACATTCATATTCAGAGTTGAGAGTTTCCTAATGTACATGGTGTTCTGCAATCCAATTGCTCTAAGCCAGGCTGTCAGCTTTGAGCTGCCTAAAAATCCGCTTGGGCGGACATCTCCTCATAGAGGGTTTTGCGGTCTTCGATGGACATCCCTCTGATGTATTGAAGGACATCCTTTTTTGTGTAGGAAGGTGGTGCTGTGGTCGATGTTTCAGCTTCGCTGGGCTGTTCTTCCTCTTTGTCTTCGTTGATTACCACCGCTCTGACCTTGGGCTTGTCCTTGACATATTGCCCTTGGGAGCTGCGGGTTCGGTCGGAGCTCTTTCCTTTGTCCTTGCCCTTTTTGGGGCATGTTCGTGACATGTGTCCTAGTTTGCAGCAGCGGAAACATCTTCCTTCCTTCATGAGGCGGGTACATTCCTCGTCGGACAACTTTCTTGTTGTGCGGATTGTGTCGACATCCATAGCATCGGGGTCTTTTTGTCTTTTTGGCGGGGGTGCCTTTTGGTACCCGCACATTCTGTTGGCCCTAGTGGAGATGTGGCCCGGCCCCCCTTTTGGTCCTATATTGTCATTGAGGTCCTGCCATCTTTGGACCGTTTTTCTGGTGGCGTCATACCATTTGTCGAGAGTGGCGGGTAGCGTTTCTCACTGGCGTATGGTACGATGGAGACCGACAGGTAAGATGTCTTGGAACAGCTTGATCGTTCCTTCTGCATCAGGTCCCCATCCCGCTTCTCTGATAAGGCGTTTGAAGAGGGTGATAGACATGTCGACCTTATCCATATTTAGTTCCATTTTAGTGAGGCGGGAATAGGCGTCCTGCTTTCTGGTTGAGTCTGTGAAGGCGTCTCTGAAGGATCGTGCGAACCAATCCCAGAGGGCTTGGTCTCCTTCGGCATGTGTTGGGGGGTCTCCTGTGACCAGGTTTCCTTTTACCTTGATGGACAGTTGGTCTGCCATGTCATAAGCCCAGTCGTCGACTTGCAGTCCTTTGATAAAGGTGAGGGCATAAGCCACCATCTCTGCTTTATTCGTGAAGGTGGAGTTATGTCGGTTGAGGAATTGGTAAGCTCCGAACTGTTGCATGAATCGTTCGGCATCCTTTTGGTCGCCTGTGAAGATTTGTGGTATCATCCCTTTTAGGGGTTCTGAACGAGGTGGGGCTGCAGCGGCTTGTCCTGCAGCTTGTTGTCCGGCTGCTGCTTGGCCTCCACCACCTCCACCACCTCCTCCACCTCCTCCACTGCCTGGTTGTCCTCCAGCTGGAGGTTGTTGTGGTTGTCCTCCTCCGCCGCCTGGTTGTCCTCCGGCGGGAGGTTGTGCTGGTTGTGCTGGTCCTGCCGCTTGTGCGGGTTGGACATGGGCTACAGCGATTGCTGCTTGTGCCATTGCTTGTGTGAGTTGTTCGATGACCGGTGCGTGAGCTTGATCTGTTGTGGGGATGTCTGGATCTGATGCTGGTGAAGTGATTTCTACTTCAGGGGTTTTGTCACTTCCTTGAGTGATTTCTGTGTGGATTCATTCGAGATCCGGGGCAAGTAGGAATGGTTGATTTTTGATTCCTAGTCCTAGTCCTTGAGGATCTTCGATCTTGTCTTCTCTGCTAACTTCATAGCACTGGTCGATGGTCCAGCTGATTCTGTACCAGGTCCCGTTGATGTATTCTACAGGGTATGTGTATAGCCCGTCTCTGAGATGATATGCTGATTGTCCCTCAGTCCGTGATTCTAACCAGAAGGCTTTCCCTTGTATTTCTGAAGGGAGGTCGTCGGAGGTTCTATTTCGGAACTTGATGTCGGGGCTCTTTGAGAGCTTTTGTTTTCTTCCGAGGTCGAGTAGTATGTCAGCCAGTTTGGCTTAGAGAAGCTCGACTTGTGTTAAGCCTGCAGCAGGGCTTCGTGCACACTTGACGGTTTAGGAAAGTGTGCGGTCCGAGGCATGCCAAGACATGTGATTCAGACTCCTGAGATGTGTGTTGATTGTTATAGCACAATCACTAAGCTTCGAAGGCAAGGTCCGCCTTTAAGGACCTTAGAATGTAGATGGAAGAGTAGAGGGGGGCCGTGCAGTGAACAGGAGTGAACAAGAGGCTGTGATTGCAAAGCAAAGTCGAGCTTAAGGCTCAACTACTCGTACAAAGTCCTATATATACAGGCTCGAACTGTGTATGACTAAAGGTCTTAGTAACCGATTGTTAAGGCGATTTGTAAGTGATCAGTCATCGTATCGTACACTGTCAGCGTGATGTGCGTATCAGTCAGTCGATCAGTCAGCTCGTAACAAAGCATATCAGTCATCCAGTCCGCAGATGAGTCAGGGGGCATAATTGTAATGAGTTATGGGGTTGCATGACCCCAGCCAGTCCGTCGGTCTGTAGAACACCTCACCTCTCTCCATATCAGAGGCAGAGCTTATCAGCCAACCAGCAGCCGGACAACAAGCTGCAGGACAAGCCGCTGCAGCCCCACCTCGTTCAGAACCCCTAAAAGGGATGATACCCCAAATCTTCACAGGCAACAGAAAGGACGCCGAGCGATTCATGCAACAGTTCGGAGCCTACCAATTCCTCAATCAGCACAACTCCACCTTCACGAATAAAGCTGAGATGGTGGCTTACACCCTCACCTTTATCAAAGGACTGCAAGTCGACGACTGGGCTTATGACATGGCAGACCAACTGTCCATCAAAGTAGAAGGAAACCCAGTCACGGGAGACCCCCCGACCCATGCTGAAGGAGACCAAGCCCTCTGGGATTGGTTCGCAAGATCCTTCAGAGACACCTTCACAGATTCAACCAGGAAACAGGATGCCTATTCCCGCCTCACTAAAATGGAGCTAAACATGGACAAGGTCAATATGTCTATTACCCTCTTCAAACGCCTTATTAGAGAAGCAGGATGGGGACCCGATACAGAAGGGACAATTAAACTGTTCCAAGACATCCTACCTGTCGGACTCCACCGCACCATACAACAATGAGAAATGCTACCTGCCACTCTTGAAGAATGGTACGACACTACCAGAAAAATGGTCCAAAGATGGCAGGACCTCAACGACAACATAGGACCTAAAGGAGGACCAGGACACATCTCCACTAGGGCCAACAGAATGTGTGGATATCAAAAGGCACCACCATCGAAGAGACAAAGAGACCCCGATGCTATGGATGTCGACACAATCTGCACAACGGGAAAATTGTCCAACGAGGAACATACCCGCCTCATGAAGGAAGGAAGATGTTTCCGCTGCCACAAATTAGGACACATGTCACGAGCATGCCCCAAAAAGGGCAAGGACAAAGGAAAGAGGTCCGACCGACCCCGCAGCTCCCAAGGGCAATATGTCAAGGACAAGCCCAAGGTCAGAGCGGTGGTAATCAATGAAGACAAAGAGGAAGAACAGCCCAGCGAAGCTGAAACATCGACCACAGCACCACCTTCCTACACAAAAAAGGATGTCCTTCAATACATCAGAGGGATGTCCATTGAAGACTGCGAAACCCTCTATGAGGAGATGTCTGCCCAGGCGGATTTTTAGGCAGCTCAAAGCCGACAGCCTGGCTTAGAGCGATTGGATTGCAAGATACAATGTACATTAGGAAACTATTGACTCTGAATATGTGTCACCACTGCTTATGCGACGATAACGAGTAGACTCAGGGTGGTGATGACAAGGCTCTTAGCGGCCGCCTTCTGGCTAGGAGTGGGAGAATAGATGATATTGCCGTCGTAAGACGGACAGGAGACTCAACTTGGCGACTTAGGGTCACAGTTGAGTCGTACTTATACTACTACAAGGGGGTAGGGCACAGGGCGCGAGAACACGACGATACGGGCCACGAAACACGTACATAGGGGCTGAGCCACGAGGTGACTCATGTAGTCTGTCCACATCAGGTGAGGCGTTGTACTAATATATACTAATCCGATCTTACCATTACTTGGGGTCATCCAACTCCATTGGGTCGTCTGTGCGGCTGATGTCCCCGTCGATCGAGGGGGGGAAGTCCCAGGGTCGAGGGGACGGTAACATCACCCTCCGGTTAGATGCGAGCACGACCACGCATCGTGTAGCGGATGATCCCCCCTGCGTGGCGCTGGTCGTGGCAGTCGGCGTCATTGCCTGCAAGGTGGGCGAGGGTCTCCCCGGCGTTGGCTGCGCAGAGGCGACGGCGGCAGTTGGCGAGGGTGTGGCGAGTCTCGGCTTCCTCGGCCTCGAGGGTGCAGATGCGGGCAGCGATGCTGGTGAGTTTGGCGTCGGTGTGGTGGTAGCGGCAGACGTCGGTGTAGAGACCCCAGTCCTGGGTCGTATCCTGGACCTCCAATGCGAAGGCATCAAAGATCTCGGAGTCCCCGTCGATGGCACGGAGTAGCCATTTGGGTACTGGCGGATTGGCGACACCAATGTTGGAACTGGGCTGGGCGTAGACCTCTGTAGTAAAGACAGGGTCGTCAGGGCCTCCCAGGGTACCGGCGGCACGGGGAATGGGGCCATCGAGAAGTTGGATGTAGGGGGCGATGCGGCGGTTGTTGCTGCCGCCTTGGAGGGGGATGGAGAAGTAGTGGAGTTGGCTGTTGTTTTCGACAAAGCCCGCAGGGGGTTCTGACTGAATACCCTGGTGAATATCCATCCTCGCGGGTTGGTTGGCCAGGTTGCAGATGGTGAGGTCGGCGAGGCGCAGGGACTCTGTCTTGGAGTCACACTCGAGCTGGAGGGTCCTGGCTCCGAGGGCGAGGATATCGTGCTGATCCTTGCTTTGTTCAAGCTCTGCGGCTTGCTCTTCGGCCGTGATCCTAATGGCTTCCATCCGGTCCTTGGTGCGCTTGGCGGTGAGGATGAGACCACGGACCATGCGGAGGAGAATTGGAGTCGTGAGGGCATCGGTTTGTCCCTCGACGAGAGTGCTAACGGATGGCTGGCTGTGTAGCGCCGACGGCGAGGTCCACTGCAAGGACCCGTGCTGTGTTAGTGGGCGCAGGGTCCTCAATAAGAGGAAGGGCTCCAGTGGAACCGGTCGTCTGATAGGGGGTCCCTGGGGCGGGGATGTAGAGGGCCTCGGTGGAGGCATAGGAGTCGGTGGGCGAGGCAGGGACATACTGGTAGTTGTCTTCGGCGGGGACAATGGAGATGATCTGGTGGGACATAATGGTTTGGGGTGTGGAAGGAGGATGGTGTTTCGAGCTCTCAGACCTCTCCTTTTAAACGGTTGCATGAGCGAGCGTCTTTCGTGGTATGACTCGACCAGTGCTGGGGCGTGTACTTGGTTGGCTGGTTCCCACATGTTGTCCGCGTCTGGATATCCCTTCCATTTGAGGAGATATTGCAGGGCTTTAGTTTTTCTGTGTAGGCAGTGATTAACGATAGCCTCGACCTCGTACTCATGTTCACTGTTAAGCCCGCAGCGGGGCTTCGTGCACACCTAACGGTTTAGGAAGGTGTGCGGTCCGAAGCGTGCCGTGACACGCGATCAGACTCCTGAGGTGCGCGTTGATTGTTATAGCACAATCACTAAGCTCCGAAGGTGAGATCCGCCTTTAAGGACCTTAAAGGATAGATGGAAGAGATGAGAGGGTCCGCGCAATAGACAGGAGTGTGTAAGGAGCTGCGATTGCAAAGCAAAGTCGAGCTTAAGGCTCAACTGTCCATAAGCAGTCATATATATACAGGCTCGAGTCGTGTATGACTAATAGTCCTATAACCGATTGGTAAGTCGGTTTGTCAGTCCATCAGTCATGCTCAGTCATCGTATAGTACACTGTCAGCATGATGCACGTATCAGTCAGCTTGGCCAAGGTCATCAATCATCAGTACAGTAAGGAGTCTCAGTCATCCAGTCTGAACGGAGAGCCACGCGTGTATCGTACATGAGTCATGGGATCACGTGATCCCAGCCAGTCCATCGGTCCGTAAAATACCTCACCTCTCTCCATACCAGAGGCAGAGCTTATCACCACCCTCCCCTCAAAGGAGCGCTTCCACGCGCTAATTCGATCCTTCGTTATCACCGGGGACATAGTCGTAGTCGGGGGAAGGGGAACGAGGGGCATAAGAGGGGCCCGCGTTCTCGAATTCATCTAGGACGACCTGGGTGATTGCCTGATGCATGGCAATTCCTGCGCTGCTGAGTTCTCCCTTGCAGAGATCATCGCATCCCGCGTTGTTGTGATCATATTCGATCTCGCGTTCCTCCTGGGTGAGGTAGCGAGCGTGGCGTTGGCGTGTGAGATAATGGCCATTGGCGTGGCGGCGGCGGCCCCCGTAAGGACAGGTGTCCGGCATTTGGTTCCGGAAGAAGCGGTGGTGGCGGGGAACTCGGCACCAACCGGACACCATGATTGAACAAAGATGATGGGGCGTTTCGCAATGGGTGGAAAGATGGTCGTACCAAGGGCAGTAAGAGCAGTGTTTGCACTCTTCGAATTCCTCTTGGGCCAGGGCGTTGTCGATGGCATTTTCGCTGTTCCAAGAGACTCTACTGCCTGCTCCTCCTCTCAGTCGAGAGTCGGGTCGCGTCACAATATTGGTGTGGTAAGGGGCGACGTTGCGCTGGACGCGTCGGTGTCGCCATGCCAATTCACCTCTCTGATCATCCTCGTCCACCAGCTCCAGGAGCCGTTCTCGTGCGTTGGCCCGGATGAGTCGTTGGTGAACCGCTTTAGTTCGGCCGACGTGAGCAAGTTGATGCATACCAAACTCGGCTCTTCTTTTCTGTGCGTAAGCTTCTAAGGCTTGGACCTCGCGGAGGCAAAGGGCCAGTTTGCGTTTGTCGGCCTCAAGGTTTTGAAGACGGATGATATCCGCCTTGACCCCGTAATCTCCTAAATCTTCGATTGCCCTTTCCATTGGGCCCCCTATCATCCTTTCTTCCGTCAACAGTGTGAAGTGTCTGTCGTCCTGGTAATTGGCGGGTGCCGCCCAAGATGCCGGAGCGGCTTCCAAGGTCTCGGCGTAGATAGGCCTTCCGCTTCCCATAGTCCCGTAGATGGTGGGCTCTCCCGTGATGCTGTCGATTCGGAAGTGTATGTACCTTGCATCCACCTTGACCGTGGGTTCTGCCTCGGTCGCTGGGATTTTGATGGAAGTCCGATGGATTTCTGACTGGAATCTAATCCAGTCGTCGCTGGGGTGCGTCTGTACAAGGTCATCGACGTCGATCTCAAGGGTGTAATGTGATGGGAAACTGTGCATGGAAGTTGCGGGGGAGGAGCCCGAGTTTGTGCTCGAGACAGATGACAGCGGGGTGGCCACACGATGTATAAGGTTAGTCTCGGGGTCTCGCACTAGGGGGTGGTCGGCTTCTTCCTGTCTTTCTAGCATTAGCTGAGCCGCTGCCAGCCCGGTAGCTGAGTAGAACAGTCTTTCTCGGGCGAAGTTACTTAGGCCCCGGACCTGGTTACGTGGGTCGTCAGGGTTGTCTTGGGGTAGTGGGTCGGTGCGAGGGGGAATGGGAAGTGGTTCGGGGCTGGGGACCCGGCTCGGTCCATGTAGGCTGTACAGCGAGGGCGAGAGACGTAGGTATTCTTCGAGTTCAAAGCTGGGGGGTGTGTCTGTCGGTGGAGCATATTCCGGTTCTTCAGGGAAGGCCGGCGGTGGTTCCGTGGTTGAGTGGAGTTCAGCCTCCAATATGGCTACTTCTTCTGTGTCCACTGCCAGCATGGCGTTGCGAGTGGCTGGTGACGGTGAGCTGTAGTTCGAGGACATGAGGGATAGGTTTTCGAACTGGTTGCAGAGGAGAGAGATGTCGGGGAGCGGTGAAGACCCCATTGTCGATTCCGAGTGGTTTATAACCATTCTTCGGATAGCCTTTGGGTTTTTATCGTGGAATTCTCTCACCCTTGCGGCGGCATTATCCAGATTCCGTTTTGGTTCCCAAGAATCATGGGCCTCGGAGAATCCTTTCCACCGGACGAGGTATTGTAGCGTCCTTGCCTTTCCTGTTCGCCTCGAGGCTAACACGTTGTCCACTTCCCACTCCTCGTGTCCTTCGATCAGGTCGGGAGGTGCCTCGGGGAAATTAGGTCCGTGTAATTCCGTCTCCTTATATGGATGGAGGACAGCCGCGTGGAATGCGTTGTGGATCCTCCACGCGGCTGGGAGGTCCAGCCTGTACGTTACTGCGCTGAGTACTTCCGTTACCTTGAAGGGTCCAAAGCGTTTGGCCCTTGATTTCATTGTGGGGTGTGTTGTTTGTAGATGGGTCCCTTCTAGCCAGACCTTCTAATCTACCCGATATCTTTGGAAGTGTGGGTTTTTGGTCCAGAGGGATTGCGCCTTGCTGATGGCTTCTTGGGCGCTTTTCCTGGCTTCTAGAAGTTGGGATTTCCTTTCTTCGATTGCCGGCACATTCCCGACACGCGTGGGTTGATGGGTGCGGGGAATGAATCCCATCCATAGTTCGTATGGGGGTTTCTTCATGGTCGAGGAGGGGCGAGAGTTTATCATGTACTGGGCGACTTTAAGCCAGTCTGCCCAGTTGTCTTGTTGGTGGTTGCAGAAGATTCTTAGTATGGTTTCTACCGTCTGATTCGTTCTTTCCGATTGTCCGTCTGTTTGAGGGTGATAGGCTGAGCTCACGTTCTGTTTGATTTCGAGTTGGGCGCAGAGTTCCTTGAAGAATTTCGAGGTGAACCGCGTGTCTCTGTCCGAGATAATTCTTTTAGGAATTCCGGTGTAGGGGAACGCGTGGTCTCTGAAAAGCCTCGCGACTTCTTCGCTCCCCATGTCTTCTCTGCACGGGATCAGGATTACGGCTTTTGTACAATTGTGATCGGTGATGGTGAGGATTGTATCACAGCCGCGTGAATCGGGTAGTTTGGTGATGAAATCAACTGTGATTGTGGCGAAGGGTGTTGCGTCCTCACCAGGACCGATCGGCGCAATGGGGGGTACGTTGCGGTGTGTGACTGTTTTTACCGCCTGACAGGTGGCGCATCCCTTGACGTACTCTTCTACATCTTTGTGGATTGTGGGCCACCAGTAATCTCGCTTTAGCATTAGGTAAGTCTTCCAAACTCCGGGATGTCCCGCCGTCGGAGTGTTGTGATACTCCTGGAGGAACGTGTGTCGGAGTTGTGTATCTTCAGGGATCACTAGCGATCCTGCCTTCCACCAGACCTTCCATTCGTCCTGGTAGATGCCGTGTTTCCTTTTCCAAGTTCGGCATAGTTCTTCGTTTGCTTTCTGTAATTGGTGGACTTGTTGTTCCAAGATGGAGATTTCGATGGCTCGGGCAAATAGTTCATCGGGAAGGGCCATGGTTTCCTCGTTGTCAGCTGATCCGTCGTCGTGATCTGGTCGTCGAGACAGAGGGTCAGCTTGGTTTCGTTTGCCAGGAAGGTGAACTAATTCGAAGTCAAAGTCAGCCAAGAATGCAATGTACCGAGCGACGCGTCGGTTCAATTTTTGTGGGTGTCGGTAGTAGCGTAGGTTATCGTGATCCGTGTAGATGATCAATTTGTGGGGTGATCCCATCACTAGGTGTCGTACACATTTCAGGCCTTCTATGATGGCCAGGAATTCTCTGTCGCCGATGGAGTAGTTCCTTTCGGCTGCGTTTAGTGCCTTTGAATGATAGGCCACTGCTCTCCGTTTGTTGTTGTCATCTCTTTGGTAGAGGATGCTCCCGAGTGCGAAAGCGGAGGCATCGACTTCGAGTTCATACTGTTTGGCGGGGTTTGGATGCCAGAGGACTGGTTCAGTGGTAACTCGCATGATAAGTTCATTCAATGCTTCTGTGCATTTTTCGGTCCAGATGAAAGGGGTTCCTTTCTTGGTGAGGTCGTGTAGCGGTCGGGCTATCGCTGCGAATCCTTGGATGAAAGGTCGTTGGTAGCCGAGCACTCCCAGTGTCTTTCTGACTTCTTCTACTGATTTGAGGGTTCTGGGCCATTCTGATATCCCCTTTACTTTAGCCGGGTCGATACGTACTCGTCCTCCTCCTACGAGCCATCCGAGGATTTCCATTTCGTCCTTTTCGAATTGACATTTCTTCGGCTTCAGGAAGTAAGAACATTCTTCCATTTTGTCGAGGAAGTCGTGAATGATCTGCTTGTGTAGTTGGCGGCCTTCCTCATCGTTGGCCGTGGCCACCCACCAATCGTCCATGTAGTTCCCTAGGTTTTCGGGGTATTTTTGAAGTAGGGGGCGGAAGTCTCGGTGCATAGTTCGTTGGAAGAAGGGGGGTGCGTTTGTGAGTCCGAAGTACATGACTCGGGGAACATAGGTGCCTTGGGGGGTTTTAAACGCTGCTTTGGTTTGATCTTCCTCAGCAATGCATATGTTATTATATCCCCAGCGGATGTCGAACTTGGAGAAGAGTAATTTGCCGTGTAATCTTTCCAGTGCTGACTGTATGTTAGGCAGGGGGTTGTTGTCTCTGACTGTGTATTTGTTCAGCTGTCGATAGTCCATGATAATCCTCTTCTCTGAACTGTCCTTCTTGTTGATGAAGTAGACCGGTGCCGTGTAGGGCGACGGTCCTTCGTAGATTCGTCCGAGTTCTTCTTCTTCGAGAATCCAGTTTTGTAGGAGTTCTCGTTCGTCCTTGGATAGGGGGTACACTTTACAATTTAACTCCTTTGGTGCGTCGGGAGTTAATTTGATTGTCATATCTTCCGATCTTGCAGGTGGGAAGCGTCGTGCTTCTTCTTCGGAGAATACCTTTTGATGTCTTCGGTATTCCTTTGGGATGGTATCGATGGTAAGGTGGATTTTATCCTTATCCGCCTTCTGGGCCCATTCTTGTGCGATGTTGGTCCGTCGCACGTAGATGGCTTCGTCTTCTTTGGGTTTCCCTAGCTGTTTGATTGCCTCTCTTTGCATGAAGAAGATGCTTTTGGCGACATGCATGTATCGGCTGCTTTGGAGCTGTACTGGGTCCCCTGAGACCTTCCCTGTTTTCCAATTGATCTTTGGATTGAAGTCGTAAAGGAAAGGGTATCCTAGGATGATGCGGTCTTTTCCTAGGCTTGTGATGTAGAACCTTTGGAGCATATGTTTGTCTCCTTTGACGATGCGTAGCCAGCAGTAGTGAGTGATCTTCCCTTGCTTGTTTTCCGTGCCGTCGACATTGTGGACAGTGACTGGTCTGGCCAGTTCTTTGCGTCCTATTCCGAGTCGTTTCCAGGTGTCTTCGTCTATGAAGTTGTCGGTTGCGCCACTATCGATGAGGGCGGATTCGTCGGCCTTGGATTGCGAGGTGCGGAAAGAAACATTCATATTCAGGGTCGATAGTTTCCTAATGTACATCGTATCTTGCAATCCCGTTGCTCTAAGCCAGACCGTCGGCTTTGAGCTTCCTAAAAATCCACTTTGGCCGATAGCTCCTCATAGAGGTTCTCTCGGTCTTCAATAGTCATCCCCCTAATGTACTGGAGGACGTCCTTTTTGGTGTAGGAAGGAGGTGCGGTGGTCGAGGTTTCAGCTTCGCTATGCTGTTCCTCTTCCTCGTCTTCATTGATTACTGCGGCTCGGACTTTGGGCTTTTCTTTTGTGTATTGTCCTTGGGAGCTGCGGGGTCGATCGGGGGTTTTTCCTTTGCCTTTGTCGGGGCAGGCTCGGGACATATGTCCCAACTTGCGGCAGCGGAAGCACCTTCCTTCCTTCATCAACTTGGTGTGTTCTTCATCCGTTAGCCTCCCTGTGGTGCGAATGGCGTCGATATCCATCGTGTTTGGGTCTTTTTGTCTCTTTGGGGGTGAGGGTTTTTGATATCCTCTCATTCGGTTAGCTCTGGTAGAGATGTGGCCAGGTCCTCCTTTGGGTCCGATGTTGTCATTAAGGTCTTGCCATCGTTGGACTGTTTTTCGAGTCGCATCATACCACTCTTCCAGGGTTGTTGGTAGGGTGTCTCGTTGGCGGATAACACGGTGGAGTCCGACCGGTAGGATGTCTTGGAACAATTTGATCGTTCCTTCTGCGTCTGGTCCCCATCCTGCTTCCCTAATAAGGCGTTTGAAGAGTGTGATGGAGGAGTCGACCTTGTCCATGTCTAATTCCATTTTTGTAAGGCGGGAATATGCGTCTTGTTTCTTGGTGGAATCGGTGAAGGCGTCTCTGAACGCTCTTGCGAACCATTCCCATAGGGCTGGGTCATTTTCTGCATGTGTCGGAGGGTCTCCTGTGGTTGGGTTTCCTTCTACCTTGATGGATAGTTGGTCTGCCATGTCGTACGCCCAATCGTCGACCAATGGTCCTTTGATGAAGGTGATGGCGTAGGCCACTTGTTCTGCTTTGTTTGTGAAGGTAGAGTTGTGTCGGTTAAGGAAGCGATATGCTCCGAACTGTTGCATGAAACGTTCGGCGTCCTTCCTGTCTCCTTGGAAGATTTGGGGAATCATTCCTTTAAGGGCTTCGCTGCGGGGTGGCGCGGCTGCTGCTTGTCCAGCTGCTGGCTGGCCTCCTCCACCCCCACCGCCGCCTCCACCTCCACCCCCACCGCCGCCTCCACCGCCTGGTTGTCCTCCGGCTGGTGGTTGTCCTCCGGCGGGTGGTTGTCCTCCGGCTGGCGGTTGTTGGGGTTGTCCTCCTCCCGCAGGTTGTCCTCCAGCGGGTTGTTGGGCCTGTGCTGGTCCGGCTACTTGTGCTGGTTGTACGTGGGCTACGGCGATTGCTGCCATTGCTTTTGTGAGTTGTTCGATGACCGGTGCGTGAGCTTGGTCTGTCGTGGGGATGTCTGGGTCCGAGGCTGGTGAAGTAGTTTTCTCTTCGGGTGCTTCGTCACTTCCTTGTGTGACTTCTGTGTGGATTCGTTCGAGGTCAGGGGCAAGTAGGAACGGTCGGCTTTTGGTTCCTAATCCTTTTTCTTGAAGATCGATGATTTTGTCTTCTCTGCTAACTTCGTAGCACTCGTCAATGGTCCAGCTGATTCTGTACCAGGTCCCGTTGATATATTCCACAGGGTATGTGTATAACCCTTCTCTGAGGTGATATGCTGATCGCCCTTCAGTCCGTGATTCTAGCCAGTAGGCCTTTCCCTGTATTTCTGTAGGGAGGTCGTCGGTGGTTCTATTTCTGAACCGGATGTCGGGGCTCTTTGAGAGCTTTCGTTTCCTTCCAAGGTCGAGTAGTATGTCAGCCAGGTTGGCTTAAGGGAAGCTCGACCTGTGTTAAGCCCGCAGCGGGGCTTCGTGCACACCTAACGGTTTAGGAAGGTGTGCGGTCCGAAGCGTGCCGTGACATGCGATCAGACTCCTGAGGTGTGCGTTGATTGTTATAGCACAATCACTAAGCTCCGAAGGTGAGATCCGCCTTTAAGGACCTTAAAGGATAGATGGAAGAGATGAGAGGGTCCGCGCAATAGACAGGAGTGTGTAAGGAGCTGCGATTGCAAAGCAAAGTTGAGCTTAAGGCTCAACTGTCCATAAGCAGTCATATATATACAGGCTCGAGTCGTGTATGACTAATAGTCCTATAACCGATTGGTAAGTCGGTTTGTCAGTCCATCAGTCATGCTCAGTCATCATATAGTACACTGTCAGCATGATGCGCGTATCAGTCAGCTTGGCCAAGGTCATCAATCATCAGTACAGTAAGGAGTCTCAGTCATCCAGTCTGAACGGAGAGCCACACGTGTATCGTACATGAGTCATGGGATCACGTGATCCCAGCCAGTCCGTCGGTCCGTAAAATACCTCACCTCTCTCCATACCAGAGGCGGAGCTTATCATTCACCCTCGATCAGTTCGGGGGGTGGTTTGATGTAATTGGGGCTGTGTTGTGGAGTCTCATGATACAGCGTGAGGAGGCTGGCGTGGAACATGTTGTGGATCTTCCAGGCGTCAGGTAATTGGAGCTGATACACCACCGGTGATACTTGCTTATTGATGCAGAAAGGGTTGTGTCGCTTAGGGGCTAGTTTGGGGGTCTGGTAGGGTAATTGGAGGTTCTTAGCCTCGAGCCAGACCTCTTGACCCACCTTGAATTGGGGTGGTGGCGCTTGATGGGCAGTGCAGTTAATAGCCTCGATTGCTTGTGTGCGCCTTTCGGAGGTGGTCTGCTTCCTGTCCTCCACGTGTTAGTTAAGTGACGGGGGGGGGTCCATGGGGTGTAGGCGAGGCATGTAGCCGAGAAGTGCTTCTGATGGGGCGATGTTGATGGTGGCGTTCTTGTGATTGTTGTGCACCATGGTGGCCATTCCCAGCCAATCGCTCCAGTCGGTTTGGGCGCTGTTGGTGGTCAGGTGGAGGTATTGTTCCACCCATTGGTTTGTCCGTTCTGATAGTCTGTCTGTTTGGGGGTGGAATGCTGAGGACACGTTTTGTTTGATCCCCAGTTGTTGGGCGAGTGCCTTTGCGAAGAAGGATGTGAATCGAGGGTCCCTGTCGGATATGACCTTGTTGGGTAGGCCAAACCATCGGTAGACATTGTCGTAGTATAGTTTGGCTACTTCTTGTCCGGTGATCGTCGTTTTACAGGGGAGGAATACGGCTGCCCTTGTGCATCTGTGGTCGACTATCGTGAGGATGGCATCGTATCCGTTGCTGGTTGGGAGCTGAGTAATCAGGTCCATTGCTATGATTTGGAACAGGAGTGCATTGGTTGGTGTGGGGATGCGGTAGAGGGGTACCTTCGTCTGTCTCGTGAGATTCTTGCTTTGTTGGCATTTGGCACATCCCTTCACATATTGTGCGATCCATTCGTTCATGTCTGGCCACCAGAAGTGTCGGCGGATGGTCGCAATAGTGGGGTCCCGTCCTGGGTGTCCTCTGATCTCTAAGTCGTGGAATCGGTGGAGGATTTCCTTCTTCCATGTGTTGTCTGGTGGGACGGTGATTTTCCCTTGTACGCGCCAGTGTTTCAGGTTGTTGTCGTTGTGCGAGTGGGTCATGGCTGCTTGGTGTTGTTTGATCCACTTTGCGATCTCAGTGGGGTACTTCTGTTGTGCCATCCCTATTTGTCGTTCTAGTTCCCACCACTCATCCTTGGGGTCTTCGGTGGTGGATAGCCTGATGAAGCTGTCGGGGTGGAGCAGGGTTATGTCTTGGTTGTCTGTCTCGCCTCTGTCCACTCCGGGGGGTCGGGAGAGGAGGTCTGCCAAGGTGTGGAGCTTCCCTGGCATGTGTTGGATCTTTAAGTGGTATTCCTGGAGTTCTGCGAACCAACATGCTATGCGGCGGTTTACCTTGCATGGTGATTTCCAGAAGGTCAGGTTCGCGTGATCGGTGAGGACTGTGACTGGGATTGTTGATCCTGCCAGGTGGGGTCGCCAGTGGGCTAAGGCTTTCATCAGTGCCAGGAGTTCTCTCTCGTAGATGTCGTAGTTGCACTCGGTTGGGGTGAACGTTGCCGAGTAGTAGGCTATGGGGTGTTTGGTTGGTGAGGTTTTTCTGGGGTGTTTGTCTCCCTCTTGTAAGAGTACGGCTCCCACGCCATATGCGGACGTGTCTGTGGCTAAGAAGAATGGTTTGGTGTAGTCGGGTTGGCACAGGATTGGGTTCCGGCACATGTGTTCCTTGAGCGTTTCGAAGGCTTTGACTTGGGGTTCTTCCCATGTAAATGGTGTTGCCTTCTTAGTTAGGTGGATTAGTGGTCTTGCAATCTTCGAGTAGTCCTTGATGAAGTATCGATAGTATCCTGTGAACCCTAGGAAGGCTCTGATGTCTTGGACCGTTCGCGGGGGTTTCTAGTCTGCCACCCCTTGCACCTTGGCTGGGTCCATACGGATGGTGTTGTGGCCCAGGATGACGCCTAGGAACTCGACCTCTTTTTGCTCGAAGATGCATTTTTCTGGTTTGAGGAAGAGGTTGTGTTTGCGCAGTTTGTCGAGGATTTGGTGGACTCTTGTTCGGTGGTATGGGAGGTCTGATTGGGTGTGTATGAGGATGTCGTCCATGTAGATCGACAGCCAGTCTTGTCAGAGTTCTTCTCTGAACAGTGCATTCATCATGGTCTGGAAGGTGGCTGGGGAGTTGGTCATCCCGAAGAACATTACCTGCGGCTCGATAAGGCCGTGGTTCGTGATGAATGCCGCCTTCCATTGGTCTCCATCGCGTATCCGTATGTTGTTGTATCCCCAGCAGATGTCGAATTTGGTGAACAGGCTGGCTCCTCAGACCCTTGTGATGAGTTCGGGAATGAGTGGGAGCAGCGTGGCATTTCGGTGTGTCCATTCATTGAGCTTCCGGTAGTCCTGTACTGGTCGGAGTTTCCTGTCTTTCTTTTTGACGAAGAAGAATGGGGCTGCGAATTGGCTTTTGGACTCAGTGATGTATCCCTTGTCGAGGTGTTCTTGGAGGAATGTTGCAAGTGCTTCTTGTTCTGGTTGGGTTAGGGCATATACTTTCCCTGGCATGTTTTCTGGGTGGCCTGGTTTTAGTTCGATGGCATGGTCCCATTCTCGTGGTGGTGGGAATTGCTTTGATTCTGCTTCGCTGAATACGAAGGAGTGTTGATGGTATTCCTTTGGGATTGGTAGGGACTGGGTTGCGTGCTTTTCAGCTAGCTTCGAAGCTAGCATTTGTCTGTCAGACGCGGTGGCGGTGTGGATCTTTGCCGTTGTTTGTTTGATCCTGGCTTTAATGACTACGGGTAGTTGTTTGTAGGCGATCCATCCTTTGGCCCAGTCGATGACTGGTTGGACTGCGGCGAACCATGGGTAGCCTAGTATTACCTTTTGTTCGCCTAGGTTGGTAAGGAAGAAGCGCATTGTGTGCGTTTGATTGCCTGTTCGTACATCTAAGTCGGTGTAGTGGGTGATTTGTCCGTGGCGGTTCTGTGTTCCGTCCACGTTGAACACTTTGTGAGGTTCTGCTAGTGCTTCAATTGGCAGTTTGAGTTCTCTTGTGTAGCCGGGGTTGATGAAGTTCTCTGTGGCACCAGAGTCTAGTAGTGCGGAGGTTTCGGCCCTCTTAAACAAGGAGTTTAGATATACACAAATTGTCATTGATCGACGGTTCGATAGATACACGCTCCTTGTACTTAATGCCCTAACCAAGGCCGAGCTGGTTAGGTGTCCTGAAAACCCTCTTCCTCGGCTGCTACTATCCCTCCTCCAAAGTGTGCTGCTACTTGGTCTCGTTGGTCGGTGGACATGGCTGCCAGTCTGGTGGCTATTTCGTCCACTGGGTTCTCGTTGGTGGTCGTGGTGTCCGACATCCAGTCGACCAGTTGTGCCGTGGCTACGCGCGGTTTTCTCTTTCAGTTGGGGCAGTTGCATGCGAAGTGTCCAACTTGGATGCATTCATAGCAGGCGCCACGGGGGGCTCGATCAGCGCTGCGGGGGTTTCGGTCAGTCGGTTGGGTTTGGGCGACGTTCACTTGGTAGGTGTTCCCTTGTTCGTCTTGCATCTGGACCGTCCTTCCTTGGGGGTTTTGGTTCCTCCAGTTGTTGTTTCGGTTTGTGCGTGCTCGGTCTGCATCGACGTCCATTGGGACAGGGGCATTGTTCAAGTGGCGGGGGGCGTTGGTGGAGTTATACCCTCGGATGTTGGGGCGGTTAGGCTGTTGGTTGGTAGGGTTGGGTTGTGCGAATCGATTCCATCGCGACGACGGTGGTCGGCTTGTGGTGCCCCTGTCCTGTTTGAACATCTCGTAGATAAGGAGTTGGGATGCCACGCTGTCGATTGCTCGTTGTTTGATTTCTGCATAGGTGTTGACCTTGGGGGGTTTGACTATGTCATTGACGATAGACTTGGTCAGCCCTTTCAGGAAGTACCTGACGGTTGCGGGGGCTGTGAGCGGGTATTCGGCCTTTCGGGCGACCCTTTCGAAGTCTTGGATGTACTGGTCGATGTCGGGCCATTTCATCTTCATGTTTTCTATTTGGAGGTGTGCCTGTTCTTCGGCTTGTGTGTCTTGGAATTGGTTCCGGAACTCGTTCAGGAAGTGTACCCAAACGTCGGGAACATCTTCAAGGAGTGGGTCCAATCGGTCCACCCAGTCTCCTTGATTGAGGGCCCATTCGTCCACTGTCGGGCCTTTGATAAACATTAGCGCTATCGCTACGCGGCGGATCCAGGATTGGAGACCAGGGACCGTGGTGTTTATGCGGAAGTAATGTCGCAGTTTGTTTATGAACTGGTCTGCCTTTGCTCGGTCTCCGTCAAACTCCGTGGGGGCGCTCCCCATGAGGCGGGCATCTTGGTTTGCCGGGGGCATGGGTGGTGCTGCCGGGGGGTTGGGGGGTCCGGGGTTTCCTCCCGGGTTGCCTCCCCCTCCTCCGGGGTTGCCTCCTCCTCCTCCGGGGTTGCCTCCTCCTCCTCCGGGGTTGCCTCCTCCTCCTCCGGGATTGTTGCTCGGCTGTCGCTTCATTGCCATGTCTAGCTTCTTCTGCACGGAGGCTGCTATCTTGGGTTTGGTAGTTGTGGTGGCGGTAGTGGTTGCTGTGGTGGTTGCCATGGTGTGCTCGTGTATTAACGAGGCAGATGGTCGAATGTCGATGAGTGGGGAGTGTCTGATAATGGTGTTGGTGCGATCCTCTGTGGGTTCTTTGTCCGTGGTGGGCGAGTCGGGTTGTTGGTCTGTGGAGACGGGGGATGGGGGTTGGATGTTGTCTTTGCCGTTGTTGGAGTCGGGCGGAATGGGTAGGAATGTCCCTCCTTCACGTCTGCGGCGGCGTCTTTCTAGCGCGTTTAGCTCGTTGTGGGCCTCGATGTCAGGTCTTCTAGGTCCTCGCACTAGTTTGAATTTGTCTCTGTCTTCTTCAAGGTAAACTTGGGTGAGGAATCCCTTCTCGTTGTGTATCCAGACGTGGGTTCCGTCTATGCAGTCCTGTGCCTTCTTGGTTGTATCAGGGTGGTATAGTATTGCTATCCTGTCGTATCCGGGGATGACTCCTTTGTCAATTCTTCGCAGATGTGTGTTCTTTGGTGGCTTGTCGTCATCTCCAAAGTCCGTGAGGTACTCCTTGGGTGGGGCCTCTGTGATGGCGAGAGAAAGTTGAGTCTAATGTCACTGCTGCTTATGCAACGATAACAAGTAGACTCGGGGTGGTGATGACAAGGCTCTTAGCAGCTGCCTTCTGGCTAGGAGTGGGAGAATAGATGATATTGCCGTCGTAAGACGGACAGGAGACTCAACTTGGCGACTTAGGGTCACAGTTGAGTCGTACTTATACTACTACAAGGGGGTAGGGCACAGGGTGCGAGAACACGATGATACAGGCCACGAAACACATACATAGGGGCTGAGCCACGAGGCGACTCATGTAGTCCGTCCACATCAGGTGAGGCGTTGTACTAATATATACTAATCCGATCTTACCGTTACTCGGGGTCATCCAACTCCATTGGGTCATCTGCATGGCTGATGTCCCCGTCGATCGAGGGGGGGAAGTCCCAGGGTCGAGGGGACGGTAACAATATGAATGTTTCTTTTTGCACCTTGCAATCCAAGGCCGACAAATCAGCTCTCATTGACAGTGGAGCCACAGACAACTTCATCAACGAAAATACATGGAAACGACTGGGAATCGGAAGAAAAGAACTATCCCGACCAGTCACGGTCCACAATGTCGATGGAACCGAGAACAAACAAGGGAAGATCACACACTATTGCTGGCTCCACATCGTAAAAGGAGAAAAACACATGCTTCAACGCTTCTACATCACAGCACTAGGAAAGGACTGCATCATCCTTGGCTACCCCTTCCTCTACGATTTCAACCCAAAAATCAACTGGAAGTCAGGAAAGGTCCTGGGAGAAACCGTCCAACTCCAAAGCAGTTGTTACATGCATGTTGCCAAAAGAATCTTCTTTATGCAACAAGAAGCGGTTAAACAAATAGGGAAACCAAAGGAAGGGGAAGCCATCTACGTGCAACACACCAATATCGCACAAGAATGGGCCCAGAAGGCAGATCAAAATAAAATTCACCTTACCCTCAACACCATTCCCAAAGAATACCACCGACACCAAAAGGTGTTCTCAGAAGAAGAAGCACGCCGCTTCCCGCCTGCATGATCAGAAGATATGACAATCAAATTAACCCCTGACGCACCAAGGGAGTTAAATTGCAAGGTGTACCCTCTGTCAAAGGACGAACGAGAACTCCTCCAAAAGTGGATCTTAGAAGAAGAGGAATTAGGAAGAATTTACGAAGGCCCCTCACCATACACGGCACCTGTCTATTTCATTAACAAGAAAGACAGTTCGGAGAAGCAAATCATCATGGACTACCGACAACTCAACAAGCACATGGTACGAGACAACAACCCCTTACTGAACATCCAATTGGCATTGGAAAGGTTACATGGGAAATTACTCTTCTCAAAGTTCGATATCCGCTGGGGCTATAACAACATCCGCATCGCGGAGGAAGACCAGCAAAAGGCAGCGTTTAAAACCCCACAAGGCACCTACATCCCACAAGTTATGTACTTTGGTCTTACCAATGTGCCACCCTTCTTCCAACGAACCATGCACAGGGACTTCTGCCCCTTGCTCCAAAGGTACCCCGAGAACCTAGGGAACTACATGGACAATTGGTGGATCGCCACAGCCAATGACAAGGAAGGGAAAGAACTCCACAAACGAATCGTCCACGAATTCCTCAACAAAATGGAAGAATGCTCCTACTTCCTTAAACCTAAGAAATGCCAATTCGAAAAGGAAGAAATGGAAATTCTCAGGTGGTTGGTAGGAGGAGGACGAGTGTGCATCGACCCAGCCAAAGTAAAAGGAATTTCGGAATGGCCAAGGACCCTCCGATCGGTGGAAGAAGTGAGGAAAATGCTTGGGGTGTTAGGGTACCAAAGACCCTTCATCCAAGGTTTTGCATCCATTGCAAAACCCCTACATGACCTCACAAAAAAGGGAACCCAATTCTACTGGACTCAGCAGTGCACAGAAGCCCTCGATGAATTAATCAAACGAGTAACCACAGAACCAGTCCTCTGGCACCCCAACCCCGCCAAACCCTACAAACTGGAGGTGGATGCATCAGCCTTCGCCCTAGGAAGCATCCTCTATCAAAGAGATGATAACAATAGACGCCGAGCGGTCGCCTACCACTCAAAAGCGCTAAATCAAGCCGAAAGGAATTATTCCATCGGAGATCGAGAATTCCTGGCCATCATCAAAGGCCTTAAACGAGTCAGACACCTGGTCATGGGATCACCCCACAAACTCACGATTTACACGGATCACAACAATCTACATTACTATCGGCATCCCCAAAAGCTGAACAGACACGTGGCTCGTTACATTGTGTTCCTGGTGGACTTCGATTTCGAACTTGTACATCTCCCAGGAAAAAGAAACCAAGCAGACCCATTATCTAGATGCCCCGATCACAACGACGGATCAACAGATAATGAAGAAACCACAGCACCCCCAAATGAGCTGTTCGCAAGAGCGATTGAAATCACCATCCTAGAATGCCAGGTCCATCAATTACAAAAGGAAAATAGCAAACTTTGCCTAACCTGGAAAAAGAAGTACGGGATCTACCAAGATGAATGGAAGGTCTGGTGGAAAGCAGGATCTTTAGTTGTCTTGGACGATAGACAACTCCGACACACCTTCCTCTAGGAGTATCATGATGCACCCACATCCGGGCACCCAGGGGTCTGGAAAACCTATCAAGCGCTGAGATGTGATTACTGGTGGCCGAATCTACACAAAGATGTAGAAGACTACGTGAAAGGGTGTGCAACCTGCCAAGCGGTGAAGACCATCACACATTGCAACATACCCCCTATCGCGCCAATCGGACCAGGGGAGGACACAACCCCTTTTGCCACCATTACAGTCGACTTTATTACAAAGCTACCTGAATCACGCAGCTGTGATACAATTCTCACCATCACCGATCATGACAGCACCAAGGCGGTGATTCTGATTCCATGCCGAGAAGATATGGGAAGCGAGGAAGTCGCAATGCTCTTCAGAGACCATGCCTTTCCCTACACCGGGATTCCCAAAAGAATCATTTCTGACAGAGACATGCGGTTCACATCACAATTCTTCAAGGAACTCTGCACCCAGCTAGAGATCAAACAAAACATGAGTTCGGCGTACCACCCCCAAACCGACAGACAATCCGAACGAACGAACCAAACGGTGGAAACAATCCTGCGAATCTTCTGCAACCACCAACAAGACAACTGGGCAGACTGGCTTAAAATTGCCCAGTACATGATCAACTCCCATCCCTCTTCGACCACAAAGAAACCCCCTTACGAATTATGGATGGGATTCATTCCTCGAACCCATCAACCCACATGTGTCGGAAATGTGCCGACAATTGAAGAACGAAAATCCCAGCTTCTAGAAGCCAGAAGGAGCGCCCAAGAAGCCATCAGCAAGGCGCAATCCCTCTGGACAAAAGACCCACATTTCCAACGATACTGCATGGATCAGAAAGTCTGGTTAGAAGGAACCCATCTCCATACAATGCATCTGACCACCAAATTAAGGGCCAAGCGCTTTGGACCCTTCAAAGTTATGGAAGTACTCAGCACCATGACATACAGGCTGGATCTCCCACCCATGTGGAAAATCCACAATGTGTTCCACGTGGCTATCCTCCACCCATATAAGGAAACAGAGCTCCACAGACCTAACTTTGTTGAGACACCACCGGACTGTTAAGCCTGCAGCGGGGCTTTGTGCACACCTGACGGTTTAGGAAAGTGTGTGGTCCGAGGCGTGCTGGAGCACGTGTTCAGACTCCTGAGATGTGCGTTGATTGTTATAGCACAATCACTAAGCTCCGAAGGTAGAGTCCACCTTTAAGGGCTCTGGAATGTAGATGGAAGAGCAGAGAAGGGGACCGTGCAATGAGCAGGAGTAGACAAGAAGCTGCGATTGTAGCAAAGTCGAGCTTAAGGCTCAACTGTTTGTACAGAGTCGTATATATACAGAATCAAACTCAGTATGACTAATAGTCTTAGAACCGGTTGCTAAGCCAGTTTGTAAGTGATCAGTCATCTATCCTATCATACAGTAAGCATGATGCGCTTATCAGTCAGCCGAGCCAGAGTCATCAGTCAGCGGTACAGTAAGAATCTCAGTCATCCAGTCCGAACAATGAGCCGTGCGTGTATTGTGTAGGAGTCAGGGGATCATGTGATCCCAGCCAGTCCGTCGGTCCATAAAACACCTCACCTCTCTCCGTACTAGAGGTGGAGCTTATCACCACCCTCCCCTCAAAGGAGCGCTTCCACGCGCTAATTAGATCCCTCATTGTCGCCGGGGACATAGTTGTAATTGGGGGAAGGGGAACGAGGGGCATAAGAGGGGCCAGCGTTCTCGAACTCGTCAAGGACGACCTGGGTGATCGCCTGGCACATGGCAATTCCTGCACTGCTGAGCTCCCCTTTGCAAAGGTCGTTGCACCCTGTGTTGTTATGATTATATTCTATCTGGTGTTCTTCCAGAGTGAGGTAGCAAGCGTGGCGTTGGCGGGTGAGGTAATGGCCATTGGCATGGCGGCGGCGGCCTCTGTAGGGGCAGGTGTCCGGCATCTGATTCCGGAAGAAGCGGTGATGGCAAGGGACTCGGCACCAGCCAGATGCCAAGATCGAGCAGAGGTGGTGGGGCGTTTCGCAGTGAGTAGAGAGGTGGTCATACCATGGGCAGTAGGAGCAGCGTTTTCGCTCTTCGAATTCGTCCTGGGCTAGTGCGTCGTCCGTGGTGTTCTCGCTATTCCAAAAAACCCTGCTGCCTGCTCCTCCTCTCAGCCTGGAGTCGGGCCTGGTTACTACATTGGTGAGGTAGGGCACGGTATTGCGCCTGTCTCGTCGATGTCGCCATGCCAATTCCCCTCTCTCGTTATCTTCATCCACCAATTCCAGAAGTCGCCCTCTTGCATTGGCTCGGATGAGTCTTTGGCGGACTGCCTTGGTTCGGCCGGCATGGGCAAGTTGGTGGATGCCGAACTCGGCCCTCCTCTTCTGCGTGTAGGCCTCTAGGGCTTGGATCTCTTTAGGGCAGAAGGCCAACTTGTGTTTGTCGGCTTCTAGATTTCGAAGGTGAATGATGTCTGCCTTTACCCTGTAGTCTCCCAGATCTTCGATTGCCCTTTCCATCGGGCCTCCGATCATTTGTTCTTCTGTTAGCAATGTGAAGTGCCTGTCGTTGCGGTAATCGGCGGGTGCCGCCCAAGATGCCGGGGCTGCTTCCAAGGCTTCTGCGTAGACAGGTCTTCCAGCTCCCATAGTTCCGTAGATGGTGGGTTCTCCAGTGATATTGTCAACACGGAAATGTATGAACCTCGTGTCCACTTTGACTTCTGGGTCTGCTTCGGTTGCCGGAATCTTGATGTGGGTGCGGTGGATTTCTGGCTGGAACCTCACCCAATCATCTCCTGGGTGCGTCTGTATGAGGTTGTCTACGTCGATCTCGAGGGTGTAGTGCGAAGGGAAGCTGTGCATGGACGTGGCCGGGGAGGAGCTCGGTGTCTTGCTCGATACTGAAGATAGTGGAGTGGCTGTGCGGTGGACCTCATTAGTTTCGGGGTCCAGTACCAGCGGGTGATCGGCCTCTTCCTGTCGCTCTAGCATAAGTTGGGCCGCCGCCAGACCGCTTGGCGAGTAAAAGAGTCTCTCTCTTGCGAAGTTACTAAGACCCCGGACGAGATTCCGCGGGTCTTCTGGGTTGCTTTGGGGGAGAATGTCGGTGCGCGGGGGAATGGGCAGTGGTTCAGGGCTGGGGACCCGGCTTGGTCCATGTACGCTGTACAGCGAAGGCGAGAGGCGCAAGTACTCTTCTAGCCCGAAACTAGGGGGTGTGTCTGTTGGTGGAGTGTATTCCGGTTTTTCTGGGAAAGGCGGTGGGGGTTCTGTGGTAGGATGAAGCATAGCTTCTAATACTGCTACTTCTTCCGTGTCGACCGCTAGCATAGCGTTACGGGTGGCCGGGGAGGGAGAACTGTACTGTGAGGACATCAGGGATAGGCTTTCGAACTGTGTACAGAGTGTGGTGATGTCGGGGAGTGGTGAAGACTTTATGGTCAATTCTTGGGGGTTTATAACCATTCTCCGAATGGCCTTGGGGTTCTTATCGTGGAATTCCTTTACTCTTGTGGAGGCGTTACCTAGATTCCGTTTTGGCTCCCAGGAATCATGTGCCTCGGAGAATCCTTTCCATCGGACAAGGTATTGTAGCGTCTTCGCCTTTCTGGTTCGCCTCGAGGCTAACACGTTGTCCACTTCCCACTCCTCGTGTCCTTCGATCAGGTCAGGAGGTGCTTCAGGGAAGTTAGGTCCATGTAGTTCCGTCTCCTTATATGGGTGGAGGACAGCCGCGTGGAATGCGTTGTGGATCCTCCACGCAGCTGGGAGGTCCAGTCTGTATGTTACGGCGCTGAGTACTTCCGTCACTTTGAAGGGTCCAAAGTGTTTGGCCCTTAATTTCATTGTGGGGTGTGTTGTTCGTAGATGGGTCCCTTCCAACCAGACCTTCTGATCAACTCGGTATCTTTGGAAATGTGGGTTTTTTGTCCACAGGGATTGCACCTTGCTGATTGCTTCTTGGGCGTCTTTCCTAGCCTCGAGTAGTTGTGACTTCCGTTCCTCGATTGCTGGTATGTTCCTGACTTGCGTGGGTTGGTGAGTGCGGGGAATGAATCCCATCCAGAGTTCGTATGGTGGTTTTTTGGTGGTAGACGAGGGTCGGGAGTTGATCATATATTGGGCGACTTTGAGCCAATCTGCCCAATTATCTTGTTGGTGGTTGCAGAAGATTCTCAGTATGGTTTCCACCGTTTGATTTGTCCTTTCTGATTGTCCGTCGGTTTGAGGATGGTACGCAGAACTCATGTTTTGTTTGATTTCCAGTTGGGCGCAGAGTTCTTTGAAGAACTGCAACGTGAACTGTGTGTCTCTGTCTGATATGATCTTTTTGGGAAGGCCCGTGTAGGGGAACGCGTGGTCTCTGAAGAGCCTTGCGACTTCTTCACTCCCCATGTCTTCTCGGCATGGGATCAGAATTACGGCCTTTGTACAATCATGATCGGTGATGGTGAGAATTGTATCACAGCCGCGTGATTCGGGTAATTTCGTGATGAAATCGACTGTGATGGTGGCGAAGGGCGTCTTGTCTTCACCAGGACCGATCGGCGCGATAGGGGGTATGTTTTGGTGTGTGATTGTTTTTACCGCTTGGCAGGTGGCGCATCCTTTGACGTAATCTTCCACGTCTTTGTGGATAGTGGGCCACCAATAGTCTCGTTTCAGCGCTAGGTAGGTCTTCCAGACTCTGGGATGTCCCGATGTCGGAGCATCATGGTATTCTTGGAGGAACATGTGTCGGAGTTGTATGTCTTCAGGGACCACTAATGATCCTGCCTTCCACCAGACCTTCCACTCGTCTTGGTAGATGCCATGCTTCTTCTTCCAATTTTGGCATAATTTGCTGTTTGCCTTCTGTAGGTGATGGACTTGTTGTTCCAAGATAGAGATTTCAATTGCTCTGGCGAAGAGTTCGTCCGGCAGGGCTGTAGTCTCTTCGTTGTCTGTCGACCCATTGTTGTGATCAGGTCGTCGGGATAGGGGATCGGCTTGATTCTTCTTTCCCGGTAGATGGACCAGTTCAAAATCGAAATCTGCTAGGAATGCGATGTAGCGGGCCACGTGTCTGTTCAACTTTTGTGGGTGCCGGTAATAGCGGAGGTTGTCGTGATCCGTGTAGATGATTAGTTTGTGGGGCGATCCCATTACTAGGTGTCGCATGTGTTTCAGGCCTTCTATGATGGCCAGGAATTCTCTGTCTCCGATGGAGTAGTTTCTTTCCGCGGCGTTTAGTGCCTTTGAGTGGTATGCTACCGCTCTTCGCTTGTTGTTGTTGTCTCTTTGGTAGAGGATGCTTCCAAGTGCAAAGGCAGAGGCATCGACTTCAAGTTCATACTGTTTGGCAGGGTTTGGATGCCAGAGGACTGGTTCAGTGGTAACTTGTGTGATGAGTTCATTCAGTGCTTCTGTGCATCTTTCGGTCCAGATAAAGGGGGTTCCCTTCTTGGTGAGGTTGTGTAGTGGTCGGGCTATTGCTGCGAACCCTTGGATAAAAGGTCGCTGATAGCCTAGCACCCCTAGGGTCTTTCGGACTTCTTCTACCGATTTGAGAGTTCTGGCCCATTCTGATATCCCTTTTACTTTAGCGGGGTCGATACATACTCGTCCTCCTCCTACGAGCCATCCGAGGATTTCCATTTTTTCCTTTTCAAATTGACATTTCTTTGGTTTCAGGAAGTAGGAGCACTCTTCCATTTTGTCTAGAAAGTCGTGGACGATCTGTTTGTGTAGTTGGCGGCCTTCCTCGTCGTTGGCCGTGGCCACCCACCAATCGTCCATATAGTTTCCCAGGTTTTCGGGGTATTTCTGGAGTAGGGGGCGGAAATCTCGATGCATGGTTTGTTGGAAGAAGGGGGGTGCGTTTGTGAGCCCGAAGTACATGACTCGGGGAACATAGGTGCCTTGGGGAGTTTTAAACGCCGCTTTGGTTTGGTCTTCTTCAGCGATGTGTATGTTATTGTATCCCCAGCGAATGTCAAACTTGGAGAAAAGTAATTTGCCATGTAGCCTTTCCAGTGCGGACTGTATGTTGGGCAGGGGGTTGTTATCTCGGACTGTGTACTTGTTCAACTGTCGGTAGTCCATGATAATTCTTTTCTCCGAGCTGTCTTTTTTGTTGATAAAGTAGACCGGTGCCATATAAGGGGAAGGTCCTTCATAAATTCGCCCAAGTTCTTCTTCTTCGAGAATCCATTTTTGCAGGAGTTCTCGCTCATCTTTGGATAGGGGGTATACCTTGCAATTTAGCTCCCTTGGTGCATCTGGGGTTAGTTTGATGGTCATGTCTTCGGATCACGTGGGTGGGAAGCGTCGTGCTTCTTCTTCTGAGAAGACCTTTTGATGTCTTCTGTATTCCTTTGGGATTGTGTCGATGGTAAGGTGGATTTTATCTTTGTCCGCCTTTTGGGCCCATTCTTGTGCAATGTTGGTTTGTCGCATGTAGATGGCTTTGTCTTCTTTGGGTTTTCCTAGTTGTTTTATCGCCTCTCTTTGCATGAAAAAGATGTTTTTGGCGACATGCATGTATCAGCTACTCTGGAGTTGTACCAATTCTCCTGAGACCTTTCCTGTCTTCCAATTGATTTTTGGATTGAAGTCATAGAGGAAGGGGTACCCTAGGATGATGCGATCCTTTCCTAGGCTTGTGATGTAGAATCTCTGGAGCATGTGTTTTTCTCCTTTGACGATATGTAGCCAGCAGTAATGTGTGATTTTTCCTTGTTTATTTTCCGTGCCATCGATGTTGTGGACCGTGACTGGTCGGGCGAGTTCTTTGCATCCTATTCCGAGTCATTTCCAGGTGTCTTCATCAATGAAGTTGTCGGTTGCACCACTGTCTATGAGGGCGGATTCGTCGGCCTTGGATTGCAAAGTGCGAAAAGAAACATCCATATTCAGAGTCGAGAGTTTCCTAATGTACATCGTATCTTGCAATCCTATTGCTCTAAGCCAGACTGTTGGCTTTGAGCTTCCTAAAAATCTGCCTTTGCCGATAGTTCCTCATAGAGGTTCTCTCGGTCTTCAATGGTCATTCCTCTAATGTACTGGAGGACATCCTTTTTGGTATAGGAGGGGGGTGCGGTGGTCGAGGTTTCAGCTTCGCTATGCTGTTCCTCTTCCTTGTCTTCATTGATTACTGAAGCTCGGACCTTGGGCTTTTCTTTGGTGTATTGCCCTTGGGAGCTGCGGGGTCGATCTGGGGTTTTTCCTTTGCCTTTGTCGGGGCAGGCTCTGGACATGTGTCCTAATTTGCGGCATCGGAAGCACCTTCCTTCCTTCATGAGTTTGGTGCGTTCTTCGTCGGTTAGTTTTCCCGTGGTGCAGATGGCATTGATGTCCATCGTGTTTGGGTCTTTCTGTCGCTTTGGTGGGGTGGGCTTTTGGTAGCCATGCATCCTATTGGCTCTGGTAGAGATATGACCCGGTCCTCCTTTGGGTCCAATGTTGTCATTGAGGTCTTGCCATCGTTGGACTGTCCTTCGGGTTGCGTCGTACCACTCCTCCAGGGTCGCTGGTAAGGTTTCTCATTGGCGGATGACGCGGTGAAGTCCGACCGGTAGGATGTCTTGGAACAGTTTAATTGTTCCTTCTGCATCTGGTCCCCATCCTGCTTCCCTAATGAGACGTTTGAAGAGTGTGATAGAGGAGTCGACCTTGTCTATGTCCAGTTCCATTTTTGTGAGACGGGAGTATGCATCTTGCTTTTTGGTGGAGTCGGTAAAGGCATCTCTGAACACTCTTGCAAACCATTCCCAGAGGGTTGGATCATTTTCTGCGTGTGTTGGGGGATCTCCTGTGATCGGGTTTCCTTCGACCTTGATGGACAGTTGGTCTGCCATGTTGTATGCCCAATCGTCAACTAGCAGTCCTTTGATAAAAGTAAGGGCATAAGCCACTTGTTCCGCTTTGTTCGTAAAGGTGGAGTTGTGTCGGTTGAGGAAACGATATGCCCCGAATTGTTGCATGAATCGTTCTGCGTCTTTCCTGTCTCCTTGGAAGATTTGGGGAATCATTCCTTTGAGGGCTTCGCTGCGGGGTGGTGCGGCTGCTGCTTGTCCGGCTGCTGCTTGTCCAGCTGCTGGTTGGCCTCCGCCACCACCTCCTCCACTGCTGCCTCCACTGCCTCCTCCGCCTGGTTGTCCTCTGGCGGGTGGTTGTCCTCCGGCTGGTGGTGGTTGGGGTTGTCCTCCTCCTGCTGGTTGTCCTCCAGCTGGGGGTTGTGGAGCCTGTGCTGGTCCGGCTACTTGTGCCAGTTGTACGTGAGCTACGGCGATTGCTGCCATTGCTTCTGTGAGTTGTTCGATGACCGGTGCGTGAGCTTGGTCTGTAGTGGGGATGTCCGGATCTGATGTTGGTGAAGCGTTTTTTACTTCAGGGGTTTCGTCACTTTCTTGGGTGACTTCTGTGTGGATTCGTTCGAGATCTGGGGCGAGTAGGAATGGTTGGTTTTTGGTTCCTAGTCCTGATGCTTGGGGGTCTTTGATCTCGTCTTCTCTGCTAACTTCGTAGCACTGGTCGATGGTCCTACTGATTTTGTACCAGGTTCCGTTGATGTATTCGATGGGGTATGTGTATAGCCCGTCTCTGAGGTGATATGCTGATTGTCCTTTGGTTCTTGATTCCAACCAGAAGGCTTTCCCTTGTATTTCTAAGGGGAGGTCGTCGGAGGTTCTATTTCGGAACCTGATGTCAGGGCTCTTTGAGAGCTTTTGTTTCCTTCCGAGGTCGAGTAGTATGTCAGCCAGATTGGCTTTTAAGAGAAGCTTGACTTGTGTTAAGCCCGCAGCGGGGCTTCATGCACACCTGACGGTTTAGGAAAGTGTGCGGTCCGAGGCGTGCCGGAGCATGTGTTCAGACTCCTGAGATGTGTGTTGATTGTTATAGCACAATCACTAAGCTCCGAAGGTAGAGTCCACCTTTAAGGGCTCTGGAATGTAGATGGAAGAGCAGAGAAGGGGACCGCGCAATGAGCAGGAGTAGACAAGAAGCTGCAATTGTAGCAAAGTCAAGCTTAAGGCTCAACTGTTTGTACAGAGTCGTATATATACAGAATTGAACTCAGTATGACTAATAGTCTTAGAACCGGTTGCTAAGCCAGTTTGTAAGTGATCAGTCATCTATCCTATCATACAGTAAGCATGATGTGCTTATCAGTCAGCCGAGCCAGAGTCATCAGTCAGCGGTACAGTAAGAATCTCAGTCATTCAGTCCGAACGATGAGCTGCATGTGTATTGTGTAGGAGTCAGGGGATCATGTGATCCCAGCCAGTCTGTCAGTCTGTAAAACACCTCACCTCTCTCCGTACTAGAGGTGGAGCTTATCACGGACCTAGTAGAAGGACACGAGGAATGGGAAGTAGACAGCGTGGTGGCCTCAAGGCACACCGGCAAGAAGAAAACGTTGCAATACCTGGTCAGATGGAAAGGGTTCTCGGAAGCGCACAACTCTTGGGAACCAAAAGGGAATCTGAATAATGCCTCCCTCAAAATGAAGGAATTCCACAATAAGAACCCCAAGGCCATTTGCCGAATGGTTATAAGCCCCCAAGAGATCGCAATGGAGTCCTCACCACTCCTGGACATCTCTTCCCTCTGTACCCAATTCGAAAACCTGTCCCTCATGTCTTCTCGCTATAGCTCACCTTCCCCAGCTACTCGCAACATCATGTTGGCAGTTGACACCAAAGAAGTAGCAGTGCTAGAAGCCTCACTCCATCCCACGACAGAAGCACCCCCTGCCTTCCCGGAAGAACCGGAATATGCCCCACCAGTGGAAGAACCCCCGAATATTGACGGGGACAAGTACCTATGCATCTCACCCTCAGGCTACAGTCTCCACCTACCCAGCCATCATCCCAGTCCCGAACCACTTCCTATTCCTCCCCCTTGTGTCCACCCACTTCCTCAAGACAACCCTGACGACCCCCGAAATCGCGTCCGCGGGCTCAGCGACTTCGCAAGGGAACACCTCTTTTATTCAACAACAGGGTTAGCAGCCGCCGAGCTGATGCTAGCAAGGCAAGAGGAGGTGGAACACCTGTTAGTACTGGATCCAGACACCAACAAGGTCCACCGCATCGCCACCCCACTCTCCTCACCCTCTAATACCAACACGCATTCCACCCCCGCAACTACGGCCGACAGTCTTCCCTCTCACTACACCATCGAAGTCGACACCAATGACATAATACAGGAACACCCCCTGGAAGATTGGATCCGGTTCGACCCGGACTTACACCACACGTCTATCCAAATCCTGGCTACTGAGGCAGAACCCCTCGCAAAGGTGCCTGCCTGCTTTGTCTGCTTTAGGGTAGAACCTATTACAGGCGAACCCACCATCTATGGAACTATGGGGGTGGGTCGGCCGATCTATGCCGAAAGCTTGGAGGCAGCCCTGGCTAGTTGGGCAGTGCCCGCCGACTACCGAGATGATGACTATTTCAAAATGCTAACAGAAGAGAGGATGATCGGCGGACCCCTCGAGAGGGCAATAGAAGATCTAGGAGACTACAGGGTCAAGGCCGACGTCATGCACCTTTGCAACCTGGAGTCGGACCGATGTAAGCTCGCCCTCCGCCTACAGGAAGTACAGGCCCTCGAGGCCTACACTCAGAAGAGGTGAGCCGAGTTCGGGATGTACCAGTTGGCGCACATCAGGCACACCAAAGCGGTACAACAACGTTTCATACGAGCAAATGCCCGGGAACACCTTCTGCAGCTGGTGGATGAGGATAGCGAGAGAGGGGAATTGGCATGGCGACACCGATCCCACCGCAGACAGGAGAACCCCTACCACGAACACGGGACTCTGCACTTGAGGGGTGGGGCACGAAGTGCCATCTCTTGGAATAGCGAGAACGCACAGGACGATGCCCTGGCACAGGATGAGTACGAAGAACACCGCTGCTGTTCTTATTGCCCCTGGTTCGATCACATCTCCACCCATTGCGAAACACCCCACCACCTTTGCTCTGCCTGAACCTCCGGGTGGTGCCACATGCCCTGCCACCACCGATATTTCACCAATCAGATGCCGAACACCTGTCCCTATGGGGGACGATGCAAACATGCCAACGGCCACTACCTCACCCGCCAACGAACAGCTTGGCAACTCTCCCTTGAGGATCGACAAATCGAGTACGACCACCTCGAAGCAGGGTGCGACGACTTCTGCAAGGGAGAAATGAGTTGTGCCGGCGTCATCTTGAGACAAGCCATCAAACAGGTCGTACAAGACAAGCTCAACGGTGCAGGCTCCCCTTATGCTCCCCGATCACTGTTCCCCAACTACGATTACGTCCCCGGCGATAACAAGGGATCAGATTAGTGCGTGGAAGCGCTACTTTGAGGGGAGGGTGATGATAAGCTCCACCTCTAGCATGGAGGGAGGTGAGGTGTTCTACGGACCGACAGACTGGCTGGGGTCATGTGACCCCATGACTCACTATGATTATGCCCTGACTCATTGCTTGGACTGATGACTGAGATTCTTACTATACACTGACTGATTACTGATATGCACATCATGCTGACTGTACGATAGTAGGATGACTGATGATGACTGAGTACTTACAAACCGGCTTAGCAACCGGTTCTAAGACTATTAGTCATACCGAGTTTGAACCTGTATATATACGACTCTGTACAAACAGTTGAGCCTTAAGCTCGACTTTGCTTTGCAATCACAGCCTCTTGTTCACTCCTGTTCACTGCACAGCTCCCCTCTACTCTTCCATCTAAATTCTAAGGTCCTTAAAGGCGGACCTTACCTTCAAAGCTTAGTGATTGTGCTATAACAATCAATGCACATCTTGGGAGTCTGAATCACGTGTCTTGGCACGCCTCGGACCGCACACTTTCCTAAACCGTCAGGTGTGCACGAAGCCCTGCTGTGGGCTTAACAAAGGTCCGCCTTTAAGGACCTTAGAGTATAGATTGAAGAGTAGAGGAGAGCTGTGCAGTGAACAGGAGTGAACAAGAGGCTGCAATTGCAATGCAAAGTCGAGCTTAAGGCTCAACTGTTTGTACTGAGTCCTATATATACAGGTTCGAACCTAGTATGACTAATAGTCTTAGAGCCAATTGCTAAGTCGGTTTGTAAGTAATCAGTCATTGACCTATCATACACTGTCAGCATGATGCACGTGTCAGTAAGCAAACTGGGGTCATCAGTCAGTGTATAGTAAGAATCCTCAGTCATCCAGTCCAAGCAATGAGTCAGGGGCATAATCATAATGAGTCATGGGGTCACGTGACCCCAGCCAGTCCGTCGGCCTGTAAAACACCTCGCCTCTCTCCATACCAGAGGCAGAGCTTATCAGTCACCAGGAATTCCCGCTGCTCTCGGGTGTTCCCCACCCGAAGATGGAGGCACACGGACCGGGAGACGTTCCCTGCCCGGTTTTCCGAGCTGTTGATGTTGCAGAGCCTAATCCGTTGGCTCAAAGGGTGCGTCCGTACTTTGTTCTTCTCGACAAACCGCTCGCTAATGAACAATGCAGTGGCTCCACAGTCCACCATAGCCGCTACAGGAGCACTTCGGTTTCGGCCTTCAAGAAAAACTCGGATTTTGAAGTGTGAGCCCACAGGTTTTATCACCGGGACTATGCTTGAACTAATATTGTTACAGGGTTCCGAGTCTCTGCCACTTCCTGAAGCACTCCCAACCTGGGGCGACGACGCTACGGCTTTTGCGCGTGCCCGCTTCAAAAATCCTCCTCAACCAGTGTCGCGATCCGAGCTGCCAAAGCCCTCTGCTCCTCGAGGAGTTGGGCCAGGGTAGTTGTGGTCGTCGCTGCCACCCCTTCCTCAGACTCCTCGGAACTACCTTTGAACAGCTCCGCATCGGAATCGTTGCTCCCCACAGTCGCAGCCGCCTTCTGATTCTTCGGCTTGCGCAGGAACTTGTCCATGCAAACGGCCTCAAGGTGGCCCACCTTTCGGCAGTACACACAAAGGTTGTGTTCATGATTTCCCTCCCTCTTAGTATGGGTGGAAGCGCCGCAACCGAAGCACCTCCCCTGCATCTGGCGCAGGAAGCTCTCCTTGGTTCACATGGCGTCGACATCCATGACGGTTGGGTCCACTACCGGGGGCGCAAACGGCTTAGTCGTGAAGGGGGCTGGCGCTGTGGTGGTCCCAGTACTCACTCCGGTGCGACACCTCTCACGTTCTTTCTCTGCACGGCGCTGACAGACCCGAACATCAATGTCGGATGCAACTGAAATCAATTGGTCCAAGGTCCCGATCGGACGAGCGGTATGAACCAGCTCATCCTTGATGCGGGGGGCGAGATGCTCATAGAAGCGGTCTCGGAGGTCAGCCGAGGAGTAGCCCGTGCAGGACATCAATTGCTTGAACTGAGCAGCGTACTCAGGAACAGTAGAGGAGTCTTGGAACAGGACTCGAAGCTTCTCCTTGGCATCCACGGCTTCGTCTGCTGCCTCGAAGCACGCCTTGAACTGCTCCCTGAACGTTTCCCATCGGCTATCGAACGGGATCTGCCCCTCTTCGAAGACCTCCATCGCTGGGGCCGCCCACACAGCAGCGTCGTCCTGCATGAAAGAGAGTGCGGCACGGATCCACTGGCTGTCCCGGCGCACAACTGGATTGCCTTCGGCGTCCACAGTGTTGAGCCCGGTCCCTTGGGCCGTCGCCCACATGGTGAACGCTGCCAGGAACCGACACACTTCGTTGCTGCGTGCGCCTAGGAAAGGAGAGGGTCACATAATCGACTTAGCGGTGGATAGGTTACTGGCCAATTGCATGGTGGAGACATTGGCCAGGGTGGTCATAGCTGTAGCAAACCGGGCCATAAGCTCTGGCATAGTCATTTCTGCTTCCTGTTCCATAGTGTAGAACTGGGGGGGGAAGAATGGATAAGGATTTGGGAGGGGGAGGGTAACCCCTATGTAGTAATGAAGCAATAAGTGATGAGGGCTAGTATGAAAGGTTGCCGGCACCACTGGGGAAACTTGATCTAATGTCGTGGATGGGTGGGTGAGGCTTGAATAGTGGGGGTAGAGTTGGGAAACTTGGCACACTCTAGCAAAGGGTGTGCAGTGAACTCAAGGACTCCCCTATCTCAGGGAGGGTCAGGAAGGATGTAAAGCTTGTCTCTGGTACCTGGGATGCCGGCAATGATGCACAAAGCTATCCCGTGCTACACTTTCAGCAATGAAGCACCAAGGTAGATGATGGGACAGAGAGATCAAGTTAGAGGGGCAGTGAGTGCCCACTGACGCTTACAAGTACACAATAGGGGTTCTACTAAAGGACTCCTGCCACCTGGCCTTTCCCCAACTGCAGGACATGCAGAACCCAATAATCCTTATAGTAAAAGAAAGAAATTTGAAAATCCGAGGCATGATGTCCTCACAGTCCTCACACCTTGCAGACTTCGAGATATGATCTACGAAGTAGACTCTTGTTAAATCGAGACCCACTGTTCATAGAACAGCAGAGCACCCAATTCTCTTCTTTCCGGGCACTTTGTAGTGCCATGCAAAGTCCGAGTGTAACACAAGACCAAGTCTTTCTATAAGAAGAAAGCACTGACCCTTTTTAAAGTCTCTTTAAAGGCTAAGTAAAGAGAACCCCTTACTATACATAGCTAGGCTAGTGTATAACAAAACCCCTCACTGTACCAGATTAGCTACCCGGTACATACTGAACCCTTTAGTACTTTAGCTAGGCTAGTACTATACCAGACATCTACTAAGTTGTAGAGACCCTTCTTACAGGCTTTAGAAGTAAAGTAAAGCACTGAGACTAGTGCAGTTACACTAGACTACCATCTATGCGATTCAGAAGGAAAGGCTTCCCTATAGAAAGCAACCGACGCCAAGACAGCATCACTAGCTCCTTGAGTCACTGACGACCCAGATGAAGAGCGCGAAGTTACTAGGAGAAGACTAGATGATCTCCCACCAGAAGTATTAGGAAGTGTCATTTGGATAAACTACCACGAAGCAGAGTCAGTACAACAACCAAAGACAGGATACTACCTACCCGATCTACAAGACTGCACACTTGTAGAACCCACCTACAAACCACACGCACCAGAACCAGTCGAATTTTTTGATAATCACTGGTACTACTTAGATGATAAGAATAATAAGTGGTATACAGCCCACTATTTTCAACTTGCACACAACAAACAAGACACTGGATTTTGGCCTATAACAAACCCAAACAATCCAGACTATCAAGCACCATCGCCAGCAAGTGCTAGCCATAGAGAGAGTAAACACTCCTCTTCAGAAGAATTGCCACAACAGAAATTTAGATTTGCTACAGACTACAAATCAGACAAGGATGAGGATTTATCAATTGCTCCTCCATTAGATCCAAGAGAACGATCAGTTGAGGATCAACAACAAGAACTAGAAACCCGAATTGTCACAGCAGGTATCAAACACGTCCTCGATATCACAGACAGAGAACCAGAAAATCCACAAGACCCAGGATTTCCACACTATCTCACAATAGTTACCAGAGCAGTAGTATAAGGCGTACAACCTCCAGCACCACCTCCTGCAATACAACCTATCCCACAGATTGTAATAAACACACCTGTACCAGTCGTACAACCAGCAGTACAACCAATCGTACAACCAGCAGTACAACCAGTCGTACAACCAGTTATAATGGCTCAACCACCAGCAGCTGCAAACCCCAGTGGATGGACAGGAAACCCACCACAACTCTTTGACGGAAACAGAGCCAAGAGTGAACTCTTTCTCCGCCAATTTGACATGTATAAGTCCATGAACAATGGCATCACAACTATGTCAAACCCTTATAGAAGAGTAATCTTTGCATTATCTTTCATAAGAGGACCGAATGTCGATGATTGGGTAGATGCCCAACTCCAAGAACTCAAGACAAAAGTCTCATGCCAACAGAATCAAGTAGGACGAGACGAAGAAGTTCTGTGGACAGATTTTGAAACAGCTTTCAAAGGGGCATACACCAATACAACACAGAAGCAAAGCACATACCTTGCTCTACAAGGCATGAAGATGCAAGGCCAGAACTTAGATTCCTTCATTGCAACGTTCAAGAATCTAGCAAAGAAAGCAGGATATGGTGAAAATGACGAAGCTACAGTAGACATGTTTGTCAAATGCCTAAACCGACCATTGCTAGACCGCATTCTAGACAGAGACACAGAGCCAACAACTCTAGATGAATGGATAGATGCAGCACGAAAGGAACAGAAGAAGAACATGTGCAGAGATGCGATACATCACTCTATGCCTAGATGGCCAACACAATGGCACAAAGGCCCACAACAACAACGACCACATCACCATCCAAACGATGAAACAGTTCCAATGGATGTAGACACTGTAATGGCCACACGTCAAGCAGTCACTGCAGAAGACAAGAAGAAACATTGTAACGAAGGTTGATGCTATAATTGTTCCAAGCAAGGACACCTTGCACGCGAATGTCCTAACAAGAAGAGTTTGCAAACGCAGCAATGCAAACCTCTCAAGCCCAACCAGAAAAAGAACACTAAATTTAGACCTAGAACTTCCTTTGCTAGGGCGATCATAAAAGAAGATTCAGATGATGAAGACTTCTTTGAAGAAGTTGAATCAGAGGACGAATCAAATGACCAACCTAACATTGCTCAAATAGCAGCTCAAACGGCTTCATTTTCCGATGAAGAGTGCGAGCAATGGGCAAAAGAAATGCAAAAGAATGGTGTAAATTTTCAGTAAGCCCGAGTCACCAGGCCATGATTAGGGTAGTGTTCAATGCAGACACATTCGTGCCGAAACAACGATCAGTAAAGGCCACAGTTAAACTTCGAACAAAGGACAAGTTAAAGCATTAATCGACAGTGGTGCAACAGATAATTTTATTGCACCCACACTCGCAAGACGATACAAATTCCCTACATACAAATTGAGTCAACCAAGGACCATTCATAATGTAGATGGAACACAAAACTCTTTAGGAAATATCACAGAAGCCACGGACTTAGAAGTCTACTATGGTCTGGTCATGAAGAAAGAAACTTTCTTTATCATCAACTTAGGAGGCGATGAAATGCTATTAGGATACCCCTTTTTATCCAATACTAATCCACCAATTAATTGGAAAACAAGCACATTCTATGGCAATGTAACTATCACAACCGAAGACGCACACCTATGGACCCCAGAAAGGCAACTGCAGCTCCTAAAAGAGATTAAGCCAGAGATGTATGAAACGGAAAAGCATGATCTGCATTTCATACCAAGCAATGAAAGAGGAACCATTCTTTATCCAAAGAAATACCTCAGAAAGACGACAACAGCCACAGATCTTGCAATAGAAGCTAGAGATAAGAAGGAACGAACTTGGCAAGAAATTGTTCCAAAGGCTTATCACACTTATGGCAAAGTCTTCGACAAAATCAAGGCTATGCGTTTCCCAAAGTCGAGACCATGGGATCACGCAATAGAATTCACAGAAGACATTCCAAAGACCATAGACTGCAAGCTCATACAATTGGCACCACGCAAACAGAAAGCATTAGACAAATTCCTAGACGAACATCTAAAGAAGAAGTATATTACGACCTCTAACTCAAACTATGCATCACCCTTCTTCTTTATAAAGAAGAAAGATGGAAAGTTGCGACCAGTTCAAGATTATAGAGCCATCAATAAGTATACGAAGAGAAATACATATCTGCTCCCATTAATCAAAGAAATAATCGCCCAGATCCGCGATGCGGATTGGTTCACCAAGTTTGATATATGATGGGGATACAACAATGTCCGAATCAAGGATGGAGACCAGCCTAAAGCCACATTTAAGATGAACAGAGGACTTTTTGAACCAAATGTCATGTTCTTCGGCTTAACCAACTCTCCAGCAACATTCCAGATGATGATGGACGCATACTTTAGAGAAGAAATCGCCAAGGGCAAAGTATTCATCTATATGGATGATATACTAATACCTACCAAAGGATCCCTATGACAACACAACAGAGACATAGTGAAAGTTCTTAAGAAACTACTTAGACACAATCTCTACCTAAACCCAGAGATGTGTCATTTCCACAAGAAGCAAGTGGAATACCTCGGAGTTATCATAGGCAATGGTAAAGTCCAGATGGACCCAATCAAAACAAGAGGATTGACTGATTGGCCACAACCTACAAAACTCAAAGAACTACGCTCATTTCTTGGATTTGGAAATTACTATAGAGATTTCATTTCCAATTATTTGCATATAGCAAGACCGCTTAATGAATTGACGAAGAAGAACACGGCATACATATGGAGTAAAGAAGCAGAACAGGCTTTCCAGACACTTAAGAAAGCGTTCACTTCATATCCAGTCCTTAGAAATCATGATCCAGAGCGCAGATACATATTAGAAACAGATGCCAGCGATTTTGCAATGGGCGCCACCCTTGCTCAAGATTTCAAAGATGGACGCCACCCCGTTGCTTACTTCAGCAAATCACTTTTGCCAGCAGAACAAAATTACCAAATTGCTGACAAAGAATTATTAGCAATCATTAGAGCAGTCCAAGCATTTAGACACCTTTTACTAGGCACTAAACACAAGATACTGATAAGATCAGATCACGAGAATCTGAAATATTTCAAATCATCTAGAAAAATCATGCCCAGACAGGCAAGATGGTATGAATTTCTAGAAGACTATGATTTTGAATTGGAACACCTCCCCGGTCATACCAATATGGTAGCCGATCTTCTTAGCAGAAGAAGCGACCTTAACAAGGGGGTGGATATCAACAATTCCATTCAAATCCTTCCAGATCATCTTTTTGTGCGCAAAACAGGCACATCAAAGAAGATTTACCTAGAAGATGACGATGAAACACGTAGAAATATTCTAAGAGAAATCCATGACACCCCGATTGGAGGCCATCCCAGCATTTCCAATACATGGTACCTTGTAAACCGAAACTATGAAGGACCCCTACTGCACAAATTTGTTGAACAATACGTTAAGGGATGCACAAAGTGTCAAGAAGCAAAACCAAAGACAACCCTGAAACGCGCCCCTTTACAGCCCTTTGATATGCACGCATCAGAAGGACCCTTCAAATATGTTTCAATGGATCTCATCACCGATCTTCCCAAGTCAGGAAAATATGACACCATTCTCACCATAGTGGATCAAGGATGTTCCAAAGCAGCAAAGTTCATCCCGTGTAATAAGACCATAGATGGCAAAGGCACAGCAATTCTGTATTTCAAACACCTGTTCCCCTTATTTGGAATACCGAAGTGCATCATATCCGATCGAGATCCCAGATTTACAGCACACTTTACGAGAGCAGTATGCAAAGCCACAGGCATACAGCAGAACCTGAGTACAGCGTTCCACCCTTGTACAGATGGACAGACAGAGCGAATGAATCAATGGGTAGAGACCTACCTACACAGCTTTGTGAATGGATGCCAAGACAATTGGAGCACCCTACTTCCTCTAGCTGAATTCACACATAATTCATGGAAACATGAGAAGACGAAATACTCGCCACATGAACTCATCACAGGCAGCATTCCATCAGCAAAACTGATGCCCCTCGATGATTCAACTCCCACTGCGGAAGCTAGATTGAAAGAACTCTCAAGAGCACGTTCTGATGCACAACTGATGCTTGAGAAATGCACCAAAAGCAATAGAGAACTGCACACTCTTCAGGTCAATCAGAAAGTTTGGTTAGACGCACGCAATCTTAAGACCAAGGTTCCATCAAAGAAACTTGCTCCAAAGAGATACAGACCCTTTCAACAGGCTTGCAGATCTTCCAGGCTCTCAGAGTGTGCTCGGCGTCTCGCTGGGGGGGATGGGAGCATTGATTCATCGGCAGGGGAGGAGTCGGTTGCATCGCCTGGTGGGTACCGGGGGTATCATCCCTATCGGCGTGGGACTTCCGTATCTGCTGCAGAGCTAACGACAGACGATATCCCTGAAGTCACCTCAGAGGATTTTGCCTTCCACGCCGGTCTCGACAATGTCATTGCCACCGCTCTTCATGATGCAGAGGGCGACCCCAAGAGTCTCAGCAAGGCCCGATCTCGCGCCGACTGGTCTAACTGGAAGGCAGCAATGGATCGCGAGATGGCGACGCTGGAAGAAGCCGGGACTTGGAGCACTGTCCCCCGTCCGGCAGACAGGAACGTTGTTGGGTCAAAATGGGTCTTTCGTCTGAAGCGTAAAGCGGATGGAAGTATCGACAAGTACAAGGCGCGCCTTGTCGCGCGTGGCTTTACCCAAGTCCATGGGGTGGACTATTTTGACACCTACTCACCTGTCGCCAAGTTGGCTAGCTTCCGCACTATCCTCGCCATTGCAGCACATCATGACTGGGAGATAGAGTCCTTCGACTTCAACGGCGCCTACCTCAACGGGGAGTTGGATGCCGAGGAGGAGATTTACATGCAGGCACCCCCGGGGTATGACGAAGGGGAGGCAGGCTCAGTCAAGCGGTTGCACAAGTCGCTGTACGGCTTGAAGCAGGCAGGCCGCAAATGGTATGACGCTTTGTGCCGCGTCCTTGCTGACCTCGGCTTCCGAGTCAGTCACACAGATCCGGGTGTATTTCATGCCCGCGTGGAGGATCATGTCCTTATCCTCGCCGTCCACGTCGATGATTGCGTCATGACCGGTAGCTCGAGCGATCTTATCATGCGCTATAAGCGCGAGTTCCATTCCCACTATGCCCTCACTGACCTGGGGCCTGTTCATTGGCTCTTGGGTATCAAAGTCACTCGCGATCGAGCAGCGCGGACCATATCCCTTTCCCAGACATCCTACATCGACTCTATCCTTGCTCGTTTCTCTCTATCCGATGCACGTCCTTACCAGACACCTATGGCTCCGTCCGCTACGTACAGCAAGCGGGATGGACCCTCTAATGCAACGGACGCCGCCCACATGTGCAAAGTACCCTACCGGGAGGCGATTGGGAGTCTCATGTACGCTTCAGTTGCCACGCGTCCCGACATAACCTTCGCAGTCTCTACCCTCTCCCAGTTTCTGGAGAACCCGGGGGAGGCGCATTGGGAAGCGGTGAAGCGAGTCTTCCGTTACCTCTCCGGCACCAAGGCCCTCGCTCTCACCTATGGCGGGGAACGGCACGACTTGGTGGGGTACACTGACGCCGATGGTGCATCACAGGAGCATCGCCACGCTATATCTGGCCACGCCTTCCTCATCGACGGAGGCGCGGTGTTGTGGAGCTCTCTCAAGCAGGAGTTGGTCACGCTTTCTACAGCAGAGGCAGAGTATGTTGCGATGACTCATGCCGCGAAGGAGGCCATCTGGCTCCGACGTCTCATAGGGGAACTCTTCCCTTCGATGCTCACTCAGACTACGCTGTATTGCAACAACCAAGCAGCTCTCAAGCTTGCCGTTGCGGACAACTTTCATGCTCGCACCAAACACATCGATATATGCTACCATTTTGTTCGGCAGGTGGTGGCAGGAGGGGGTATCAGCATCATCTACTGTCCGACTGATGACATGACAGCAGACATACTGACAAAGGCTTTGCCCTCGTGGAAGGTGCAGTACCATGTCCTGAACCTGGGACTCTGTCGCGCTTGAGGGGGTGTGTTGGAGTGAGGGGGTGTTGTGGAGCGGGAGGCCGTGTGTACACACGCGTCTCATCGGACTTGTGGAGCAATGGGCTGAAGGCCCGTGCTCAGATGGCTAAAGGCCATGGACATTGGAGGTCTTTTATGAGTGTCTTTTATGCTAATCCTTTTACCCTTACTTTTATCTAGGACTTTATTACTTTCATTATCTCAGGTGGCGCTTCGAGGACACCACGGCGCCACCACGATATCCGTTACCATACGTACAGATCAAGTGTGTCAGCGCCGGGCTTAGCTGTGCATCGGCATTGTGCTTGTGCGCTCTGCCGTGCGGCATGGGCCCGACAATCTTCCTTCTTTGTTTCCTGTTGTCCCTCGGACTGCTCTCACTCATATACTTCTCATTTGTATCTATTGCACTCGTGGTCTGGTGACTTGTACCTTACCACGAGAATGGACTTAAATAAGTGCACAGTGTGCGCCAGAATCATAACTTGTTCCTGTTCTCTTTTCCCTTCGTCTGACCACTCCGAAACCCATCGCTCTTCCCTCATTCGCTCCCTTTCCCCATTCGCCCATCTGCATCGCCACTACCCTCGTCAGTAAATATTGCCACTCCTCGGTGTGCCAACAACTGATTTCAGGCAGATGCTCATCACGATCACAGTTATCGGACGGCAATCTCGTCACTGCCACTTTTTGCGCTTTCACTTTGTTCAACCATATTTAATACTATGGGTACAGTATAGTGTCAATTGTAGTTAGTGCTGAGTTAACCTTCCATCCCTATTCAAACAAAAATAAAGGAAAATCTTTGCTTTACCTTTCAAACCTAGGGCAGCCCAAGTCAGGCCGCCTGGCATGATGAGGACGAAATAATCCTTCAGATAGCACGGGGTGTCATTCCCAGGGACCGTCGTGGCGACACCTTAAATTGGTCAACGTCGCGTCGCGTCGCGGTGGCGGTTGGCATCGTCGAACTGGAATTCGCTGCCGTGAATTCCTTGTCTAAGAGCGACTTTCCCACAGACACGTTAAACAAGGCTGAAGAAGGAAGTCGGGAATCAGGAACATACTTGTAGAGGCTATTCCGCACATCGCGGCTAGCACGATGGTGGCTTGCGGTATGATGTAGCCTGTCGCCTCGAACGTCGCGCCTATGTCTGGGCTGGACGGAACGTGGGGATGTCGTCGCGACGACGACCCTACCTAAACCGGGAAGACACTGTTGAGGTTGAAATTCAGATCGACGACCACGTTGATGTTGTCAAGTCCGAACTTTGCGTCGATCTGGCTCAATCAACTTGAATTCAGAACCGAGCTCGAAGATGCTCCTAATCGTACGATCGGTAGTTGGTAGTAAGTCGCCTTTCCTTGAGTGGATGCTATCCATTGCATGAGGACTCAGTCACACGCCTACCTGCCTGGGGAACGCGAGACCTAGAATGCCGACTTAGAAGAGCGTGATTCTACCAGAGCTGACCTGCCCAGAGAGATTGGCAACGGCGCTTAATTTTGTGTCGATGTTCCCGTCCAGCGAACACAGAGATTGTCGATGTTGTCAATCTTTGTCTTGAGCCTAGCACACAATATAGCATACCAAAAAATATAACCCAAATTCAGTGATGTTCGGGGAATGAGTATGCCCGCGGCGATGGTGCCAAGGCCTATGGACACGTGCATATTGGTGCCAACTTCGAGGGAGGCCGACGTGCTCGGAGATGTTGGGATTGCGGTGCTTGCGGGACACCCGATGCTCGTATTGAACAAGGCCGTCGCTCCTGAGAAGTCGGCCGGGGGTCGCGTTCAGCGAGAAGGTCTGATTGAATGCGCCCACATCCCTCGGAGCTGCCAAAGTACAGTACATACGTGGTACAAAAAAAAAGGAGGTCAGTGCATATTGCTCCGTCCGTGCAAACGAAGCAGGGGTCACGACTTACTCCGGGGCCTCACAGATCATTCCACCCATCGGCAAGAATGTTGCTCTGGTGGATTTTATCTCCGAGTCGTGTCTGGCAAACGCGCCGAGCCGGCGGCCCCATGTTCGCATTGTGCTTCAAGTCGAGGCCCTGCATGGAGAATTGGACGTTACTATCCCTGTTGCAAATAAAAAATGGCCTGTTTGACAGTTTGAGATCAACCGTTGCTGGGATGACACGGGGCAGACGGAACCGTGGCAGGGCTGAGCAGCGACTCGGCAACCCCCGGCCGCCCGCCGCTGAGGGTAGTACATAAGTTAGCGACATCAGAATGATGGACCGATGCGCGCGAGTGTCAATGTGGGTCTCACATCAGCGATGCAGTGTATAGAATGGTTGTGGCAGTGCCAGTAAAGGGTCGTATATAATCTGCAATCTCATGGCAACCAGCTTCTTCAAACCCCAGCGCCAATTCTCCGTCGTCGTCAACTGACCTCAAGTTTCCCTGCCATACTCCTGTACCACCCCTTCCCCCTCTAATGGATCCCCGTTCAGAAGGCTCGTTGATGCCAGAAGACCGTGTACATCGTGCCAGTCCGTTAATAACGAACCGAAGTCGACGTACGTGCTTTGAGCGGCACTTTAATTGGCGGAACAACCCGCAAGACCTGCCACGATTACTGACCGACTCTATGCGATGTAGGCCAGCTGATATCAATCGACATGCTCCCTAATGATGTCCTACTAGCAATATTTGATTTCTATGCGCATCAAGGTCATACTTTCAAAAGAGAGATAGAGGCGTGGCAGTCACTGGTCCACGTGTGTCAACGATGGAGAAGTGTTGTTTTTGGATCACCACGTCGGCTGAATCTGCGACTTGTTTGCACATCCAAAACACCCGCGAGGGACAGGCTGGATATCTGGCCAGCCTTGCCTCTCCTCATTCAGGACAGAACCTACCAAACAGAGGGTGGTGACAACATTGTTGCGGTTCTGGAGCGCAGCGATCGCGTGGATAATATCGAACTCCATGGTGATCTAAGCTCGCCAGTCGAAAACGTTTTGACAGCAATGCAGGTGCCATTCCCAAAGCTAACAGAACTGCAGCTCCGTTTACGTGGTAAAACTGAAACAGTGCGAGTCCTTCCCGATTCGTTCCTGGGTGGATCCGCCCCACGTCTGCGACTCCTCCGCTTGGAATACCTTCCATTTCCGGGTTTACCGAAACTACTTTTATCCGCCACTCACCTCGTCAGTCTTTTCCTTTGGGGTGTTCCTCATTCCGGGTATTTTTCACCCGAGGCAATGGTCACTGCCCTCTCCGCGTTGACCAACCTCCAATTACTTTGGCTTGATTTCCAATCCCCTTTATCTTGCCCTGACCGGGAAAGCCGACGTCCACCTCCCCCGACACGCAATGTCCTTCCCGTTCTCACAACCTTTTGGTTCAAAGGCGTCCCCGAATACGTGGAGGACCTCATGACCCGCATCGATTCTCCTCGACTCAAAGTCTTGAACATAACCTTCTTCAATCAAGTTGTATTCGACACACCACAATTCACCCAATTCATCCATCGCACACCAACGTTGAAACCACTCGAAAAAGCCCGTATTATTTTTCAGGGTCATGCTGTTAGTGTCAACCTCTCACAGGTCTCACCACAGGCATCTGATGACGGAAGACTCAGCGTGGAAATCTTATGCAGAGAGTTCGATTGGCAAGTTTCGTCTGTGGAGCAGGTCTGTACCTCGTCCTTGCCTCCCCTTTCAATGTTGGAGGAGCTCTACATCTACGAGGCGCAACATTCGCAACCAGAGTGGAAAGACAACATCGAGAACCAACTATGGCTGGAACTATTATTTCCATTTACTGCTGTGAAGGATATCTACCTATCCGAGAAATTTGCGCGACATATCGTGCCTGCCCTGCAAGAGCTCGTTGGGGGTAGAACGACAGAAGTGTTGCCCGCTCTGCAGAATATTTTCTTGGAGGAGCTCCAACCATCGGGTTCTTTGGGTCCTGTCCAGGAAGGCGTTCAGCAGTTTGTTGCCACACGACAGATCACCGGTCACCCAATAGCAGTTTCTCGCTGGGACAGAGGTAGGTTTTAAGTGGTCGACGGTTGATAAATGCCCTCCGCATGTTCTGTCCCATTAACGTTTCGTGTCGTCTGGTTACCACTACTATTCTCATTTGCATTTGTTTCTTGGCATCACTGTAATTTGGTTTTCTCTGATTGCATGTCGTGCTGAACGGGATAACGCTGCCATAGATTTGAAATTAGGTGATCTACTGTGTACTTGAACGGTCGTCTATCCAACCGCCATGAGGTCCGTCGTTTAAACATACCTTCGTTGCCATCTTTAACTAGAGCTGCGGCCGAGTGTCTCCTCAACAACAAACAGCCGGAACAGTTCAGATAACGGGACAAAATTCACTGCTGCAGCTTGGCCATTGCAAACTCGGATTTGCCGTTTTTCCCTCGTCCAAACCAATCTTCCAGCATCACTATCTTCTCTTTCCCAAAATCTTTTGCGCGTTCTCCGGCGCGCACCCTCGAACATACTATTTCATCATATATTCGTGCTGTACTGAACACCATGGCAATAATCATCGGCGGCGCTGGCGCTGGCACTGAGGGGTCCCTGCGCCCTTTGGGCCTTTGAATGGGTGCCTGCGAGCGGTGGGGTTACAACCAGCAGAGTAGCGGGTGTTGGACCCATCCGTTCCTCGTCTTCAAAGTCGCATTGGCCTTCATCTTCATCCATGGACGTGGACACGCGTGAAGTTCGACTATGTCATCTTCCGTATTCCTCACCTTAACGATTTTAGATGCTGAGCGCGAAGTGTCGATGGTAGCCCCTCTCTTGCCTCCTGACGGCGAAAACGTCCTCCTCTTCCGTCATGTCCTCATCCTCCCCTTCTTCGTCAAGCTCCGACATTGATTATCGTCGCCATCCGACCGGAATGAAGGCTCATCAATGATCGAAAGGATCGCCTTGTGTGTGATTCCTGAATGAGTACTAAGCCGCCGGTTACCACTCTTTGTTTCGGCTGGGAACGTGTGAGTAAAGGTTGTGCGCATACCTCGTCTACCTGTTGAGGGTCAACCCAGTCCTCCTCGTTTTGCACAGTAAGTCGATGAATTTATGCCGTCACATAGTTGCATACGCGTGTAGTCCAAGTGGCGGCTGCCGGACCAAGCATGATATGCCAGTGCCACTAGCTGGACCGGACAACTCAGATACGGCACGAAAAACTGGCGCCCGTCGAGTGCAATCGAGCATGTACGCCACCTGGCGGTGAGCTGGTCTATATCCTTCTCGTGTGGGGTGGTGAGGCTGTGTAAGCAATATGGAAAAGTAGATGTGCGTGTGTGACTCGAAGCGGACGGGCCGGGACGACGTCGACGAGCTATGGTGTTCGAGAGGTGAGGCAGATCCACACCCTGAAATGGTCTGCCTAAGCATCACACCGCATGCGGGGGTAATCACAGTTGGATTATTGTGGGCGGATGGTGAGGTGGTCCCGGTCTGGCTGGGGGATAAGTTGACGCCCATGCACGTGACCCTTCCATTTCGTTCCACAATGAAGCGCTCTTGTATCTTTCGCGCTTCCTGTCCACCTGTCTAGACCCGGATATCTGGAATTCCCGCAACCCCTGAACACACTGCCATGGAGGATTAATCAGCTATAGATACAGCATTTGTCAAGTACAGCCAAGAGTACAGCCCCTCACACGGGCCGTTCGTGATGAAACATGGTTTATAGCCAACGGCTTCCAAAGCATTAAAGGGAAATTTTCACCTCGTACTCCCCTCTCATCTCACCAATGAATTCTCACCCGTACGTCTGTATCGCAGTTTTTTATGTGGTGCATACTTGCCTGACGATGGATCCCTGAGTACTGTAGGCATATTGGAAATCCCACCCATCCCGCCTATCCCTTTTCTTCCCATTCCACCCACCGCTCCCTTTCCGCCTATGATTTACCATCCTCGTTAGCCAATATTCAAGGCATTCATCGGTTTTCCATGACACGAGTGGCGGGGAGTTCCGAAGATGCACTGATACGGCACATCGCATTCCCCAACGAATCATTGAAAGTTGATTTAGCACCACTCGTCCGAGGTGACCTCTACACTTCGCACTCATAATCTACCGTTACTGACCCATATGGAATAGGAAAGAACTGGCGGAACATAACGATCGAAATGCTCCCCGAAGACATCCTGTTGGAAATATTTGATTTCTATCGACTGGACGCCATGAGGCAGCCCCGGCAACTTCCGTGGAAGTGGCACCGCCTTGCGTGCGTCTGCCGAAAATGGCGGTATGCCATTTCCATGTCACCACGTCGTCTGGACCTGCGCATTCTCTGCGAATATGGAGCGCCTATCGGAAGTATTCTGCGTTCCTGGCCAACCTTGCCCCTAGTCGCAAGATTTAACGCGAGTCGGAAATCAACCATTCCCAGAAACGTTATGGTCGCACTCCGTCGCCCAGACCGCTTATGCCAAATTGATCTCGATATCACAAGTTCAATGACAGGACCGATTGTCGAAATGGTACAGAAGCCGTGTCAAGCACTAGAGAGTATTCGGATTACAGTCAATGATACTACAAGACCATCTATACTTGTCCACAATCCTTTTTTGGGTGGTTCTGCCCCACACCTGAGAGAAATCAAGCTCGATGGTATCGCCTTTCCCTTCCCGGAGATACGACAACTTCTTTTATCCACCAACAACCTCGTCGAGCTTCACCTTTCCAGCATCCCGAATGACGCTTATTTTTCACCAGATGACCTTGTTACTGGCTTGACCACCCTGGTCCAGCTCAAACGGCTTATGGTCGACTTTCATTCCCCTGCTTCACCACCCTTGAATTTGACACGTCCACCTCCTCGACGCACCACTCTCCCCTCCCTCATGTTTCTTGGTTTTCACTGTGCGAGTGAATATCTCGAGGAGTTTGTGGCCCAAATTGACTCGCCGGCTCTCTGCGAAATTACCGTTGGGCTCTTTAACCAGATCTTTTTCGAAATTCCGCGGTTCTGCCAGTTCATTCCTCGTCTGAACGCGCTACGGTCCCCCACTTGGGTGTCTGTGACACACTCCATGAAGTCTGTCAGTGTCCTCTTCTTCCAGGAAGGGAATCCCTCGAATGAGTATTGCTTGGAAACCTCGTGCAGACGGCTTGATTGGCAGTTGTCCTTCGTAACCGAGATCTCAAGTCAACTTTCTCCTCTCCTCTCCAGTGTGCGCTCAATTAGCATCAAGCGGTGTGATGGATCGCCAGACGGGGCGGGGGACGTAGACTTTACTCAGTGGCTGGAGCTTTTTCGGCCATATATTCATGTGACCCAGATTCATGTTTTGGAGGAGAGATTCGTCCCGGACATCGTGGAGGCTCTAAGAGCGGAGGGCATGGACGCGGGCTTATTACCTGAGTTGACCTGGCTTCGTCTGATTGGGTATAAAAAGTCTTTATCTGTGGCGGAAGCTGCTATGCAGTTCGTCGCCGCACGCGGTCGTACTGTATCCTTGTATGACTAAGAAGAGCCCTTGGATCCTCCCAAGAATCCTGTTCAGTATGTGTATCAATGTTTGTTTTGGAAGCTACCAGAACTGTAATGTCTTTTTTATCGTAGTTTGGTTGCTCCCATTCGTTTTTCTCTTGAACAAGCTTTGAGTTTGTTGCTGTGTTCTGCTACTGTTTGTGTATTGCTGTACTGTATAGTCTTCTGTCCTTGTATACTGAAAACCGCCACATGCTGTACTATACAGTGCGTAGCAACTCTATCAGGAAATCGCAGTTCGAGATCACCCAAGATCATTCATTTGGGTGTTTTATTTATTGTTTTGTTTTAGAATTCCACAGGGTATCATCCAATTAAAGGCCCACCCGGAACCATCACGGGTAACAGATTGTATTACCCCTGCATGGTACGGGCAAGGTTCCAGCGAGATGACACCCTAAACGCCACCACTCTGTGTCTGTCTGGCATCCCGTCTGCAAGCCTTGAAGCTTGAAGCTTGAAGTTTGAGGTACGTGCCGCGACAGGTCGCGCGCACGCGCCTCAACCGTAGCCATGCCTGGCTCTGGCTTGATAACGACCGGGAATGACACCGAAGCAAAAACAGGTGGCACTGGTGATGCTTGCGCTTTATTCCGGTATATTTTTCGGCACTTTGCACTTTTACTCAAGGACGACTTCGCCTTGGCCGTTATTACCACGGCCGGTGAGGCCACGGGGGCAGCCCCTTTAGCAGTGCCTGAGGCGGTGAATTTGCACCAAGCGACATGGCGGGTAATAGCGTTGGGACGGTAATCTCTGTCACTGCAACTATTGTTGGCAACTTTGCGGCGCTTTCACCTTGTTCAACTACATTTGTCACATAACATATGGGTATAATATCAATTGCACTTTGTGCAAGAGTTGTCTTATGTCCTTATCGAGTCGAATAGAAACATTTGCCCTACATTCGAACCTAGGAGCAACCAAAGTCAAAGCGTTTGGCATGAAGAGGAGGAAACGATCCTCCAAACAGTGCGGGGTGTCGTGCCCGGAGATCGTCTTTGCGACGCCTTAAATTGGCCGTCGTCAAGGAAGTGGGCGTCGTCGTCGAACTCGAATTTGCTGATGCGAAACATTTCTGTGGTATGCACGGTTCAGGGGTGGGGGAGGTGAGAAAAAAAACTCAAGTATCTCGTAGCTGCGCACCTGGAAGAGCGGGAATTCCTTGTCGAAGAGCGACTTGCTCTCAGACGCGTGAAAAAGGCCAAAGAAGGATCCCTGCGCGCCCACGCCGACGTTGATATCTGTGCTCACGCTCACGCATGACTGTGGGCTCGTGCCGGCGGAGGCACCGGCGTCTGTGGATACGATGAAGTCGGCCGAGGCGTCAAGTTTCAGAAACACGCTTGTAGAGACTACGCTTAGGGCGGATAGTCCGATGTCGACTTGCGGGATAACGTGGCCTGACACCTCGAACGTCGCGCCTATATCTGGGCTGGCGGAGACCGTCACATCTGTGGTTGGGTTTCAAGTTGGATTAATACGGGCAGGACGGGACAGAGCGTGGAGATGAGGTAAAGGAAAAACTCACGGTTGGCACCTGGAGTGATTCCACCTGCTTTCGAACCTGCTTGGGGAGGGAAGACGAAGGAGACTCCACTGAGGTCGTAATTCAGGTCGACAACCGCGCTGACGTTGTCATGTCCGGCTGCATCGATCTCGCCCATCAATTTGAATTCGGGACCGATCTCGAAGATGCTACGATCAGTAGTAAGTAGTCTTTCTTTTAGGGGTTGCATGAAGACTCAGGCACACGCCTACCTACCCGGGGAAAGAGAGGCCTGGAATACCGATTTGGAAGAGCGTGATGTTGCCAGTGCTGACATCCCCAGAGATATTGGAAGCGACACTTATATTTGCGTCGACGTTCCCGTCCAGCGCTACACAGAATCATCGACGTTGTCAATCTTTGTCTTGAGGAGGCCGAGCCTAGCACGCAATATAACACACCAAAATACAACCCGAACTCAAAGATGTCCGGTGGAATGATTGTGCCCGCGACGACGGCGCCAAGGCCTATAGACAAATGTAAATCGGCGCCGACGTCGAGGGAGATGGATGCGCTCGAAGATGTTGGGTTTGTAGTGCTTGTGGGACACTCGATGCTCGTATTGAGCAGGTTAGTCACTCCTGAGAAGTCGACTGGGGTCGTGTTCAGCGAGAAATTCTTGTTGAATGCCCTTGGAGCTGTCAAAGTACAGTACACGCGTGCGCAAAAAGAGGATTAGTGCATTGCCCCGTGCAAATGGAGCAGGGGAACGAGGCATTACGGACCATTCAGGCCACGGGCAAGAACCCTGTGCCGGTGGATTTCATGTTGTGGGCTGGCAGGCGACCACACCCTCCCGTGACCGCGCCGAACTTGCGGCCCCACATTCTCATTGCCCTTCGAGCTCATACCCTGGATAGAGAAGTGGACGCTATCACCCCTGTTATAATAAAATGGCCTGTGAGATCAACCGCTCCTAAGATGAGTGAGGCAATACGCACTGTGACAGGGTGACGGCTGTAAAGTTGGTGTCAAGGGCCAATTCGTGGACTGGGGCCTCACTAGCACGAGAAGACAAGTTGTACTGAAGAATCTGATGCTGAGCCACGCGCGCAAATGGCATTGGACCACACTGAGAGTCCCAACAGTGAGTCCAACTGGAAAATCCATCCACGACAAAAAACATACGCTATTCGGCAAACGGACGATGGTGTTTACTGCGCCCCCACCTTGAAAGAGGTGGTCACAGTCCGGATTGCCGCCCTTGCACACGAGCTGGATTTTTTGCGTTGTGGCACTCGGGTCGCAACTCGTAATATGCCACCCAGTAGCATTGGTGATGTCCGAAATCGCACTGTGAGGACCCCACTACATGTGCGAAGGTAGAACAAGTCAGCGAGAGGTCCGGAAAAGGCGACGTGCTTGGCACAAGTAAAGAACAAACTGACAATGTGCACCGTCCCCGAGGCACCAGAATCACCAGGCAGATCCCAGGAGCATTTGCCTTGGGTGCATGGATCAAACCAATCGTTCGCGGCTAGCGCTCGTTGGCCCGCCGCGAGGACAAGTGCGAGTGCGAAGCAGAGCGTCGCTGAGGATTCTGTCGTGAAGAGCATTTTTCGTTCTCTGGGATGGTTACAGTGCTCTATGGTATATGATGGGTGGTTGAGTTGGGTGGGAAAGAAGCAATAAGCGGATAGTTACAAAAGGATTTGCTCGGGCCTCGGAGAGGGGCGGAAAGGAAATATAGATCCAGGAATGACATTTGGAAACGTAGATGGGTGATACAGCATACCGGAGCCCAGCCTCAAGTTCTTGCGGTCACCATTTCCAGACACGGACACGGACGACTCTTCTGTACTCGTGCATGAAATCAACCACTCAGACACTCGAGCCTCGAGCACTTTCTCCAGCAACAGCGCAATCCATTGAACCAGACGAAACAACACACGGAACAAAAGTCCCGAAAGAACACCAGGAAAATCAGGGCAAGAATTCCGCAGCAGTTGAGCACGAGATATTGGAGTTGCAGTCACAGCGCCACAGCGCGACGCGGACGGACCCTCGGATTAGAAATATATGCGGCTGCGGCCAAGCCTGCGCCGTTCATTTGCCCGCGGACACAAGCTCTCTGTATCACTGTTCTAACCGCGGATGTAAGTACGATACTTGTCATTTTTTACCTCAGCGTTCATCGATTCATCTCCCAAGACTGACTCAGAGGTTAGTTACACTCTTTAACTACTCGCTATAACGCACATGATCAATATATCAAACATTCGTTTACTCGCGCCACACGAGATGCCCATCATTCTGCGCAGTCGCGATAGACCCGACCCAGAGAAGAAAGCGTCAAGACCAAGGTCAAGACCGTCTGTGCCTGGCTAGGGAAAAAAGAAGTGCATTGGTTGCAGACGGGACCACGTAAAGCAGCACCAGCCTAAGCGACTGAGGCAGAGTGACGATTGACGTACGGGTGCCGCCATGGTGTGTGAGAACCATGGGTCTCACTGCAACACATGTCGTGGCGGTTCGGATTCTCATGTTGTGCGGGCCGTTCCTCCCGGTCATGATAGCTAAGTTACGTAGTACTACACACAGGAAAATCCTCCATCGCTGGTCTTATCAATGAGTCACCTGTACGCCCGGGTCGTTCATTTCTGTTATGCATACTCACCTAACAATGGGTCCTCGGGTAGGCCTACCGAAAAACCCGACCATCGCTCATAATCCTCGTCAGTCAATATTGAAGCCACAACGGCGGATAACGCTGATTGCAAGGGTTTCCGAAGGGCCAACGATGCAGGCCCATCATTGCACCGTCCAAAAATTACATGGACAATCTATCAGAAAAGCTGTCCCATCCGCCACATATCAGACATCAGCCTCGTAAATGGCACAAACGATCTGTCATCGAATTACGGCCTGAATGCCCAGCTGGACGCCATGATGGTCATACCTGCCGGCCCCGGTTTAATCATGGAGTTCTACCTAGGTGGGTTAATGTGCTTTTTCGCGTTCTTTACTCTTTCAAAGTTGCTTTTCCTGACGCGTTTTTTTTTGCCATAGTGGCCGAATAACACTGGCCCGCCTACGACCTATATGGCCGTGACTGCTCCACCTCCGACAAGTCCAACTGCTCAACCACCAAGTGATTCAAAATCGACCGGATTTGCAACAAGGCGGATGGGACACTTGGTACCAGCAGGGCGTCAGTGCGTATCATTCTCCTCTCTTTTGCCTTTCTTTTTTCTTTTGCCCCCTTCTCCTGGCTGCACAACCTAGTATATCGTAAACTCGACACATGGTGAACGGCCAGCCCATCTGTGACGCTCCCCGACGCAAGTACTGTCGAGGGGACTGCCTAGTCCGGAGCGAGATCGCCACGCTCCGCCCAGCCGTGATGCTCTCCGGAGCCGAATTCCATACCTGCACGCAAATCCGCGTCGGTGGTCAGCAAACGTGCACGCCCAATAAAACCGTCCTCTTCCCAGGCGCATACAATGACAACGACCCGGGCATTTACAATCCGAACGTATACACTGGAGCGGCCTACATTTCCCCCAGTCGAACCTCGTTTCGCCCGCGCTCGTCGCCATTAGGACCCTCAGGAGGGAGGAAACTCGTCGCCGTTGTGCATGGTGAAAAATGCCAAAGTCAACCCCTACGAATGGTTCTGGTGGGAAGCCTGCGACGTCTTTTATCATCCTTGGTTGCTCGTTGCCATTTTCCTTCATTTTCACCTGCCTACTACACACGACGAGCATGCATGACATTTGATGTTACGTGTTTCGTCGACTAGCGAGATGTCTGGAATCGCTTTCTTCCCTCTTCACGGCGTCCTTTCTCAGGGGCTACAAATATTGCGTATATAACTAATTGAACTGTGTTGTACAGGCAGTACAACTAAACATCCCATACCTATACCGCTCTCCTCATAACCGGTGGTAGTATCGTAGCTATCGTTGTTTTCGTCGAGAACGATGTAATTGTTTATTAGATTATGAAACTTACACACTTGTGGGAAGGGTCGTAGATCATCGATCATCCGCCACCATGAGTCATGATGCATGATGCATGACACGCTCCCTGGAAAAGCATTGCCAAGGAGACTGGCAAAGCGGTGCTAGCGCCGCATATTCGATCGCTGACTTGCCATGGAGCTTTCCTCTGCAGTACTGTACAGTACAGGTACTACAGAACCCCAAACTGAGATGGGGCGGCCACGCCGTCAAATTCGCGTCAAAGGCCACACGGCCTCATTCCCGATGCCCAATGAAAGATGTGTTGCGCGGTACTAGTGTATTGTAGATCAACGTTCAATTACCCCAGACTCCGGCCAGGGGTTAACCTAGAAGGCTTCCGAGTAGTCGTCGTGATACAATAGGTGTCAAAAAAGTTCGCTGGCAGGGATGGGCTCGGAGCTGCGATGAGTTGAGTAAGAAGCGGCGAAACTACTTTGTCAGATCCTTCCCTGTTACACAAAATCGCCCGAATAGACGATCTCGCGGTACACGTAAGTCTTCTTGAACACGTCATTTTCGAAACATTCGTTTTGATGAAAACTCAAAGATGAGCTTGGACCCGGACCTTGGGTTCGCTCGAGGAAAGGTACTCGATACGAGAGGTCGGTGGGGTATTTACATGCCCAACGTCTCGATAGGTGATCAGTTCCGAGGGACCGACATGATCTCTCAGTGCCAATAAACCAGAATCCGGATACATCAGTGGCGGTAGTCGATGGGGGTACGGCTGGCAGATTCTCATCCGCATCGTCCTTGGCGGATTGGGCAGCGTCTGCTTCGAGCAGGATCGAATCGGTGGTGGGCTCAGTGGCATGAGAATACACCAGCGCGCATAGAGAGGTTTGGAGAGTTCTAGATGCAGCAGGCGTGGCTGATATGCGGGTCAGCGAGAGATCAAGAGCCATTACAAAGTACGGGAAAAGAGGAGAATGCGATTACGGGGCAGGTGAGCATTCTGAATAGGGAGTTGATCGCTGGATTGAGAAACGCTGATTTATTCACGTCCATCACTCCCGATTTCAAATTGGGCTGGGATGAAGGTACGAAAGAGTCGAGGGAGAGAGCTGCCTCACAATCCACAACGGAAGTGAGTGTGTCATCGTTCAGAACCCACATTGGATGGTGATCAAAGAGAAAGGGTAAGGGGAGTAGGAGTGGTGGATGGATGGACATGAAAGGGTAAAAGAGTCGGAAGATAGGATGACTTACCTTTTATTCAAGACACTCGCGCTTCTACTGATTCCGCAACTCGGGCCGCTTTACCTGGACGCTTTGAGGATCTTGGTGGTCTTTTGGTTACCATCTGGTAGGCACTCTATGTAGCCGGATCTCTTGCCGGCAAGTCTTCCTGGCGAGGGGCCAAAAACGGCGTCGTAAAACATTGGCAGTCTCTTCATCCTCAGAGATGTCTGGCAACGTTGGGCGGAAGAGACCGTGGAGATGGGAGGGTGTGGGGGAGGCAGGGGGAGGCGGTTTCTGAGGAGCGGGTGCGGTAATGTCTAAGGGATGATTGATGGAGGCTGTGGACATTAGTTTGATGAGAACGGGAGTAGAAGGGGTAACGGACAGGCAACTGAGTTCTGGTCCATTCGCTGGCAGTTCGCGCCTGGCGGGGATGGGCTCTAAGCGCTGAGCGCTAGCCATTGCGAGGAGTTGATAATAATCGGGTGTGGGGAAGTGCGGACGACGCACACAGGTTGCATTACTTTTACTTGTATGTGGGAGTCGAGGCCTGGGTTGTTGGATGATCGGCGCCGAAAACGTTGGTCGGTCTTGGCAGCTCGGAGAACCCTGCTTGCACCCAGGTGGGGATAGAAGTTTGCCAGTGTGTGCTGTGAGGCTTTCAAAAGGTCAGACTGGTCAGGGACAGATACCAACTTGCGAAGTTGCGCCCGAAGTGAATGAGATCGGTGGCAATCCGGACATCATTAATGCATCATTAATCATTTGAGGCTCGAAAGGCCCTCCATCACAATGAATTGTACTGCACATAATGAATGGCGTAAAGCTTTTCCGTACAGGACTTAATTTACAGCAAAAAAGGGGGAAGGGGCATGGATTGTCGACAGACGATAATCCGCTGGCGTTGGGGATGTCCTGATCGAACTTTGTTCGATGAACGGAAAGCTCTCTGGGGGTGGCTGCAAAGCGTGTTTTGAACTCGTGAGGTGCGATGACGGCGAAGAAGAAAGGGTGCAGGTGCAGAGCGCTGCCAGTGGCACGGGCCGACAGACCTGGTCTCATCACAATCTCAACTCACCCCCCGACGCCGAATCCTCCATCGGAAATTCACCTGCTGCGTCGATCAACCTACCTACTACTGTCACAAAATCCCAAATAGCCCCGCTCTGAAGCGTACCCGTCATCAGGTCTCCCAACCATACTTCTACACCGCCCTCCGCTGCCCATCATTTCCTTCACTCCCCGGGTCATCGATCCCAATAGACTCCCGTTCGGAAGGCTCGTTGACGTTTAAATTTTTATCCACATCGTTGGACTGGTAGAAATCAACCAACCGATCTCGACGTACGTCCTTTGCACAACATCCCGCAACGACTGCTGTTGACTCAAACCGATGTGGGCCAGGTAATGTCCATCGACATGCTCCCTGATGACGTCCTACTGGAAATATTTGATTTTTTTCTGGAAGAAGAATCTGAAACCACAAAAGAAGAGATAGAAGAGTGGCAGCTACTGGTGCACGTCTGTCGGCGTTGGCGAACCCTTGTTTTTGGATCACCACGTCGCCTCAATCTGCGTCTCCTTTGTTCAAACAATACGCCAGCAAGGGACACGCTGGATGTCTGGCCAGCCTTGCCTCTTTTGATTCGGTGCTTTGACGACTACATAAAAAAAAGCATAGATGACATCGTTGCTGTACTCGAGCGCAGCGATCGTGTGCGTTATATCAACCTCATAAACCTCAAAGGGTCAGATCTGCAAAATATTTTGGCAGTGATGCAGGAGCCATTCCTGGAGCTGACAGATCTCCTGCTTTGGTCGTATGATGAAACGGTGTCAGTCCTTCCCGATTCGTTCTTGGGTGGATCTGCCCCACGTCTGGAACTTCTCTCGTTGCATAACATTCCATTTCCGGGTTTACCGAAACTACTTTTGTCTGCCGCTCACCTCCGCACTCTTGAACTTCGATCCATCCCCCATTCCGGATACTTTTCACCCGAGGCAATAGTCACTTCCCTCTCCACATTGACGCGCCTCACAACACTTTGGCTTCTTTTCGAATCCCCTCCATCTCGCCCTGACCAGGCACGTGAACGACTGCCTCCCCTGACACGCTCTGTCCTCCCTGTTCTCACCTTCCTGGAGTTCAAAGGGGTGAGCGAATACTTGGAGGTCGTCGTGGCCCGCATCGATTCCCCTCAACTCGACACCTTAAGAATAACCTTCTTCAACGATATTGTATTCGACACGTCACAACTCGCCCAATTCATCAGACGCACACCAATATTGAAGGTACCCACAAAAGCCCATGTTACCTTTGAGCGTGCCGAAGCTAGCGTCGACCTCCCATGGACATCTAGGTACAAGGGGCTCAAAGTGAGAATCCTATGCAAAGAGTTGGATTGGCAAGTCTCGTCTATGGAGCAGGTCTGTACCTCGTGCTTGTCTTACCTTTCCATGTTGGACGACCTCTACATCATCCTATATCCGAGTCCAAAGTGTCAAGACAACGTCGAGAATGTGCTATGGCTGGAACTGTTACACCCATTTACAGCCGCGAAGAATCTGTACCTATCCAAGGAAATTGCGCGACGTATCGTCCCTGCTCTGGAAGAGCTCGTTGGGGCCAGAGCGACGGAAGTGTTGCCCAGTCTGCAGAATATTTTCTTGGAGGAGGGCCAGGGATCGGGACCTGTCCAGGAGGGTATTCAACAATTCATTGCCGCACGACAGGTCACCGGTCACCCTATAGCAGTTTCTTATGGACAGAAGGTTCAATGAATGATACATGGCGTCCGTCTTCAGTCCCATCAACGTTTTGTGTTGTTGTCTACTTACGATCCTCTATTTTTCTTTGCCCTAGTTCCTTCGCATTACCATAATTTGGTCTCCTTTATCTGATCGCGTGACTTGTATGTTGCGTCGAATGGAGGCAACTGTAGTAATAGATTTGAAATTAGGTTGGTCTATGGTTTACCTGCGCTTTGCACCTCGTGGCGCTGTCATCGTACAGTATGCGCAAATTTCTTTCCGGCTGCCGCTCCAGGGCACCACATGCCCCTTACAACCCCGGTGGTCACCCTTGGGTGCTAGCAATCATCGTCACCTTCCTCCAGCAGGTAAGGGCAAGAGTCCGCAAGACTGCAGCAGCAGCACCACACCGGCAGGATCACCGTTTTGTCTATCGATCCGATTTGGGACAATGTATCCCCATAAATCCGTACAGCACCTATTCACTTATTCTCCTACTGAAGTTACCGTGCAACTAGACATGCACCGCCGGTTATCGATCAACATCTGGTCTTGCGCGCATAAGTCTACTGAGAATGTTGAACTGACTCTCAGGTTTTGGCGGTCTGGTTCCAGCCCGAACGTCTCGTTTAAAATTCCCAGACTCCCAGTTGGCTTATTTTGCACGAATCATACCCTGAAACGCCGACCTTACGTGTATGACGGAAAATGGAAAAATGCTGAGCGCCCGCAATACGTATTCAACAAACTAATACAAGACAGAGCAGATGAGGAAACTGGTTAGGTAGTACGGAGGAACATCGGTTAGAGAGGTTATGACGGACACTTACTGTTAGGGTTAGAGTAGTAGCCTGGAGGGTACGATCCAAGTCACTCTATTCTACCGCGTCCTATAGACGCTCCGAGACTTCTGCTTTGCAATAAATTGGAGTTCTGGAAAGGACCGCTCCAGTCTCCTCCTTACTCGAGGCAACAGGGAAGAAAAGTTGAAAAATGAGTCTGTGGGACGTGTTTTTTTCGTACTAGTCGCGTGGAATTTGCAACTGGCAAATCTAACGTCAGAAGGTGAATCGAAAGTACAAAACCGGCACTTACTTTGTTTCGTTGTTTCGTGATCTCGAATAGTTTTGTCAGATCCTTCTCATGCTTCCACTTCATCTCAGTTCCAATCGTGCGATCATACTGTTACACAAAATCGCCCGAATAGCCGACCTCGCGGTATACGTAAGTCTTCTCGAACACGTCATTTTCGAAGCATTCGGTTTTGATGAAGACTTAAGGATGAGCTTGGACCCGGACTTGGGTCCGCTTGAGGGAAGGTACTCGATACGGAGGCCGGTGGGGTATTTGTATGCCCAACATCTCGATAGGTGATCAGTTCCGAGGGACCGACGTGATTCCTCAGTCCCGATAAACTAGAATCCGGATATATCAGCGGCGATAGTCGATGGGGGTACGGCTAGCAGATTCTCATCCGCATCGTCCTTGGTGGATTGGGTAGCGTCTGCTTCGAGCAGGATCGAATCGGTGGTGGGCTCAGTGGCATGAGAACACACCAGCGCGCATAGAAAGGTTTGGAGAGTTCTAGATGCAGCAGGCGTGGATGATGTGTGGGTCAGTGAGAGATCAAGAGTCATTACGATGAACGGGAAAAGAGGAGAGTGCGATTACGGGGCAGATGAATTACGGCAGATCATTCTGAGTAGATCCGCTGGACCGAGAAACGCCAGTGAAACGCCCATTTTATTCACATCCATCAATCCCGATTTCAAAATTGAAGGCGATTGGACTAGGGGGAAGGTACGAAAGAATCGAGAGAGACAACCCACAACAGGAGTGTAGCAATGTTCGGAGCCCACATGGATTGACGATCAGAGAGAAAGAGGGGAGTAGGGGTGACGGATGGATGGACATGGAAGGGTAAAAAAGTCGGAACACGGATGACTTACCTTTTATTCGAGATACTCGCGCTTCTACTGATTCCGCAACTCGTTCCGCTTTACCTGGACGCTTTGAGGATCTTGCAGGTCTTCCTTGAAAGAGACCGAAAACGGCGTCGTAAACATTGGCGGTCTCTTCATCCTCAGAGATGTCCGGCATCGTTGGGCGGGAGAGACCAGCGGAGATGGAAGCGTGTGTGAGAGGCGGGGGGAGGGGATTTCTGGGGAGTGGGTGTGGTGATGTCTGAGGGATGATTGATGGGGGCTGTGGACATTACTTGGATGAAAACGGGTGTAGAAGGGGGAGCGGAGAGGCAACCGAGTACTGGTCCATTCCCTGGCAGTTCGCGCCTGCAGGGGGTGGGCTCTGAGATCTGAGCGCTGAGCAGCCATTGCGAGGAGTTGAGAGGAAGAGGGTGTGTTATTCGTTTTAGGACGCGCTGGCGGAGGTGAGGAAGAGCGGACGACGCACACAGGCTGCATTACTTTTACTTGTATGTGGGAGTCGAGGTCTGGGTTGTTGGATGATCGACGCCAAAAACGTTGGTCGGTCTTGGCAGCTCGGAGAACCCTGCTCGCACCCAGGTGGTGATAGAAGTTTGCCAGTGTGTGCTGCGATGCTTTCAAAAGGTCAGACCGGTCAGGTGCGGATACCAACTTGCGAAGTTGCGCCCAAGTGAATGAGATCGGTGGCAATTGCTCTAGCGGACATCATTCCTGAGGCTCGAAAGGCCCTCCACCACAATGAATTGTACTGCACATAACGAACCGCGTAAGGATTTTCTGGACAGGACATTAAAAAAGAGGAAGGGGCGTGGATTGTCGACAGACATGATCGATGATATGCTGGCGTTGGGGATGTCCTGATCGAACTTTGTCCGATGAACGGAAAGCTCTTTGGGGGTGGCTGCAAAGCGTGTTTTGAACTCGTGAGGTGCGATGACGGCGAAGAAGAAAGGGTGCAGGGTGCAGAGAGCTGCCAGTGGCACGGGCCGACCTGGTATGGCTGTATAAATTTGCAATCTCAACACTATCTCAACTCAACCCCCGACGCCGAATCCTCCATCGGAAATTCACCTGCTGCGTCGATCAGCCTACTACTGTTACAAAATCCCAAATAGCCCCGCTCTGAAGCGTACCCGTCATCAAGTCTCCCAACCATACTTCTGCACCGCCCTTCGCTGCCCATCATTTCCTTCACGCCCCGGGTCATCGATCCCAATAGACTCCCGTTCGGAAGGCTCGTTGGCGTTAAAGAAATTATCCACATCGTTGGACTGGCAGGAATCAACCAACCGATCTCGACGTACGTCTTTGTCACAACACCCCGCAACGACTGCTATTGACCCAATGCGATGTGGGCTAGGTGATGTCGGTCGACGTGCTCCCTGATGATGTCCTACTCGAAGTATTTGACTTTTTGGCCGCGGAAGAAGAATTCCAAGAAGAATTCTTTGCATTTGCATCCGGAACCGAAAGATTAGAAGAGTGGCAGACACTGGTGCACGTGTGTCGGCGTTGGCGGACCCTTGTTTTTGGATCACCACGTCGCCTCAACCTGCGTCTCCTCTGTTCTGACAAAACGCCTGCAAGGGACACGCTGGATGTCTGGCCAGCCTTGCCTCTTTTGATTCGGTACGGTTACAACTACGAAACCCTGGACAACATTGTTGCTGTACTCGAGCGCAGCGATCGTGTGCGTCTTATCACCCTCATTAACATCAAAAGTTCGCATTTGGAATTTTTATTGGCAGCAATGCAGGTGCCATTCCCGGAGCTGACACATCTGGTGCTTTGGTCGGTTGATGAAACGGTGTCAGTCCTTCCCGATTCGCTCTTCGGCGGATCTGCCCCACGTCTTGAAGATCTCTGGTTGGATGGCATTCCATTTCTGGGTTTACCGAAACTACTTTTGTCTGCCACTCACCTCCACGCTCTTCGTCTTGAACGTATTCCTGATTCGGGGTACATTTTACCCGAGGCAATAGTCACTGCCCTCTCCCCATTGACCCGCCTCAGGATACTTCGGCTTGAATTCCAATCCCCTCGATCATTCCCTGACCGGGCAAGCCGACATCTGCCTCCCCAGACACGCACTGTCCTCCCCGCTCTCACAGAGCTGAGTCTCAAAGGGGTTAGCGAATACTTGGAGGTCGTTATGGCCCTCATTGATGCCCCTCAACTCTACTCCTTGAGAATAACCTTCTTCAATGATATCGTATTTGACGCACCACAACTCGCCAAATTCATCAGTCGCCCACCAACATTGAAGGACCTCACCACAGCCCGTGTTACCTTTGAGCATGATGTCGCTAGCATCGGCCTCTCATCACAGACATCTGGCTATGGATCGCTCTCTGTGAGCATCCCATGCAGAGAGTTGGATTGGCAAGTTTCGTCTATGGAGCAAGTCTGTACCTCGTGCTTGCCTCCCCTTTCCATGTTGGACGACCTCTACATCAAGATCCTACATCCGAATCCCAATTGGCAAGACAACATCGAGAATGCGCAATGGCTGGAACTGTTACACTCATTTACAGCCGTGAAGAATCTCTACCTATCCGAGAAAATTGCGCGACGTATCGTGCCTGCCCTGGAAGAGCTCGTTGGGGCAGAGCGACAGAAGTGTTGCCCACTCTGCAGAACATTTTCTTCGAGGAGGCTCAACCATCGGGACCTGTCCAGGAGGGTATTCAACAGCTCATTGCCACGCGACAGGTCATCGGTCACCCCGTAGCAGTTTCTTACGGACAGAAGGTCGATGAATGATAAGTGGCGTCCGCCTTCAGCCCCATCAACGTTTTCGTCTACTTACCATTGTCTATCTTCCTTTGCCCTCGTTCCTTCGCATTACGGTAATTTGGTCTCCTTTATCTGATCGCATGACTTGTATGTTGCGTCGAATGGAGGCAACTGTGGCAATAGATTTGAAATTAGGTGATCTTGACCTAACGTCCAACCATCAGTTCGCACCTGGTGGCGTCATCGTATATTTCTCTCTGGCTGCCGCTCCAGGGAAACACATGGCCCAGTTACGACCCCCGGTGGGCTGGTCGACACCCTTGCATGCTAGCCATCATCGTCGCCATCCGAAACTGAGCTGTCGAGGGCAAGACTGCCGGCAGCTGCACTACAGCCGTTTGTCAAGTCATCTGCCATTCCGAGCCCGGTTTCCATCCATGCCGACGCGAGGCACGCGCCTACCTAAGTACCCTCCTTCGATGTATGGTAGTTCTATTTTACCACCTTCACTGCAACTCCGGCTCGCATTCATCCTCGTTTTGTCTTTGGGCGGGCCAGCCTGAGGGCGGCTCTACCTAGTACCTTCTCACGATCTCACTTATCACGTACTCCTTCAATTCCCATACTTCAAACCCCAATCAACCCCTTTCACCAGTCAACTTTCAACGCGTGCCTGTGCCGCACAGTGGCAGCTGTCTCCACCTGTCTCCGCCTGGTTGCCCCTGATCCAGCTCCTCTCGATCCCGTAGTTTCAAGGAATAACGCCCAATTTGTGCAATAGCCTTGACACTATGATAGCGAGCTCGCTCCTGCACTGTAAGTCTGAAACGCCTTTCATACATGCCTGTCGCCATTGTTGCTGCCGCCACTACATCTAATTTCCCGCCAATAATGGTACTTACAGCACCGCAGTTCACGCAGACACCATCGCCAGACTACAATCCCACCAAACCCACCACTCGCAACGGACCGGTGATGAACAGCATGGCCGCATTTTTGAGGACCCACTCAAATCCTGCACGTTGTAGTAGCTCCCTCCCGTGCGTGACTACCCCGCCATCGATCGGCGCGGTCTCCATGTCGAATCTCAGTTTATTGATATTGTGGGAACAGGCTCGTCCTTGAGTGACTTGTCACCCTGCTGCTCCCAGTCCTGACAGGCCTGACTGTGGAGGCTAAGATGATCTGTTTGGTGTGAAGTAGTGCAAGCAGCAGACGTACCTTGACCCCACAAACCGGCTATCGCATTGCTTGCAGCCGGAGCGACTCTGAGTGGCATGCTCTTCTTCTATTAAAAGAGCTTCAGAAACCGATCGTGTCCCTGCTCCCGACTTGGTCGAGGTCGTGACTCGTGAACTGACGGCGTGTGGTCAGCGGTGGAACAGGGCCTGGCGCAGGCTACAGCCAAGAATGATGACGCCCAATTCGACCACAAACCTCCACAAACCCGGGTGCGGCCCGGCCCTATAACCGACAGCAGTGTCGTCATCGTGCTCGCGCTTGCGGAACTGTTGCTTAGCAGACAGGCAAGTCTTCGCTGCGCGAGATCAAAATCGACGTCGCGAGTCTTGCAGGTCTCTTCTGTGGGCTCTGGATCCTCAAAGATATCCGGCACTGGTTATGCTGGGGATATCACGGGGATGGGGGCGTGAGTGAAGGGGGTATTCTAAGGAGTGGGGGCGATGTGTATGCGATGATTGATTGATGGGGACTGCGAGCGATATTACTTGGGTGAGAACGAGAGCAGAAGGGAAAACGGACAGGCATCCAAGTTCCAGTCCGTTCACTGGATGTTCGCTCCTGGCGGGGATGGGCTCTAAGTAGCCATTGCACGGAGTTGAGACGCAGCAGGTGCATTATTCGGATCAGGGAAGTCTGCACTGGAAAGGAGGGGGAGGAGGGGGAGTGCAGATAAAGCACAGAGGCTGCATTACTTGTACTTGTATGTGGGGGTCGGAATGTCTGGGTTGTTGGATGATCGAGTTGGCGCCGAGGAAGTTTGTTGGCAGCTCGGAGAAACTTGCCTGTCCCCGTTACCAGTTTGATGTATCAAACACATGAGAAAGAAGCATGGATAATTGACGGACGAGTATTGGGCGGGGCCAGTGAGGCCTACAGTAGTGGCAGAGAGGTTTTGAACGCGTCGAGGGCGCTACTGTATGGCCAAGCGGAAGTGCGACGGCACGGCCACCTCTAATTTGCAATCTCAAGGCACCTGGTTCCTCTTCACCCCAACGCCGAATTCTCATCCCCGCTGGATTGATCAACTAAATCCCAAATAACCCTGCTCGCAGTTTTAGGAAGCGCTTATCAAGTCACCTACCATACTCCTGCACCGCCCTCCGCCCCCCATCATTTCCTTCACGCCCCAGGTCGTCGATCTCAATAGATTGCCGTTCGGAAGGCTTGTTGATGACATCCACGTCGTTGGACTGGCAAGAATCAACCAACAAATGTTGACGTACGTCCTTTTCACAACATCCTGCAACGACTGCCGTTGACTCGATACGATGTGGGCCAGGTGATGTCAATCGACATGCTCCCTGATGATGTCCTACTAGAAATATTTGATTTCTTTCAGAAAGAAGAAAATGAAATCGATGAAAGGATAGAGGGGTGGCAGTCACTGGTGCACGTGTGTCAGCGTTGGCGAAGCCTTGTTTTTGGATCACCACGTCGCCTCAATTTGCGTCTCTTTTGTTCAGACAAAACACCAGCAAGGGACACACTGGATGTATGGCCGGCCTTGCCTCTTTTCATTCGGTGCAATCGCAGCTACTTCACAACAAAAAGCATCGACAACATCGTTGCTGTACTCAAGCGCAGCCATCGTGTGCGTTATATCAACCTCATAAACCTCAAAGGGTCAGATCTGCAAAAACTTTCGGCCGCGATGCAGGAGCCATTCCCGGAGCTGACAGATCTGGAGCTCTGGTCGGACGATAAAATGGTGTCAGTCCTTCCCGATTCGTTCTTGGGTGGATCTGCCCCACGTCTGGAACTTCTCTCGTTGCATGACATTCCATTTCCGGGTTTACCGAAACTGCTTTTGTCTGCCACTCACCTCGTCGATCTTGAACTTCGATTCATCCCCCATTCCGGATACTTTTCACCCGAGGCAATAGTCACTTCCCTCTCCACATTGACGCGCCTCAGAACACTTTGGCTTCTTTTCGAATCCCCTCCATCTCGCCCTGACCAGGCACGCGAACGGCTGCCTCCCCCGACACGCTCTGTCCTCCCTGTTCTCACCTTTCTGGAGTTCAAAGGGGTCAGCGAATACTTGGAGGTCGTCATGGCCCGCATCGATTCCCCTCAACTCGACACCTTAAGAATAACCTTCTTCAATGATATTGTATTCGACACGTCACAACTAGCCCAATTCATCAGACGCACACCAATATTGAAGGCACTCACAAAAGCCCATGTTACCTTTGAGGGTGGTGAAGTTAGCGTCGACCTCCCATCACGGACATCTAGGTACGAGGGGCTCAACGTGAGAATCCTATGCATTGAGTTGGATTGGCAAGTCTCGTCTATGGAGCAGGTCTGTAGCTCGTGCTTGACTCCCATTTCCATGTTGGACGACCTCTACATCAAGATCCTACATCCGAATCCCAATTGGCAAGACAATACCGAGAACGCGCAATGGCTGGAACTGTTACACCCATTTACAGCCGCGAAGAATCTCTACCTATCCGAGGAAATTGCGCGACGTATCGTCCCTGCTCTGGAAGAGCTCGTTGGGGCCAGAGCGACAGAAGTGTTGCCCAGTCTGAAAAACATTTTCTTGGAGGGCCAGCCATCGGGACCCATCCAGGAGGATATTCAACAGTTCGTTGCCACGCGACAGGTCAGCGGTCACCCTGTAGCAGTTTCTTATGGACAGAAGGTCGGTGAATAATACATGGCGTCCGCCTTCAGCCCCATCAACGTTTTGTGTCGTCGTCGTCTACTTACCATTCTCTATTTTCCTTTGCCCTCGTTCCTTCGCATTCAGTTACCATAGTTTGGTCTACTTTATCTGATCGTATGACTTGCATGTTGCGTCGAATGGAGGCAGCTGTAGCAATAGGTTTGAAATTAGGTGGTCCATGGTCCCCTGCGCTTTGCATCTCGTCATCGTACAGATGCACAACTTTCTTTTTGGCTGCCGCTCCAGGGCACCACATGCCCCCCTTACGATCTCGGTGGATGCTAGCAATCATCGTCGCCTTCCTCCAATAGGTAAGGGCAAGAGCCCGCAAGACTGCAGCAGCTGCACCACAGACAGGATCACCGTTTGTCTATCGATCCGACTTGGGACAATGTATCCCCATAAATCTGTACAGTACTATGAAGTTACCGTGCAACTAGACGTGCACCGCTGGTTATCGATCAAGATCTGCTTGCGCTACCGTGAATGTTGAACTGGCTCTCAGGTTTTCTCGGTCTGATTCCAGCTCGAGGGCCGCGCGTCTCGTTTAAATTCCCAGACTGCCAGTTGGCATACTTTGCACGAATCATACTACTATGCTCTCCTCCGTGGGTGCAAGGAGCGCTTTTGGGTTAGCGTAGGCTAAACTTTGAATCGGACTTGTTGGTGCCGCCGTCGAATCTCGAGTGACCAGAGATGTTCCAGTTCAGCACACATTAATGCGATCACATGGTGGCAGCACCTTCGACGGTGGGGTTGCATCCAGCGGAGTAGTGGGTATAAATGTTGGATCCACCCGCTCCTCGCCATCAAGGTTGTCGATGGTAGCCCTTTGCCAGCGTCGAAAAAGTCGCCATCCGAGTCCTCGTCTGGGTCAAGCTCCGAGATCGATCCTGTATAATCGTTGACGTCGACCAAGATGGCGGCTCATCAACCATTGAAAAAATCATCGTATGATTCTTGAACAGCTAACATCACCAGTTAGCGCGGGGAGTTACGTATAAAGGATGGTGAGCGTACCTCCGCCGCCCTCTGTCGAAGTCAATCAAGCAATTTGCAATCTAGTCCGCCTTGTTTTTGCACAGGAAGTTGGTGAGCAAGCTCAGGTCGAGTACAGAATGGGGCTTCCTGCGCGCCCAGTCGTAGTCTAACGTCCGAAGTTTAGTCACATTGTCCGCCGTCACGTACAGTACTGGACTCAGTTGTGCATTTCAAGTGACGGGTTCAAGCCTGCTGTGTCACTAGAGCCCAACAACTGAGATACGGCCACAAAGAGGCCCATCAGGCATGTGCGCCACATAACGGAGGGCTGCTGGTCGATAACTGCTCCGATAGGGGAGGGCGAAGCACTAAGGAGGTGAACTCGTTGCGATGCGAACGACTCCAAGGCGGGACACTCGGGCGTGATTTGCCTATTTAGGGTTTCAACCACCGTTCTGCGGGCCGTTCCCGACTCCCGACAAGTGGGTGTACACTCCGGAGCTTCTTCTATAGTCATGGTGCCATGCTTCTGAAGTCTGCCGCAACAGCGTTTGCCTGTACTGTACTTGTGATTTGTTCTCTTGTTCCGTTTTCACAGTGAAACCGCGAAGCTCTATGGAAGACCGGTACTGTAGTGTATTTCTCTTATTTCTCACGCCCTGTACCTGAGACCTTAGTTGGCATAGTACAGTTGCGGTTCCCACAGGAAACCTCCACCACTGGCTCTCATCTCATCAATGAGTTCTTCACATGTACGTCTGGGTCGTTCATTTCTGTTATGCATACTCACCCGACAATAGATCCCTGATTAGGCAAATCCTGATTATCGTTCATAATCCCTCGTCAGTCAAAATTGAAGCCGCTCCGAGTTGGCGTCCCAGCAACAGATGGCGCTGATGGCAGGAGTTTCCGAAGGGTCAACGATGCAGCCCACCATCGTACCTTCTCTAGAAAAATCACCTGAGCAATCTATCCGAGGTAACCTTTACGCATAACACTTATGAATTGCCACTCCTGACCCACGCCGCGCAGGAAAGAACGAGCAGAATACAACGATCGAAATGCTCTCCGAGGATACACTCTTGGAAATATTTGATTTCTATCGATTAGACTCTATGAAACAGTTCCGTGGACGACCGTGGAAGTGGCACCGCCTTGTGCACGTCTGCAAAAGATGGCGATATGTCATAACCGTGTCGCCACGTCGCCTTGGTCTTCAAATCCTTTGCAGATCTGGAGCACCTATTGAATCTACCCTGGATTCCTGGCCAACCTTACCACTAGTCGTACGGTATAAAGGTCCGAAGTCGAAATATCTCCATAATAATATCATCGTCGCCCTCCGTCGCCCAGCTCGTGTATGCGAAATTGACCTCGTTTTGACAAGATCATTAATCGGATCGATTGTCGAGGTGATGCAGGAGCCGTTTCAAACACTAGAATGCATTCGAATCACCGTCAATAATGCTACGGAACCGCCGGTGCCATTTCGTGAGCCATTTTTGGGTGGGTCTGCCCCACGTTTGAGGGAAATCAAGCTGGATGGTATCGCCTTCCCCTTCCCGACAGTACGACAGCTTCTTTCATCTACTGCCGACAATCTCGTCCAGCTTTGCCTTTCCAACATCCCGAATACTGGTTACTTTTCACCAGATGTCCTCGTCACTAGCTTGTCCAGCTTGGTGCAACTCAAGGAGCTTAATGTCGACTTTCATTCACCGGCTTCTCGCCCCCCAGGTGGGACATATCCACCATCTCAGCGCGTCATTATTCCCTCCCTCTCTACCCTTTCCTTTCACGGCGCAAGCGAATATCTAGAGGAGTTTGTGGCGCAAGTCGACTTCCCAGCTCTCACTTATATCAACATCGAGTTCTTTAGCCAGCTCATCTTCCACATTCCGCAGTTCTCCCAGTTCATTTCGCGTGTGAACGCACTAAAGTCCCCCACAGAGGTGATGGTGACGCCCGCTGCGGAGATTATCACTCTCTTCTTCATCCAGCAAGGGGAGCACCGGGTTTTCCTCGGGGAGTGCTTCTTGGGAGTTTCATGCGAGCAGCTCGATTGGCAACTTTCCTTCGTGACCCAGGTTCTAAGCCAACTTTCTCCTCTCCCCTCCAGCGTGGATTCACTCACCATCAACAAGCCTCATAAAATGCCAACGGGGGAAGAAGACGTGAGCTCTACACAATGGGTGGAGCTTTTTCGACCATTTACTCATGTGAGGACAGTTCACGTTTTTGAACAACTTGTACCGGACGTCGTGGACGCTCTGGCCACGGAGGACATGGCCACAGGAGTGTTACCCAAGCTGGCCCGTTTTTACCTGAAGGGGTATCGCAAGTCCCCATCAGTAGCGAAAGCTGCCGAGAAGTTTGTCGCTGCGCGCAAGCACTCTGGTCGCACCGTATCCTTATTCAATTGAGAAAAGTGGATCCTCCCAATAATTGAATTCAATGTGTACGATGTACTGTACAGGTGCCGAAATGCCTTTTTCAGTAAGTTAGTTATTCGGTTGTTCTTTTTTTTGGAACGACTTTTTGATTTTGATGTTGCTACTGTAGCTTTCTGTTACCGTTCATATAAATATACTGTACTTGTCGTGTCAAGGCCTTTGTCGTTACGCCATTCCTTGAGGACGATTTAGCCTTGGCTATCACAATGGCATTGAAGACGGTGCTAGCCGCGGCGCACTTTACAGTGGCCCAGTGGGGTTGCGTTACTTGCTTGATTACTTGCGTAGTGGTTGCGTCCAGCGGTGTGTCAAGCGGCGTGGCGGGTAGAACATACATGAATGAAACCTATACGCCGCACTCATGATAAAGTCAAACACTCTGACAGCCTGCTATAGATGCACCTATCTGATGCCTGGAAAGTTAACAATACAGGTCGAGCCGACTATCCGTAAGACGCGAATTGCCGCGGCGAATGCCGCCGGCCCGCCACGGCTCGGTTCCAGATGTGATCCGCCGAAGCGCTGAAATTCTTCCTGAGGCCCTTAGGGATACAGGACCATACTTGGTATAAAGTTAACGGCTTTAACAGGGAAATTTTTACCATCTCCTACAGTAGTCTCCTCTCACCTCTCCAACAAGATCTCAACTTCTCACTTGTACGTCTGACGACTCTGACGATGCCAGTGGATCCTTGAGTTGTCCCGCATATCCCGCCTATCATTCATTGCCCTCGTCATTCGATTACTGAAGCCACTCGTCGGTTTCCCAACACCTGGACGACACCGATGGTGGGGATCTTTGAGGGGCCACCGATACGGCATACATCTTCTCCCCACGAATCATGTGAACTTGAACAATTGGTCCAAGGTGACTTTTACGCCCTGCTAGCGTTACTGAACTGAACCATACGGCGCAGGCAAGACCTTGCAGCACACGATCGAAATGCTTCCCGAAGACACCCTGTTGGACATATTTGACATCTATCGACTAGACACCATGGTCTGGTCCCGTGACGGACATCAGTGGAATTGGCTCCGCCTTGCGCACGTCTGCCGAAGATGGCGGGATGTAATATCCTTATCGCCACATCGTCTCGATCTGTGGATTCTTTGTAAATCCGGAGCACCTATCAAACGTGTCCTGGGTTCCTGGTCAACTGTGCCTCTAATCGTCCGGTTCAAAGGGAATCCAAAATCAAATTCACTACCTGATAACATCACTGCCGCACTCCATCACCCGGATCGTATATGCGAAATCGACCTCAGTGTAACAAGCGCAATAGCTGGATCGATTGCCGAGGTGATACAAGAACCGCTTCAGGCACTAAAATCCATTCGAATTACGGTCAAAGATACAATGGGGCCACCAATATCAATTCGCAATACATTTTTGGGTGGTTCGGCCCCGCACCTGAAAGACATCAAACTAGACGGTATTGCCTTTCCCTTCCCGGAAATGCGACAAATTCTTTTATCCACCAACAATCTCGTCGAGCTCCACCTTTCCGGAATCCCGAACGACGTTTACTTTTCACCAAATGATCTTGTTACTGGCTTGTCCACCTTGGTCCATCTCAACCGGCTAACAGTCGGTTTCTATTCCCCTGCTTCTCGCCCACCCCCAAGTATGACACGTCCACCTCCTCAACGCATTATTATCCCCTCCGTCACGTTTCTTGATTTTCACGGTGCTAGCGAATATCTAGAGGAGTTTGTGACCCTAATCGACTTGCCTGCTCTCTGCAAAATCACCGTAAGGCTCTTTAACGAGATTTTCTTTGAAATTCCACAGGTCTGCCAGTTTATTCCTCGTCTGAAAGCACTAGGATCCCCCACTTGGGTGTTTGTAACACACTCCGGGGAGTCTGTCAGTGTCTTCTTCGTCCAGGAAGGGAAACCATCGAATGAGAACTGCTTCTTGGGAACGTCGTGCCGACGTCTGGACTGGCAGCTGTCCTTCGTGACCCAGATCTCCAGCCAACTTTCACCTCACCTCTCTAGTGTTCACTCACTGAGTATCAAGAAGGGTCATGAACTACCAAGCGGGGAAGAAGATGTCGACTCGGTTCAGTGGTTGGAGCTTTTCCAGCCTTTCACTCATGTAACGCAGGTTCACGTTTGGGAGAAGAAACTTGTACCGGGCATCATGCAGGCTCTGGTCGCAGAGGACGTGGCCGCGGGAGTATTACCCGAGCTGACCTCGCTTCACCTGAGCGGGTATCGTAGTTCCCCATCTGTGGTGAAAGCTGCTGAGCAGTTCGTCAACACACGCAGCCTCTTCGGCCGCACGGTACATTTGATTGGCTGAGGAAGAGCTCTTCCGATTCTTCCAGGGCGGGACTCAGGTGTGCAGTTTGTATCAATGTTCGGATGGAACCAGCACTACAGATTCACATAATATCCTTCAAAGTAGTTTGGTTTCTTACTTTTTTTTTAGACTTTTTGGGGTTGATGCTTACCTAGCTGCTCTAGCACGAGCTTGTACTGTTATCGTACAAGGTAGTCTGGCAACACCCATCTACATTGTTAGATTTCTGATTCTCGCCGGAGTTTATCATTTCTCTGCATGTCACGGTCCAGTCGATCCAGGTCCCAACACAACCCCGACACACACATTACGTAACAATACTTTTTTTTGCGTACACGCCAATCAGAAAACAGAAAGGGGAATGAGTGTGCGCACGGATCTGGAATGATGATGGGGAAAAGAACGGAACTTCAACCACCATCCCGTCCGCACGAGGTGCTCATTTGTGGTATGCGCCCGAGCGGGCACTGGCATCGTCTGCACCGACCGGCTCGCCCAGGTTCTGGCTCTGCGACGACGACGGGAATGGTACCGAAACTGATTGTGATAATGCTAGTGCGGCGCGTTTCCTTTCGATGTTGTTTGCGGCTCCCTGCGCTGTTGCGTGAGGACGATTTCTTGGCCATCTTCATCGGCAGTACTGGAACTACCCACTGGCATTCTTCGTCATTGAGATCACTTTCACCTTCGCCTTCATCCGCGGACGCAGATGCGGGTGGCGTACCGTGGAAAGTAACAGCGAGAGTCATTCTTGATGTTATTTCCGACACTGGTCTGCTGGAGAATTGTAGTAGCCAGGTGTCATGGGCCCAACAAGATCACGTTCCGTATCGCCCTCGCATTGTCCGCTTTTGGATACTGTGTACGTCGTCAATGGCAACACCCTCACCTGCTCGAAAATTTGACGACGAAAATGTCGCCGTCCTCATCCTCGTCCTCTTCCCCCACGTGCACTTCTTCATCGCCAGCGGCTGAGCGCGGAAGAGTCCTTATCTTCCGGCATGTCCTCTTCTTTCTTCTTCCGACATCGATGACAGGGCTATCATCGACGTCAGACGAAGATGGCGGCTCATCAACAATAGATTGCCTTATTCCTGGGTAAATTCACGAGTGACCAACATCACTAGTTAGCGTAGGGTCCCGGTGGGGAGCCTGAGTAGTAGTAAGTACGACTGAGGTACGTACGAAGGATTGCTCGCATACCTCTGCCACCTGTCGAGGGTCGACAGTCCGCCTCATTTTTGTACAAGAAAGTCGATGAGTATACTTATTACTTGGGTTGGACTTGAAAAACGACATCTTGCCATCTTGCAGACTTGCACACCTAATCGCGGTGGAACATCCGACGCTGTCACGTTGTGAATATGTGGCACAGTTTACCTAGTCCCCACACTCGCAGTCCACCGCATAATCAGAGTTGAATTGCTGTGCAAAAACGGTGAGGTTCCAGGTAGAATACGTTGGCGCTCATGTTGCGACGGCACTGGCAAACCTATTCACGTGATTCACCACCCTTGCTACGGTCCATTACGTGATCTAACTCACCAAGCTTGTTTCTGGAATCCCGTCCAACAGTCATTTAACTCATCCGAGTATAGACCCCGATGACCTGAAAGCCCGCAAACCTTGATAGTCGGGTACAGTACAGCATTTGTAAAGTACAATTGCAGCCCCTCAACATGTGCTGTTCCTGACTCAAACGTACACAATTACCGGTCTCCACGGCATCAAAAGGGAAATGCCCTCTCTCATCTTACCGATGGGTTCTCACCTGTACGTGTGTTCGCTATTTTCCTCTGTGGTGCGTATTTGCCTGACGATGGATCCTTCAGTATGCATAATGGAAACCCCACGCATCCCGCCTATCCTTATCCTGCCCATTCCACCAATCCCGCCTCTTCCGCCTATGACACTTCATCTTCGTCAGTCGATATCCAAGGCCTTCATCGACTCTCCAGCACCTGGGTGACAACAATGGCAGGGAATTCTGAACGTCCGCTGATACGGCACATCGCAGCTGCCAACGAATTATTGGGGCAATTCGTCAGAGGTGGTCTCGACAGTTTTGCAATCATAATTTACCGTTACTGACTTAAGCGGCGCAGGGAAAAAGTGGCAGGAGACAACGATTGAAATGCTCTCCAAAGACGCACTCTTGGATATATTCGATTTCTATCGACTGGATGAAGCAGTCCCGTGGACATCCGTGGAGGTGGCATCACCTAGCACATGTCTGCAGAAAATGGTGCCATGTCATTTCCATGTCGCCACGTCGTCTGGACCTGCGCATTCTGTGCGATTCTAGAGCACCCGTCGGAAGTATTCTGAATGCCTGGCCAACCTTGCCCCTAGTTGTAAGGGTTCACTCGAGTCGGCAATTAGAAATCATGCCCAGAAACGTTATGGTCGCACTCCGTATCCAGATCGCCTATGCGAAATTGATTTCGATGTGACAAGTTCAATGATCGTATTGATTGTCAAAGCGATACAAAACCCGTATCAGGCACTAGAGAGCATTCAGATCACAGTCAAAGATGCTACAGGACCGTCTATTTTAGTCCGCAATGCATTTTTGGGTGGTTCTGCCCCATGCCTGAGAGAAATCAAGTTGGTTGGCATTGCCTTTCCCTTCCCGGAAATACGACAAGTTCTCTTATCCACCAACAACCTCATCGAGCTTCACCTTTCTAGCATCCCAAATGACGTTTATTTTTCACCAGATGACCTCATTACTGGCTTGTCCACTTTGGTCCAGCTCAAACGGCCAACAGTCAGCTTCCATTCCCCTGCTTCTCGCCCACCCCCAAGTATGACACGTTCACCACTTTGTCGCACTACTCTCCCCTCTCTCACGCTTTTTGATTTCCATGGTGCGATCGAATATTTAGAGGATTTTGTGGCCCAAATAGACCTGCCTGCTCTCTGCAAAATCACCATAAGGCTCTTTAACGAGATCTTTTTCGAAATTCCTCAGTTTTGTGAGTTCATTCGTCGTCTGAACACACTGGGATCCCCCACTCGGGTGTTTGTAACACACTCTGTGGACTCTGTCAATGTCGTCTTCCTCCAGGAAGGGAGACCCTCGAATGAGAATTGCTTCTTGGGAATGTCGTGCGGACGGCTTGATTGGCAGCTGTCCTTCGTGACCGAGATCTCAACCCAGCTGACTTCTCTCCTCTCCACCGTGCACTCACTCAGCATCAAGAAGAGCCAAGAAGAGCCAAGCGGGGAAGAAGACGTCGACTCAACTCAGTGGCTGGAGCTTTTTCAGCCATTTACTCATGTGACGAACGTTCACGTTTGGGACAAGAAACTTGTACCGGGCATCATTCAGGCTCTGGTTGTGGAGGACGTGGCCCCAGAAGTATTGCCCGAATTAGCCTCCCTTCGCCTGAGCGGGTATCGTCGTTCCTCATCTGTGGCGAAAGCTGCTGAGCAGTTCGTCGCGAGACGCAAGCTCTCTGGTCGCACGGTATATTTGACCGACTGAGGAGCCCTTCCGGTTCTTCCCGAGAACCGCATGAAGGTGTATGCATCAATATTTGTTTTGTTGGATGTACAGTACTAGAACTATATGGGTACACTTAAAAGTATTTTTTTGAACGGCTTCTTCTGTGTTCTATTACCATTTGTATAGTTACTGTATTTTCTTGTGATGTCTATGGTACCTACGTATATTCAGTGGCAATACTTCTACTGTAAATGATAATCGATAGTCCTGTTCTCAGAACCGCCACATGCTGTACCTAGCCGCTTTAGCAGGGAGGTCGTAGTCTGGCAACACTCGTTCGCATGCAAACCGATGGTGATAATGCTGGTGCACGCGCTTCTTCCGATGTTGGCCGCAGCTCTTTGAGCTTTTGTGCGAGGACGATTTCTTAGCCATCGTCCTCGGCGGTACTGGCACTGGGGCCGCGCTCCTCTGGAACAGGGCCTTCGATGGCGGGGTTACATCAAGCGTAGCGGGCATAGGTAATATGTGTTGGATCTATTCTTCGTCGCCCATATCACCTTCCCCGTCATTCGGCATGAGTTTTTCTTGATGTCGTTTCCGTCACTGGTAATGACATAGTACAACGGGAATCAGCACTCACTTTTTGTCCGCTTTTGGATGCTGTGCACGAAGAGACCCGGTCGCCAACAGCAGTTCCATCGCCTGCATCGAAAAAGTCACCATCCGACCTCGTTCGCCTCCCCTTTCACCCCACGTGTGCTTCCTCATCTATCCCTGACGCTTGAACGCGTCGAAGTGTCCATGTCTTCCGGCACGACCACTTCTTCCTCTCCTTTTTCATCAGGCTCTGAGTGATCTCTGACATCGACTCTACGCTATCGTCGACGCCCATGTCCCGACCAAGATGCGGCTCATCGTCTTACCATTTCTGATAACTAACATCACTGTCAGCGTGGGGAGGTCCGTATAAATGATAGTACGCTTACATCGGCTATCTTCTCGCGAAGGTCGATTCAGTCCAGCTCATTCTTGCACAGGAAATCGATGAGCATGCTAGGGTTGAGCCCAGGGAGCAGCGGCATCTTGCGCACCCGATCGCAATGGAAGGTCCCAAGTTTAACGTTCGGCCGCTGTCTCGTAGTGCATCTGCGTTTGGTCTAAGCTCATGCTTCGTGTCACTTACTAACTGCGTCCGGTGGCTCCGATCTGCCACCATTGACTCCCGTGGCGTGTCATTGAGCATGTACACCATCTGAATATGAGATGCAACTGTTTGGGAGTGTGGGATGGTGAGGCTGTGTGAGCAATTTGGAAAAGTAGATTAGCTTGTGTGGCTGAGTGGCTTGAAGCAGGCTGCAGGCGACGTTGACGAGCTATGATGTCCTCGACTGGGCGTGGTTTGCCTAATCCCCACGCTTGTACGCCACTGTATGCGGGGTAATCAGAGTTGGATTACTGTGGGCGAATAGTGAGGTCGTTGAGTGGTGGTAGTTTCGATCACGTGTAGGCTGGTTGAAGTGCCTGACCGTCCAGGCTATAGTCGTTCCACAGTGCGGTCCATTGTGCTTGTATTTCTCTGGAATCCACGTTTTCTGTTCAGCATGGTCGCCTGTTATCATCCAAGTCTAGACCCCCATGGCCACAAACCCTGACATTTAACAACACCGCCTTGGAAAATTGTCCAGCACAAGTACAGCATTTGTAGAGCACAGCACAATGAGCACATGCTGTTCGTGAGGCTTGCACAGCCTGAACCAGTGAACCGTTTCAGCCTCAGAAGGGGAAAGTTCACCTCATACTCACCTCTCTCATCTCACCAATGAGTTCTCATCTGTACGTCTGAATCGTTTGTATGCGTACTTGCCTTACAATTGATCCCCGAGTAGGCATCCCGCACGTCCCTATCCTACACATTTCACCATCGATTCTGCCTCTTCCTCCGCCTATGGTTTATCGTCGCGGTTGGTCCAAGGCGTTGGTCGGTTCTTCAACACCCGCCGGATGACGCCGATTTCGGGGATTTCTGACGGTCCACTGACGTGGCATATTGCGCCCTCAAACGAATCTTTGGAGCACCCCGTCCGAGGTGACCTCTACACTTCGTACTAATAGGTTGCCGCTACTGATGCGCCGCAGGCAAGAAGTGGCAGAGGACAACGATCGAAATGCTCCCTGAAGACACACTCTTGGACATATTTGACTTCTATCGACTGGACTCCATGAACCAGTTCTGGGAATTTTCGTGGAAGTGGCACCGCCTTGCGCACGTCTGCCGAAAATGGCGGCATGTCATTTCCATGTCGCCACGTCGTCTGGACCTGCGCATTCTCTGCAAATTTGGAGCACCTATCGAAAGTATTCTGGATTCCTGGCCAACTTTGCCCCTATTTGTGCGGTACAATAGCCCAGAATCCAAGTCTCTGCCTGAAAATATCATCGCCGCCCTCCGTCGCCCAGATCGTGTATGCGAAATTAACCTCGTTCTGCCAAGCTCGTTAATCGGGTCCTTTGTCGAGGTGATACAGGAGCCGTTTCAAGCACTAGAATCCATTCGAGTCACATTCAAAGATGCTACGGGACCACCGCCACTAGTCCGCAAAGCATTCTTGGGTGGTTCTGCCCCACACCTAAGAGAAATCAAGCTCGACGGCATCGCATTACCCTTCCCAGCAATACGACAAGTTCTTTTATCCACCAACAACCTCGTCGATCTCCACCTTGCCAACATTCCGAGTGACGATCATATTTCGCCGCATGACCTTGTCACCGGCTTGTCAACCTTGGTCCAGCTCAAACGGCTAATAGTTGACTTCCATTCCTCTGCTTCTTCCCCGCCCCCAATTATGACACCTCGCCGCACTACTCTCCCTTGCCTTACGTTTCTTGAGTTTCACGGCGCGAGCGAATATCTAGAGGAGTTGGTGGCCCGAATCGACCTGCCTGCTCTCTGCCAAATTACCATACGGCTCTTTTACGACATCCTTTTCGAAATCCCGCAGTTCTGCCGGTTCATCCCTCGTTTGAATGTGCTACGGTCCCCCACTTGGGTGTTTGTGACACTTTCGACTGAGTCTGTCAGTGTCTTCTTCGTCCAGGAAGGGAAACCCTCGAATGAGAATTACTTCTTGGAAACCTCATGCAGACGGCTTGATTGGCAGCTGTCCTTCGTAACCCAGATCTTAAACCAACTTTCTCCTCTACTCTCCAGCGTGCGCTCACTTAGCATCAAGAAGGGTTATGACTTTCTAACCGGGGAAGAAGATGTGGACCCGATCCAGTGGCTGGAACTTTTCCAGTCGTTTGCTAATGTGACGCAGATCCATGTTTGGGTGAAGAAACTTGTCCCGGGCATAGTGCAGTCTCTGGTTGCCGATGACATGACCATTGAAGTATTACCCGAACTGACCAAGCTTCGCCTGAGCGGGTATCACAAGTCTCCGTCTGTGGCGAAAGCTGCTGAGCAGTTCATCGCCACACGGAGGCTCTCCGGTCGTACCGTATCCTTGTTGAACTGAGAAGAGCTCTTGGATACCCTAAGGATTGAATAAACGTGTACAGTGTGTATATCAACGTTCTTTTTCTGTTACCAGCACTGCACGCGTACCTTAATGCCTTTACAGTAATTTGGTTGATCCTACTTTTCTTTCTTTCAGCGACCTCTGAGTTTGATGTTGCTAGTATTCTGTCACTGTTTGTGTATTGCTGTACGGTATTTCTTTAGTCCCTGTGTACTCATAACGGTTACATGCTATCCAGTACTATACAGGACAAAGCCGCACACAGCCGCTCTATTAGGAAATTGTTGTCTGACTTCACTCGTTCCCGTGTTTTTTGTTTGATTTTAGAATCCCCACAGGGGTACAGTATCATTTGTCTGAAGGTCACCTGGAACCACCACTGGTAATGCGAATGCAGAGAAAGCAGATAAAGTGGTGATGAAGAACGCAAATGACACATGCTGTAATAAGCGCGATTTGACATTTAAATTCTTGAGTTTCAGTATATGATATCGGATCATTCGGATGGAGACTGACACGTACTGACGAGCTAAAGAGCATTACACAAAAACGTGACAAGGACCATCCATTGGCAAAAGCAGACGCCGAAGACCGAGATTTTAATTATTGTCAGGTTGGGGCCCGTTGGGACCCCGTGCGCGCGCCGCGCTCATCTGCGGTATGCGCCCCGATCCGTCATCATCCGTACTCGCCGCCGCGCCCTGTTCCGGGCTCGGCGATGACGACGGGAATGGTACCGAAACCGATGGTGATAACGCTGGTGCGCGCGAGGGTTCGCCTGGGGTTCGTGGCTCTTTGCGAGGACGATTTTGTCTTTGTCATCATCATCGGCGCTACTGGCACTGAGGCCGCTGGCGGGCAGTGGCGGCAACGGCCCTTTGGAACAGGGCCTTCGGCGGTGGGGTTATATCTAGCGGCGTAACGGGTATAGATATTGAGACCCATTCTTCGTCATCGATATAACCTTCACCTTCGCCTTCATCCGCGGACGCCGCGCCCTTGCCTGCCTCTAAAAATTCTTCGTCTTCGTCCTCGTCCTCGTCCCTTTCTCCTTCCTCACATGCACCTCCTCCTCCCCGACACCCGAGCGCGAAGAAGTGCCTTGTCTTCCGGCATGTCCTCTTCTTCCCCTTCTTCATCAGGCTCCGACGTCGATTCTAGACTATTCATCGACGTCCAACCAAGACGGTTCTTCATCAACAATTAAAAAAATCGTCTCATGATGAATAACTAAAATCACCACTAAGCGCGGGGATGTAAGTATGAAGGATAGTGCGTACCTCAGTTCCCCTCTGCCGAAGGCCCAGTCCGCCTCGTTTTTGCAGGAAACCGATAAGCACGCCAGGGCCGAGCACAGAGATGGGCACCTGGCGTCCCCGATCTCAATGGAAGTCCGAAGTTCAGCTGCGTTGTGTGCTGTCACGTAGTGTATCTGCGTTTGGTCCAAGCATCATTAGCTGCCCCCTATGGATCCTATCAGATACCATTGAACATTTTTACTTGTTGACAGTGAGCTACTGGTCTATGACTGTTTGGTAATGCGGGATGGTGAGGCTGTGTGAGCAGTACGGAAGAGTAGACTCCGATGAGCCTGCGTGGCTCGAAGCAGGCGACGTTTTACGAGCCATAACGAAGATTTCCACTCCGGAGTAGTTTGGTTAGCTCGGATTTTACTGTATGGGGGATTAATCGTTAGATTGCTATGTACGATTGGTGAGGTATGTGAGGGTCCATGGTACTGTAGAATACTAAGAATAGGTCGTGCATTTGGCGCCCACGGACGTAAACAGGCACGTGCAAGCGCCTGACTCTCGTTCGTTTGTAATCGAAGTCGGGACGGCAATCAATTGCGCACTGCCAGTGCTGTGGCTTCCTGGAATCCGCACTTCCTGCACAGCATATTCGCTTGATATCTCATCCGAGTCTAGACTCCGATGCATGAAATGCCCGTAAGCCCTGATGGAAGATTAGTCAGGATACAGGCTCATACAGCATTTGTAGAGTACACTCAGTACAGCCTTGATACAGCCACTGACTTAGACGTGCTGTTTGAGAGCTTGAAACTCTGGGGGTCAGCGGTATAAGATTAGCGGTTTCACAGCATCCAAAGAGAAACTTCACCTCCTACTCCCCTCTCTCATCTCACCGATGGGTTCTCACCTGTACGTCTCCATCGTTTCTGTGGTGCATACTTGCGTGACGATGGATCCCTCAGTAGGCATATCGGAAACCCCACCGGTCCGCCTAACCCTGCCCATTCCATCCACCCCGCCTCTTCTGCCTATGATTTTTCATTCTCATCAATCCAAGCCGTTCGTCGGCTTTCCAACACGTGGATGACACAAATGGTGGGGAGTTCTGAAGGTCCACTGGAACGGCACATCGCATTCCCCAACGAATCATCGGAACAACGCGTCCGAGGTGGCCTCGACACATCGCACTCTATAATTTAGTATTGCTGACTCACACGGTGCAGGCAAGCAGTGGCGGAAGACAACGATAGAAATACTGCCCGAAGATACACTCTTGGAAATATTCGATTTCTATCGACTGGACGCCATGATGCGGTCCCGGGCCCATCCGTGGAAGTGGCACCTCCTTGCGCACGTCTGCCGAAAATGGCGGCATGTCATTTCCATGTCGCCACGTCGTCTGGACCTGCGCATTCATTGCAAATCTGGAGCACCTATCGGAAGCGTTCTGCGTTCCTGGCCAACCTTGCCCCTAATCGTAAAGTTTGACGCAAGTCGGAAATCAAAACACATGCCCAGGAACGTTATTGTCGCACTTCGTCGTCCAGACCGCTTATGCAAAATTGATCTCTATGTGACAAGTTCAATGACAGGGCCGATTGTCGAAGTGATACAGAAACCGTGTCAGGCACTAGAGAGCATCCGGATTACAGTTAAAGATGCATCTATACTAGTCCGCAATGGATTTTTGGGTGGTTCTGCCCCGCACCTGCGAGAAATCAAGCTCGATGGCATCGCATTTCCCTTCCCGGAAATACGACAAGTTCTTTTAACCACCAACAACCTCGTCGAGTTTCACCTTTCCGGCATCCCGGATGACTGCTATTTTTCACCAGATGATCTCGTTACTGGTTTGTCCACCTTGGTCCAGCTCGAACGGTTAGCGGTCGGCTTCCGTTCCCCCACTTCTTGTCCACCCCCAACTATGACAGGTCCACCAGCTCCACGCACAACTTTCCCCTCCCTCGCACATCTTGATTTTCACGGTGAGAGCGAATATGTAGAGGAGTTTGTGGCCCGAATCGAGTTACCTGCTCTCTTCCATATCACCATAGGGCTCTTTAACGATATCTTTTTCGAAATGCCGCAGTTCTGCGAGTTCATCACTCGTCTGAACGCGCTAAGGTCTCCCACTTTGGCGCTTCTAGCTCTCGACGGGGAGTCCGTCAAGGTTTCCTTCATCCGAGACCGGCAAGTTGATTCCATCAATGAGGGCTGCTCCTTGCAAACCTCGTGCAGACGGCTTGATTGGCGGGTGTCTTTCGTGACCCAGATCACAAGCCAACTTTCCCCTCTCCTCTCCAGTGTGCACGAACTTTGCATCGGGGGGAAAATGACAACCGGGGAAGAAGACTCGACTCAGTGGCTGGAGCTTTTCCAGATATTCACTCATGTGACAAAGGTTACTGTTTTGGATGAGCGACTTCTACCGGGCGTCGTGCATGCTCTGGTGATGGGGGACATGGCCGCAGGAGTATTGCCCGAGCTGACCAGGCTTCACCTTGAGGGGTATCTTAGTACCCCATCTGTGGTGAAAGCTGCGGAGCGGTTCGTCGCCACACGCAGGCTCGCCGGTCGCACGGTATTTTTGACCAACTGTTAGATTCAGGGGTAGCATTAGAGTAATAGAGTAAAACTTGAATAGGGACATTCAAGGTAGCCACTTATTGGCTACTTATTGGCCTGATTATTCCTTACTTATTCATGTTTTCCTGCCAAATCTGCAATAAGTGGACGAAATAAGTTGTAAATAAGTGACAAATAAGTTCTACTTTGAAACCCCCCTCTCATGAAATTTTCAATAAGTGGCAAATAATGACTTACTCTCACGTGTTCCTGGGTCCAGCAAAGCACTCGGCAACACCTTACTGAGTTCAAATTGGACTTGTTCACTCGGATTGACTAACCCTAACCCTATTGTACATGTGCCGGGCCAAAACCAAACAAGGTGAGGCAGTGCCATAGTTCTCTTGCACAGTTTCACAGTAAATGTTACCGTCCCCTCGACCCTGGGACTTCCCCTCCTCGATCGACGGAGATGTCAGCCGTGAGGACAGCCCGATGGAGTTGGACGAGCCCGAAGGAACGGTAGGTCTCGATTAGTATGTATGACTGTATGCCTCGTTTGATGTGGATGGACTACACGAGTTGCCTTGTGACTCGACCCTATGTACGCGTGTTCTTGGTGCCCCCTAGTCGTGTTCCGTGCCCCCTGCCCTAGTACCCCGTATTCCTGTATATATACAACTCGACAGTGACTCTAGGTCGCTAAGTTGAGTCTCCTGTCTGTCTTGTTGTTAAGCCCGCAGCAGGGCTTCGTGCACACCTGACGGTTTAGGAAAGTGTGTGGCCCGAGGTGTGCCAAGGCACATGTTCAGACTCCTGAGATGTGCGTTGATTGGTATAGCCCAATCACTAAGCTTCGAAGGCAAAGGTCCGCCTCTAAGGACCTTTAAAGTATCGATGGAAGAGTAGAGAAGGGCCGCACAGTAGACAGGAGAATACAAGAGGCTGCAATTGCAAAGCAAAGTCGAGCTTAAGGCTCAACTGTTTGTACAGAGTCGTATATATACAGAGTCGAACCTAGTATGACTAATAGTCCTAGAACCGGTTGCTAAGCCGGTTTGTAAGGGATCAGTCATCCGTCCTATCGTACAGTAAGCATGATGCGCTTGTGAGTCATCCTAGTCAGTCATCAGTCAGCAGTACAGTAAGAGTCTCAGTCAGCCAGTCCAGTCAGTGAGCCACGCGTGTATCGTACAGGAGTCATGGGATCACGTGATCCCAGCCAGTCTGTCGGTCCGTAAAACACCTCACCTCTCTCCGTACTAGAGATGGAGCTTATCACCACCCTCCCCTCAAAGGAGCGCTTCCATGCGCTAATCGGATCCCTTGTTGTCGCCGGGGATGTAGTCGTAGGGCGGTGAAGGGGAGCGAGGGGCATAAGAGGGGCCCGTGTTCTCAAATTCGTCTAAGACGACCTGAGTGATTGCCTGGCGCATGGCAATCCCCGCGCTGCTGAGTTCCCCTTTGCAGAGGTCGTCGCATCCCGCGTTGTTGTGGTCGTACTCTATCTCCCGCTCTTCCAACGTGAGGTAGCGGGCGTGGCGTTGGCGGGTGAGGTAGTGGCCGTTAGCATGGCGACGGCGACCTCCATAGGGACAGGTGTCCGGCATCTGATTCCGGAAGAAGCAATGGTGGCGGGGAACTCGGCACCATCCGGATGCCGAGATTGAACAGAGATGATGGGGTGTCTCGCATTGGGTGGAGAGGTGGTCGTACCACGGGCAGTAAGAACAGCGCTTACACTCTTCGAATTCTTCTTGGGCCAGGGCGTCGTCCGTGGCATTCTTGCTGTTCCAGGAGACTTTGCTACCCGCCCCTCCTCTTAATCGGGAGTCGGGCCGTGTGACGATGTTGAGGCAGTAAGGTGCAGAGTTTCGTTGGACGCGTCGATGTCGCCATGCCAGCTCGCCTCTCTCGTCATCCTCGTCCAATAAGTCCAGGAGTCGCGCTCGTGCATTGGCCCGGATGAGCCTTTGACGGACCGCCTTGGTTCGACCGACGTGAGCGAGTTGGTAGATACCAAACTCGGCTCTCCTCTTCTGCGCGTAGGCCTCCAAGGCTTGGACTTCTTTGAGACAGAAGGCTAGCTTGCGCTTGTCCGCCTCGAGGTTCCGAAGGCGAATGATATCTGCCTTTACCCCGTAGTCTCCCAGATCTTCAATTGCCCTTTCCATCGGGCCGTCGATCATTCTTTCTTCTGCCAATAATGTGAAATGTCTGTCATCGCAGGTAATCGGCCGGTGCCGCCCAGGATGCGGGGGCTGCTTCCAAGGCTTCCGCGTAAACGGGTCGCCCAGCTCCCATGGTTCCGTAGATGGTGGGTTCTCCCGTGATGTCGTCGATGCAGAAACATATGTACCACGCGTCCACCTTGGCTTCTGGCTCTGCTTTGGTCGCCGGGATTTTGATAGAGGTGCGGTGGATCTCTGACTGGAATCTAATCCAGTCATCGCCGGGATGTGTCTGTACGAGGTTGTCTATGTCGATCTCAAGGGTGTAATGTGAGGGGAAGCTGTGCATGGACGTGGCCGGGGAGGAGCTCGGTGTCGTGCTCGACACTGAGGACAATGGAGTGGCTGCACGATGGACCTCATTAGTCTTGGGGTCCAATACCAGAGGGTGGTCGGCCTCTTCCTGCCGCTCCAGCATGAGTTGGGCTGCCGCCAGGCCACTCGGAGAGTAGAAGAGCCTGTCTCTCGCAAAGCTACTAAGACCACGGATGAGGTTTTGCTGGTCTTCTGGGTTGTCTTGGGGAAGTGTGTTGGTGTGTGGGGGAATAGGCAATGGTTCGGGACTGGGGACCCGGCTTGGTCCATGTACGTTGTACAGCGAAGGGGAGAGGTGTAAGTACTCTTCCATCCCGAAGTTGGGGGGCGCGTCTGCTGGCAGGGCATATTCTGGTTCTTCAGGGAAGGCCGGCGGTGGTTCCGTGGTTGGGTGGAGTTCGGCCTCCAGTATGGCTACTTCCTCCGTGTCCACTGCTAACATGGCGTTGCGAGTGGCTGGTGACGGTGAACTGTAGTTCGAGGACATGAGGGATAGGTTTTCGAACTGGTTGCAAAGGAGGGAGATGTCGGGGAGCGGTGAGGATCCCATTGTCGATTCCGAGTGGTTTATAACCATTCTTCGGATAACCTTTGGGTTTTTATCGTGGAACTCCTTCACCTTTGCGGAGGCATTGCCCAAATTCCGTTTCGGTTCCCAAGAATCATGGGCCTCGGAGAATCCCTTCCACTGGACGAGGTATTGTAGTACCCTTGCCTTTCCTGTTCGCCTTGAGGCTAGCACGTTTTCCACTTCCCACTCCTCGTGTCCTTCGATCAGGTCAGGAGGTGCCTCAGGGAAGTTAGGTCCGTGTAGTTCTGTTTCCTTATATGGGTGGAGGACGGCCGCGTGGAATGCGTTATGGATCCTCCACGCGGCTGGGAGGTCCAGTCTGTACGTTACGGCGCTGAGTACTTCCGTCACTTTGAAGGGTCCAAAGTGTTTGGCCCTTAATTTCATTGTGGGGTGTGTTGTTCGTAGATGGGTCCCTTCCAACCAGACTTTCTGATCCACTCAGTACCTTTGGAAGTGTGGGTTCTTTGTCCAAAGGGATTGCGCCTTGCTGATGGCTTCTTGGGCGCTTTTCCTGGCTTCTAGAAGTTGGGACTTCCTTTCTTCGATTGCCGGTACATTCCCGACACACGTGGGTTGATGAGTGCGGGGAATGAATCCCATCCATAATTCGTACGGGGGTTTCTTTGTGGTTGATGAAGGATGGGAATTTATCATGTATTGCGCGACCTTGAGCCAGTCTGCCCAATTGTCTTGTTGGTGATTGCAAAAGATCCTCAGGATGGGTTCTACCGTCTGATTCGTTCTTTCCGATTGCCCGTCTGTTTGAGGATGATAGGCCGAGCTCATGTTCTGCTTGATTTCGAGTTGGGCGCAAAGTTCCTTGAAGAATTGTGAGGTGAACCGCGTGTCTCTGTCCGAGATAATTCTTTTAGGAATTCCGGTGTAGGGGAATGCGTGGTCCCTGAAGAGCCTCGCGACCTCTTCGCTCCCCATGTCTTCTCTGCACGGGATCAGGATTACGGCTTTTGTACAGTCATGATCGGTGATGGTGAGGATTGTATCACAGCCGCGTGAATCGGGTAATTTTGTGATGAAATCGACTGTGATCGTGGCGAAGGGTGTTATGTCCTCGCCAGGACCGATCGGCACAATGGGGGGTACGTTGCGGTGTGTGATTGTTTTTACCGCCTGGCAGGTGGCGCATCCTTTGACGTAATCTTCGACATCTTTATGGATTGTGGGCCACCAGTAATCTTGTTTTAGCATCAAGTAGGTTTTCCAAACTCCGGGGTGTCCCGACATCGGAGTATCATGATACTCCTGGAGGAACGTGCGTCGGAGTTGTGTATCTTCGGGGATCACTAACGATCCTGCTTTCCACCAGACCTTCCACTCGTCTTGGTAAATACTGTGCTTCTTCTTCCACTGTTGGCATAGCTCGCTATTTGTCTTCTGTAGTTGATGGACTTGTTGTTCCAGGATAGAGATTTCGATTGCTCTGGCGAAGAGTTTGTTCGGCAGGGCTGTAGTCTCTTCGTTGTCTGTCGACCCATCGTTGTGATCAGGTCGTCGGGAGAGGGGGTCGGCTTGATTCCTCTTTCCCGGTAGATGGACTAGTTCAAAATCAAAATCTGCTAGAAACGCGATGTAGCGGGCCACGCATCTGTTCAACTTTTGAGGGTGTCGATAGTAGTGAAGGTTGTCGTGGTCTGTATAGATTGTCAGCTTGTGGGGTGATCCCATCACGAGGTGTCGGACGTGTTTAAGGCCTTCAATGATGGCTAGGAATTCTCGATCTCCAATAGAGTAATTCCTTTCCGCTGTGTTCAGTGCTTTGGAATGGTAGGCCACTGCCCGTTGTTTGTTGTTGTTGTCCCTTTGGTAAAGGATGCTGCCGAGTGCGAAGGCAGAGGCATCGACTTCCAGTTCGTATGGTTTGGCTGGGTTTGGGTGCCAAAGGACCGGTTCAGTGGTTACTCGTGTGATGAGTTCGTCTAGTGCTTCCGTACACCTTTCAGTCCAGATGAAGGGAGTTCCCTTTTTCGTAAGGTTGTGTAGAGGTCGGGCTATGGACGCGAATCCTTGGATGAAGGGTCGCTGGTAGCCTAACACACCTAGGGTTTTTCTTACTTCTTCTACGGACTTGAGCGTTCGTGGCCATTCCGAGATCCCCTTTACTTTAGCTGGGTCGATGCACACTCGTCCTCCTCCTACTAGCCATCCAAGAATTTCCATTTCTTCCTTTTCGAATTGACATTTCTTTGGTTTTAGGAAGTAGGAGCATTCTTCCATTTTGTCAAGAAAGTTGTGGACAATTTGCTTGTGTAGTTGGCGGCCTTCTTCGTCGTTGGCAGTGGCCACCCACCAGTCGTCCATATAATTTCCTAGGTTTTCAGGATATTTTTGAAGCAGGGGGCGAAAGTCTCGGTGCATCGTTCGTTGGAAGAAGGGTGGTGCATTGGTGAGGCCAAAATACATGACTCGGGGAACGTAGGTGCCTTGGGGGGTTTTAAACGCTGCTTTAGTTTGGTCCTCTTCGGCAATGCATATGTTGTTGTATCCCCAGCGAATGTCGAACTTGGAGAAAAGTAGTTTGCCGTGCAGTCTTTCCAGTGCGGATTGTATATTGGGCAGAGGATTGTTATCTCTGACTGTGTACTTGTTCAACTGCCTGTAGTCCATGATGATTCTCTTCTCCGAGCTGTCTTTTTTGTTGATGAAGTAAACTGGTGCTGTGTAGGGCGATGGTCCTTCATAGATTCGCCCGAGTTCTTCTTCTTTGAGAATCCATCTTTGTAAGAGTTCTCGTTCGTCTTTGGATAGGGGGTATACCTTGCAATTTAACTCCTTAGGTGCGTCTGGAGTTAGTTTAATAGTCATGTCTTCTGATCTTGCAGGGGGGAAGCGTCGTGCCTCTTCTTCAGAGAAGACCTTTTGGTGTCTTCGGTATTCCTTGGGAATGGTGTCCACTGTAAGATGGATTTTGTCTTTATCTGCCTTTTGGGCCCATTCTTGTGCGATATTGGTTTGTCGCACGTAGATTGCTTCGTCTTCTGCCGGTTTTCCCAGTTGTTTGATCGCTTCCCTTTGCATGAAGAAGATGTGTTTGGCGCTATACATGTATCTGCTGCTTTGGAGTTGTACTGGTTCTCCCGAGACTTTTCCTGTCTTCCAGTTGATTTTTGGATTGAAGTCGTATAGGAAGGGGTATCCCAGAATGATGCGATCTTTTCCTAGGCTCGTGATATAGAACCGTTGGAGCATGTGCTTCTCTCCTTTGACAATACGGAGCCAGCAGTAGTGAGTAATTTTTCCTTGCTTGTTTTCTGTGCCATCTACATTGTGGACGGTAACTGGTCTGGCCAATTCCTTGCGTCCTATCCCAAGTCGTTTCCAGGTGTCTTCATCGATGAAGTTGTCGGTAGCACCGCTATCTATGAGAGCGGATTCGTCGGCCTTGGATTGCGAGGTGCAAAAAGAAACATTCATATTCAGAGTCGATAGTTTCCTAATGTACATCGTATCTTGCAATCCCGTTGCTCTAAGCCAGACTGTCGGCTTCGAGCTCTTTAAAAATCCGCTTTTGCCGAGAGTTCCTCATAGAGGTTTTCTCGGTCTTCGATAGTCATCCCTCAAATGTATTGGAGGACGTCCTTTTTGGTGTAGGAAGGGGGCGCAGTGGTCGAGGTTTCAGCTTCGCTATGCTGTTCCTCTTCCTTGTCTTCATTGATTACCGCAGCTCGGACCTTGGGTTTCTCTTTGGTGTACTGCCCTTGGGAGCTACGAGGTCGTTCTGGGGTTTTTCCTTTGCCTTTGTCGGGGCAGGCTCTAGACATATGTCCCAGTTTGCGGCATCGGAAGCATCTCCCTTCTTTCATGAGTTTGGTTCGTTCTTCATCTGTTAATTTCCCAGTGGTACGGATGGCGTCGATGTCCATTGCGTTGGGATCTTTCTGTCGTTTTGGCAGAGAGGGCTTTTGGTAGCTGCGCATCCTATTAGCTCTGGTTGAGATATGGCCAGGTCCCCCTTTGGGTCCGATGTTGTCGTTAAGATCCTGCCACCTTTGGACTGTCTTCCGGGTCGCATCATACCACTCTTCCATGGTTGCTGGTAGGGTTTCTCGTTGACGGATAACACGATGGAGTCCGACGGGTAGGATGTCTTGGAACAGTTTGATTGTTCCTTCTGCATCTGGTCCCCACCCCGCTTCCCTGATGAGCCGTTTGAAGAGTGTGATGGAAGAGTCGACTTTGTCCACGTCCAGTTCCATTTTTGTGAGGCGAGAGTACGCATCTTGTTTCTTGGTGGAATCGGTAAAGGCGTCTCTGAAGGCTCTTGCGAACCATTCCCAGAGTGCTGGATCATTCTCTGCGTGTGTCGGGGGATCTCCCGTGGTTGGGTTTCCTTCTACCTTGATAGATAGTTGGTCCGCCATATCGTACGCCCAATCATCGACTAGTGGTCCTTTGATAAAGTTGATGGCGTAAGCTACTTGTTCTGCCTTGTTTGTAAAGGTGGAGTTGTGTCGGTTAAGGAAACGATAGGCTCCGAATTGTTGCATGAAGTGTTCGGCGTCTTTCCTGTCTCCTTGGAAGATTTGGGGAATCATTCCTTTGAGGGCTTCGCCACGGGGTGGTGCGACTGCTGCCTGTCCAGCTGCTGCTTGTCCAGCTGCAGGTTGGCCTCCGCTGCCGCCACCTCCGCTGCCGCCTCCTCCACCACCACCTCCTCCGCCGCCTGGTTGTCCTCCGGCGGGTGGTTGTCCTCCGGCTGGTGGTTGTTGGGGTTGTCCTCCTCCTACTGGCTGTCCTCCAGCTGGTTGTAGAACCTGTGCTGGTCCGGCTACCTGTGCCGGTTGTACGTGGGCTACGGCAATTGCTGCCATTGCTGCTGTGAGTTGTTCGATGACCGGTGCGTGAGCCTGGTCTGTCGTGGGGATGTCTGGATCTGAGGCTGGTGAAGTGGTTTTTACTTCGGGTGCTTCGTCACTTCCTTGTGTGATCTCTGTGTGGATTCGTTCGAGATCCGGGGCGAGTAGGAACGGTTGGCTTTTAGTTCCTAATCCTGACTCGTGAGGGTCTTTGATCTCGTCTTCTCTGCTAACTTCGTAGCACTCGTCGATGGTCCAACTGATTTTGTACCAGGTTCCGTTGATGTATTTGACAGGGTATGTGTATAACCCTTCTTTGAGGTGATATGCTGATTGTCCCTCGGTCTGTGATTCTAGCCAGAAGGCCTTTCCCTGTATTTCTATAGGGAGGTCGTCGGTGGTTCTATTTCTGAACCTGATGTCAGGGCTCTTTGAGAGCTTTTGCTTTCTTCCGAGGTCGAGTAGTATGTCAGCCAGGTTGGCTTAAGGAGAAGCTCGACTTGTGTTAAGCCCGCAGCAGGGCTTCATGCACACCTGACGGTTTAGGAAAGTGTGCGGCCCGAGGCGTGCCGAGGCACGTGTTCAGACTCCTGAGATGTGCGTTGATTGGTATAGCCCAATCACTAAGCTTCGAAGGCAAAGGTCCGCCTCTAAGGACCTTTAAAGTATCGATGGAAGAGTAGAGAAGGGCCGCACAGTAGACAGGAGAATACAAGAGGCTGCAATTGCAAAGCAAAGTCGAGCTTAAGGCTCAACTGTTCGTACAGAGTCATATATATACAGAGTCGAACCTAGTATGACTAATAGTCCTAGAACCGGTTGCTAAGCCGGTTTGTAAGGGATCAGTCATCCGTCCTATCGTACAGTAAGCATGATGCGCTTGTGAGTCATCCTAGTCAGTCATCAGTCAGCGGTACAGTAAGAGTCTCAGTCAGCCAGTCCAGTCGGTGAGCCACGCATGTATCGTACAGGAGTCATGGGATCACGTGATCCCAGCCAGTCTGTCGGTCCGTAAAACACCTCACCTCTCTCCGTACTAGAGATGGAGCTTATCACTTGTGCGGGCAATATCATCTGTTTCCACACTCGTAGCCAGAAGGCGGCCGTAGAGAGCCTTGACATCACCACTCCGAGTCTATATGTTATTGTCGTGTAAGCAGCGGTGACATTAGACTCAACTTTCTCATTCATCACGGAGGCCCCACCCAAGGAATACCTTACGGACTTTGGAGACGATGACAGACCGCCAAAGAATGCACACCTGCGAAGAATCGACAAAGGAGTCATCCCCGGATACGATGGGATAGCAATACTATATCACCCTGATATGACCAAGAAGGCACAGGACTGCATAGACGGAACCCACGTCTGGATACACAACGAGAAGGGATTCCTCACCCAAGTCTACCTCGAGGAAGACAGAGACAAATTCAAACTAGTCCGAGGACCTAGGAGACCAGACATCGAAGCTCACAACGAGCTAAACGCACCAGAGAGGCGCCGCTGCAGACACAAAGCAGGGAAATTCCTTCCCATCCCACCTGACACCGACAACGACGAGGACAACGTCCAACCCCCATCCCCTGTCTCCACAGACCAACAACCTAACTCGCCTACCACTGACGAGGAACCCACGGAAGACCACACCAACATTACCATCAGACACTCCCCACTCGTTACCACTCGACCATTTACCCCGATAATATGTGAATACACCATGGCAACCACCACAGCGACGGCTACCACCACCACGACCACCAAGCCCAAGATAGCGGCCTCTGTGCAGAAGAAGTTAGATACGGCAATGAAGCGACAACCGAGTAACGACCCCGGAGGGAGCAGCAACCCCGGAGGGGGGAGCAGCAACCCCGGAGGAGGGGGAGGCAACCCCGGAGGAGGGGGAGGCAACCCTGGAGGGGGAGGAGGCAACCCGGGCGGAGGAGGAAACCCCGGAGCCCCCAACCCCCCGGCAGCACCACCCATGCCCCCAGCAAATCAAGATGCCTGCCTCATGGGGAGCGCCCCCACGGAGTTCAACAGAGACCGAGCAAAAGCAGACCAGTTCATAAACGAACTGCAACACTACTTCCGCGTAAACGCCACGGTCCCCGGCCTCCAATCCTGGATCCGCCGCGTAGCAATAGCACTGACATTTATCAAAGGCCCAACAGTGGATGAATGGGCCCTCAACCAAGGAGACTGGGTGGACCGACTGGACCCACTCATCGAAGACGTCCCCAACATCTGGATACACTTCCTGAACGAGTTTCGGAACCAATTCCAAGACACACAAGCCGAAGAACAGGCACGCCTCCAGATGGAAAACATGAAGATGAAATGGCCCGACGTCGACCAATATATCCAAGACTTCGAAAGAGTCGCCCGAAAGGCCGAATACCCACTCACGGCACCCGCAACAGTCAGATACTTCTTGAAAGGACTGACCAAGTCCATCGTCAACAACATAGTCAAACCCCCCAAGGTCAACACCTACGCAGAAATCAAACAACAGGCGATCGACAGTGTGGCGTCCCAACTTCTCATCTACGAGATGTTCAAACAGGACAAGGGCACCACGAGTCGACCACCGTCATCGCGATGGAACCGATTCGCACAACCCAACACCAATAACCAACAACCCAACCGCCCCAACATCCGAGGGTATAACTCCACCAACGCCCCCCGCCACTTGAACAACGCCCCCGTCCCAATGGACGTCGACGCGGACCGAGCACACACGAACCGGAACAACAACTGGAGGAACCGAAACCCCCAAGGGAGGACGGTCCAGATGCAAGACGAACAAGGGAACATCTACCAAGTAAACGTTGCCCAAACCCAACCGACCGACCGGAACCCCCACAGCACTGACCGAGCCCCCCGCGGCGCCTGTTACGAATGCAACCAAGTCGGACACTTTGCACGCAACTGCCCCAACCGAAAGAAGAAGCCGCATGTAGCCACTGCACAGCTGGTCGACTGGATGTCAGACACCACGACCACGAATGAGAACCCAGTGGACGAAATAGCCACCAGACTGGCGGCCATGTCCACCGACCAACAAGACCAAGTAGCAGCACACTTCGGAGGAGGAATAGTAGCAGCCAAGGAAGAGGGTTTTCAGGACACCTAACCAGTTCGGCCTTGGTTAGGGCATTAAGTACAAGGAGCATGTATCTATCGAACCGTCGATCAATGACAATTTGCATATATTTAAACTCCTTGTTTAAGAGGGCCGAAACCTCAGCACTACTAGACTCCAGCGCCACGGAGAACTTCATCAACCCCGCCTATGCAAGGGAACTCAAACTGCCAATTGAAGAGCTAGCAGAACCCCGCAAGGTATTCAACGTGGACGGAACACAGAACCGCCATGGACAGATCACCCACTATACGGACTTAGATGTACGAACGGGCGACCAAATGCACACAATGCACTTCTTTCTCACCAATCTAGGTGAGCAAAAGGTGATCCTAGGCTACCCATGGTTCGCCGCAGTCCAACCAGTCATCGACTGGGCAAAAGGATGGATCGCCTACGAACAACTACCCGTAGTCATCAAGGCCAGGACCAGACGAACAACGGCAAAAATCCACACCGTCACAGCACCAGGACGACAAACACTAGCCTCAAAACTGGCCGAGAAACACGTGACCCAACCCATGCCGATCCCGAAGGAATACCATTGACACTCCTTCGTATTCAGCGAAGCAGAATCGAAGCGGTTCCTGCCACCACGAGAGTGGGACCATGCCATCGAACTAAAACCAGGCCACCCAGAAAATATGCCAGGGAAGGTGTATGCCCTGACCCAACCGGAACAAGAAGCACTCGCAACATTCCTCAAAGAGCACCTTGACAAGGGATACATCACCAAGTCCAAGAGCCAGTTCGCAGCCCCTTTCTTCTTCGTCAAAAAGAAAGACGGGAAGCTCCGACCGGTGCAAGACTACCGAAAGCTCAACGAATGGACCCGCCGGAATGCCACCCCACTCCCACTCATCCCCGAACTCATCACAAGAGTCCGAGGAGCCAGCCTATTCACCAAGTTCGACATCCGTTGGGGGTATAACAACATCCGAATATGCGATGGAGACCAATGGAAGGCGGCATTCATCACAAACCACGGCCTTTTCAAACCACAAGTAATGTTCTTCGGGATGACCAACTCCCCAGCCACCTTCCAAACCATGATGAACGCACTGTTCAGAGAGGAACTCCGACAAGACTGGCTGTCGATCTACATGGACGACATCCTCATACATACCCGATCGGACCTCCCGTACCACCAAACGAGAGTCCACCAAATCCTTGACAAACTGCACAAGCACGACCTCTTCCTCAAGCCAGAAAAGTGTGTCTTCGAACAAAAAGAGGTCGAATTCCTAGGCGTCATTCTGGGCCACAACACCATCTGTATGGACCCAGCCAAGGTGCAAGGAGTAGCGGACTGGAAACCCCCGCAAACGGTCCGGGACGTCAGAGCCTTTCTAGGATTTACAGGATACTACCAATACTTCATCAAGGACTACTCGAAGATTGCAAGACCACTAATCCACCTAACGAAGAAAGCAACACTGTTCACATGGGGGGAAGCCCAAGTCAAAGCCTTCGAAACCCTCAAAGAACACATGTGCCAGAACCCAATCCTACGCCAACCCGACTACACCAAACCGTTCTTCCTAGCCACAGACGCATCTGCATACGGCATGGGAGCTGTACTCTTACAGGAGGGAGACAAACACCCCAGAAAAACCTCACCAACCAAACACCCCATAGCCTACTACTCCGCAACGTTCACCCCAACCGAGCGCAACTACGACATCTATGAGAGAGAACTCCTGGCACTAATGAAAGCCCTAGCCCACTGGCGACCCCACCTGGCAGGATCAACAATCCCAGTCACAGTCCTCACCGACCACGCAAACCTGACCTTTTGGAAATCCCCACACAAGGTAAACCGCCGCATAGCACGCTGGTTCGCGGAACTCCAGGAGTACCACTTAAAAATCCAACACGTGCCAGGGAAACTCCACACCTCGGCAGACCTCCTCTCCCGACCCCCAGGAGTGGACAGAGGCGAGACAGACAACCAAGACATAACCCTCCTCCACCCAGACGCCTTCGTCGGATTAACCACCACCGAAGACCCCAAAGACGAATGGTGGGGACTAGAGCAACAAATAGGAGAGGCACAACGGAAGTACCCTGCCGAGATCATGCAATGGATCAAACGCCACCGAGCAACCAAAGCCCACTCACACAACAGCGGAGACCTAAAACACTGGTGCGTGCAAGGAAGGATCGCCATCCCGCCAGACGACACCCTAAAGAAGGAAATCCTCCACCAATTTCACGACTTAGAGATCAGAGGACACCCAGGACGAGACCCCACCACTACGACCATCTGCCGGCACTTCTGGTGGCCAAACATGAACGAATGGATCGCACAATACGTGAAAGGATGCGCCAAATGCCAACAAGGCAAAAACCTCACAAGACAGACAAAAGTACCCCTCTACTGCATCCCCACACCGACCAACACGCTCCCATTCCAAATCATAGCAATGGACCTAATCACCCAACTCCCAACCAGCAACGGGTATGATGCCATCCTCACGATAGTAGATCACGGATGCACGAGAGCAGCCATATTCCTCCCCTGCAAAACAACAATCACCGGACAAGAGGTAGCCAAACTATACTACAACAACGTCTACCGATGGTTCGGCCTACCCAACAAGGTCATATCCGACAGGGACCCTCGATTCACGTCCTTCTTCGCAAAGGCCCTCGCCCAACAACTAGGGATCAAACAAAATGTGTCCTCAGCGTTCCACCCCCAAACAGACGGACTATCAGAACGGACAAATCAGTGGGTGGAACAATACCTCCGCCTGACCATCAACAGCGCCCAAACCGACTGGAGCGACTGGCTGGGGATAGCCACCACGGTGCACAACAATCACAAGAATGCCACCATCAACATCGCCCCCTCGGAAGCACTCCTTGGCTATACCCCTCGCCTACACCCCATGGACCCCCCTCCATCGCTTAACCAACATGTGGAAGACAGGAAGCAGACCGCCCTCGAAAGGTGTGCACAGGCAATCGAGGCCATCAACCGCACCGCCCATCAAACGCCACCACCCCAATTCAAGGTGGGGCAAGAAGTCTGGCTCGAGGCCAAGAACCTCCAGCTACCCTACCAGACCCCCAAACTAGCCCCTAAACGACATGGCCCCTTCCACATCAGTAAACAGGTGTCACCAGTGGTGTATCAACTCCAGCTACCCGACGCCTGGAAGGTCCACAACGTGTTCCACGCCAGCCTCCTCACGCCCTACCGCGAAACCCCACAACACTGGTCCCAACTATGTCAAACCACCCCCCGAACTGATTGAGGGCGAACACAAGTACGAAGTCGAGGCCATCGTTAATCACCACCTCTATGGGAAGGGAAAGACCCTACAATGTCTCCTCAAATGGAAGGGATACCCACATGCAGACAACACGTGGGAACCAGCCGACCAAGTACACGCCCCTGTACTGATCAAAGCATACCACCAAAGACGCCCACTCATGCAACCACATAAAAGGAGGGGTCTGAGAGCCCGAAATATCATTCTCCTCCCTCATCCCAAACAAACATGTCCCACCAGACCATCCACATCTCCCCCGCCAAAGACAACTACGAGTATGCTCCTGCCTCGCCCACCGACTCCTATGCCTCCACCGAGGCCCTCTTCATCCCCGCCCCAGGGACCCCCTACCAGACGACCGGTTCCACTGGAACCCTTCCTCTTGTTGAGGACCCTGCGCCCACTAACACAGCACGGGTCCTTGCAGTGGACCTCGCTGTCGGCGCTACGCAGCCAGCCATACCCTTATCACCCCGAGCTGTTAGCGCTCTTGTCGAAGGACAAACCGACGCCCTCACGACTCCAATTCTCCTCCGCATGGTCCGCGGTCTCATCCTCACCGCCAAGCGCACCGAGGACCGGATGGAAGCCGTTAGGATTACAGCCGAAGAGCAAGCCGCGGAGCTCGAGCAGAGTAAGGACCAACGCGACATCCTTGCCCTCGGAGCCAGGACCCTCCAGCTCGAGTGCAACTCCAAGACCGAGTCCCTGCACCTCGCCGACCTCACCATCCGCAGCCTGGCCAACCAACCCGCGAGGGCGGATATTCACCAGGGTATCCAGTCTGAACCCCCTACGGGCTTTGTCGAAAACAACGGCTAACTCCATTACTTCTCCATCCCCCTCCAAGGCGGCAGCAACAACCGCCGCATTGCCCCCTACATCCAGCTTCTCAATGGCCCCATTCCCTGCGCTGCTGGTACCTTGGGAGGCCCTGACGACCCTGTCTTTACTACAGAGGTCTATGCCCAGCCCAGCTCCAATGTTGGTGTCGCCAATCCGCCGGTACCCAAGTGGTTACTCCGTGCCATTGACGGGGACTCTGAGATCTTCGATGCCTTCACATTGGAGGTCCAAGATACGACCCAGGACTGGGGTCTCTACACCGACATCTGCTGCTACCACCACACCGACGCCGAACTCACCAGCATCGCCGCCCGCATCCGCGCCCTCGAAGCCGAGGAAGCTGAGACTCGCCACACCCTCGCCAACTGCTGCCATCGCCTCCGCGCAGCCAATGCCGGGGAAACTCTCGCCCACCTTGCAGGCAACGACGCCAACTGCCACGACCAGTGTCACGCGGGGGGGATCATCCGCTACACGACGCGTGGTCGCGCTCACATCTAACCGGAGGGTGATGTTACCGTCCCCTCGACCCTGGGACTTCCCCTCCTCGATCGACAGAGATGTCAGCCGCGAGGACAGCCCGATGGAGTTGGACGAGCCCGAAGGAACGGTAGGTCTCGATTAGTATGTATGACTGTATGCCTCGTTTGATGTGGACGGACTACACGAGTTGCCTTGTGACTCGACCCTATGTACGCATGTTCTTGGTGCCCCCTAGTCGTGTTCCGTGCCCCCTGCCCTAGTACCCCGTATTCCTGTATATATACGGCTCGACAGTGACTCTAGGTCGCTAAGTTGAGTCTCCTGTCCGTCTTGCGCGGGCAATATCATCTGTTTCCACACTTGTAGCCAGAAGGCAGCCGTAGAGAGCCTTGACATCACCACTCCGAGTCTATACATTATTGTCGCATAAGCAGCGGTGACAGTAAAACTGGATCTATTGCACTATTCTATATATTTACAAGGTATCTAAAAAGTACACTAGATCTAAGACGATTCCTTTCGTCTTGTGTTTGAGGCGAGAGGGGGCTGCAGTGGGTCGGGAACCTTCTTGAACTCTTGAAGGGCATCCTGTGTACATTGAGGGTGTGTGCACGTGCATGTGTGTCGAGGGTGCATGCACGTTGTTAAGCCCGCAGCGGGGCTTCATGCACACTTGACTGAAGGGGAAGGTGTGCGGTCCGAGACGTGCCGTGACACGCGATCAGACTCCTGAGGTGCGCGTTGATTGTTATAGCACAATCACTAAGCTCCGAAGGTGAGATCCGCCTTTAAGGACCTCGAAGGGTAAATGATAGAGATGAGAGGGCCGCGCAATGAACAGGAGAATGTAATGAGCTGCGATTGCAAAGCAAAGTCGAGCTTAAGGCTCAACTATCTGTACGAAGTCATATATATACAGGTTCGAATCAGGTATGACTAATAGTCCTATAACCGATTGGTAAGTCGGTTTGTCAGTCCATCAGTCATGCTCAGTCATCGTATAGTACACTGTCAGCATGATGCGCGTATCAGTCAGCCAATCCAGAGTCATCAGTCAGCGGTACAATAAGGAGTCTCAGTCATCCAGTCCAGTCGGTGAGCCACGTGTGTATCGTACAGGAGTCATGGGATCACGTGATCCCAGCCAGTCCGTCGGTCCGTAAAACACCTCACCTCTCTCCGTACTAGAGATGGAGCTTATCACACGTGCATGTGTGTCGAGGGCATGCATGTGAGCATCGTGTGGGAGCGAGGGATGAGTCAGCATCGAAAGGGTTTTCAGCTGCAAGAGGGTCAGAGGTGAAAAAAAAGGTTTTTGAGGGAGTTGTCTGCAAGAAAGAAAACAGATTACCTCCTCTGTCTCGCATTTGAGGCGAGGTAGGTGTTGGCAGAGAGACGGGGGTACAGCAAGCAAGGCAAGAGCAAGGGGGAAGTGGCAAGAAAAAAAAAAGAAAATGCCCCCTCCCTTGCTCCAAATGTGAGGGAGGGGGCAACGACAAAGGAGAGGGTGCAAGGCAAGAAAACAACAGACCCCCCCTCTGTCTCATGTTTGGAGTGGGGAAGAGGGTTGGTGGGCCAGTGGGAGGGTTTGTCGTCGGCGGCGTGAAGAGGTTCGGGGGTGGGAAGGGTTGCTGAGTTGGCACACGTTCGCTCTGTGTGGTGTGGCTGCAAGCTGCGAAAGAAGGTTTCTGAGTTTAAACATGAGAACAAGCAGTAGACGATAAGTGAGCGAATAAGTGCATAAATAAGAATAATGGTCAAGGGAGTTCATTGTCCTTAAACCCATCACTTATCGCACTCCTTCTTGTTTTCCTTGTCAAATAAGTGAAAAATAAGTATGACAATAAGTAGACAATAAGTTGCAAATAAGTGGAACCTTGAATGACCCTAATGTACGCTAAGAGAAACTAGACTACGAATGGAATCGTCTGTGCAAGCGCAGCCGCGCTGCCCACCTTACACAGGCTCAACCAGTTCCAGTTCTGGCACAGGTTCCCGTTCGGCTCAGGTCCAGGTTCAAGCGCAATCACACCCTTGACTCCACCACTCTGCGTCCGCCCACCATCCCGTGCCCGCGCGGTGCTCATCTGCGGTATGCGTCCCGATCGGTCGTCCTCCGCACCCGCCGAACCTGCCGCCACGCTCTGTTCCGGGCTTGGCGACGACGACGGGAATGGTACCGAGACCGATGGTGATAATGCTGGTGCGCGCGCTTCTTTCCGGTGTTTGACTCTTCCCGCTGTTGCTTGAGGGCGATTTTGTCTTTGCCATCATCAGCCCTACCGGTGCTGAGGCGGCCCTGGCGGCAGCGCCCTTTGGAACAGGACCTTTGACGGTGGGGGTGCGTCGAGCGGCGTAGCGGGTATCGGTGTTGGCCCTACCAACTCTTCGTCATCGACTTGGAGATTACCTTCACCTTCACTTCTGCCTTCACACATAGACGCGGACGAGGTATGTGTTAAGTTAATAGCGCGAGTTTATCTTGATGTCGTTTCTGTCACTGGTATGCTGCTGGTGATGGTCGTAGTACTAGGGCCGGGTGTCATGGACCAATTGAGATTATCCACTTTGTCCGCTTTTGGATGCCGTGCGCGAAGAGACCCGGTCGTCAATGGCAGTACCATCGTCTGCGTCAAAGAAATCGTCATCAGAGTCCTCCTCCCTTTCTCCGTCCTCACGTACACTTCCTCATCCCTGATGCCTGAGCATGTGCTTGTCTTCCAGCATATCCTCTTCTTACTTTCTCCGTCAGGCTCCAACATCTATTCTAGACTATCATCGACGTCCGATCAAGGTGTTGGCTCATCAGTAATTGATAAGGTCATCTTAAGAAACTAACATCACCAATTAGCGCAGGGAGTTATGAATGAAGGGCGTGCGCAAACCTCGGCTACCCTCTCTCGCAGTTAATCCGGTCCGCGTACAGGAAGCCGATGAGTATGTTAGGGTCGAGCCAAGAGAGGGGCATCGATCGCAATGGACGGCCCTAAGTTCAGCCGGGCGTGGTTTGATTAAGGTCAAGGAAAATAGGTTGGCGCCCACAACCCATATTCACCCAGTCAACGTTACCGTGTACGTCACAACCAGTCAGTCACAGTCACAGGGAATGTGAAGATCAGTTTCAAACGGCGACTCAACCAATGGGTGCAATAAAATTCCTATGAGGGCCAATGGAAAACTTCAATTGGGGGATTATGGAAGTAGATACTACAGTAAGAAGCACCAATTTTGTTGGTAGTTCGTCTACTAAAGTGACCGGGTGGGGGCAGGGGGGGCATGACTAAGCTGCCTGGGTGAATAACTGTACAGCACAAGGTAGTACAGCACATCGAGAAGCAACGTCGGCTTTTATATTATCCGACTCATCCGAATCTACCGGCAAACCCTGATGAAAGATTAGCCAAGAATAACAAATCCCATAGTTGGTATACAGTACAGTCAGCGGTTTCCAGAACATCAAACAGAACATCAAAAGGGAGAATTTCACCACTCCACTGGCACTCCAACATCTCTTCTCACAAATGAGTTCTCGCCTGTACGTCTAGATTTTTTTTTTCCTGTGGTGCATACTGGCCTGACGATGGATCCCTCTGTAGGCATATCGGAAACCCCACCCATCCCGCCGATCCCTATCCTGTGATTCCTGTCTATTCCACTCATTCCGCCTCTTCCTCCCATCATGTATCATCCCAATCAATCGGTATCCAAGGCGTTCGTGGGTTCTCTGAGACCCGGATGACACCCTTGGCGGGGAGTTCTGAAGGTCCACTGATGCGGCACATCGCATCTACCAACGAGTCATCGGAACAACCCACCCAAGGTAACCTCCACACTTCGCACACATAATTTATCGCAACTGACCGATGCGGCATAGGTAAGAAATGGCGGAGAACAACGATTAAAAGGCTCTCCGAAGACACACTCTTGGAAATATTTGATTTCTATCGATTGGACGAGAAGTCCTGGCTTCTTCTGTGGGAGCGGCAGCGTCCGTGGAAGTGGCACCGTCTCGCGCACGTCTGCCAAAAATGGCGGCATGTCATTTTCACGTCCCCTCGTCGTCTGGACCTGCGCATTCTGTGCAATTCTGGAGCACCTGTCAGAAGTATTCTGAAATCCTGGCCAACCTTGCCCTTAGTTGTAAGGTTTCACGCAAGCCGGACATCAGAATCCATGCCCAGGAACGTCATGGTTGCACTCCGTTATCCAGACCGCCTATGCGAAATTGATCTCGATGTGACAAGTTCAATGACTGGATCGATTGTCGAATCGATACAGAAACCGTGTCAGGCACTGGAAAGCATTCGGATTACAGTCAAAGATGCTACGGGACCATCTATACTAGCCCGCAATGCATTTTTGGGTGGTTCTGCCCCACACCTAAGAAAAGTCAAGCTCGATGGTATTGCCTTTCCGTTCCCGGAAATTCGACAAGTTCTTTTATCCACCAACAACCTCGTCGAGCTTCACCTTTCCAACATCCCGGATGACGTTTATTTTTCACCAGACGACCTCGTTACTGGTTTGTTCATCTTGGTCCAGCTCAAACGGCTAACGGTGGGCTTCCATTCCCCTACTTCTCGCCCACCCCCAAGTATGACACGTCCACCTTTTCAACGCACCACTCTCCCCTCCCTGACGTTTCTTGATTTTCACGGTGCGAGCGAATACCTAGAGGAGTTTGTGGCCCGAATCGATTTCCCTGCTCTCTGCGACGTCACCATAAGGCTCTTTAACCAGATCTTTTTCGAAATCCCGCAGTTCTGCCAGTTCATCCCTCGTCTGATCGCGCTACGGCCGCCGGCTTGGGTGGTTGTAACACACTCCGTGGAGTCTGTCAGTGTCCTCTTCGTCCGGGAAGGGAAGCCCTCAAATGAGAATTGCTTCTTGGGAACGTCATGTAGACGGCTTGATTGGCAGCTGTCCTTCGTGACCCAGATCTCAAGCCAGCTTTCTCCTCTCGTCTCTAGTGTGTGCTCACTTAACATCAAGACGGGACATGAATTTCCAAGCGGGGAAGAAGACGTGGACTCGACTCAGTGGCTGGAACTTTTCCAGCCATTTACTCATGTGACGCAGGTTTACGTTGGGGAGAAGCGAATTGTTCCTGGCATCGTGCGGGCTCTGGTCGCGGATGACATGGCCGCAGGAGTATTACCCGAGCTGACCAAGCTTCACCTTGAGGGGTATCGCAGTTCCCCATCTGTGGCGACAGCTACTGAGCAGTTCGTCGCCACACGCAGGCTCTCCGGTCGCAGGGTTCATTTGACCGACTGAGGAGCCCTTCCGGTTCTTCCAGAAAACTGGATTCAAGTTATGCGGTGTGTGTATCAGTGTTCATTTTCTGGATTGTATGTAATGGCTTTTACAGTAATTTGGTCTCTTATTTTATTCCGACCAGAGGCCGAAGGCCGTACTGTATAAATGCGGATTTATAAAAACAAATTGTAGAATAGGTCGTGCTTTTGGCGCCCACGGACGTGAACGGGGCCCAATCGAAAGTCGCAAAGGTTACTGTATATAATTTCCTCATTTTACTGTAATTATTAATAATACAATCTATCGCGCGGTCGAAGAAAAAAGGGACCATGGTTTCGGAAGCCACTGTAAATGATAATTTTGTGTGCTCAGAACCGCCATAGTCCCTAGAGGAGCTCATATAGCGCTCATAGCGGCAACACTCGTTTGCGTTTGATTTCGATTCTCGCAGGGTATAAAGGTCCAGGCTGCACCGTCCAGCCACCAGCACAACACGGGAGCACACCTCACATCAAACCTCACATACAATACGTTTTTTGCGTATACACCAATCAGGAAACAAAAGGATGGGAGGGAGTGCTGTGCGCGCAGATCTGGGATGACGATGGAAAAAGAAAGACAGAAAAGAAAAGCGCTTGAGGTGTTGAGGGGACGGAAGGGGGCGGGGCAGGATTGACAAGCTAACGAGAACAGTTGGATCATGATTGAGGAGCAAGGGACTGAGGTTAGTTACACACTTTATCTACTCGGTCTAATGAGTCAAGCATTCGTCTACTCGCGCTACGCGAGATGCCCATCATTCTGCGTTGTTGCAACAGACCCGACCCAGAGAAGAAAGAACCAAGGTAACTGGTTAGGGAAATAAAGAAGTGCACTGGTTGCAAACGAGACTACGTGGACCAGCACCGGCCTGAACGACTGAGGCAGAGTGATGGACCGACGCGCACGGGTGTGTGAGAGAGGATCATGGGTCTCACATCAGCGAAGCAGCACATGTCATGGCGTTGCATGCGGCGGGTGCAAGGTAACTTATGCGCCGCTCTACCAATGCGGGCCGCTCCTGCCGCCACGGGATCTGCACACGTGGCTCTGTGATAATAAAACGGCAATATATCGCACTGTGGCTTCCTTGCTTCCTGTCCAGCATAGTCGCTTGTTATCTTATCCGATTCTAAACCCCGATGCCTGAAATGCCCGCAAACACGTGTGAACCTGAAGGAAGAGCATTTGGTTCATAGAGTATACACTTGAATAGTTGGAATAGGGTTAGGGTTAACGGGTTTCACTTACCTTCTCACTGATGAGTATCGATGAGTTCTCACCCGTACGTCTCGATCGTTTTTGTGGTGCATACTTGCGTGACAATGGATCCCTCAGTAGGCATATCAGAAATTCCACAGGTCCACCCAATCCTGCCCATTCCATCCCCGCGTCTTCCGCCCATGATTTTTCGTCCTCGTCAGTCGATATCCAAGGCGTTCATGGGTCGACTCGGTTCTCTAACACGTGGATGACTCCAAAGGCGGAGAGCTCTGAAGGTCCCATGATACGGCGCGCCGCTTCCCCTGACGAATCGTTGGAACAACCCGTCGGAGGTGACCTCGACACTTCGCAATCATAACTTACTGTTGCTGACTCATGCGGCGCAGGAAAGAAGTGGCGGACAACGATTGAAATGCTCCCCGAAGACACCCTGTTGGGAATATTTGATTTCTATCGATTGCTCCAGATGAAACAGTCCTATGGAAGCCAGTGGAATTGGCTCCGCCTTGCGCACGTCTGCAGAACATGGCGATATGTCATTTCCATGTCGCCGCGCAGCCTTGATATGCAAATCCTCTGCACATATGGAGCTCCTATTCGATCTACCCTGAATTCCTGGCCGTCCTTGCCCCTAGTTATAAGCATTAACTCGAATTGGAAATTAAAACACATACCCCAGAACGTTATAGTCGCATTTCGTCACCCAGACCGCCTTTACAAAATTGAGCTCTATGTGACAAGTTCAATAATAGGATCGATTGTCGAAGCGATACAGAAACCGTGTCAGGCACTGGAGAGCATTCAGATTACAGTCAGAGATGCCACAGGACCATCTATACCTTTCCGGAATGCATTTTTAGGTGGTTCTGCCCCGCACCTGAGAGAAATCAAGCTAGATGGTATCTCCTTTCCCTTCCCGGAAATACGACAAGTTCTTTTATCCGCCAATAATCTCGTCGAGCTTTACCTTTCCAGGATCCCAAATGACTTTTATTTTTCACCAGAAGACCTCGTTACTGGCTTGTCCACCTTGGTCCAGCTCAGCAAGCTAACGGTTGGCTTCCATTCCCCTACTACTTCTCGCCCACCACCCCCAAGTATCACACGTTCACCTCCACGCACAACTTTCCCCTCCCTCACATTTCTTGATTTTCACGGTGAGAGCGAATATCTGGAGGAGTTTGTGGCCCGAATCGAGTTGCCTGCTCTTTTCAAAATCACCATAGGGTTCTTTAACGATATCGTTTTTGAGATGCCAGAGTTCTGCAAGTTCATCGCTCGTCTGAACCCGCTAGGGTCTCCCACTCACGCGTTTCTAAAACTCTCCCGGGAGTCCGTCAAGGTTTACTTCTTCCGGAAAACAGATTCCATCAATGATTGGTTCTGCTCCTTGCAAACCTCGTGCAGACGGCTTGATTGGCGGCTGTCTTTTGTGACCCAGATCACAAGCCAACTTTCTCCTCTCCTCCCCAGCGTGCGCTCATTTGTCATCGATTACGCTTTTGAAATGCCAATCGAGGAAGACGTGGACTCGACTCAATGGCTGGAACTTTTCCAGCTATTCACTCATGTGACCAATGTTACTGTTTGGGAGAACCGACTTGTACCGGTCATCGTGCAAACTCTGGCGATGGAGGGCATTGCCGGAGGGGTATTACCTGATCTGACCTCACTTTGCCTGAACGGGTACCGTAGTACCCCATCTGTGGCAAAAGCTGCTGAGCAGTTCGTCGCCACACGCAGGCTCTCTGGTCACACGGTAGATTTGACCGAGAGGTACTCTTCCGATTCTTCCTGAGAACTGGGTTCAAGGTGTGCAGTGTGTATAATTCATCGTTTTTTTGGATGCTAACATCGCGGTACACCTAATCCTTTTTATATAGTAATTCGGTCTTTTTTTTGAACGGCTTCTGGGTTTGATGTTGCCGGTGTTCTATCACCATTTGTGTAATTGCTATAAGTTTCTTGTTGTGTCCGTGATACTCAGGCTTTTGTGAGCGGTAGTCCCATGTAATCTCACTTGTAATACGTCTAAATGATGATCGATGATCCCGTGTGCTCAGAACTGCCATAACCGCTCTAGAGGAGCTCGTAGCTGGCAACACGCGTTTGCATACCGGATTGTTCGATTTTGGATTCTCACAGGGGTATATCATTCCTCTAAAGGTCCAGCCAATCCAGCACAACACGACAACACACCTCACATACAATACGTTTTTTTTGCGTACACACCAATCAGGAAACAAAAGCATGGGAAGGAGTGCTGTGCGCGCGGATCTGGAACGACGATGGAAAAAAGGAAGACAGAAAAGAAAAGCGCTTGAGGGTTTGAGGGGACGGAAGGGGGCGGCCCGGGCAGGATTGAAAAGCTATAGCTGCTATACAGTTGGATCGTCTTTGCGGGTCACGGTTCAAGCTCTAGTTAGTAGTTTAGGGGCGCAGGGGGGATGTACTGGAGACCGGCGCATAAGGAATCCAGTGGGATGGTAGTTTAGTTAACCTCTAGTATGCTAGTATACTTGTGAGTATGAAAGGGGAGTAGGCAGAACAGCCTGTGCAGCAAATGGGCAAAAGCACGCTGTGCTTCTCGATCGAAGATGAGGGAAGCGCGTCCGAGGCGAGCTCGCGACGGGTGGGTGGGCCCACCCGAGGCGAGTCGACTGTTGTCGGAGCCGCGGGTCTCATCGTCGATCCGGAATCTGAATATTGGGTGTGGAGGGTGGGCGATTTGAAAGAGAAGGGGGGTTCTCTGAACCGCCCGAAATGTGACGCGGATGGGAGGCGGCACGAAAAAGAGAATGTGTCACGTGCCGCCCTCTCCGCTCACTCAAAGACGAAATTCTGCGTCTATACTCGTGCCTCGCTTCGGCACAGAATACCAATGGTTGAGAAAAGGAAACAATAATAAAAGGCAACAAGGAAAAACAAATTTGCCACGCAGACATGTGTACTATACAAACGAAAATGCACATTGTATCATAGAGGGAAAAAAAGAAAAGAACAGAAAAAACACGCACACGTTGTATCAAGGCGCACAGACAGTAACAGAGCTCTAAAAATCGTCCGCATCCGGGTCAGTCTCAGCATCAACCGGCTCCAGTTCTGGCCCAGGCTCGGATTCCGGCTCAGGTCCAGGTTCAACGTTCAACGTTCAAGCGCGATCACACCCTTGACACCACCACTCTGCGTCCGCCCACCATCCCGTGCCCGCGCGGTGCTCATCTGAGGTATGCGCCCCGAGCGGTCATCATCTCCACCCGCCGTACCTGTCGCCACGCCCTGTTCCGGGTTCGACGACGACGACGGGAACAGTACCGAAACCGATGGTGATAATGCTGGTGCGCGCGCTTCTTTCCGGTGTTTGCGGCTCTTTCCCGTATTGCCTGAGGACGATTTTGTCTTGGCCATCATCATCGGCGCTACTGGTGCTGAAGAGGCGCTGGCAGTAGCGGCACCCCTTTGTAACATGGGCCTTCGACGGTGGGGTTGCATTAAGCGGCGTAGGGGGTACAGATGTTGGGTCTAGTACCCATTCTTCGTCTTCAAGATCACCTCCATCCATGGACGTGGAGGCGATACGTGTTTTTAAAAACTGATTGTACGAGTCTTTCTTGATATCTTTTCCGCCACCGGTGTGCTGCTGGTGACGACCCTATGGTAGGGCCAGGTGTCATGGGCCCAACGGGATCATCTTCCGTATCGCCCTCACTTTGCCCGCTCTTGGGTGCTGCGCGCAAAGAGACCCGGTCATCAATGGCAGCGCCCCCGCCTGCGTCGAAAAAGTCTTCGATGTTAAAGTCCTCTTTGGTCTCCTCCTCCTCCTCCTCCTCCCCTTCTCCTTCCACCACGTGCACTTCCTCATCCCCGACGCCGGAGCGCGAAGAAGTGTCCTTGTCTTCCGGCATGTCCTCTTCTTCCTCTTCTTCCTCGGGCTCCGACATCGATTCCAGACTATCATCGACGTCCGACCACGATGGTGGCTCATCAACAATCGAAAAGATCATCTTATGATTCTTGAATAACAAACATCACCGGTTAGCGCGGGGTTATGTATGAAGGATAGTACACATACCTCGGTTACCCTCGGCAAAGGTCGACCCAGTTTCTCGTTTTTGGACAAGAAACTGATGAGCATGCTATGGTCCAGTCCAGAGGGGGGCATCTTGCGTACGCGATCGCAATGGAAGGTCCGAAGTTCAGCTGGACTGCACATTGTCACATAGTGAATCTGCTCTTGGTACAAGCCCATGTCACTGGTTGCGCCCGGCTCCCGTAGAGTGCTATCGAGCATGTGCGCCACCTAACGATGAGCTGTTGGTCTATAATTGCTTCCGCAGGAGAGACGGTGAAGCTGGTAAACGATGTGAAAATGTAGACGAACCTGTCCGGCTCGACGCAGGCGACGATGGTGAGCGATTATGACCCAGAGGTGATGCAGATCCCTGCTCGGGCGTAGTTTGCCTAATTGGTATCCCGTGCTCGAGTTCTGCTGCATGCGGGGGTAAACGCAATGGGATCATTGTGCGCGCACGGTGGGGATCCAGGTAGAATAGGTTGTCTGCTTGCGAGCCAACGAAATAGTACGAAGACGATGGGCGACCACCAGCTATGCCGATCGACTGTGGGAACGAGTACTGTAGAGCGCCTGAAAAGGCACTAGCCGAAAGCATGTGGAAAGTAGACGAGCTGACTCACCCATATCGTGTCATAGTAAATGGGGTTGACACCGTCTATACCAAGCCGAATGTTAATAAGAATGACGACTGCGTCTCGAGAGCTTGCGGGCCCGAGGAGAGCTGGCTGGTGGGTGCGAGGCTGCGTGTATATCGGTCTGAAAGTCAGTGAAAGATCTGGCCGTCGACGGCAACGGAGATACCGAACGATGCTTCTGGAAGTTATTGGCGAGGGATCCTGGAAGAGAGATCAATATCGGATCGAACAATTAGTGTGTTATTGTTTACGCATTTGATCGCACCAGCGGCGGTACTGTACTCGGTCCGAACTACTGCCCAACATCCTTACCAAGCTCCTTCCCGGCTAGTGCCATACGGTGTACACTGAACGGACAGAGCGGAAACGGCGAGTCGAAGAACCACGTCAAAATCTGGAAATATAATCTGCAGTATATACGACACCGGGGCGCCGCCAGTCTACGAATGGTCAGAGATGGTGATGAGGATCAAAAGGTCCGCGTACCTGGTCCTAAGTGGAGGCGTATGAGTGCCGTCGCAAGCAACGATTTCCCTGTCCGTAGCATACACCCACAGCCCATGTCACTTGTCCACCCATTCTCGCCATCGGGCCACTACCGCTTCGAAGGAGGACTAGAGGAGATAGGGATCGGAGACTGCTGCCGCTGCAGCCACGACTTTCGACTTGCTCACGCTCGAGTACAGTCAGGGACGAATCGTGAAAGGGTTGAAAGTGAGAGCGATCGGTGATCCGCACATGTGAGGTGAAATCGGCAGAATTCAGGCGGCCAATGGGCGGGAGGAGAGCGGGATAGCCGTCACGGAAGATCCTTTATTTTTCACCTGTCCCCATGATTGATCTCCAAAGACGGTTAGTTACACACTCTATCTACTCACTCTAACGAAAATGACCAATATTTCCGAGTCAAGCATTCGTTTACTTGCGCTACACGAGATGCCCATCATCCTGCGCAGCTGCGACAGACCAGACCCAGAGAAGAAAGCACCAAGGGCCGTCTGTTGTGACTAGCTAGGGAAATAAAGAAGTGCACTGGCTGCACAGCAGAGTGATGGGCCGACGCGATGTGAGACCGAGGTGCGCCTTGGGTTAAGCACTGCAGTTGCCGCCGGCTCCGCGCTCTTCTACCAGTGCGGGCCGTTCATGCCGGTCACGGGACTCTGATGTAGCTCTGTGGCTGTGGCCAAGCCGCGACCGCAATCCATTGCACTGCACTGTGGCTTCCTGGAATCATAGTTCGCTTGTTATCTCATCCGAGTCTGGACCCCGATGCCTGAAATTCCTGCAAACCCTGATGGAAGATTCGTCAGGATACAGCATTCGTAGAGTACTGTACAGCCAAAAGTACAGCCACTACATGTGCTGTTCGTGAGGCTTGACTTACAGTGACTTGCATATGTATTCGGAAAGAGTGTTTCGCGCCAGAGACTTTGCATTTGTTTGTTCACAGCCAAACAGTGACAGTGACATCCGTCACGCGTGCTCCTTTGACTCGGAGCTGACTAAAGGTAGCCGAGTCAGCGCCGCACCCAGCTATCCTGCAAGTCTCTGGCGCGAAACACGAATACATATGCAAGTCACTGTAGCGCTTAACTCTGACTCGGAGAGTCAGCGGTATAAGGTTAGCAGTTTTCACAGCGTCCAAAGGAAATCTTCACCTCCTGCTCCCCTCTCTCGCCCCACTGAAGAGTTCTCACCTGTACGTCTCAATCGTTTCTGTGGTGCATATTTGCGTGACGGTGGACCCCGTAGGCATATTGGAAGCCCTACCGGTCTCACTAATCCTGCTCATTCCATCCACCCCGCCTCTTCCGCCTATTATCTCTCATCCTCATCAGTCGATATCCAAGGAGTTCGTCGGTTCTCCAAGATGTGGATGACACCAATGGCGGGGAGTTTTGAAGGTCCAATGATACGGCACATTGCTTCCCCTAACAAATCATTGGAACAACCCATCCGAGGTGACCTCCACTTCGTACTCATAATTTACCGTTACTGACTCATGCGGCGCAGGCAAGAAGTGGCGGAGGACAACAATTGAAATGCTCCCCGAAGATACCCTATTGGAAATATTTGGTTTCTATCGTCTGGACTCAAGGAAACGGACCTATGGAGATCTATGGAAGTGGCACCGCCTTGCGCACGTCTGCCGAAAATGGCGGCATGTCATTTCCATGTCACCTCGTCGTCTGGACCTGCGCATTCTGTGCAATTCTCGAGCACCTATCGGAAGTATTCTGCGTTCCTGGCCAACCTTGCCCCTAGTTGTAAGGTTTGACGTGAGTCGGAAATCAAAGCGCATGCCCAGGAACGTTATGGTCGCACTTCGTCGCCCAGACCGCATATGCAAAATTGATCTCGATGTGACAAGTTCAATGACAGGGCCGATTGTCGAAGCGATACAGAAACCGTGTCAGGCACTGGAGAGCATTCGGATTGCAGTCAGAGATGCCACAGGACCATCTATACTAGTCCGCAATGGATTTTTGGGTGGTTCTGCCCCGCACCTGAGAGAAATCAGGCTAGTCGGTATTGCCTTTCCCTTCCCGGAAATACGACAAGTTCTTTTATCCACCAACAACCTCGTCGAGCTTCACCTTTCCAGCATCCCGAATGACTTTTATTTTTCACCAGATGATCTCGTTACTGGCTTGTCCACCTTGGTTCAGCTCGAACGGCTAACGGCCGGGTTCCATTCCCCTACTTCTCGCCCACCCCCAAGTATGACACGTCCACCTCCTCCACGCACAACTCTCCCCTCCCTCGTATTTTTTGATTTTCATGGTGCAACCGAATATTTAGAGGAGTTTGTCTCCCGGATCGAGTTGCCTGCTCTCTACCAAATCACCATTGTGCTCTTTAACGATATTTTTTTCGAAATGCCGCAGTTCTGCGAGTTTATCCCTCGTCTGAACGCGCTAGGGTCTCCCACTTTGACGTTTCTAACACTCAACCCGAGGTCTGTCAAGGTCTCCTTCATCCGGCAAGCGGAACCCATCAACGAGCGCTTCTCCTTGGAAGCCTCGTGTAGACCGCCTGATTGGCAGATGTCTTTCGTGACCCAGATCACAAGCCAACTTTCTCCTCTCCTCTCCAGTGTGCACGAACTTCACATCTGGGGGCAAATGACAACTGGGGAAGAAGACTTGACTCAGTGGCTGGAGCTTTTCCAGGCATTCACTCATGTAATAGAGGTTACTGTCTTGGAGGAGCAACTTGTACCGGGCATCGTGCAAGTACTGGTGATGGGGGACATGGCTGCAGGAGTATTACCCGAGCTGACCAGGCTTCGCCTTAACGGGTATCGTAGTACCCCATCTGTGGCGAAAGCTGCTGAGCGGTTCGTCGCCACACGCAGGCTTTCCGGTCGCATGATACATTTGACCGAGCCCTTCTGATTCTTCTCGGAACTGGATTCACGGTATGCAGCATGTATAAGTGTTCGTTTTTTTTTGGATGCTAACATCGGTACACTTAAGACGTTTTATATAGTAATTCTGTCTTCCTTTTGGACGGCTTCTGGGTTTGATGCTGGCATGTTTTATCACCGTTTGTGTAATTACTGTATGTTTCTTGTTGTCCATGATACTCAGGCATTTGTGAGCGGTAGGGTACCCATGTAATTTCACTTGTAATACTTCTAAATGAAACTCTTGTGTGTTCATAAGCACCACAGCCACTCTAGAGGAGCTTCAAGTTGTAGCCGGCAACACGCATTTGCATGCCAGATTGTTTGATTTTGGATTCTCGCAGGGGTATATCATTCCTCTAAAGGTCCAGCCAATCCAGACCCCAGCACAACACGACAACACACCTCACATACAATACGTGTTTTTTTTGCGTACACACCAATCAGGAAACAAAAGCATGGGAGGGAGTGCTGTGCGCGCGGATCTGGAACGACGATGGAAAAAGAAAGACAGAAAAGAGAGGCGCTTGAGGGGTTGAGGGGACGGAAGGGGGCGGGGCAGGATTGACAAGCTAAAGAGAACAGTTGGATCGTGATTGAGAGAAGGAAACAATAATAAAAGGTAACAAAGGAAAAACAAATTTGCCACGCAGACATGTGTACTATACAAACGAAAATGCACTTTGTATCATAGACGGAAAAAGAAGGAAAGAACAGAAACACGCACACATTGTATCAAGGCGCACAGACAGTGACAGAGCTCTAAAAATCGTCCGCATCCGGGTCAGTCTCAGCCTCAACCAGCTCCAGCTCTGGCCCAGGTTCGGGTTCCGGCTCAGGTTCCGGCTCAAGCGCAATCACACCCTTGACACCACCACTCTGCGTCCGCCCACCATCCCGTGCGCGCGCGGTGCTCATCTGCGGTATGCGTCCCGATCGGTCATCGTCCCCACCCGGGGCACCTCCCGCTGCGCCCTGTTCCGGGCTTGGCGACGATGACGGGAATGGTACCGAGATCGATGGTGATAATGCCGGTGCGCGCGCTTCTTTCCGGTGTTTGCGACTCTTCCCGCTGTTGCTTGAGGACGATTTTGTCTTGGCCATCATCATCGGCGCTACTGGTGCTGAGGAGGCGCTGGCGGTAGCGCCCCTTTGGAATAGGGCCTTCGACGGTGGGGTTGCATCGAGCGGCGTAGGGGGTACAGATGTTGGGTCTACCCAGTCTTCGTCGTCGAGATCACCTCCATCCGTGGACGCAGACGCAGTACGTGTAAAACTGACTGCACGAGTCTTTCTTGACGTCTTTTCTGCCATCGGTGTGCTGCTGGTGACGATCCTTGTGGTAGGACCGGGTGTCATGGGCCCAACGGGATCATCTTCCGTATCGCCTTCACTTTGTCCGCTTTTGGATGCTGCGCGCGAAGAGACCCGGTCGTCATTGGCGGCGCCCTCGCCTGCGTCAAAAAAGTCTTCGCTGTCAGAGTCCTCTTTGACCTCCTCCCCTTCTTCCTCCCCTTCTCCTTCCCCCACGTGCACTTCCTCATCCCCGGCGCCCGAGCGCGAAGATGAGTCCTTATCTTCCGGCATGTCCTCTTCTTCCTCTTCTTCCTCAGGTTCCGACATCGATTCTAGACTATCGTCGACGTCCGACCACGATGGTGGCTCATCAACTATTGAAAAGATCATCTTATGATTCTTGAATAACTAACATCACCGGTTAGCGCGGGGTTATATATGAAGGATAGTACGCATACCTCGGTTACCCTCTGTCGAAGGTCAATCCAGTCCTCCTCATTTTTGCACAAGAAACCAATAAGCATGCTAGGGTCCAGCCCAGAAAGGGGCATCTTGCGTACGCGATCGCAATGGAAGGTTCGAAGTTCGGCTGGACTGTACGCTGTTACATAGTGCATCTGCGTTTGGTCCAAGCCCGTATCACTAACTGCGCCCGGTGGCTCCGATCCGGCGCCATTGGCTCCCGTGGAGTGCCATCGAGCATGTGAGCCACCTAACGATGAGCTACTGGTCGATAACTGCTTCGATAAAGGTGAAGGTGAAGCCGGTGAACGATGTGAAAATGTAGACGAGCCTGTCCGGCTCGACGCAGGCGATGTCGGTGAGCGATTATGACCTAGAGGTGATGCAGATCCCCGCTCGGGTGTGGTTTGCCTAATTGGTATCCCATGCTCGTGTTCTGCTGCATGCGGGGGTAATCGCAATGGGATTGCTGCGCGCGCATGGTGGGGATCCAAGTAGAATAGGTTGTCTGCTTGCGAGCCAACGAAATAGTACGAAGACGATGGGCGGCCACCAGCTATGCCGATCGACTGTGGGAACGAGTAGAGCGCCTGGAAAGGCATTAGCCGAAAGCATGTCAAAAGCAGACGGGCTGACGCACCTTTATCGTGTCATAGTAAATGGGGTTGACACCATCAATACCGAGCCGAATGCCAATAAGCACGACGACTGCGCGTCCACCCCAACTCGAGAGTTTGCGGGCCCGAGGGGAGCTGGCTGGTGGGTGCGAGGCTGCGTATACATCGGTCTGGAAGATCTGACCATCGACGGCAACAGAGATACCGAGCGATGCTTCTGGGAAGCTATGGACGAGGGTTCTGGAAGAGAGATCAATATCGGATCGAATAATTAGGTGTTATCGTTCACGCACTTGATAGCACCAGCGGCGGTACTCGGTCCGAACCACTGCCCAACATCCTTACCAAGCTCCTTCCCGGCTAGTGCCATACGGTGTACGCTGAACGGACAGAGCGGAGATGGCGAGTCGAAGAACCACGTCAAGATCTGGACATATGTTGAATAATCTGTAGTATATACGACACCGGGAGGCCGCCGCCAATCTAGGAAGGGTCAGAGACGCTGTTGAGAGTCAAAAAGTTCCGCGTACCTCGTCCTAAATGGAGGTGTATGAGTGCCGTTGCAAGCAATGATTGCCCTGTCCGCAGCATACACCCCCAACCCGTGTCACTTGTCCACCCTTTCTCGCCACCGGGCCACCACCGCTTCGAAGGAGGACTAGAGGAGACAGGGATCGGAGATCCTGCTACCACTGCCGCCACGACTTCGGCTTGCTCACGCTCGAGCACAGTCAGGGACGAATCGCGAATGGGTTGAAAGTGAGAGCGATAGGTGATCCACACACGTGAGGTGAAATCAGCATAGAATTCTGGTGGCCAATGGGCGGCATGGTGCTTGGAGGAAAGCGCGTTTCCGCCGCCGGGAGTAGCCGTCACGGTGGAAGATGTTGAGGTGCGGAAAGAGGGTGCCCGCCTTGAGTCGACAGAACCGCGCCGTGAGAGCGTTGGGGATGGCGTCTCGGCGGATGGTTCATAGCCGGGGTGTTGGACGCCGAGAAGCCAAATTGGATCTGTGCATTTGTCGGGTGTGGAATCGCTGTCGAGGAGGTAACGCATTGCCTTGTCGAGGTGGCCCTTGCTGTGCTTGGCTGCGGTCAATAGTGCGGACGACTTGCCCTTGGGGGAGCCAGAGGGGGTTGATAGGTGACCAGAATTGATGAGATGAGGGAGACTTAGATCCGTGGCGGAAGCGTTGAAGGCGTGCTGAAACCAGCCGGAGAGGCGTGTGGGAATGTCAGAGAGGCGAGTGGTTGAGTGAGATGACTGGTAATAAGAAAGGTGATTATCGGAAACCGAGCTGAGCGGGCGCTCTGAACGCATTCTCACTCGCGGTGAAAGCGGCTCTACAATGATGGGCTGCTCGTCCGTACTATCATCGAGAGCGCTAAAATCTTCAGAGATATCGGCGTCGTGCGGTGGGGAGGATGCCTCCTTGACGCCGATCAGCTTGCTCCCTCTACGCATGATGGAGCGTTTTGAAGCTTGAGTCGTCGAAGGGGGGAGGGATGGTTCTAAAAGGGCATTTGAGCTTTGGGAGGAGGAGCTGGCGGTGCTGCTGCTGCCACTGGCAGGGTCGATCATGGACCGGGAGCGGTCGCGGGACTGCTTGGACTGGAGGAACTTTGGCAATTTGGAAAGGTTTGCTGGCGTCGAGGGCGATGAAGAATGGCGGGATTTGGAAGACATAAGGATAAGATGAGAAAGAGAGACGAGGAAAAAGGGGGGCGGGTCTGCGCGGTCTGCGCTGTTGGTGTCGTGGTCAGTGCAGAGTCGGAATAGGGCGGCAAAGTTGATGTCGGATTCTCGTCCGTCAAATCAGATTCACTGGTTCAAATCCACACTCTCCCACTATTTTCTTTTCATCTCTTTGGAAAAAAAAAAGGCGAGTTCACCGGGGAGAAATGGTAGTTCTCTCCCCGGAATTAGACACCCCCAACCACACGTGGCTGACCACGTTCAGTCCGGACACTCCAAACGTTGGGCCACGTCTGTTGATCCTCGGGATGATGTTCGCACCCTGATACGTGACCACTTCACAAATGTTCTCACTACAATGCCAGCGTGCCGTAGCCATCCTGGGCAACAGCCTTCGCGGATGTGAGGGTGTTTAATATAAAGAACTCTCATAATCATGTCACCTTCCTCATCTGCACCGAAGCACTGTGCCTGGAACACTCCTGGGACGCGCAAACCAAATTGACGCGCTCCCAACCACAACGGGTGAGAGTCCGGTGAGAACCCCGAAGGTGCGGTGCTCTTGTACGGGCCATGTATTCCTCGTCGTTGGGCCCCAAAGTCAGCATGGCACTCTAAATACAGAGGTCCTAAGATCCACCTTGAACTAAGAACATCTCACCTTCACACCGACGAGTCTAACGCCACGGGGCGTGATGCAAACAGTATTGGTGAGGATTGAATCAAAGGAAGAGAGGACCCTCTATACAGTTCTCGCGCCGGTCGGGGTCGGCCATCGTGGGAAACAAACTTGCTTGTGGCATGGCCGGGCCGAGCACCCCGAACGCCTCTGCCATGGCCGCGTCCCCCAACTCAGCGACCAGGTCCCATTCAAGCTCTGCCGCAACTCCAGATGGTCTCTTCGACGAAGCGGTAGACAATACCGGATGCACGCATATCTCGGCTCTGCTGGCAGATTCCGCCGAGAGTGATCCCCTACTCAAGAGATTTCGCAGTGTGGTGACCTGGAAAGCTCAACGGACACATGAAGCACTTCATTCTGCAAAGCGGCGCAAGGTCCGCTTTATTTATCTACCTCCGCTATATGCTTACATATTTGGTCAGGTGGCGCTCCCGATGTGTGGGACTTGCGGGCTTGTAACTCCTCGTCCATTTGTATGCCTTGACTGTGCCTTCTCCGGTTGCTGGCAAGACGACCATATCGTGGAACATTTGAAGGATGAAAATCACAGATTTTGTGCGTCAATGTGAACATATAACGCTATTCGTTTCTAATTATATGCAGGTGTCGATACGCAACTCGGCGTAGTATTCTGCAGGGAATGCCAGGACATGATCTATGATCCTGTCCTAGATGATCTCTATCAAAAACTCGTCCTTGGAATGGAGGAGAGAGAAACGAAGCATTTAGGTACCTTTATCTCTCATCTATATTGAGGAGTTCTGTCATGTGGAAATTAGATGAAAAGCGCCCACGCGAGCCCTATCAATCCTGGAAGCCCGGCGAGAAAGATATCGCCGCGCTCGACAACACCATCACGCTCCCCTGCCAAGGCCAGCGCGGGCTTCTCAACCTAGGCCAAACATGTTTCCTCAACGCGACCCTCCAAGCACTCCTCCACAACCCTCTCCTACGGAACTACTTCCTCGGAGACAAGCACAACCCCCGGTGGTGCAAAAGCAAAGAAGACTGCGCCTGCTGCGAGCTTGACCGCCTCTTCGCCGCCACCCACACCCCGCCGCCACCACAACCCGCATTCGGCCCTACCGCCCTGCTTGCAACGACCTGGCGCGCCTCCGGGTCCTTGGCCGGGTACGCGCAACAGGATGCGCACGAGTGTTTGATCGCGCTCTTGAACGCGGCACACGCGAGCGCGCGCGGGTCCACCCTCCTCAAATGCAACTGCATCGTGCACAGCACTTTTGGTGGTCTGCTCCAAAGCGACATGCGCTGTCCGCGATGCCACGCCCTCAGCGAGACTGTCGACCCGTGTCTCGATATCTCCCTCGGTCTTGGCCTTAGTCCCGGACAGAGCACACTCGCAGGATATCTTAAACGGTGCTTCGATTCTCAGTATCTCCGTCGGGAACACATACTGACGACATCGCTGACACACAGATTTACGCAGCCGGAGAACATCGCGGTCAAGGATTGGACGTGTCAGAAATGTGGCAAGGTCTCTCAGGAAGCCAACAAACGATTCTCGATCAGGCGGCTTCCACCGGTGCTGTCCATCCAGTTCAAGGTTTGGTGTTCCTCCCGGTCAATGTGAAAGTATGCGGGAATCGTTTTGCTGATGATATGTCCGAGGGCAGCGCTTCGAACAAGCGTGGATCGGAGACATACAAGATTGACACCCCTGTGCGTGTACCCGTATCAATAAATATGGCATCATACACGACGGCGGCCCTCGATGGCAGCGGCACGTAAGTAGTTCTCGATGAAGCCAGTCAGACAGCTACCTATCAGGTGTTTTACTCCCCTCTCTCCCGACACGGGAACAGCTATCCAGGCCCAGAGGCTCTGTACGACTACGAGCTCTTTGCAGTGATTAATCACGAAGGCCAGATCGATAACGGGCACTACACAAGCTTTGCGCGTTTCCAAGACACAGTGCGCCGTCCTATTTCCCCCCTTTCCCTCTCTCCCCGGCTGACTCGGACATCCAATAAAAGTGGTGCCGCTTCGACGACGACAAGGTGACCCCCGCGACGCTCGCCGGCGTTCTGGGAGCCTCCGCACCGATATACATGGCATTCTACGTCAAGCGTCGGTTGGACTATAAACCCCATATTACGCCTTCGTACGTCCTTACGAGGGAAATCGAGGCGGTGCGGGAGCGCGAGCGTGAGCGTGAGGCGTTGGCTAAGGTGCGGGCGGAGCAGGAGCAGGCGCGGGAGCGCGAGATCGACGTCGACAATGAACTGCTTGCTATGGTCGGACTCGAATGACACCATATACTGTATACTGTAATTATCTCTTCCTTTTTTACTGGGATTGGATACACAGCCTGAGTAGAGGCTAAGCTCGTAAGAAACCAGGTGGTTTTCCTTCGGTTCCTGTTCAGTCACACTTTCCGCGTAATGGCCACGATGTGTGATGTTATCCTATTGAATCGGTGCCCTCCTAGAGGTGGTAATAATGCTTTGCGGCGTCAACCTGATGGCATGCTATGTGCGCCACACACCTCAAACATGTCGCGTGAAGTACAGAGGAATGTATGTGAGATCTATGATACACTCGAACATGCTGTGATTTCCGGCATTTCTGGTGCTTTTGGAGTAAATCAAAGGATCAAAACTAGTCTCTATAATGTCCCCTCCGAGTCCTTCATTATCATCGTCTGTACCACCTCACCCTTGCCATCATTTGGCTTCACGGTCAAAACCCCGAGCTACCGCCTACTACCCATCCCCCGGATCTTGACAACTGCCTTGAATTCCTCCAGTGCCAGGGCATCCCGTCTCGTCCCGTCCAAGCTTTCCACAGAGGAGTAGAAATTATGAGGATTATAAACATACGGTCTTTCGAGACGGCCTTTGATGTCAAATTCCACTTCCAGTTCCACCAGCTCTGTCAGGGCTTTAGCCAGACGCTTGTAGATGTCTGCCCAGTAGGTGAGTGGCGGCTCAAATCTTTCTTTAACACAGATTGAGCAGTGACGCAGCTCGAGTTTCTTCAGCGTCTTGCTGTGACGCACGATAAATTCCTCCAAGGGAGAGGGCGTGACGATGTTCCCTTCACCGATTGTGCCTTCTTCCCAAATGACGTTCCTAAGTGAGAGCGCCGCAAGTCGAGGATAAGTGGGTATTTGCGAAGCGTCAAGATACTGTACTTCTTGCCATGCTCTGCTCCGGACTATCGAGAGCGACTCAAGGAGGTTTACCGCAGGTTTCAGCACGCGCGGTACCACAACTTGCTTCCAGTACAGCTCGCGTGCCCCCCATTTCGCCATCCCCCTGGAGCTCTCGGGAAGGGAGAAACCCAGATGCCGTAACGATGCGGTAAGCCGTGCGATGGGTGCTTCGTCAAAGAACGAGCCGAACTTGGTCGCCCCGAGCCAACCAGAAAATGTTAGAGATCGTAATTCTCGAAGGGGGTTTCTGTTGCTCCCTAATGCAAAGACGATATCCCATTGGTGAGAGTGAGCCATCTCAGCGCAGGGATGGGCGCTAGTTGAGATTTCTTCGTAGTACGCATTAAAGTACAGATCCAGCGTTTTCAGGCAAGGAGTCTGATGAAGGAGAGAGAATGCAGCTTCGATACGTTTCCGGACTGTTTTTTTGCGGTCAGAAATACTTATGATCCGTTAGTACATTTTACAAACGGACCTTCCCTTTCGGCCATGGTCTGTCCTGTAGTAAAGACATTCAGTTAGTGCCATACACAACGCGGCGGTGGTTATATGTCGCAATGTTTGCGTACCACTTTCGTAAAACTTGATGTATTGGACATGTTGAGCGACGTGAGGTGTGTGAAGAATGGTCCAAAATCTCTCTGTACTTTTTGCATTGTTACAGACTGTAATACTCTTGAAAATTTCCGGCGTTGCCAATGTGTCGAAGAACAAGTTCACACTGCGCAGCTGGCAGAGGTCCTTCCTGGATATCACATTGCGTGTTATTTCAGACAAGAGTTCTGGAGGTAAGTTTAGGATGTTGAGTGGCATGGCGCTGGGGGCGAAGATAAGGCAGGGGTTTTGGCAGGGATATCTCCCTAATAAAGATTATGAAAAGCAGATGTGGAGCGGCCGAGTGGCGAGCAAAAGCAAGAACCCGAGCACGAGAGGAGTCGACGAGAGAATACTTGCAAGGCTCACAGAGGGGGGCGTTGACTTTAAAAAGTTTAAATAGATATTCCTTTTTAGGGGCCATAACAGTAAAGATCGTATAACCCCTCATAGGCCTCATCTCAGGGGCTATTATGTCATAGGGGACTTACTACTGTTGAGGAGGAGCACATGGCCGAGGTACGCGAGCCGGCAGAGCAGCAGCGGTTCAACGTTCAACGGTTCGAGGTTGGCCACTCACGTGGGGTCTGTATGCTGGGAAGCTTTGGAAGATCATGGAAACGGCGCAAGTTAACAGGGTTAAGGAAATCCCCATGACGCACTGGGAAGTTTGAGACTCCATGGTGTCTCAAAAGTGACGTTTGGAAGCACCATGTCCCTGATAGCGATCTGTGTCACTCTGTGTGCCACATACCTGGACGACGATAAACACAAACAGGATAGCATTTCGGGAGCTTTGGGAGCTTTGTCCTCTAATCGAACTGTCAAAACTACGAAACCCCGTGTCACCACCTATCCCCTAGTTCTTGACAATTGCCTTGAATTCCTCGAGTGCCAGTGCATCCCGTTCCGCAACTTCCGTCCCCTCCAAAATTTCCACAGGGTGGTAGGAACCAGTATAACCAAGACAAATATACGGTTTATTGTCACGTTTGATTTCGAATTCCACTTCCAGTTCCACTAGCCCTGTCAGCGCTTTAGCAAGACGCTTATAGATGTCTGCCCAGTAGAGTGGCCGCTCAGATCCTTTCTCAACACAGATTGAGCAGTCATGCAGCTCGAGTTTCTTCAGCGTCTTGCTGTGATGCACGATAAAGTCCTCCAAGGGAGAGGACGTGACGATGTTCCCTTCAGTGATTGTGCCTTCTTCCCAGATGATGTTCCTGAGTGAGAGTGCCGCAAGTTTAATTGGGGATAAGTGGATAATTGCGAAATGTCAAGACATTGTCTTTCGGGCCACGAGCTGCTCCGAGTCCGGATTATTTCGAGCGACTCGAGGTTTACCGCAGGTTGCAGCACGCGCGGAACCACAACTCGCTTCCAGTACAGCTTGCGTGCCTCCCATATCTCCAACCCCCTAACTGGCGTCGGGAAGGGAAAACGTCAAATGCCGTAACGACGTGGTGAGCTATGTGATGGGTGCTTCGTCGAAGAGTGAGGCGAACTTGGACGCGCCGACCCAACCACAAAATATTAGAGATCGTAATTCTGGAAGGGGGTTTCTGTTGCTCCATAAGGCATAGACAACATCCCATTGATGAGTGAGCTTCCATACTTCCGTCCCAGAGGAAAGAATGGACTGCTCCAGTTCCAATGTAGTACACATCAAAGTACAGTTCAAGCGCTTTCAGGCGAGGGGTCTGATGGAGGATGGAGAATGCTGCTTCGATACGTTTCCGGACTGTTTTTCGGCTGTCAGAAACATTTATTGCACTTTACAAACGCACCTTCCCTTGTGACAATGGCCCGTCCTGTAGTAAAGATATTCGGTCAGTGCTATCCACGACGCAGCAGTGGTTATATATCGCAATGTCACGTACCTTCGAAATACTTAATGGATTGAACATGTCGAGCGATGTGAGGTGTGTGAAGAATGCTCCAAAGCATCTCTAAGCTTTTTATATTGTTACGGACGGTGATGCTCTTGAAAATTTCCGGTGTTGCCAGTGTATCGAAGAGCAAGTTCACACTGCGCAGCCGGCAGAGGTCCTTCCTGGATATCACATTGCGTGTTATTTCAGACAGGAGTTCGGAAGGAAAGTTTAGGATGCTGAGCGGCATGGCGCTGGGGGCGAAGATGAGGCAGGAATATTTCCCTGGTAAAGATTATGAAAGGCCGATGTGGAGCGGCCGTGCGGGACGATAGGAGGAAAAGCGAGAACCCAAGCACGAGCGTGAAAGGTGGCTGAAGCGAGAGTCGACGAGAGATGAATCGATGAAGATCGATGAAGCCCAGTCAACAATCCGTTGCCAAGTCTTTCCCACGCAACATTAACGAGCTCAATCTAGAATCTCAAGTACTGTTCAGCAATAACTGTACAGTATCAGACAAACAAAAAATAACTGCATTGTCCGGGAATCGAACCCGGGGCGGATCGAACCCGCGTCATTCAGTGGCAACGATCCAGGTTACCACTACCCCAACAATGCCTTGAATGACGCATCAATATTGACCTCTTTCTCGTTCCGGCAATCTGCCAATCTGCCAATAGGCGGAGCCACCCTTGGTACGATTCAGAATGCTCGCGCCTTACTGTAAGGTCAATTTGTGACACTTTTGTGACGCGCGTGAATTATCAGACCCTACCTTGGGCCCTACACTCCAATAGCGCGCGCAAACGTGGACGACTTTCGTTTCGAAATGCTCGCCATGTCGCAGAGGCATGCGTGCAGATCAACCAAGGTCAACCAGGACAGTGATTTCTGCTGCTGTTCGTTCGCAAATGCACAATGAGAAAATTCCACCAGCGCTAGGCCACACACCACTGAGCAGGTATGATCGGAACTTTTGAGAAGAAGATGTGGTGTAGAAGAATGCAGGAATCGCACTTGAGGGTGCCCGTTGAGCCATCCTGCGCAGGGACAGTCGCCACGCCTATTTGGTCCAGCCCTACGAGTGCCTTAGGAGAATCCGGGCCTTTGTTCGACTGTGCAGAGTTTGAAAATCTTCCTGACGAAGAATTCACGTGAGATGGTACGAATGCGATGAGTATCGTAGAACGCTGCAGGTTGATTGAAATGAGAGGAAATCAGCGACGACCATAACCTCAGGCTGTGGTTTAACGCGATCTGTCCGTTGATCACGTGTTTGCCACTCTCAAGACTGCCACTAGCGTTTTCTCTATCCCACTCCATGTCGTTAAGGCGTGCGGTAAGGCTGGTTGGCCGCGAGATAGCCGGACGTTACTTTACCCGTCATTTAGCTTCAGGTACGCATGTTATCGTTTTACAGGGATATCATTCGACGAGTCACTCCAGCTGCCCTAGGGACTTCTCGCACGCGTCTCGTCAAGGATCTTACACCAAGACCAGCCCCAGGTCTTCCTCGTAAGTCTACGCGCAAGCTGATTGAAGTAGCCCCGCGTGATGCGCCATCAAGATTCTCACGGGACCGTCCTCCGCATTCATCGAAGCGTGACAAAAAACTTCCCTGTCCTGCGCCTCGGCAAGCAGGTGAAAGACGATTGCGTCGGACGTCTCTGCGGCGTCGGGATGGCATTAAACACGAACCAAAGGCTGGGAATAATAATGTCCAGGTGCGAAGGCGTGCCCACCCTGCGTCTCATGTCCCTACCGAGTTCGATTTCTCTGTGACACCCGAAGCACTGAATACACTCCCTTCTGCCTTCTCCTCTCCCCCACTCTCATCTGGCCTCCTACAATCCGTGCACGACGTACTGGGTCCTAATGCGCGCCCAACGCCGATCCAGTCACTCTCATTAAAACACCTCTTCGTCGCCCCGCCCCTTGATTCATATCGACGCTTCCTGCTTGCATCCGAGACGGGCTCGGGCAAGTCCCTCGCTTACCTCCTTCCGATGCTGCACGACCTCAAGGAGACCGAACATCTGTCACCACGACGCACCGGCCCGCGGGCACTCGTGCTGGCACCAACCCACGAACTTTCCCGTCAGCTGGCGAGTTTTGGTAAGGCACTTGTCCACCACTCCAGACTGCGCGTGCAGACCGCATCGCGCGCGAACGTTGCGAGCGCTCGGGTGTCAGCTGCGAAGATGTCTAATGTTTTTGACGGTGATGATGCGGAAGGCGAGTTTGAGGTGCGTCCTGGGAGCGGAACAAGCCATACTCTGGACGTGCTTGTTGGGACTCCTCCCACAGTACTAAGGATGACACGCGGAGGTAGATGGGACAAAAACTTTGCTAAGAGTGAGGAAAAGCGACCGAAAAGGTCTGTGGGTCATCCTGAAGTCAATTTTTCGGAAATCGAGTGGGTGGTCGTCGACGAAGCGGACGTTCTTTTTGGTACGCATGCCCCATAGCCCATCTATATGTCCCCTTTTTTAATCGTGTCGAATAGACCCCGACTTCATCGACCAAACGCTCCTCATTCTAAGTGACATCGCTGCTGCGCGGGGGAAGCCTGTCCCTGCCCTCATCCGTGACAACAGGAACAAGTCCCGAGCACCTATGCCGCTCGACTATCCATTCAATCTGGTCCTCTCCTCCGCCACTATCCCCGCCGCTCTAGCCGCCCACCTCGAGAACCACCACCCAACGATGACCCGTCTCGTCTCTCCGCGACTGCACCGCCTCCCCGCGCACCTCGCGCTCGAATTCTCCCCGTACAATTCGGGCAACCGAAACGCAGAAGTGCTCGCAAAGCTCAAGGCCGTATGGCGCGACAACGCGCTCGCCGGTCGGCGCCGCGCGCGAATAGTCATCTTTGCCAACACACGCGCTCGCGCGGCCGAGATGGGCGCGTACCTCTCGGGGAATGGCGTGCCCAATATCGTCGTGACGGGCCAGAGTAGTGACAGCCGACAAGGCGGTGGAGGTGGACTACGCGTGTACGGATCGAACAAGCATCTCGCGGGGTTCCTCAAGCCCATTTTAAAACAAAGTGACTCCCTTCACTCACAACTGCCAAGTGCGGGTGGGAGAGAAGACGCGGGAGGGAAAGCGGCGACAGGTCCAGGGGAGACGGAGACGAAGAGCAAGTCGTCGTCACCGCATGTCCTGCTTAGCACATCGCTCCTCGCGCGCGGCCTCGATTTCGACCCAAGCGTGTCCCATGTATTCGTTCTGGACCCTCCGCGAAATACGGCAGACTTCCTCCATCGCGCGGGGCGAACGGCACGGGCTGGAAGCAGTGGTAGGGTGATCGTGTTTGGGAAGGGTGCGGGGCGTGGAGCGGAGAAACTGCGCGAGATGCGCCAGCGGCTTGCTGCGCTTAGGGTGTCAGCACGTTCATGACCCATTGTCCCTCAACATTATCAATGATTGTCCACCCTGATTTGGCTTACTTTCGTTCGTTGAGATTGGCTTGGGTTTGACATCAAGGACGGGATCTTCGCTATGATGTCACAAAACGCGGATGAACCACGGACCTGAGGGTTCGGCTAACATTGCACTACTCGGGCACGCAGTCAACACGCCTAATACCAAGTCTAAGGACAAGTTGCCTCTATACATGTAATCATTCACGGAGACTAGATCACGGAGATGTTAACACAACTACTGTCACGCTGTTGTCTGAACCAGCGAGAGACAGCTAGAGGGTGACCTAAGAGCTGTCGTGCAGCAACTAACATCCCAATGCCTTTCTCGACAGGTCCCGATGGCTGAAGTTCTTCAAAAAAAAGACTCTCCAGGGTAGGCAATACATGTATCCTTCTTTCCCCGACGAGCTCTTGCAGGGCGAGGGCGATACATTGTGCAAACTCCTTGCATACGTAGAGGTTCTTCACAGCGGTAAATGGATGGAAAATTCCGGCCATGGCAAGTTCTCAAGGACGCTTATCCATCGTGAAGACAAATATTGGGGCTCATGGATGTAGAGGTGTTCCACTTTGTAGATCAAAGGGGAGAACGATGTAAAGGCCTGCGCCAGAGATGAAAGCCTCCAGTCATAATCTTCGTATGAGATTATCAACCCGGACTCTTCGCCAAAGGTCGGTGTAGGTGAAGATTTGACTTGAATGCCAGAATCGTCAAAAGTACACACGTGCTTCATTGAGTGTCTGAAACCTTGCCGTGCGCCTCGTGAACTGGGCAAGTTGTGGACTGTCGAATATGTGTTGATGGGCGAAGGTTATCCGGATGGTGTCAAGCAAAGGGGCATCGATAAGGGCCATGAAGCTCTCTAAGTACGAACTGAAAACTAGTGAGAGCGGGGAGGATGGTGCGTGTAGGTGGCGGTGGATGTCGGCTTTCCTTGTAGGGTCGAGATCGAGATTCGAATTCAATGTTGAGATATTTGAGGTTGGCCAGCACGGCCAGGCCAGTGGCGATCGCCTCGGGTGAGAAGTACCCAGAATGGGGAATTCTCCGGAGGTCGATGTGGACAAGGTCGGTTGCGGACAAAAGAAGTTTCGGAAGCGCAGGGAATGCAATAAAACGCAATTCGAGAAATTGCAGACGTGGGGCAGTTCCAGCTAAGAAGCCGTCGACCGGTGTGAATAAAGCTGAAATAACCACAGAAGACAAGCTTGAGACATGTCAGCGCCGGAAATCGCTCCTGCATCGTTGAAGCCAACCGTTGCAATTGCGGACTCGTTATATTGAGGTAAATCTCGCATACACGGTTACGGTCCACGATTGCCAGTGCAGCATCAGAGTCATAATCTTCAAGGTGAGGCGTATGGACCATGTTCCTTATAACGATTGGCAAAGGTGGCCAGATACGTAGGAGCTCCAAGCGTGTCCTAGGATAGCAGACGAGTCTCAGGTCGAGAAAGTTTGGCGACATAAAAACGACGGTTCGCCACCTCCGGCATACATGGACTAATCGATGCCATCTCCCAGGATGACGCCACATGGACAGTGGCAGGGAGGAAAGATGGCCATCTAGTCGATCGAAATGGAATATGTGTAGGAGAACATCGTCAGGAAGTATGTTGATTGTCACATGGCCTGCCCACGCAATCAGTAATATTGTAAACACGAAACACAGGACGTACGCTTGTCGCAGGATACGTCGGATGTATCGAGATGATGGGTTGCTCTCGACCCAGAAGGGGTATTCAGTGAAATTGGAGGGGTGCTTGGGAATATACGTCGGGCGATTTTATAGGGGAGCAGAAGGGAGAGCAGATGGCAAAGTGTCCGACGCTCTCAGAAGTGGCTATGTAAGGCTTGATCGCTGGCCAGTGGTAGACGTACTGGTGCTCATTAGCGCTCATACTAGCGCTCATTGGCTTGCTTGGTGGGGTGTCCGAGCACACACTGAGCACACACACACACACACACACACACACACACAAACACACAAGCTCGCAGTGCATGTCGTTTGTTCATTACACCACTCGCCTCCTCATCAGACATGGGGCAGGTTGTCTGAGCTAGGCAGGTGAGCTCCCAAAAGACAGACGGTCGTCCTCGGCGCCAATCACCCAGACAATGGCATTCCCGCCAGGAGCGAGGACCCGCCTACAGTACCCTCCATCCTCCCCGCGTCCTCCTCCTCAACCTAAAATAGATAACACACCCCGCGGCTTCTCAACGCATGAAGCCCATCCCCGCCGAACGCGTGCTCGTCAGTGGATACGACGTCGCTCTTCCTGCGCTCGCTCTTACAGTCCGCTATGGCCCTTCTGAGCAAACTCATTGACGTGAACGTATCCCGTTAGTTTACGTTTGCACAGGTCGTGGTTGATGTGGGTATCGCTGTCACTCTTAGCCATGCACGGCATCACTGCCTCTTCCACCGCCTCACACCGTGGCACCGCCGGTGCACCATCTCAACGATGCGGGGGCGTCAACTCGGACGCGGTTGGCGATCGCTATTCTTCACAAAAGGTTTCCTGCATTGTCAGTGAGTCAGTGACGCTTCTGTGCTGGTGGTGCATCTCTTATTTCTCTCATGGAATCGCCGTATATCCGTTTTTTGCACAATGCCGTGGACGCGCCAAGGATCTGGAGTATGAAGGACAGGCCATGAATGACTGTAAGCAGTAGGTCTGTAAGTAACCTCATTCCAGACGGGTCCCGCGCTATTGCGCTGCCAGAACATCGTGAAGCCGTCGTATGTGCTCCCCGTTCATTGTGCACACGTTTGCCCACCTGCCCCTCCGTTCGTGTTGACCTCTCTTCATCCATTCATCATATCTTTTACGATTACAATTTGTTATACGGGCGACACGCCTTCCTGCCTGCGCAAATTCGCAAATACAGCCCCCCCAAGGAGGTGCCATCGCCCAACGGCACGGTCGCATACATCACGGCAAAAGCGTTCGTCCCTGCCGCGAACGTCAGAGGCCCCGTCCTCCTTGAGGCCTCACCCCTCATTGGCATCCCATTCTCACTTCGCGAGCGCCCCTCACCGGCTTCATCACCCAACGCAGATCGCCGACTGAAGATCTTCTCTCTTTTCTCGCTGGCACTAGCTCACTTTTCCCTTCATCTTCATAGTCGAATCGTGCCTCCTGTCTACTGCCTGTGCCGCACTTGCGACAACAGCGCTCCCGACGTCCGGCACATCTATGACACTTGTAGCATGGTGCGGCAGGCCCTACATCACGACTTGTGCGCAGCCTATCCCCCATCACCATCACCATCCCATCCACCACCCGAAACACAAACACCATGTCTGAAACCCAACAGCAGCAGCAAGAACAGACGACGACAAACTCGCACAACAAGAATGCGATCAAACTAATGACGCTATCGCCGCTTACGACGTGCGTGTACGACCCTGCGTTTCTGTGCGATACGACACAGGCATTCACGCGATGGGAACTGGCGCGTGGCGCGGTCTGTATAGGGGCCTCCATTTCCTTCCACGCCACTAGCGAACGGAGGGTCCATTTCTTGTAGTTTTTAGATACAGTAGCCCTTGTAAATAAAAATACATAATTTTGATGAAGTTGATAAACGAACATGAAACGTTTGGGTACAGTAAGTCACATGAGGTGTGGTGCAGTTGATGTTACAAATTGCCACACCGTACTGTACGCACTCTGTACGCACCCCCTTTTTTTAAACCCTTTCCACGACACCCCCATGAGCCGAAATGTCCGATACAACCTACATACTTTCTTGCTATGTCGTCGGAGATGCCAACCCCTTTCCTATCATCGCCTCATCGACTATATTCATTGGCGAGTTGCAACAAATGATCAAAAAAGAGAGCAGCAACCTTTTTCAGAAGGTCGATGCCTCAGATCTCGTTCTCTGGAAGGTGCGTTATTGCTAGTGATTATTTCTGACATCGCGGGTGACACCTCTTTAGCCTATGGAGGTTATCCTTGTCAGGCCATCTAAAACTCTATTTGAACGCATTGAAAGCCAGTTTCCGCGACAGGAAACTTCCCAATTTGCTGAAGAGTTGGATGTAGCTGATTTAGTTGCGGAGGTATGGCCCGAGCCACCTGACATCAAACATCTACACATTATCGTGGGGCTCTCTGGTGAGCGTCGTGTGTATTGGGTCAGCGAGATCTCACTGACCGTGTCTCGATTATCTTTAATTTCCTTTCTCACTTCACCACGTCTCTCCTCGCTGCCTTGCTGACAAATGTCTTCGTCTTTCATTGTGACCTATCATGCGTTTTTTGCTTTAGATCGCGCTTCATCCAGATTGCTGCCCGGAACACCTCCTGCACGAACACGTGACCTTTGGCCTGCGGTCACCATAAAAGCGACTGCTCAAGGAGACTTTGGTGGGCTGGCCGCCGTCGAGCGTAACGGGATCTTTGAACTGAGTGATGCTGAACCGGACTTTTTTACCGAATTCAAAATTAAACTGAGGCAGCGGCGTTGGATTGATTCTGATCAGTATGCGTTTTATTTAAATCACATACCACTCTGGTTATTGAAAATTGTCACAGAACTGTGCGGTTCAAGAATAAACTTCACGATTTTGACAACTACTTTGAAGATGCACACACGGGCGTCGAGCAAAGAGACCGCGTCTCCAGCGAAGATCTATTGTGGCATCTTGAAGGCGCGTTTTTATGCAAGGGTTGGAGGAAAGACAACGCCCTCAAAGAGGAGAATGTCCGGTGGATCTTTGACCCCTTGGGGTGGTACTTCGATTCGGTTCTCTGTTCAAGGGGAAGGCACTCATTGTGGGTGTTGCTCTTGTTCTATTATTTGCTCTTGAGGCTACATTTGTTGCAGTCGTGGCGACTGGCCGTTCAAGCTTATCGTCTCCGTCGAATCCCAGAAAGAGGAATACCGCTACACCCCACGAAGCGATTTTCATGTCTCCGTTGATCGATTAGTGTATCTTTTGGTTGAAGTTCAGTCAGACAAATATCAAAGCGACCGATATCGGATGCTTCTTCAGGCCGCATGTGCGGCCCGACTTGGGTGCCTGTCTTATAAAAATCCGTTCATTGTTGTGGCGTTGTACATCGAGAACTCCGGTAGGGTGACACGATACTTTCTGTTTCAACGTGGTGGCGCTGATCCTAGGGTACGCACATTTGAATCAAGCAATCCTGCGTTTCTCACTAGCTCTTTTAGGTTCACTATGTCTCGGACGTCCAAGACTGGACGCAACCGTCCAAGTTGTTTACTGCTTTATTCGAAATTTACAACCTCGTATCGATAATACAAAGTGACAGACCTGAGCTTGGAATCATGGAGGAACGCATCGGGTTACTCGGTTCCGACCTCTTGAAATTTTTCAATAATACATTCACGTCGAAAAGGAATACCGACAATGCCTTGCGGCATGGCGAGCACGTCTACCACGATCGCCAGGTTGTCGATGCATTCACTCAGGCAGGGTACACGTTGGAGTCGAACGATGAAGACGAGAATGGCTGGGCGCCGCTGAACCAGGTAAAGCAACCAAAGCACAGTGTCTGTTAACTTGAACTGATGAGGTATATGCAGCTGAAGCCCACCATGCGACGCGCCATACAATCGAATGGCACCGTCGTTATCGTGAAGCTGCTCCATCCCGACTCTCACGAGCTCGAGATTCTCCGAGACCTCCACCAGATCGATTCACAATATAACCACACGATTCCCTTAGTTCGCTCGCTCAAATTGGATATGGGGACGTTCGTCTTGTTCCCCAAAGCCACTCCCCTAGATAATCGATTCGCACTCGGAATGCTTCACAACAACGTTGTGGATTTCAGTCAGCAATTGATAGAGGGTGTCGCATTTCTGCATAGCCGCGGAATTGCCCACCTCGACATCAAGCCCCAAAACATCGTTGTCGCTCCAAACCAATTGTTCATAATCGACTTTGACATCTCTGTCCGTGTCGATGGCCCAACGGCGTTGATCGATCGCTGGTGCGGGACTCCTGGATGGATGGCCCCAGAGATTGGCCATCAGGATGGGCCCAAGTGTTGGTATAGTCCCATACGAGCTGACTTGTGGTCTTGCGGTCTAGTGCTTCAGTATCTTGCAAGCAAGGGCGAGGTTGTAGAAGAGAACCCGTTCGAGGTACTAACACGTCAGCTGTTGAACAAAAAGCCGGGGCTTCGTCCCCTGTTACATGGACTTCCCTGGTTACATCTGCAGAGCTTGTCCACAGTAGGACATTTGTTGAGCGAACCGCAAGGTAGAATGAAACGAAAACCGGAAACTCTTCCTCATGATGCAAAGCGACTGGCCATCGATACCGTACATCCTTGATACAACATCATTATTATTATTATTATTATTATTATAACTAAATGAAGCTACTGTTGTACACGTTTGGCTGTAGTGAACCCTTTGTAATTATACACCATGTTTCGTAAATGTACATGTTTTATCGAGCCAGGGCGCGGGAGTACAGTCACACCGTATAAGTATTTGGATATGTAGAAGTTTCCTTGTTCGTTCCCACGCCACTCCCTCGTTCCCATGTCACTCCCACTGGCACCGCTTCCTCTTCAGAGAAGATCTCAACTCACGGAGCCCATCCCCGCCGAACACGTATTCACGCCAGTGGACGCGACGACGCTCTTCCTGCGCTTGCTCCTACAGTCCGCTATGGTCTTTCCGGGTAAATCCGTTGATGTGGGCGGTATCTCGTTAGTTCGTGCTTGCACCACTGGACTCTTTGCAGGAGGGTGCCGAGGCTGCGGGTGTCCATGTAATGCAGTTGATGGAGAAACGCCAGCGTGGCGGCGTTAATGCCACTACTATGCCAATGCCAGCGTAAGCGCGACGATGACATAGTTTGTCAGTTGTGGGCGCGGATCACACGTGGCTTGTGGTTGATCTGGGCATCGGTGTCACTCGTAGCCATGCACCAGTGCCTGTTCCACCACCTCACACGCCGGTGCATCATCTCAACGACGTCGAGGGCGGCAACTCGGACGCAGTCAATGATCGCTTATTGAGATTATTTACAAAGTTTTCACCAAAAAGACAAACATGCGTTGACAGCGGTGCCTTCACGTTGGTGGTGAATCACTTGTTTCGCTCAGGGAATCGCCGTTTCTCCGTCCCATCTGCACAATGGGGTGGACGCGCTAAGGATTTGGGGTATAAAGGACGTGTTGTGGTGTCGGATGATTGATTACAGTAAGTGAGTGTGGGCAGTATGTCTGTAAGTAACTTCACTCCAGACTGCTCTCAGATAATTTTTTCACGGCGGCGTTTTGTGAATATGAAGGGTGTTGCACCCAAATTGTGGGTCAAAGAGGACAGCCGTGAGTAACTTGCGTTTCCCTCTTGTGGCAATTCCTGAGCACGGCAATGCAGGCCAACTTTACACGGGATCATCAAAAGACTCCCAGACGATGCCCTCCTAAAAATACTAATATTTGATTTCTACGATTGTAGAGAGGTGGTTGGTATACAGTAGCGCATGTTTGCAGCAGACAGGGCTCTGTACAGAGGTCCGCTACTGTCGCATACATCGAGTCATCCGCTGTAAGTTCTGGAACCTCTGTCTCGCCCTCGGCAGTGTGGCATGGCAAGCACCAATTGCATAACAGGGTACAATCACAAGCATACGGACCAGACGGGTCCATACGTGTGTTCGCACCGAATAGCTCCTAAGTGGTACCGAGCTAGTAGCCGCCGAGTCCAGGCCCACCTGAGAACTGGTGAATTTGTCAAATGCCCTTTTTTCTTGCTACGTACACTGAGCCGGTCAAAGCGACTACCAACTGTTTTCACAGGAGATGGATAAAGAAAGATTCGTGCCACAGAATTCTGTGATCACAAAGAATTGAGGTATGTAAGCTTCTAACAGACCGTGCTTGGTGCATACTCGTCTCGAATGTCTCAACTGAGAAGAAAAGGGGCCAACGGAAGGATTCGGCCGGATCTCCTTTCTACATCGTTTCTCCCGCGTTCGCATGACATGGATGGATATGGTTTTCTTGTTGTGCCCTAGGACTAATACTTAACGTCAACCCTGGTCGCCCTATTTGTGCTACTCTTACCCCGAGCATGTCTATGTCTACAACCGCCTTCAACCACGAATTCAAGACTGAGGCCTTCAAGGGCAAGGTCAGCTTCCCCACAGGGGTCTTCATCGATGGAGAGTTCATTACTGGATCCGAAGGCACTACCATCGAGTAAGTCTACGCTCAACAGCCGCACCGAGGCTATTCTCATTTCTCATCTCGTTCTTACGCAGTGTAATCGACCCTAGTGAGATGGCAACACTATTCGTAGCTTAATGAGATCTGACAGGGTCCAAATAGGCGACGGAAAGATCCTCGTTTCCATCGATGAGGGTACATCCGAGAACGTCGACGCCGCCGTCATCTCCGCCAAGAAGGCCTTCAGAGACACATGGGGCCTCAAGGTTCCCGGTGAAAAACGCGGCCAGTTCCTCAACAAGCTTGCCGACCTCATGGAACAGAACCTCGATGAACTGGCGGCGATCGAGGCTCTCAACGCTGGCAAGACCTTCACTGGCACTAAAGCTATGGACCTCAAGCTGACTGTCAACACGCTCCGGTACTACGCCGGCTGGGCCGACAAAATCCATGGACAGGTCATCGAGACCCAAGAAAGCAACTTTGCCTACACGCGCCGTGAACCATTTGGTGTGGTCGGGCAGATCATTCCTACGAACTTCTCCCTCACGTGAAATGCCTTTGAGACTTACGTCCCCTTGCGCTTTTTTACATGTCTCCTAACTGGCTTGCCGGACAGTCCTTACTATGGCTTGGAAGCTCGGCCCTGCCCTGGCCACGGGAAACTGCGTCGTGCTCAAGCCATCTGAGTTCACCCCCCTGACTGCGCTCCGCATGTGCTCATTCATTAACGAGGCCGGCTTCCCTCCCGGCGTTGTGAATGTCATTACGGGCTATGGCCATACTGTTGGCCTGGCCATTTCTGAACACATGCAGATCGACAAGGTCGCGTTTACAGGGTCTACACACGTTGGTCGTAAGATTATGGAGGCGGCAGCAAAGTCCAACCTGAAGGACGTTACACTCGAGCTCGGTGGAGTATCCCCCAATATTGTGTTCGACGACGCCGATCTCGACCTCGCCGTTGATTGCTTTGTCCGCGGTATATTGTGCGCACTTCCGAATGTCTACCCTAACTTGTGCGTTGCTTATGGAGGACTTTTTTATAGCTGGAATCACGGGCAGACCTGTTGCGCCGGCTCCCGTATCCTGGTCCACTCGAGGATTTATGAGGAGTTCTTGAAACGTTTCACACAAGCTACGAAATCGCTCAAATCTGACAAACTTTTCTCGGAGGAGCCCGAGTCGTGCCAGTGTCCACAAGTATCTAAGATCCAGTTCGATGTGAGCTACCTTCTCTGGAATCGAAGGTAATGACGGTTGATGGATGACACTGTAATGTAGCGTACTTTGGAGTACATTGCGGATGCCAGGACTCAGGGTGCGACGGTGCATCTTGGTGGCAAACAAGACCACACACAAGGCTATTGGATCCAACCGACCATCATCACCGCGCAGCCAGACATGGATTTCGTGAAGGAGGAGATTTTTGGGCCCGTCGCCGTCATCATCAAGTTCGAGAACGAGGACGACGTCTTGGAATCGGAGAACAACTCCCTCTATGGCCTAACGGCCTCCTTTTTCACCAAGGACCTGACGCGCGGGGTCCAGTTCGCGAATAAGCTGCAGGCAGGCACTGTGTGGGTCAACTGTGTGAACACGCTGTACCCGAATGTGCCGTATGGAGGCTTCAAGCAGTCCGGCATCGGACGCGAATGCGGCCAATATGCGCTAGACACGTGCGTCATCTACTTCCCTTATGTTCTCGCTGCGCACGAGACATGTTCGGGACGCTAATCCTTGGCTTCTCCCTCCCAGCTACACCAACGTCAAATCCGTTCATATGAACGTCGGGGGGAGAAAGTTCGAGTAATCTGTCTTTGAAGTACGCGTCAATCGCATAAAAAAGCTGATTGTATTCTAGGCTACTCAGTAGCTGCTGTCCTTTTACGTGTTTGTAACTCGTGTAGTAAGCTGATAATGGAATGCGGGTGTCGTTCATCCCAATAATGTCTGTCTGGCCGACATTTCTGAAGGGCAGAAATGTCTTGAGACGGGCCGGGAGCTACCGGAAGGGTATGAGCGGACCGGGGAACGCCGGACTTTGGCATATGATTTCTGCAAGCCTCCTAATGATATTCAGGTTATTCCGGCCGAGAAGGGCAGTGGCGTCTCTCCATCTCCCTGCATTGAGAGCCATGCCATTCGGCATCACAAAGCTACCTCTCGAGCTCTTGTCGGAGATAATAAGCAATGTATCCGAAGAGGACCTCCTCCAGCTACGCAGTGTGAACTCGTGCTTCAAATTATTGGTGACACCCGCAATTTTCGGCAGTATCACCGTCTGTAACGAGAAACAAAGTGCAGAGAGATTCTGGGCCTTGCTTAACACACCACACGTCGCTCGACATGTCCAATCCATTACGTTCGAAGAAGGTACGTTAGTAATGTTACGCTAATGACAAGTGCATACTGTGGCGTTGTGGGCACTGACTGAACTGTGTTTTTATTACAGACCGGGGTGCATTTGATAGGGAACCTGAACAGAGCATGACAAAAAATGAAGGTCTGTTTTTGAAATGCGCGGGATTACTACTAGGCTATACAGCTTCTGACGGCAGAATACCAGTCTCGGATCGTCTTGTCGCCGCATTCTTCAGCCTCCATCAGGCTCCCAGCCTGAAAATGCTCGCACTGTACTTTGACGTTTACTATACGGGGCGTCACCAAACAGGGAAGGCTTACAGTCATCAATCGGCGATTGTCTATGCCCTGGGGAGAAACAAATACCACCTGCCAAAATTACAATCTCTAAAAATTCATGGTTTGCTCGACTCGTGCGAGCCTGGGTTCATCTCGCTCTTCGACAAGGCACCCATCACAAGGCTCATCGCATCGTTACGGCATCTGGATTTCTCCCTTCCCTGTGGCACCACCGGGCTCCTGGACTCGAAGTTACAGGAGCTGTTCTGGAAGCAAGTTGTGGTACGACACGTGCTGCAACCTGCGGTAAACCTCGAGTCGCTCGCAATAACCCGACGCGGATCATGCGACGAAGCACAATGTCTTGACATTTCCCAGGCCCAATTAGCCACTTACCCGCGACTTGCTGCGCTCTTACTCACGGAAATCGTTTGGGAAGATGGCACGATTGGTCAAGGGGACATCGTCACGCCCTCTCCTTTGGAGGACTTTATCGTGCGTCACAGAAAGACATTAAAGAAGCTCGAGCTGCATAACTGCACAATCAATGTTAAAGATTATGGACGGCGACCGCCAGTGTGCTACTGGGCAGACGTCTATAAGCGACTAGCCAATGCCTTGACCGAGTTGGTAGAGCTTAAAGTATACAACTTCGAAGTACCATACCTTTCTTCTACCGGTCCTTCCGCGCGGCCCCTCCTCCCCCTGCCTTACTATGATTTAAAAAGACTGGAGGGGATGGAACGGGACGCGGAAGCGCTCAAGGAATTCGAGGCAGTTGTCAAGAACCGGGATGGGCGCTGACTCAAGCTTTCGATTAGTGAAGCGTCAGGGAGTGAAGAAGAGCCTCGGAGGGGACGTACTGGAACTCCCTTAGTTTTGTTTTGTTTGACTTGGACCCTGACAAAGGTCCCAACGTGCTAAAATATGAGAGCTTCGTGGCACATTTCATTTTCTCATATGTTGTATGTGTGTTGTTTGGATGTCCCCGCAATTGTGCTGCAGACCAACCAATAATGGAAGCCAGTTCGTTTATCCGGTTTCCATCGGCCTATCTCATACCTTTAGCCCACTCACCTCGGCATGCTTTCCGTACAGTAATGCCGTGGGAAGTAACTCAAAAATGGGGAGAGTATCCGATGACGCCGACCTCGGCCTAGCTATTGATTGCTTTGTTTGCGGTATATTGTACGCACTCACATGAAAGTGTATCATAACCTGTGCGAGTGTGCGTTGCTTATTTCGGAAGACAGTTTTTAGCTGGAATCACGGGCAGACCTGCTGTGCTGGCTCTCGTATCTTCGCCTACTCAAACATCTACGAGTCCAAAATCACTCAAGATTCGATGATAACGACGTCACGCAGAGCTACTGGAGCGAGCCGAACATCATCACCTAAACGCGGCCAGGCATGAGTCATGGAGTTCGTGAATCGTGAACGAGCAGATTTTTGGACCCACCGCCGCCGCCATCAAGTTCGAGAACGAGGATTACGTCTTGGAATTGGAGAAAAACTATGGCCTTACGGCCGACGCGCTGGATCAGCTGGAGAGTCGCAAGCGGGGAGTAACTTAGTATAAGCGGACCGTGGAAAGCCGGTGGCCCACGTGGGTCACTTAGGAGACAGCACTTTCCCCAATCCCTGCATTGAGAGTCATGTCATTCGGTATCGCGAAGCTACCTTTCGAGCTCCTGCATGAAATAATGCGTAACGTATCCGAGGGTGACCTCCACCGGCTACGGCGTGTGAACTCGATCTTCAACATATTGACAACACCCGCCGTTTTCAGCAGTATCACCGTCCGTAATTATAAATATAGCGCACGGAATTTTGCGGCGTTGCTTCACACACCTCACATCGCTCGACATGTCCAATCCGTTGTAGGGTACCCTTTCGCGCTGCGCGCGGAACGGAACGGAACGAACGCTTCGGACGTCCGTTACCCCGATGCGGCCGACCCCCTTTATTTACTGTACCTTTGGACCTTAGGTCGCCGCTTCCTCCATTCCCATCTGTCCCCAGCTTATCCAGTTATCCCCTCTTGGACTCATGTTATGACCTTCTTACAGCCTAGGTTTGTAGTCATAGGTACATGGCATGTATATAAGCCTAGCTACATTTCCCCTCAATCTTTAGTGAAGTGAGTTGTGAGCAGATTACCTTCAGTACTAATGAGTGTGAAACCCTGCACTTACTCTTACTCCGATCGCAATCCGGTGGAACAGCTGTCCACATCACTTTTGTTCTCTTTCTCTTTCCCTTATCTTATCCTTCCCCTCATCCCCCTTGGACGACCCTCTCAAATCTCGCAGCACCGAGTCGATCACCCCTCACAGGAATCGATTCACCTTCACCGTTACGTTCGCCGAAGGTATAGTACTACTGTCGCGTTGTGGATGGGTAGTACTGACTGAACTGCGTCCAACACTGTCTGTCACAGATTATAGTGCAGGTCAGTACATGGCAACATACGAAGGTCTGTATTTTTTTGTCGTGAAATGTGTTCAGGGATTATGGGCCTCTGACGGCCGAAAATCAGTCTGGAGCAGTGTTCAATTTGCGTTCGAAAATCTCCATCGGGCTACTGGCCTGAAAACGCTTGCTCTGTACTTTGACGTGTACTACCATGACAATCGTTCGTTCGAAGGGCATCAATGGGGTATCCTCCATGCCTTGAGGAGAAAAAGTAACCTCCTTTCAGAACTACGATCTCTAAAAATTTACGGTTGGCTCGATTTGGGCATTTCCGTCTTGCTCTACAACATGGCTCCCATCACATGGCTCACCTCATCGTATAGGCATCTGAGTTTCTCTCTCCCCTGGGGTGATAAGGATCACTACGGCCACCATGACTCGGAGTCACGCGCGCAAGTTGTTCCGCGGCTGCGGCGCATGTTGGAACCTGCGGTAAACCTCGAGTCGCTCGCAATAAGCCGAGGTGGTGTATTAAAATGCTATGACATTCCAAATTGGCAGGCCCAATTAGCCACTTATCCACGACTTTCTGCGCTCTCACTCAAAGACATCATTTGGGAAGATGGCACAATTGGCGAAGGGGATGTCGTCATGCCTCCTCCCTTGGAGGACTTTATCGTGCGCCACAGCAAGACGTTGAAGAAGCTCGAGCTGCGTGACTGCTCAATCAAAGTTAAAGATCGTGGACGGGAGCCACCGGTCTGCTACTGGGCAGACGTCTATAAGCGGCTTGCTAATGCGCTGACCGAGTTGGTAGAGCTTGAAGTGGAATTTCAAATCGACGGATACGAAATACCATATCTTTCTCCTAATACCAGTACCAGCCTTTACATTGGCAGTCGGTCTTACTATCCTTTGGAAAGACTGGAAGGGACGAGACTAGATGCAGAGGCACTCGAGGAATTCAAGACGGTCATCAAGAACCGGGGGATGCATGCTGGCTCAAGATTTCGACCGTGAAGCTAAAGAATCAAGGAGGGGTGAAGAATACGATAACAATGGAGGCCAGGAAGGTGACATATTGAGAACTCTCCCGTAGCTTGTCTACTTTGACTTAAACTTTCCAACGCGCCAGAAATGCCGAGAGTTTTGTAGCCAGAGTCATCGACATTCGTCTTTCCTCATAGGTTGCGTGCATAAAAGACGTTGTTTGAATGCCCCTCGCAAATCTGCTGTCGACTGACCAATAACTGAAGCCAGTTCGTGATCCGGTTTCCATGCCGCTCCTTTGCCCATCCAGCTGCTTCAAGTTGTCAGTGAGGAACATTGATTGCAAGTCATGTACATTTTTTCAGCACGATGGCAGTGAATGCCGCCACGTTGCCGCGGGAAGTAACTCAAAATATGGGAACATCACGGTCTGAAAAAAAACGTGGGCGAAGCGCTTCGAGTGCCGATTAGAAGCTTTGTGACTTTTTTGCAACGAGCCCTCTTCAAGTTCTGTCAACGTTGACAGACACCAATCACGTTTATGCCGCTCCAGCTTCTGCTACAGTACCGAATAATTGAATTTGGGGAAACTGGAGTTCCATTGCCGTTCCCAGTTTTGGTCCCAAGATAACCGTCTCAGAAGCAGCGCAAATATGACGTACCCTGAGGTTGGATGCCGTAAATGGGAAGTCTTTGGAAATTGGCGGGGGTGCCGATGACGGCATCAGTACGCCGCAGCTCCGAATAGCATCACGGGGTCACCTTCGTTTTCTCTCCGACGTACGGCTTATAGCCACCCTTGCCTAGGAATGGTCCTTCATTAGCCTCGAGTTACTCCACCACTCATCACACAACAATGTCGACGACAACTTTCTCCTATGAATTCAACTATGAGACCTTCAAGGGCAAGGTCAACTTCCCCACAGGCGTCTTCATCGATGGCCAGTTCTCTGCCGGCTCCAACAACACAACCATTGAGTATATGCTTGTATTTTGCGCGACTTACCAGTACCTCACTCTCGTTATTTAACATTGTAGCGTCGTCAATCCCTGTGAGTCGACTGTGCTCCTGTGGGAAATAACAGATCTTCTGACGAGTCCGTTCAGCAACTGGAAAGGTGGTCACCTCTATCGCTGAGGGTACGGCTAAGGACGTCGATCGCGCCGTCGCTACCGCTAAGCGTGCCTATGAGACATCATGGGGTCTCAAGGTTCCTGGAGCCCGGCGCGGCGAGCTCCTCAACAAGCTAGCAGACCTTATCGAACTGCACTCTGACGAACTGGCTGCGCTTGAAGCACTCGACAATGGCAAGACTTTCAAGTCGGCCAGAGGGTTTGATCTGGGTATGTCGGCTGGGACGATCCGGTACTATGGGGGATGGGCAGACAAGATTCACGGACAAGTGATCGAGACGAACGAGGGAAAGCTTTCGTACACCCGTCATGAGCCTATTGGCGTCGTGGGACAGATAATCCCGTGGAACTTTCCTCGTATGTGGGATTTTCGGGTTCCTCTGGCCTTGCGCCTTCTGATTGCTCCCGAACAGTTTTGATGATGGCATGGAAGATCGGCCCGGCACTTGCCACTGGAAACTGTATTGTTCTCAAGCCTTCGGAATTCACCCCTCTAGCTGCGCTGCGCGTGTGCTCGTTAATCAACGAGGCCGGTTTCCCACACGGGGTGGTTAATGTCGTTACTGGTTACGGTGAGACCGCCGGTCGCGCCGTCTCAGAGCACATGGGGATCGATAAGGTCGCGTTCACTGGATCCACGCTCGTCGGACGGAAGGTCATGGAAGCAGCAGCAAGGTCAAACTTGAAGAATGTCACTCTCGAGCTTGGTGGGAAATCACCTAATATCGTATTCAATGACGCAGACCTCGACCTTGCCATCGATTGGTCCACCCACGGTATCTAGTATGTGCCCACGTGACTTGCGAATTCATCGCTCATCAAGCACTCCCTCCTAGCTTTAACCATGGACAGTGCTGCTGTGCCGGCTCGCGTATCTTTGTCCAGTCTGGAATCTATGATGAGTTTCTCAAGCGCTTCACTGCTAAGTCCCAGTCGATTAAGCTTGGAGACCCGTTCGGAAGAGATTCGTTACAAGGTCCCCAAGTCTCCCAGATCCAATTTGACGTTCGCCTTTCTCTCTTCTTGGGAATCACGTTTACCATTTCTGATGGAAAATGCAGCGCATCATGGGTTACATTAATTCGGGCAAGGAACAAGGCGCCAAGGTTCACCTTGGAGGCGAGCGACACGGCACGGAAGGCTACTGGATCCAGCCAACCATTTTTACCGACACGCGGCCAGACATGCGCATCGTCCAGGAAGAGATCTTCGGGCCAGTTTGCGTGATCATCAAGTTTGAGGACGAGGAAGACGCGTTGCGCCAGGCGAACGACACGTTGTACGGTCTGGCAGCGGCGGTGTTTACGAGGGATATCACGCGCGCCATCCAATTTGCGCACAAGTTGCATGCAGGTACGGCGTGGATCAATTGCACGAACTCGCTGCACGCGAACGTACCATTCGGTGGGTACAAGCAGTCTGGCATCGGTCGCGAGCTAGGTGAATACGCCCTGAACAAGTACGTGTCTTCGTTTCCGTGCGTCTTTGTTTTGCAGGAGTTTGATGCCGAGGACACTTTTTTTCCCTCACTTTAGCTACACCAATGTCAAGGCAGTCCAAGTCAATCTTGGCGTGCGCATCTGAGAAACGTTCCTGTGAGCGTGCTTCTTGGGAAGGGACAGAAAATAGTCACTATTAAACCAGCCTGATTTGTATGTACCTGCAGGAGGTTCCTTTGTAAGATATCACAGTACGGCGCTGTATGCTTGTTAGGAACGAACATACAGTAGTTGAAAAACTCGGACTTGCCCTGGGGGCGGAAGTTAGGCAGTGGCGGCACGTGACTCGAGTTCTCGGCGTTTTCACGTTTCAGTACGGGCTCAGTAAGTTTCGAGGATGACTGGAATAGAGACGACGCGGTAATAAATGTTCGAGAGTAGTCGCATTGTCAGTCGCATGGCTGTCCACTCGGTGCCGGCCCTGTTCAATTTAGCGGACTTGACCCCACATCGCCGCTGGCGCTTGCTCTGGCGAGCGCCGCTTCACATCCTGCGCCAATTGTCCTAGGGTGTTTCGTTCGTGTTACAATAAAGTGGCTATAAGGACCATTAGAAGCAACCCCGAAGGTTTCCGAGGCGGAGAGGCCAGAATAAAGATGTCGAAAAATTTGGTTGAGTTTGCGCGTCTTTTGTGGCATCAATCAAACTCTTGAGCAGACTCCCATCCAGCGCTCTTCTGTCCGTATTTCCATTCATGTCTGCGACCGCCACGGAAACCTCACCTTCAGGTCCGGTCATGTCCCTTGGGAACCTACTCTTTGACTACCCAGAGGCCGACGTTATCCTTCGCTCTCGCGATGCCTATGAGTTTCGCGTACTCAAACTTTATATCGTCCATAGCTCTCCAATACTCGGGGAGAAACTGTTACTCTCGCCTAACCCTCATCCTGAGCCAACCGCTTCCGCAACTCCTGCCGAGTCGAATGTCAAGAGGAACACAGCAAATACACTTTGCGCAGTCCAGCTTCCCGTTGACGGCGCCATCCTTCTCAGCCTTCTCAGTTACATCTTTCCCGTACCACCTATACTTCCACCAACCATAGAGCAGATTATGGAACTCCTATCGGTTGCTCAAATGTACAAAATGGACGTCGTGCTGACTCACATCAGAAACCATATCGCTCAGCAGGAACCGCCATTCATCCAGGAAGAAACTGCGTTCCATATTTATTCTCTTGCCCAGAAATATGGTCTTCGAACTGAAGCACTTCAGGCAGCGCGATGCACGTTGAGCTTCTCAAGTTTGACCATCGACAATCTGGCCAAAGAGGACAAGCTCATTATGATTCCGGGCGTATTTCTTCATGAACTCTGGAAATACCACCAGAGAGTTCGGTCAAACCTCACGGTAGACCTAGAAGAATTCATAAATTCAAATGCGCTCACGATACTGGGAGAGTTAAAATGTGACTTGCTCACCGAATCAGGTATCCCTGATTGGCTCGATGCATATATTTACGAAATGGAAACAGCTCGTATTACCCCTTTTCTCGATCTCACCGGCTTCCACATGCATTTAACAGGGCATATTCAGGATCGGAGCTCGAATGGCGGGTGCGCACCTTGCTCGGTTATACCTCGAGATAAGATTCGCGCGTTTTGGGAGGCCTTGACGGCTGTCGTTTACAGCAGCATAGCCAAGGTCAGTAACCTATCTAGCTACGTCACCTAAGGGGACCTGAACGCCTCCACAGGCTGAGCCAGATTTTGTACTCTCCATTGATGGAACGAGGTCCGAAGGACATGCCGGACCAACTTGCAAAGCTACTTCTCCACTGAAGTATTCAGACATGCCCAATGCAGATGTCATTCTCCAGTCATCCGACCTGGTCAATTTCCGTGTCCATGGATCGGTGCTGGTTGCATCGTCGCCCTTTTTTGCTGACATGTTCTCTCTCCCTCAACCCCAAAACGACCCAGCGCCCAACGAGCTTCCAGTGGTCCATCTATCTGAGGATGCGGAGGTTTTAAACAGTCTTATATCAATATTGTACCCCGTACCTCCAGAAATGCCCCTCTCCAGCGACAATATCTTATCTCTGCTCGCTGCCGCCGCGAAATACGACATGGAGGAGGCCCAATCCTCGATCCGCGCAGAGGTCAATCGCAGCAGGTTGCTGTCGTCAACTCACGCAGAAGTATTCCGGGTGTATGCCATCGCTTACAGCAAAGGGCTTATTCCAGAGGCGGAGACCGCAGCCCGCTTCACTCTCGGCCACCCACTGACCTTCGAAAGTCTCGGTGGCACATTGCGGTTGTTCGAAGGTTCGGCGTTGCGCGACCTCGCTAAATTTCGCCTGCGCAGCATACATAAGTTTTGCTCGAACTGGAGATCCTTCACAGACTGTCTCGGAGGAGCTTCAAAAATCTGGGTAGGCTGCCCTACGGCGAATGACGGTAATGAAGTCCGCCGTCTTCCTACTTGGTTGCAAGACTGCCTTCGATCAAAACTTTTAATTGCCGACAAGTTTGGACCCACAACCACGCTGGAGGACAGATTTACCGAGGCCATCCCAACATCTGAGCAACTTTGCGACAAGTACTTGATGGCCTTCCGGAGCCATGTCGAGGAACAGGATTGTCACTTCTGCATGAAGGTGCACGTACTTGAAGGTGAAAAATTCTGCACAGAGATGAAGGACATTTCGGCGCAGGCGTGGAACATTCCAACTCCGATGTTGGGGGAAAGACTGGAACACCAAGCAATTCGTAAGTAGTAGGAACTAATTCTTCTTTGACCTAACCTCACTCATTGGCATTCAATGGCAGGTGACCGCAGGTCCGGATCGACGACCTCTGATTAACTGGTGACGGTATCGTGTGTGTTGAAGTGAGACGAACTTTTATTTGACTTTAATATTTTTGACTAGCTTTCTCTTGAATCTTTCCAGCGCCATACTTTATGTGACCAGCCTCCGTGCTTTCATGCCTTTTATATACCGAGGAATCACATGATCACACGTCACATGGTCGCGTTTGCTTCCATTATGTAAGTGAGAGCGGGATTCCTTGGGCACTGGCAGCATCTCCACTTTAGTAGTACCCTAAAACAGCAGCCAAGCAATGGCCAACATCACATGCAGGCCCACCGAAAATGGGCATGTAAAAGGTACTCTCACAATGACAACGAAATAACTGTGCGTTGGCCCTACCAAAGGTGGACATTTCCCGAAGACCTGCACACAAAGAGGCGGTGCGAGAGACTGCAAATACTCAAATCCGATGACCTGCAACAAATCGAAGTCATCCACGTAGACCTAACCAAGGGAAGAAGTGGTAACATTAACGCAAATCCTCATAACTGGGTCACCGTACCTTATGGCTGCGAAAGGGAAAACTCACTGCGAAAACGAGAGACACCTGGGAAGGTGTTCTTAGGGGCTAACGATTGGATTGCTGCAGTGGGTGGCTGAACTACTCATTACAGGACTCTAACACTGGACCCATTGGCACACTAACTCCGCCGACGAACGTTGTTGCTATTATAGTGATGACGTGCCATCTACTATGTATGTGTACGGACTCGAACAAAGCGGTCTCTGGCGAATGTGTCAATAACTTTTACGGTATGCCAGGTTCTGACACAATCACTTTTCCCTCGTCCAGCTGACGTGTTCTTTTTCAAGAAACTTGATGAACTGTCAGTGGTGCCAGCGCAGACTGCTGCAATTGGTTGCCACCTCTCGAATTATGGGCAGCGTCGAAACACCTGGCTGCTCATGTTGGAGCTCCGTAACTTCCGGGGTGCGCCATTCGGTAGGCTAACTCTAATCGCATACTTTTTACAGCCCACGGGATATTTACGCGTGAAGTCTCTATCTTGATAATCTTGAGTTTGTGCGTGGTCTGCCAGCTCACATTTTTGTGTCTGCGAGGTGTCACTGACTCACAACAATTTGTCCAAATTCGATACGATCAGCACCTCTGCTTTGCATGGGGAACATACAGTATGTGATGTGTACTGGATTTGTCGTGAGAAGCGAGTCAGTTGACCGTGACTGGCCTCTTTCAGCCAAGACGCGTGATGCTGCACTGGCACCACCGACCGTCGGCGCACGATTGACCTCCCTATCAAATCGCCGCGGTTTTCCCAGGCCATTCCCTGTCTACCTCCCGCTCTATTTCCCAACCTGTCCACATACATTCTTCCAGCTCTTCCCTTGCGCTTGTTTGCGGTCAAGTCAAGAATGTCGGTGATTGGCACTGGGACATCGGTCCGACTTTGGACTCCGAAGCTCAGAGAAAAAACCCCCTGCCCACTGTTAAATATCAAATTTATTACAAAGCCCGCTCAAGCCCAGGGCTTTGGGCTTTCGAGTCAGAGGACCTGGGCAGGGCTTCGCTGGGTTATCGGCTTGGGCCGGCTCAGCATATCACTACACTGACTACAGGAGTTATCGAATCATCGTCTCCGCTGTGTTCGCATGACGTATAAAGCAGACTTTGGCCTTATAATTACCCTACCCTAGTGGACCATCATTAACCCCCAGTTACTCCACCACCAAACCCACAACGATGTCGACGACGACCTTCTCACACGAGTTCAACTATGAGACCTTCAAGGGCAAGGTCAGCTTCCCCACGGGCATCTTCATCGATGGCCAGTTCTCTGCTGGCTCCGATAACACCACAATCGAGTAAGTGTAGTCTGTACGAGTCGACAGTACTTAACTCTATCCTCATACATACTACTTCACAGCGTCATCAACCCTTGTGAGTCGACTGTATTCCCATGCGAAATTACAGACCTTCTGATGAGTCCTTTCAGCAACTGGAAAGGTGGTCACCTCTATCGCCGAAGGTACAGCCAAGGACGTCGACCGTGCCGCCGCCGCCGCCAAGCGTGCCTTTGAGACATCATGGGGTCTCAAGATCCCTGGAGCCCGGCGCGGAGAGCTCCTCTACAAGCTAGCAGACCTCATAGAGCAGCACTCTGACGAACTGGCTGCGCTTGAAGCACTCGACAATGGCAAGACTTTCAACTTGGCCAAAGGGCTTGATCTGGGTATGTCAGTTGGGACGATCCGGTACTATGGGGGATGGGCAGACAAGATCCACGGACAAGTGATCGAGACGCATGAGGGAAACCTTTCGTACACTCGTCATGAACCCATTGGCGTCGTGGGACAGATAATCCCGTGGAACTTTCCTCGTATGTGGGATATTCGGGCTCATCTAGCCTTGCGCTCCTCTGACCTGCTACCGAACAGTTTTAATGATGGCATGGAAGATCGGTCCAGCACTTGCGACCGGGAACTGCATCGTCCTCAAGCCTTCCGAATTCACCCCTTTAACTGCGCTGCGCGTGTGCTCGTTAATCAACGAGGCCGGTTTTCCACCAGGGGTCGTCAATGTCGTTACTGGTTACGGTGAGATCGCCGGTCGCGCTATCTCAGAGCACCTGGGTATCGATAAGGTCGCGTTCACTGGATCCACGCTCGTCGGACGGAAGGTCATGGAGGCAGCAGCAAGGTCAAACTTGAAGAATGTCACGCTCGAGCTTGGTGGGAAATCACCTAATATCGTATTCAATGACGCAGACCTCGATCTTGCTATCAATTGGTCCTCCCACGGAATCTAGTATGTATGCACGTGACTGCTGAACTCATTGCTCATCGAAGGCCCTCTCCCAGCTTTAACCATGGGCAGTGTTGCTGTGCCAGCTCGCGTATCTTTGTCCAGTCTGGAATCTATGATGAGTTTCTCAAGCGCTTCACTGCCAAGTCCCAGACGCTTAAGCTCGGAGACCCGTTCGGAAGCGATTCGCACCAAGGTCCCCAAGTCTCCCAGATCCAATTTGACGTTCGCCTTTCTCTCTTCTTGGGCACCTAGTTTACTATTTCTGATGGAATATGCAGCGCATCATGGGTTACATCAATTCGGGCAAGGAGCAAGGGGCCAAGGTTCACCTTGGAGGCGAGCGACATGGCACGGAGGGCTACTGGATTCAGCCAACCATCTTTACCGACGCGCGGCCGGATATGCGCATCGTCCAGGAGGAGATCTTCGGGCCAGTTTGCGTGATTATCAAGTTTGAGAACGAGGAAGACGTGTTGCGCCAGGCGAACGACAGCTTGTACGGTCTGGCCGCCGCGGTATTCACGAAGGACATCACGCGCGGGATCCAATTTGCGCATTCGCTACATGCAGGTACGGCGTGGATCAACTGTACGAACTCGCTGTACCCGAACGTGCCATTCGGTGGATTCAAGCAGTCTGGCATCGGTCGCGAGCTGGGTGAATACGCCCTGAACAAGTTTGTGTCTTCGTTTCCGTCTGTTCCTATTCTGCGGGATTTTGATGTCTCGGGCACCTTTTTTTCTCACTTAGTTACACCAATGTCAAGGCTGTCCAAGTCAACCTCGGCGTGCGCATTTAAAAAAAAATTAAGCGCGCTTTTCAGGAATGGACGAGAAATACCAAACCGGCCTGATACAGATTTTGGATTTACTTGTGGAAGGTTCCCTCGTAGCTGCGGAAGGTAAGATCTCGTTTTGCCTCATAATATAGTACAGTATGCTTGTAGTTAGGAACGAACACAGAGAATTGGTCGGAGTCGCCTTGTCTGGCCCTGGTCTCCACAAGGTCTCGCCTCTGGAATCTGGATCGGTAGAGCCTGGCAATTTACCATCAAAGTTGTCGTCAACCTAGAGCTATCATCGTAATTGTTGTGCCGTGGAAGTATTGAGTGTTGAATGGCCAAATATCATTGACTTTGTCGTCATTATTCCTGTTTAGCCCTCAGTCCATGCATCCACGAGTGTGAAAATGATCGCAGTATGCTTCCAGTGGTACATCTACCTGAGGGTGCGGAGGTTTTAAGCAGTCTTATTTCAATGTTGTGCCTCGGCCTCCCAGAAATGCCTCTCTCCAATGACAATATCTCAGCTTTGCTCCCTGCAGCAGCGAAATACGACATGGATGAGGCCCAAACCTCGATCCGCGCAGAGGTTAGTAGTCCTTGAGTCAAGCCTACGGTCGCAGGTGGTTGGTTTCATAGACCCCCGCCGAGGTAATTCCGAGTGTACGGTCTTGTACAGCAATGCATTGATGGAGACCGCAGCCTCACTCTGGGCCACCCACTGATCTTCGAACGAAAGTCTCGGTGATAATCGAAAGGCTGGGCATCACGTGACCCCGGCGCCCTCGCTCGCAGTCACGTGATGGATCTTCACGTGTCTGCCTGGATTCACTTGCGTGGCAGGGTACGTCCTCAAAGCGGAGATCGTTCACAGACTGTTTCGGGGGCTTCAAAATTTTAGGTTGGTTGTCCCACAGTGAAAGTAGGGAATGACATCCGCCATCTTCCTACTTGGTTACAAATCCGCAGCGCTTATCAACCCACCATCAAAGCTGTCCGACTCGGAGTCGTCAACCTGGGTCCGTAATCGTAATCGTTTGTGGAAGAACTAATGGGACCAAACTCACCCTCATTGCCCATCCGACGTAGCGCAGCCTGCGCTCAGAAAATGTCATCGAGTTCGTCGTCATTATTCCTGTTTTGAGGAGCCCTTCTGGCCCCTTAGGTCATGTGTCCACGAGTTTGGGAATGAACGCATTAACGACTCGGATCGACGACAATCCGAGAGTTCGATCTCGAAGTAATAGCATCCAACATCGCAGATACAGAGACACTCGAGGGTAGGAAGGCGGAATGGGACATCCGACTTGAACTGAATGGTGGCCGGACATAATGCAAGGGATGGAGAGTTGAGTAGAGACGACATGTAAACAGAATGCGTTGGGTGGACAACAGTGGCATGGCAGTCCACGCAGTGCTGGCAAGCACGCTGCACATGAACCGCCCATGGCACAGTGGGGAGGGCTCAGGGCTGCGACTAGTTAGATGGCTCGGAGACAAGCTCGGATATGACCACTGGCATGGCAATGCGCATTCTGTGCCAGCTATCCTGGGATGTTTTGTTCGCATTATAAATTGCTATAAAGACAGTTAGAAGCAATTAGAATCAATTCCGAATGTTTCCGAGGCCTGAAAAGGTCTGAAAACCGATGTCGAAAAATTGGTTGAGCTTGCGTCGCTGGGCGAGTGATCCAAGCGCCTCGCCAAGCGCGGCGCGTGGTTTTCCACGTGGTGAAGACTGCGTGGCCACTCTTCCTCCACCTTTCGTCTATATCAGTCTTATCATGGCGTCTATCCAAAATCTTGAGCAGACCGCAGTCCAGCAGTCTTCTCTCACAGTATACACCATTCATGTCGACAGCCGCTACAAAAACCTCGCCTTCAGGCCTGGTCGTATCCCCTGAGAACCTACTCTTTGACTATCCAGAGGCCGACGTTATCCTTCGTTCTCGCGACTCCTATGAGTTTCGCGTACTCAAACTTTATATCGTCAATAGCTCTCCAATACTCGGAGAGAAACTATTGCTCTCACCCAACCCTCATCCTGAACCAACCGCTTCTGCAATTCCTGTCGAGTCGAACGTCGAGGGGACCGCGGCGAATGTGCCTTGCGTTGTCCAGCTTCCCGTTGACGGCGCCATCCTTCTCAGCCTTCTCACTTACGTCTTCCCCGTACCACCTATACTTCCATCAACCACAGAGCACGTCATGGAACTCCTATCGGTTGCTCAAATGTACAAGATGGACGTCGTTCTGACTCACATAAGGATGCACATCGCTCAGCAGGAACCACCATTCATTCGGGAAGAAACTGCGTTCCTCATTTATTCTCTTTCCCAGAAATATGGTCTTCGTACAGAAGCACTCCAGGCAGCGCGATGCACCTTAAGCTTCTCAAGTTTGACAATCGAGGATCTGTCCGAGGAGAAGAAGCTTGACCTGATGCCAGGCGCTTTTCTTCATGAACTCTGGAAATATCACCAGAGAGTTCGGTCAAATCTCACGTCAGACCTAGAAGAATTCAGAAATTCTAATGTGCTCACGCTACTAGAGAATTTGAGTTGCAGCCAACTCGCCAATTCAGGCCTCCCTGTTTGGCTCGATAGTTACATTTCTGACGTAGGAACAGCTCGTATTCCCGCCTTTCTCGATCTCACCAACTTCCACATGCGGTTAGCAAAGCATATTAGAAATTGTGGTTCGAATGACACATGGGCTCCTTGCGCAAGTTTGTCCCGAAAGGAGATACTCGCGTTTTGGGGCGCTTTGACAGCTGTTGTTCACGGCAGCATAGCCAAGGTCAGAGTGACTTACCAAGCTATGTCGCCGAGAGGATCTGAACACATCTACAGGCTGAGCCAGATTTCGCACTCCCTGTTGAGGGAACCAGGTCTGAATGTCTGGCCAGACCAACTCCCGCAGTCACTTGTCCACAGAAGTATTCAGATATGCCCAATGCCGATGTCATTCTCCAGTCATCCGACCTTGTCCATTTCCGAGTCCATAGATCGGTGCTGGTTGCATCGTCCCCCTTTTTTTCCGACATGTTCTCTCTCCCCCAAGCCCAAAACGACCCAGCCCCCGACGACCTTCCAGTGGTGCAGCTATCTGAGGATGCGGAGGTTTTGAACAGTCTTATCTCAGTGCTATATCCCGTGCCTCCGGAAATTCCCCGCTCCAGTGACGATGTCTTAGCTCTGCTCGCTGCCGCCACGAAATATGACATGGAGGAGGCCCAATCCTCGATCCGCGCAGAGGTCAGTCGCAAGGGGTTGCTTTCATCAACCCCTGCTGAGGTATACCGTGCGTACGCCGTTGCGTGCAGCAAAGGGCTTATTCCAGAGGTGGAGACCGCAGCCCGCCTCACTCTGGGCCACCCACTAACCTTCGAAAGTCTCGGTGATTCATTGCGATTATTCGAAGGTTGGGCACTGCGTGACCTGGCCGAATTTCGTCTGCGTAGCATACACAACTTTTGCCCAAACTGGCGGTCGTTGAGCGCTTTAAAGGGGCCTTCAAAATTTTGGGTAGGCTGTCCCACGATGAAAGGCGGGGATCCTCCCCACCCGCATCTTCCTACTTGGCTATTAGACTGCCTTCGGTTGCAGCTCACAACAGTGAGGGGACTGATACCCATACGGATGCACAGATTTACCGTGGGATTTACCGAGACCATCCCCACATCTGAGCAAGTTTGCGACAAGTACTTGAAGGCTCTCCAGAAACATGTCAAGGAAGACGATTGCCACTTCTGCATGAAAGTACACATACTGGAAGGTGTAAAATTCTGCACAAAGATGAAGGACATTTCGGCGCAGGCGTGGAACGTCCCACCTCCGATGTTGGGAGAGAGACCTACGACTCCGAAAATAGTGTACAATTCGTAAGTAATAACTAATTCTCCCTTGACCGAGCCTCACTCATTATGTCAGTTCCAACTTCCGAGTAACCGGTGACGGCATCGTCTGTGCGGGTGTCAACTTAGATAGGATTTGAGCGACTTGCCCTTGTATTCTTCCGGTACTGTACGTTATGTGATAAGCGTGTGCGTATGCCTTATGTGCATCTGAAACACGGCCACCGTGACGTTGGTATAGAAGGCATGGATGCGCTCGCCGTGTCCCTGAAACAAGCCATTTCCTTTTTAGGGCGGTGACGTTTGGCGCGCGCTTGGCAGCCCTTATTTGTCGTTCCAGTTTTTTTCTTTTGCTAATGCTTGCATTGTCCCCAATTCAATTCGCGTTAACCTCTTCATGGAAATGGTAAAAAAAGACTTAAAACCAATGCTGACAGTCTGCGACGCACGCACTGGCCCAAGCCACTGGTGATGATGCAGAAACGCTACGAAATAGCCGAATCGTTGCTCCTTACTCTCCCTCCCTGCATCTCCGCCAACAAACGGCCAATTCATGAGTTTCTCAATCGCCTTCTCGTGGTTTCAGTGGCAGTGACCTGCATACGTTTGCATCACTCTTTCCGGTGTTCGATATTGGCTCAAAAAAGTGGCGAAAATGACGATAAAGGTACTCCTGTCCACATTGGAAATGAGGACGCGGCCGGTCGGTCCCCTTGCCACTCGGTTGGTGCCCCTAGTAAGTACTGTAAATGACACCGTCCCGAGGATAAGGCTAATAGAATTCGAAGAAAGTGGAGTTTGATGCCTAAAAGGAGCGTCATGAGCTGTTGCCGGTTCTGGTCACAACGTCCCTTGGCTCAGGCCAGAATATGACATACCCTCAATGGCAGCGGCCCCGCCAGGTCCGCTGGTAGCAAGAACGGTTGGATGCTGTAGATGGAAAAGGGCTATACTTACGGACTCCGGAGTACCTTCGAATGGGGTGACGGGGTTATGTCGCCTTCATTTTTGCTTTATTGTTTCTACGCACGGCGAATGCAGCAGACATCGGCTTTATAACCACCCTTTCCTGTAATGATGGTCCTTCATTAACTCCACCACCCACCCTACAACAATGCCGACCACAACTTTCTCCTATGAGTTTGACTACTATGAGACCTTCAAGGGCAAGGTGAGCTTCCCCACGGGCATTTTCATCGATGGCCAGTTCTCTGCTGGCTCCAACAACACCACCATCGAGTAAGTGCTGGTAGTCTCCAGTCTTCACGAGCTACCATTATCACTCTCATTCATACCTCGCAGCGTCATCAACCCATGTGCGTCGACTGTATCGTGTGCGAAATTACAGATCGTTTGACAAGTCCATTCAGCAACTGGAAAGGTGGTCACCTCTATCGCAGAGGGTACGGCTAAGGATGTCGATCGCGCCGTCACTGCCGCCAAACGTGCCTTCGAGACATCATGGGGTCTCAAGGTTCCAGGAGCCCGACGCGGGGAACTGCTGAGCAAGTTAGCAGACCTCATGGAGCAGCACTCGGATGAACTGGCTGCGCTCGAAGTACTTGACAATGGCAAGACTTTCAAATGGGCAAAGGCGTTTGATCTGGATTTGTCGATTGGGACGATCCGGTACTATGCCGGATGGGCAGACAAGATTCACGGGCAAGTGATCGAGACGCATGAGGGAAAGCTTTCGTACACCCGTCATGAACCCATTGGCGTCGTGGGACAGATCATTCCATGGAACTTCCCTCGTATGTGTTCATCAACTTCATCTAGCCTTGCGCCCTCTTTTATTCCTCTGATTGACACCGAACAGTTTTAATGATGGCATGGAAGCTCGGTCCGGCACTTGCCACTGGGAATTGTATCGTCCTAAAGCCTTCGGAATTCACCCCTCTAACTGCGCTGCGCATGTGCTCGTTAATCAATGAGGCCGGTTTCCCACCAGGGGTTATTAATGTCGTTACTGGTTACGGTGAGACCGCCGGTCGTGCGGTATCGGAGCACATGGGCATCGATAAGGTCGCGTTCACTGGGTCTACGCTTGTTGGACGGAAGGTCATGGAAGCAGCAGCAAGATCAAACTTAAAGAATGTCACGCTCGAGCTTGGTGGGAAATCACCTAATATCATATTCAATGACGCAGACCTTGACCTTGCTATCAATTGGTCCGCCCACGGAATCTAGTATGTACCCACGTGACTTGCGAACTTATCGCTTATCGGTCACACCCAGCTTTAATCACGGACAGTGCTGCTGCGCCGGCTCGCGTATCTTTGTCCAGTCTGGAATTTATGATGAGTTTCTTAAGCGCTTCACTGCCAAGTCCCAGTCGATTAAGCTCGGAGACCCGTTCGGGAGCGATTCGCACCAAGGTCCCCAGATCTCCCAGATCCAATTTGACGTTCGCCTTTCTTGGCATCTAATTTTATATTTTCTGACTGCAAATACTGCAGCGCATCATGGGTTACATCAATTCGGGCAAGGAACAAGGCGCCAAGGTGCATATCGGAGGCGAGCGACATGGCTCGGAAGGCTACTGGATCCAGCCAACCATCTTTACCGACACGCGGCCAGACATGCGCATCGTCCAGGAAGAGATCTTTGGGCCAGTTTGCGTGATCATCAAGTTTGAGGATGAGGACGACGTGTTGCGCCAGGCGAACGACACGTTGTACGGTCTGGCAGCGGCGGTGTTTACGAACGATATCACGCGCGGGATCCAATTTGCACATAAGCTGCATGCAGGTACGGCGTGGATCAACTGTACGAACTCGGTGCACACAAATGTGCCATTCGGTGGATTCAAGCAGTCGGGCATCGGGCGCGAGCAGGGTGAATACGCCTTGAGCAAGTATGTGTCTTCCTTTCCGCGTGCCCCTTTTCTGCAGGAGTCTGACGACTTGGGCACTTTTTTCTCACTTAGCTACACCAATGTCAAGGCCGTCCAAATCAACCTTGGCATGCGCATCTGAGAAAAATTAAGCGCGCTTTTGAGAATAGACGAAAACTAGTATCAAACTGACCCGATTTGTATATACTTCCGGAAGGTCCCTATGTACTATCCCTGGACTATAAAATCTCATTTTTCCTCACAATACCTCATAGCACAGCCATGCATCCATAACTGTGGAAATGATCGCATTTACATCGACGATTGGAGAGTTCGATCTCCAAGGGCGTGATACAATCCACCGTTACACACAGAGAGAAACGCTCGAGGGTAGAAAGGAAGATATGGATCTCCAACTTGAATTGAATGCCAGTGGTGGCCGGACAAAAAATGCAACGGACGGACTGTCGAGTGGAGCAAAGACGACATGGTGTCCGAGAGTATATAGAATGTGTTGAATGGCCAACAGTCGGCGGCGGCAAGTAAGCACGCTGCACATGAGCCACTCTTGCCCATAACACCAGAGCTCTCTCAGGTGACTGTCACGTTGGCGAGAGCAGCGGAGCTCACCGGAGAGCTCTGGCCTGTTCGGTACTGTAGCTGGGAGATGAAATTGGCAAGTGCTTCACGTACCAGCCACCCTGGGGTGCTTTTTTCACATTATAAAATTTGCCATAAGGAACCTTAGAACTAGAAGCAATCCCGACAGGACCCGACTGTTTCTGACTGGGAGATGTCGAAATATTTGGTTGTGTTTGCGTGTCGATGAACTCCGCACCGCCTACACGTGGGTCAAGGCCACTTATCATGGCGTCTATCCAAAATCTCGAGCAGACTACCGTCCAGCAGTCTTCTCTCACAGTATACAGTATTTTCCATGTCGACAGCGGCCGCAGAAACCTCACCTTCAGGCTCGGTCATATCCCTTGAAAACTTACTCTTCGACTACCCAGAGGCGGACATTATCCTTCGTTCGCGCGACTCCTATGAGTTTCGCGTGCTCAAACTTTATATCGTCCACAGCTCCCCAATACTTGGAGAGAAGCTGTTACTCTCGCCCAACCCTCTGCCCGAGCCAACCACTTCTGCAGTTCCTGCGGAGTCGAATGTCGAGGGGTCCGCGGCGAATGTGCCTTGCGTTGTCCAGCTTCCCGTTGACGGAGCCATCCTTCTCAGTCTTCTCAGTTACATCTTCCCCGTACCACCTATACTTCCATCAACCTCAGAGCAGATCATGGAACTCCTTTCGGTTGCTCAAATGTACAAAATGGACATCGTACTGACTCACATCAGAAACCACATTTCCCAGCAGGAACCGCCATTTATCCGGGAAGAAACTGCATTCCTTATTTACTCACTTGCCCAGAAATATGGTCTTCGTACAGAAGCACTTCAGGCAGCGCGATGCACGTTGAGCTTCTCAAGTTTGACTATCGAGGATCTGGCCGAGGAGGACAAGCTTGACCTGATGCCAGGCTCTTTCCTTCATGAACTTTGGAAATATCACCAGAGAGTTCGGTCAAATCTCACGTCAGACCTAGAAGAGTTCAGAAATTCAGATGTGCTCGCAATACTAGGAAATTTGGGCTGTGAGGTGCCGACCAATTCAGGTCTCCCTTGTTGGGTCGATAGTTACATTTCCGACATAGGAACAACTCGTGTTCCCGCCTTTCTCGATCTCGCCGACTTCCACATGTGGTTAGCAGAGCATATTCAGGATCTGAGTTCGAGTGGCGGGTGCGAATCTTGCTGCAGTATACCTCGAGAGAAGACATGCGCGTTTTGGGGGGCTTTGACGGCCACTGTTCAAGGCAGCATAACCAAGGTCAGAGTCACCTAAGCTGCGTCACACGTAAAGAATCTGAACACATCTACAGGCTGAGCCAGATCTCGCACTCCCTCTTGAGGGAAAGAGGTCTGAAGGTCAGGCGAGAAAAACTCGCGAAGCCGCCTCTCCACCGAAGTATTCAGACATGCCTAATGCAGATGTCATTCTCCAGTCATCTGACCTCGTCCATTTCCGTGTCAATAAATTGGTGTTGGTTACCTCGTCCCCTTTTTTTGCCGACATGTTCTCTCTCCCCCAGCCCCTAAACGACACATCGCCCGACAACCTTCCCGTGGTGCATCTATCTGAGGACGCGGAGGTCTTGAACAGTCTTTTTTCAATGTTATACCCCGTAACTCCTGAAATGCCTCGCTCCAGTGACAATATCTTGGCTCTGCTCGCTGCCGCCGCGAAATACGACATGGATACGGTCCAAACCTTGATCCGCGCAGAGATCAGCCGCAGGGGGCTGCTTTCATCAACAGGCGCAGGAGTATTCCGCGTGTACGCCGTTGCCTGCAGCAAAGGGCTTATTCCGGAGGTGGCGACCGCAGCCCGCCTCATTCTAGGCCACCCATTGACCTTCGAAAGTCTCGGTGATGCATTGCGGTTGTTCGAAGGTTGGGCACTGCGTGACCTTGCCGACTTTCGCCTGCGCAGCATACGCAACTTTTCCTCAAATTGGATATTGTTCTCAGACTGCCTCAAGGGGCCTTCAAAGATTTGGGTGGACTGTCCCACGGTGAAAGGCGGGAAAGATGTCCACCGTCTTCCTACTTGGTTACAAGACTGCCTTCAGTTGAAAACGGCGGACAAGTCTGGACCCATACAGATGGACAGATTTACCGAGGCCATTCCCACGTCTGTGCAACTTTCCGACAAGTACTTGAAGGCTCTTAAGAAACACGTCAAGGGAAAGGATTGCCACTTCTGCATGAAGACGCACATACTGGAGGGAGAAACTTTCTGCAAGGAGATGAAGGACATTTCGGCGAAGGCGTGGAACGTCCCAACTCCGATGTTGGGGGAGACCTGAGACCCCGAGTTCGTACGTAGAAACTAGTTATCCTTTACAGTAACCTAGCCCCACTCATTCGACGACAGGTCCGAGTAACTGGTGACGTTATCGTCTGTGTTGAAGTGAGTCTCACCTGGTGCCTGGTGCACGTGCACAGAAGTTTATTTTCCTCGAAGTTTTTTGATCATTTGTTCACTACCGTATGATCTTTTTGACTGGAGTAACTTACCTTCTTCTGGTGCTCTCCCGTACTATACTTTTTGTGACCAGCGTCCGTGCTTATGTTTTACGTAAGGGTATAAACGCATGTATCGGCGAGCGTCCAAGTCATTCATCTTATCCTAGTAAACACATCTCAGCAGAACACCTTCCCACCGTTCCCCTTTTCTTATAGTGGCCGGTCTTTGAGCCCGTGGTTGCCAGTGAGCACTGAGCAACGATCAAAGTCCGATATGAGGGTCTCTCGCACTCTGGAAAACGACGTAACCAGGAGGACGACGTGATACAGCCTGCAGTCAGTGGTATTTAATATGTATACCCTTATTCCCAACTACTCACTTGCTGTCTACCCCATCGCTTACTTGCCAGCCGCGTGGTTAAATCCAGGACACGCTGTAATGGAGAAGGAATTCTGTACGCGCGCCTTTGTCTTTAGATCTCGACTCGGTGGAACCTGGAACCCTGACGTACCCCTCTTTTGGCAGTAGTGCTCAGGCACTTCCACCACGCCGCAAATGGCATTTATATGTGAGTGTGCTTTACTGAGTCAACCGCGGTGAACCCTCTCTCAACTCACTTCTAGTTGGGAGTACTTTACAACTCTCCACTATGAGTTGGATATCATCCGAGGGCGTTGTCCCTACCAGTGGACGATATGGGTTTGTATCAACAGGCGCTTTTTTCTCCCCTTTGAAGAGTTGGACTGAGTTGACCTTTCGGTAGATTTACTCCCTCATGCGTGGAGCCACCCTTCTGGCCATAATCCCTGACTTCGTTAATCTTAACGTTGTGACGCCGATCAACTGTCAGGTGGGTAGTGCGTCTTACGACTGTCATTACATCCACACGCTGACTGGACAATCTTAAGGTCTGGATAACATTTGAACTCGTGGGTAAACCTCTGATATGCTTTTGAAGGGAACTCCTAACCCCATCTTCTAGATCTCTAGCTACCTGGTCCTGTTCGCCGCTTCCATCTTGATTTGTGTTCGCATGTACGCTTCATCCACAGTTCCACCATTCCAAACCGTGCCATCTTTTTCCAAACGAAGCGCTAATTCGACTTTTAGCATTGCCATTTGGAAACAAAATAAAAATATTTTGGCAATCGCAATAATTATATGGGTGACGAACGCTTCTGCCATCGTCCGAGGCAAGTCCCTTCCCATCCCCTCTTACATGCGATCGAGAATCCTCCGCGAACGTGATTTTTGTATCAGGTATCGTGAGGGTGAATATCCAACCAATCTCAACTGTTTTCGGCCATCCAGGCTTACATCCATCTGCAGCTTAGCAGTTCATGGGACTCTACTTTACAAGGCTGTGTCGTGCTCAACTCCGAGGACAAATTTAGCGTCACCGTTTCCCTCATTGCGGACATCGTCTTATTCGTTGTCATTCTCGTCGGGTTGCGTCGCCTGCGCCGTGAAAGTCGTGGTTCGTTTGATCCAGGATGCCTCCTTTGGAAACAGGTAGGATTGGGGCTCTCCTTCGCCGTGCTGCTCTCGATCCATTGACGTGTTCTTTGTTTGTAAGGGTATCGTTTGGCTGTTAATTGCCACCGCCGCAGAGGTACCCCCAACGGTAAGTCCGGCGTCTCTGTCTTGCACATCGCCTTTTTACTCATCACCGCAGGTTTTCATCAATTTGAATCTGGATGGTATTGTCTCTTTCTTTCCGGTGTATCAACGAAGGATACTGGACTGAACACGATTCTTAATACCAGCTTCGTTCAACATCGTACGTTCTTATTTATTCCACCGCGGGGGAGGCTTTTATGTCTTTCTTCAACACAGATAATGTTCCAGCTTCCCGCGCTGATAGTAATGTCAATCGCTGCGACGCGGATGTATCGCTCTCCGTCAGAGGTTGTTTTAGGATCAACAGAAACGTACTAAATTTTCCTTCATTCCTCCCTCCTCGTGCGCTCACTATTCTCGGTGATCCAGTAGCTTCCTCGACATGGGCAGTCCCCAAAAACGAACCAGACGAGTCTCGAAGAACCACTCCGCGCCGGTTGAGCTTAGCCGGACTGAAGTGGACGTGGGTGCTGTTTACGAGCGGTATCCGCCGTCACAGACGATAACCTGCATAGACGGGCAGCCGGAAGGATCGAGCCTCAATGGGAGGAGCATCGCGGAGATGATGGAGAACCGGGTCTCAAGGTAGAGACCGCTCCATTCTTATACTGGAGCGCATTCAGAATATCCGGTATCCATCTGCGGAACGGAAGTTGATTAGCGCATTCTCTGACAACAACCGATTCGAACCGAAATATTGCAGGAAGAGTGACGACCGGGCCATATCATTGATCACCATAGAGTCTCATACACCATACAATTCCATTATCCCCATCCGTGTAAGCAGGTAAACTGACCCCATAACTCATGACTCCTTCATATTCCATATGCCTTCAGCAGCTTTGGTACATCGTTTTGTATATTTGAATAGTTTGGTGAGGGAGGGGGGGAACATCATGACAATCGCTCACTGGCAATTTGTTTATTGGCGGCACCCCAAAGTACGACATTCAACATGGGATTTTGAATATGGTTGAAGACAACACTTGCTGGCCCTGTGGCCTTGATATATGAAAGGCTTCGTGGGAACCGTTTTGCGCCACTCATCACTTTGGCGCTACTTTTTCATGTCACTTTCTAACATCTCGCTGAAGGTAAACAAACGTGATTGAAAATCGAGTGAAGTGGCGGGTTAGAACTTAGAACGGGAATTACCGGAGTACCGGGTCTCCGAATCACTCACTCATTGTCATCCGTCATCTGATCTTGCTGTCTGCGACTCAATCTCAACGCCTCTGGATGGATTTCTGCTTTGTGACACATGATGGCATAGAGTATTGCTGCCAAACGTGACCTCACTAGTGGCGCTGGATTCTGGAATACGTCCCATCTACGGTGACCCCTCTAGGAATGCAACCCATATCCCCCCACGTCCTTGTGATTCTCTCCTTGCTACCCGCCCGCCATGTCGACGGTTCTATCGCTCCCGGAGGAACTCGTCATCGAGATTTTGCTGAAAGCGGACCACAGGATACTCCTGGCCTGTCAGAGGGTGCGTGACTGGTGATGTCCGTTCGTCGAGTTTCTATTGTAACCAAAAGTAACCACAGGCTTGCCGTACGTTCAACGTCATAATCAGGGATTCTCTCGCTCTACAATACATAATCTCGCTGGCCGCCTGTGGCATGCAGGACGACCTATCAACAATCCACTGTCAGGGAACGGCCGAACGACTCCAAAGGTTGTGCGAGCATGAGGCTGCCTGGAGGGAGGTCGCATGGTCCGACGGCGGCATCATAGCAAATAGGGCTGCGTGCGATTTCCCCACCGCCATCTCCGGGAGCGTGCTTGCCTTTCTGAAACAATTCGACGGCAACTCTGGCGATTCGGACCTCGGCGACCGGCTCTTCCTTCTGCGCATCCCATCGAAACTGCGCGGAATACCCGGAGAGAGCTGGGAGTTGAGCGGTCTCGGAGAGATGTCCAATCTCTGTATTGATGCTGCCCAGGACCTCCTCCTGTTTCACAGGTACGTTACTAGACGAAATGCTCTTTGTCGATGAGTGATTTTTGACGAAGAAGGATTTTAAAACAGGGCTTGCAAGTTCCACGTCCGCGCGTTGTCGTCCGGAAATGTTCACCCTTTAGTGCTTCATTCCGGTGCTTTTGACATGGGCATGGGTACATCAGACGTGGCCGAAACACCAGTGGTCTGTTGCTATTATCTGGCCGCCATTGTGCACGAGCACGCCTGGTCACAGACTACGCTGACCATCAAGGGGACGATCATTGTTTGGAATTGGAGAACGGGAAACCAAGTGGTGGTCCTTGTAAGCTCCCACCCACTGGATGTTCTGCCCCACGGGCCACGTTCATCAGTCACGTCGTTTTCAGCGACCACTATTTGCACGTCTTGGCCGTGATATAGCCTTCCTCGATGAGAAGCACATTCTCATACCGGCTTCGGCGGCAGACTCTGCACTCAAGCCAGGGCAGAACTACGAACTCATGCTTCTGGTATACGAATTCAAGACGTCTACCATCGCATCTGTAAACAAAGTCGTCGCATACTGTTTCCAGACAGCTCTTCCCGTGCGGACGGGTCTCGCCACTTTCCGCCATGCGCGCATCAGCGTCAATACAGCGTCATTCTCCCCACCCACGGACACCGATTCCAACTCCAACTCCAATTCCTTCCCACGAGGGTACTTCTACGCAGACCCGAAGGACCGCATCATCACTCTAGAAGTGACGGACAACAACTGGATGCAGAATATGGAAGAGACAGCAGAGCTCTACGTTCCGACGCGCACCTTCCTCGCCTACATGGCCGCGCACCCGCCGCTAGCCGTATCCGCGGTGCGCGCCGGTACTGGTGCCGGTGGGCCCATCGTCGACGTGCCATGGGAAGAATGGGGACCCTGCGGTGCGCATCTCGTGCGCACCGTAGACCAGACGTACATTATCCGTCGACCGCGGTCATGCGGGATGCGGGTCCTCGGCGCGCCGCTAAGCAAGAAATCCGTCGTTGTGGCGGACTACCATCCCGGGCGCGTAGCACGTAGCGCAGCCGCCGCAGCCGCTTGTGTGCGTGCGCCGGCACCAGCGCAGCGGCCAGTCGGCACGTTATTCTCCTCCTCTTCCGAGAGCCACGTGGGGACGGGGACGGAGACAGGAGCGACGACACGAACGCTAATGCGGACGCGTCGACGCTGTTTTCCGCCGCTGGTGCGCGTCACGAAGGAAGTCCCGCTGCCGGCCGAACTGCAGGATGCGTTGGAGAGCCCGTGGACGATGTTGTGTGAGGACGCGTTGCTGGCGTTTGAGGTGAGACTGAGTTGTGAATTTTTTTCTTTTCTTCTCTTCAACTCTGAATTGCACACAGTATGTCCCGGACGGCTTCGAAATCAGCAGGGTGTTTGCGTATACGTTCTGATGCTAGAGCGGCGTGGCGCGCCACTTGGCATGCGAGTATCGGCATCTACAATCACTTCCACTATCATTATCGAAGAATCAATAATTCAACCTCCTACCCGCCGCTGCCTCGACATACATCGTCCATTTTCCAATATAGATGAAATCAGAGCTGTATGTCAAGCGTTTGCTTGTTTGCGTGGCAGCGTGGGCGGATGGATGGATGGCCTTAATTTATATATATCCAATATATTGCAGCATATGTCTCAAGGTTATGGCACATCAGTACGAAATCACGATCTATACAATATTTTTGAGCCTATCGACTGAGAGTGCTGAAGCTGGACAGTGTCATTTTTTTACGCGAAAAAGTGGGCGAAAGCTTTTCTGTTTGTGCATCGAGTTCTTGGGTGTGGTGTGTCCCCTCACATATAGGCCTCATACCTTACAGCAATGAATCTCCCATTCGCACATGCAATGATGAAAACAACCCCCTCAATGACAGACCTCAGAGAAGATTATTATCTTGGGAATTTCGAAGTTGGCTCTAGATCATACTAACCACAAAGACACAACAGAGACTAAGATATGTACCGTACCGTACCGTACAGAAGCGAGTGATGAATATGTCTATACGTCACGAGCGCAGCGAGAGGCCGCACAAGAAAACACAAACAAGGCAACAAACCAAACAAGGCAGTGAGTACAGTAGATGGATCCAGAACTAAATTATATGAGAAAAGTATGACAAACTTTATGGTCTGTGTTTTTCTCATCGGCTCAGCTTCATGCGCCCCCAAAGGTTCCCAAGCACAGTGACCGCATCATAGGGATCCGCAATGGTACCCGCTGCACCGCCGTCGCCTTCAAAGTCGAAAGACCCGGGGATACGCAGCATTGAGTCCTCGTCCTCGTCCTCATCCTCGTCCTCATCGTCCGCCGCCGCTGCATCATTGCCGCCGTCGCCACGCGACTGTGTCTTTGGTGGCGATGGGGTCGTCCTGGAGTTCGGCGCATCCACCCGCGCTTTTTCAGAAGCAGCAGCTTCTTCAGTCGCAGCCTTGGCCCTATTGATAGCATCGGAAAATGACATGGGGGATGTCGTCATGGACGCCTTTCCTGTCTTTGTTGGAGTCGTTGATTTGCCTGACGCTACCAGACCCGCCAAACCCGCCAAACCCTGCCGCGGCGCTCGACGATCGTCTGGCGAGGACGGTGGCGACGGTTGCTGTTGCGGCTGTTGTTTCGACGTAGTGCGCCAAGTCACCTTCGTTCCATTCTCCCCATCTTCATCATCGCTGATCACAAATTTATCCTCCTTTACACTCGCGGCTGCGCCGCCCTTGTTCGAAAAGCGCGACAAGACGCGCGCAGCTCCGATCGCGTTCCGCCAGCGCGCGCGTGGGTCAAAGTTCTCACGGAGGCCAGAGAGGTCGTGCTCAGTCGGGGAGGCAAATGTGGTTAGCCACGGGCGGGCGAGGGCCTGCTCTGCTGTGAGGCGGTGGACGGGGTCTGGATTAAGTAGGGCACGGATGAAGTCTTTTGCTGTGTGTACGAGAACAGAAATCAGAGTGGCCCTGGAATATTTATATGATCATACCTTCGTCTGAGACATTCTTCCAGTATCGGTCATGAAAGTTAATCCTTGCTTCTGTCGTCTGTCGCACAAGTTCCTTCATGTCATCTGATCGGAAGGGAGTGTATCCGCATAGAAGCATGTAGGTAATAATTCTGTTCAAGGTGTAAATAGGTGATTACCACAAGGGAAGAGGGAGCGGTTACCCAATAGACCAGAGATCAACGGGCTTGCCGTGGCCCTTATTGTTGAGTATCTCTGGAGCAACATAACCGAAACTCCCCGCAAGGGTCGTAAGTTGTTCCCCATTGGAATCGAGATGTTTGGCACTGCATGATATAGGGGTGAGAGAGCTGTCACCGAGCGAGCCAGTCGAAAGGTAGCTCACATGCCAAAGTCGGCAATGACGATATCGGACGAAGGGTCCTTGGTACGGTAAAGGATGTTCTCTGGTCTGTCGGAAAAAAGCGACGTTGCGTCAGGTCCAAGAAGAAGGGGAGTGAGAGTGGATTAGGGACAACGTACTTGAGATCCCGATGGACAATATGGTGCTCGTGCAAGTACTTTACGCCGGACAATATGGATCTCAAAACGGCGACAGCGTCTCGCTCTGCGAAGTGACCGCGCTGGCTGATCCGCTCAAAGAGCTCACCGCCGACGGCGAGCTCAAAAGAGAGGTAGTACGTCGACCTCGACTCAAACCAGTCATAAAATTTAACCTTTTAGACAAACGACGCATATATGCGCGTGTAAGGTTATAGATGTAAAGCAGAAAGAGGGGACGACGCACGATATTGGGATGATCAAGGCCCTGGAGGACCCGCATCTCGCTCCAGACACTCTCCTCATTCCCCTTGACCTTCTTCTTCGGGATGGCCTTCAACGCGACCTCACGAGTGACGTCCTGGGACAACGAGTCGGCAGAACCCGCCCGGCTCGGAAGTAAGGAGGGACGGCGAGATGGAGGGGTGACGGGTGAGGATGGCGAGCCAGTAGAGCGGCGTTCGAGGACGGTGCGCTGGTCTAGTGGGACGTGCCATGTGGCCCGCTGGGGTGAACAGGCTAGTCAGGACGGGTCGGTTAAGAAGAATGGAAAAAGCGAGACCATGACTTTGCCGAACGAGCCGGTACCGAGCACATCGTTGATCTCATAGTCCTTCTTCTTGTTCGCCGAAGGAGGCTGGGGCATAACCTTCTGCGATACCCGCGAAAACATATCTGTGAAGAGCAAAGGGGCAAAGGGCCCTTCTATCTCAACCCTCTTAGTGCCAAGACATTTCGGAATCAAATTCCCGAAACCGTAACAGGGTTATCATCTTGTATTAATAAATTCCCACCCGTGCCATTGGCATACCCCTTAGCAGCATTACTGCTACTTGTAACTAGGGAGACGATCATTTGTGCCTAAGATGATCGATAATTCTCCCCTGGTAGATAAATTTGCAAGTGAAGCCACGGTACAGTACAGTATGCCAAATTTCTTCATTTTACATAGAGTTTCACGTGCACAAAGTGCCACAAACAGCGCATAGAAGGCAACAAAATCACGAGACAAGAATGCGCACGCACCAAGATGATCATCGATCACAAAGCCATGAAAGATTGGACGGATTGATGAGCATAGAACGTGGCCACAACCATTGCTCTGTCATCTCGAGAGAAATCTTTTCATAAAATGCGTGAGCAAAGAATGAATGTCATGACCATATCATCCTGATTATTTTCAGTTCTACCCTGGTGAGAAGCTCGATAATGTATCCCCCTTGCGCAATGTCCACCAAGTCACGGTACAGTATCAGCAAAGCGCCCACGAAAACAGATTGATCCCCCCACGATCAGTGTCCACTCAAGCTCCGCCTCTCCCTCCCACGTATGCTGTATAAAGCTGGCAGATCAGAACCGTGACCATCTCAGGTCCATCTGCCAGTGTCAATGCGGGGGTGAGGCCTCTCAGGATGATGGCGATACAAGTTTGAATATTCCCATCACGAGCGAGATCCCATATCGAGACCTGAGGCAATTTACAATGTCTCACAGGTTTTCTTGTCTTGTGCTGTGGTCAGGATAGCAAATTAGAATTGGCACTGCCAATCTGGCAGGGGACGCACCCTGCCGAACCGAGAAAGGTTGCGCCGGTGTCGTACCTGAGTGATTTTCGCCATCTAACAGGTCACGGTACCGCAGCGCCTCTTGAAAGATCTGGAACAGCCTCGTTGCAGCCACCCCAATCCAAATATATGTACACACTCCCGCAGTAGGATATATAGATCTGGATCAGCCAGATCCTGGTATTCATCTCCCCTTTATTTCGAACGTCGACATCAAATCCGCACTATGTGTCCCGTGCGTGGACGTTTCTCTGTACCATGTGGACGTCCATCTCACTCTTACTCTCGATCCTTGCAGGTCATCCAGAACCCCGTTAACGAGCACGACGGCTGCGGCTCCAGCACCTGCAACTGCGGCGATTCGTGCGTATTGCCATCCTGCACTTTAACCCCAAAGCTAACGTCCTTACAGTTGCCAGTGCAAGCCTGGAGAGTGCAAGTGCTGAACAGCTCGCATAACAGCGCGACCCTGATTCTCTGTTTGTAACAGTTCGATGAAAAGGTCATCCTGTGTACTATTATTCTCCTAGTCGATTGGTTAGTCGTATGAGTGGCGTTTAACATGTGGTGCTATTATGCATGAGGCATGAGCTTGAGGGGTCAAGACTTTCCTAAGTCGTCGGACCTCAAGAGATCAGTACGTCGTGGTCACAAGGTGATCTTGCCAGTGGGAGCGTTGGCAAAGATCAGAATCAACAGCTGTCTTGTGTCGTGCGGTAACGTTGCGTGGCGGCAGCGTGGGATTACAACAACAAGTCACGATACCGCACCGCTCCGAAAGATCTGGAACTGCGTCGCATCCACCACCCAAAACCAAATACATGTACACACTCCCGTAGAAAGATATATATATCTGGACCAGCCAGATCCTAGTATTCATCTCCCCTTGATTTTGAACGTCGATATTCGAATCCGCACTATGTCTCCCGTACGTGGACGTTCCTCTGTCCCGTGTGGACGTCCGTCTCACTCTTACTCTCGATCCTTGCAGGTCATCCAGAACCCCGTTAACGAGCACGACGGCTGCGGCTCCAGCACCTGCAACTGCGGCGCTTCGTGCGTATTACCATCGTGCACTTTAACCCCAAAGATAATATCACTAACGTCCTTACAGTTGCGCGTGCAAGCCTGGCGAGTGCAAGTGCTGAACAGCTCGCATAACATCGCGACCCTGATTCTGTGTTCGTAACGTTTGATGAAAAGGTCATCCTATGTACTAGTATTCTCCTAGTCGATTGGTTAGTCGTATGAGTGGCGTTTAACACGTGGTGCTATTATGCATGAGGCTTGAGCTTGAGGGGCAAGACTTTCGTAAGTCGTTGGGCCTCAAGAGATTAAGGCACGCCGCACACGTCCGCCGTGATCACAAGGTGATCTTGCCAGTGGGAGCAAGATCAGACTAAACAGCTGTCTTGTGCCGTACCGTAACGTTGCGTGGGATTGATGGTCTTTCTTTCAACACAATGTCTAATGATGGGATTCATAGTGGGTTCTTTAATATGCATCAAAATGAACTTTATTAATGAAGATATGTAAAGCATCAGATGACATCTCGTATTGCGCCCCAATTTCCCCACATCGTTGTCCACAATGATGCCCAATGGAACAATGGAAGCCATGCCGTGGCGGAACAGATGGAGGTTTCCGACAGATAGCTACACCACATGACCATCGTGATTGATATGCATCACATGAACCAGGTGGCATCTTGCCAGTCCCAGTTAGCACCGTCAACAATTCACAACTAAGCCAGATCCGTTATTTTGTTTCCGTCGCACACGCGACAGATGTGCGAAAAACGGGTACGCGTGGCCTACTTGCAACACCTTACGCCGCCCATTTCCTCCCAGGTTGCTCATCTATAACAAAGCAATTCAAGCAGAGGACGATCATACATATATCCAGGTGTTTGTTGCTCAAATGGCGCACTCGGAACTACGGACGAGGAAAGTTCTACTGCGTAGCCTGTCCATCTTACCGTTTGACCACGGGGGAGATCGGTATTGTCCTCGGATGTCCTTGGATCAAGCTTGCAGGAGATATAGCGGCGACAGTCCCAAGCGGGGAACTTGAAGGATTCTTTAAGAAGCGTTACGGAATGCGGGGTGTGGGGTCAGAAGGGGGCCCCCGACGTGTTCCGAGAACGAAAACATTGAACATGCTCGTAGTGGAGAGAAATTTATCGTTTTTTATCCAGATTGACATCTACATGCCAGAGTTTGTTGACTTGACTTGACTGGAAAAGTAGGACTCTCACCTCTCGGGAGCATATGCCCGAAAAAAAACGATAACGCCCCATATGACCGTTGTGCGGTCCTTTTTGAAAGGCTGTAATCCGACCGATGGCGTGTGATGTGTCTCTTGTAGAGAGCATTGAACAATAGAGGACTTCCACGGCACCATTTACGACTCGAGATGCTGACTGAGATCCGGCCAGGGCTACGTCGACACGAGTCGCAACAATGTATGGCAAGTGAGGAGAGTGAAATTAACGCGCGCTATTAGTAGCGCAGTGTGAGATCTAATAATCACAAAAATCATCATCACTGTGCCAGTGCCACGCACCAGAGAGCGTCTGGGTTGTCAAATCCTGTAATGGACAAGCCGACTTCCATCGCACAACCAAGCCAGAGGGGTGTACGGCAGTAGACGTGGACGTAGACGTTGATAAAACCATGTTAGAAGCTCGCTCACCATCGTCCATTGTCCGGCAAAAACCGGGTTTAAACCGGGACATGATGCACGTCAAACAGGCCAGTTTCCATTCCAATCGTGTCGCCGCCGGACGGCGGCCGGAGACCGAACCAGCTTGGCCAACATCAAACAGCGGCACAAAGAGTCCGTCTCGGCACAGTACTGCAAAGACAATTAGCAAATCCTAGAGCGAACTCGTGGAGCTCCTTTATTCGATCACGCCGCACACCTCGTTTCATTCATTCGACTCTGTACTGGGCAGGTGTCCGCGTCGGGGATAATCGTAGGCGAGAACTGTCACCCTGCTGTTTTCATTTTTCTTTGATGGGCACCCCGCGGCGGGTTATTTTCACCTTGTGCTATAATACAGTACAGTAGCGCATCGTCGCTGAGAAGAGTCCCATTTCCTGGTTTGGGAGATAAAAATTTAGTAATCGACGGCTATGAGGATGACTGCTGGAATGCTTCAGGGAACAGAATGTTATGGTAGAACCGTGTTCGGCGCCATAGGACCTTGTGGCAGCCGCGATGGCTCGCTAAAGGTGTCTCATTCTCAGCTTTGACATTCGTGTCAGACCATGGACAAGATGGAATCAGATGGTCAGTCCAACGGCATTGAAATTCCCCTATCAGTAGAGGCACCTCTATGAATTGGTGGTAATAGAACCGTTTACAGTTTTGCTTTATTCCTAGCTGATTCCCCAAGGTTGTCATATGAAATCTTCTGCTTGCGCTTTGCAGCAGCTGCAGACTCCCTAAGATCCTGCAGAAAAGCGCGCGTCAATAATCACTATACTGTACTGCTCGCGCGAAGAGGAACACAAATTTACCTTACTCTGGAGAGCAAACGCCGCCCACGTCGCCTGATACTCAAGTGCTTCCTCCACACTACACATGTCGCCGGCCAATTCAGCTCATCCTCTCCAAAAAAACCCAGACAGCAAAAAGGAAAAGAAAAGACGCACGAATGATCGAGCGCATGCGTGATAAACCGTTTAGTCCCCACAACAGCAACAGGGCTCTTCCTCGCGACGACCTCCGCAAACTCAACAATAGCCGCGCGCACGACCTCCTCGCGCGACCCCTGCACAACACGCGATACAAACCCAAGCGAGCTCCGCGCCTCCTCCGCGCCAAACGTACGCGCCGACAGCGCAAGCTCACCCAACAACGACGCGTTCCCAACAAGTTTCGGCACCCGCGCCAGCGTGCCCGTATCCGCCGCCAGCCCCACGTCCACCTCCTTGATGCTGAACGCGGCGTCCGACGCGGCCCAGCGCACATCGACAACGCTGAGCAGGTCCAGCGCTAGCCCGAAGGCTACGCCGTGCACGGCTGCTATTACTGGTTGTGGAATGCGCGCTGGAGCGCCGATCGCGTTTTGGAAGGAGAGGAGGTGGGCGCGGGTTAGGAGGGCGCGACGGCCTGGGTCCGTGTGCTGCGGGAGTGCGTGTAGGTCTGACACTGTGGTGGTGAATTCATTGAGTTGGGGTTTGGTTTAGTTTGTAGGGGGAAGGGAGAGGATGAGGAGAGTTTCTAGGGAGTGGGTCATGCGGGAAACGCACGCACGGTCTACGCCAGCTGAGAATGCCTTTTCCAGGGCTGAAGATAAAACCACGACGCGCACGGTGGGGTCGTCGGCAATACGGTCAAAGGCGGTGCCGTACTCGCGCCAGAACCTATGTAAATGTATGTCGTATTGTTCACGTCAAGGACATTCCGTCTCGATCGATCGCCCGCGCCCATCACGTACGGTTCATTGAATGCATTCACGGGTGCCCTAATGGAGGAAAGGAATAGAAATGGGAGACGGGGTTCGACCTCAGCCAGCTGTACTTTACAGCACGGACCCTACGTGGCGGCGGTTCGGGTGAGAGAGCCAAAAAAAAGAAAACGGACCTTTTGAGCTCGACGTGGAGCACGTTCTCGGACGGAAAGCTCATGGCAAGGTGCTTGAATTGGGAGGCATATGGTGGGACGATAGGAGGCATGGTGGCAGTGACGTGCAGTCCGCTGTTGAGCAGTCCCCAGTCTCGTGACTCTCACCCGTGATTTATTGATCCCGGCACGGGTACGAGCCTCACCGAATAAGCGTTGTTATCAAGGTTGTTATGAGGCATCGTCGTCGTCCAGCACGCTACTCACTCCGGAGGACCTTGAGCCGCACCAACCAAAAGACAGTTATCGTAACGGGGAGGAGATAAGATATATCTTTGTTGGACCTTTCTCCGTGAAACAGTTATTGATTACGTTCTGTTGATAACCGAACCGCAAGAAGCATTTTTCCTCTTCGAAAGATGCATTTGGGAGCTTCGCTACTGTACTGTACAGTACAGTAGTAAGGGGACCATCACCACCATTGCATTATATTTTGGAAGCGTGCAAAGAAGTTGAGGGAGAAATTCAAACGTGACCGAACCAGTGGTTCAGTTAGTCGCCGTTCTGAGCTGAGACCACAGTCACCCACCACACCTCCGTTCTTGTTCCTTCCGGAAGATCCCAACAGTACTAAAAGTTACGCTTGCTCCTGGCGCTCTCTGTCCCGCTAGGCTAGCGTCTTCTGTTCATTTCAGCCGCCCACATCGTCAGGGAGAAAAAAAACAACCACGTTTTCCTCTCGCGGCCTCGCGGTAACGGGAACTTGCTTGTTCACTTGAACCCCTTGAACCCCGGACGCGAACAAAGACTCATGTCGGCTCCGTCAGTATACAGACAAGCGGTAGATTTGGGAAACAGAGTAAGTTACTTGTCAACGCTCCTGTACTGTATTTGCATAGACCCAGGGTCGAGTTGAGTTGAGATGGGAGGAGGGGTAGTTACGCTGATCCTTGCTACGCCCCCCCTTCCTTTCAGAATCCTTCTTTGATGGATAGATACCCGTACAAGCACCATCTTCATATACGCGCCACTGGATTTCCACGCTTCCGTGATTTAGAACACGACTCTTGCGCACCTGTAACGAAGATGCCGTTATCTATAGAGCGCATGCTGTGTGATACTGCAGGATCATCAAAGCGCTAGCGCTGGCTACGTTTGAGACACAATGCTTATTTGTTCTATAACGCGTCAATGCGTCAACGGCGCATCAAGGGTGCATCAACGTGGACCAGGTCTTTTCTTGGTACCGGACGTTCAGGGACCGGCGTCGTCGGTTTCTCCCTAGCAACCCTGAACTCGTTGCTGGGATCGCACTCAGGGGATCGCCGTGGACAGACCCACATCACAGAACAAAACGCAAATCCCTGTATGCGTGTGCGTGTGTGCGCCTTTTGTCCTATCAACTCCATCGAGCTTCATCACGTCAAATTCGGTTTACAATCACCACCCCATCATCCTTTTGACGGAACTTCTTCACTGTATCCGATTACTCCCTCACTTCTGATCTCCACGCATTTCCCCGCCCCCAGGACCACCTCCCACACCCCCTTAACTTTGATTATCATTTGACACAGGCGGTGGTTACGCGGACATAATGTCATACACTGTCCCGCCCAAAATGACACGTAGGGCATTCCCAGCGCCTCTCTTGACAGAATTCAACGTTGAGCGCTTGAGCGGTCAGATCAGGGGAACTAGAATAAACATGTATTTGACATTCGCACAACGCGGACGCAATACAACGGGATATATGAGCCTAACAAGAAACTATAACAGCTCAACCAAGTCCACGTAAAATACCAAGAAAAAGAAAAGGCAAGCATGTGGGAATCGGGAGAAAACTTGACATTAATCACGGCGTGCGTCGTGCTTGCCAGTGGGGAGTGTGAAAATGTCGTTGGGGGTGAGCAATTCGGCAAGACCGCAGTAGTATGCGATAAGGGCTGTGACAACGCCGAGGTATCCTCCGATCTTAATAATGTTGACCTTCTTGTTAAGGAAGCCTGTATTGTTGTTTGAGTAAGTCGATCCTACAGAAGTTTAGGGGATAAGGACAATACGCACCGGCAGCCAATACCAAGAAGGTCGTTGTGAGGAAGAAGAACAAGGCCGACAAGCCAACAGATTTGCGGAGAGAGCCAATGCTGCAGGAACACAAAAGGGGCATTGTCAGCGCGGTTCGATTGTCTTTTTGACATGCGCTTAGCGCGGGAGGGGAAAAAAACTCACAAAAACAAGAACGTGACAACCATCCAGGAAAGGAGGTAAATTCCAAGTGCATCTTCTTCCATACCAGGATCGGCCTTGTAGGCATCAGCGATACCAGAGTTGGGGATGAAGATGGTGCCAAATGAGAGCCAGAAAGCACCATAGGAGGTGAACGCTACAAAAACCGATTATTAGCAGATTGTCGGAGATAGAGGCGAGCCGTAGGGGGCCTAATAGGTTCTCCCGGCCGCCATTGGGTGTGGAGTGGGGAAATCAATAAATGGGGCGCCTCAAAGAAGCACGACATCCGCCCCAAGGACACCCGAAATGATGCGAAGACACCTGAAACTCACCGGTGGCACCAAACGTGTTTCCTGCGGCAAACTCCCACATTCCAGCAAGGAACTGGGCAAGTCCACCGAAGAACAGTGCCATGCCGACAATGACATTTGGAACGGTGACATGACGGGCATGCGCGTTGAAAAGGGAGAGGACTAGCGTCGTAGACGCAAAAGCGAACAGGCCCCTATATACAGTCACCGATGAGCTCCATAGCACGACGTCAAAGACCAAAAGCAACAACGTACAGGGGAGCAGGGTTCCCAACTTGGCAGCGGCGCACCGGGGCTTCGTGCTTCTCGATGTCAGACATGAGTGAGCTGAAGAATTTGAAGTTTTAGGGTAAAGAGTGGAGTGGGTTGGGAACACTGGGAAAAGGGAGAAAAAAATGTGAGGACACAAGGGGAACGGATGTCAGAAAGAGCGCTCTTATATAGTAGCAGTGACAACCTTCAGGAAGTCCCCGACGACGAGATGCAACTCATTTTCCGAGATTCGATCGAGTGACAGCCGATGAATAGAAGGCCCTTGGCTTGGCTCAAAGCGCTCAACGCTCAGGCGCTAGAGTGTGTCGTACGACGGGAGTGAGAAACGTTCCCTTGGGCCCTTGTCATACACACCCCGAGGGCTCCCCATGCGCCGCACTCGTCCCAATCCTACCGCGCCAAACCGCGCCAGGTGGACCAAAAACGTGCGAGCCATAACTGCCACCATTTTCTTCCCGTCAATTGCAGAGGGCCAGCAGTCCACCGTTACCGTTTTGTTTTGAGGGTAGACGTGAGGCTCATGAAGCCCAATTGGGAAGTGGGAAAAAAAGGAGTGTATGGTGAGAGAGGCGCCGAACGGGACTTTCCTTCTTTGGTGTTCATCACAACATCATCAACGCCACTCATGAGCTGCATCATGCCACAAACTGTGAAGCATGGTGAGCCCATCAACATCTGCCATCGCTCTCACTCCTCGACGCTGAGACATCCCGCTCGTTGATCATGAACTGCAATGAGGGGCAACACGTTCTAAATTATTTCAAACGACGGGACTTCAAAACAACCGGATGTTTCCAGTCCCTCTAATAAGTTACTGTGTACAGTACCCGTGGGCGCGCGGCACAGTGCTGTAATAGCTCTCTACAGGGTTTACTGCCTCCAATGCCTTTGGGGGTATTTTATCCGCGTCCGCGTCCGCGCCCAGCCAACCGAAGCGAGGAATTTACAGCACAAAACAGAGGGCGAAAAGGCGCCCCATTCTATTCAGGGTTCAAAACCTTAGTTACCTTTTTTTTTCTTTATTGCGCGCCGAACTAAGATCGCAATGAAGTGACAGCCTGCCTCGCCCTGACCTGACCTGACTTGTCCGACAGTTTGTTGCTTGCGGCGGAGTCGGACGGACCACGGGAACCCCAGTCTTGGTATAGCGCTTCTGTTACATTTGTACCCAGTTCGATTCGATCGCGGATCCAACATCACGTGTGGCCGGTCGAATCGATCAGGTTCGATGGCCGACCACGTGCAAATGTTCGCCCGGTGTCACCGCTCGCCGCTCGCCGCTCGTTTCGGACGTCAATCAATACGTGTATAAACCCTCTTCCAGGGCGTTAGTTCCGAATCCCACCCCTCTTGATTTGTCCTGTGTGATTCCCCTCGCTTGGCCGCCTCGACACCCTCAGACTACTGTCTATGACCATCCTTGCCACCCTCTAGCCTCTCACTCTTCTCAAGTTCACGTTCAACTTCGACCGAGTGAAACTACCATTCATATCACCCGCGCCACTTCTCTCTCTTATGTCTGTCAAACTCCTTCTCGATTCCCGTTCCCTCTCTCGTCTCGGGACGACAGTCTTATTCTCGCAGCACACAAACTGTTTACGACAACAATCCTCACTGCGTACACGAGAGCGCGATCTTCTTAAATCATCTCCCGTCATTTTGGTCCTTTAAATTCGCTCGCGTTATTCTCGCATGATCTCATACAACAAATTACAGCCTGGATTATCGCAAGATCTCCTATTGATCACCGTAAGCATGGCGTGCAAATGCAGAGGTATAATACATTACCTGAGTGGTGTGACGGCTTAGACAGTGTCTTCAGGAACACGCCTCTTGAGCGGAACTTCCTTGTCGACTTGGTCGAACTTTTTCGAAGGGAGGAGATTATCATCGACCATTGCCTGGAGCAAGTCACGCATCCAGGTCTGGCAGTTGTTGACACGCGACCTGGGGTTGAACTTAGCAGCTTTTGCAAGTGCCACAATCTGGTCACGCTGTGCACGGCCGTAGCTTCCGAGGTTGTAAGATGCATTCCTCTCTAGAGAGGCTCGGGACTCGGCTTTAACCTGCTCTCGGTGGAACTGGTAATTTCCCGGTCCACCAGTAAGATGAATGATCTGAATATAATGAGTCCCCGTGTCATCGTTCCCGTTCAGCCAGTGAAGAAGAACGTGGCGGTCGTCGGGATCATATATCTCCAAACCATCTGCCTGGAGGAAGATTTCCTTTGTCTTTTCGTCGTCTGGGTACTTAGTACCGAATGGGTTGAGAGCACGACGGCGAGCATCGCTGGGTTCCTTGGCCTGGGTTTGGCTTTCAACGGGTTCCATGGCTTGAGGGAGTAGTGTGGACGAAAAGGCCGACTCGGAGTCACCCGGGATACTCCCGGGATTGGTATGTAGAAGCGAGGTCAATGAGATAAGCGGTACGAGGACTTAGATAAGACGGTAGAGGACAAGAGTGCCTGTAAATCCGCGCATACAAGCCGACAGACAGGAGCTCATGTGAGTCATATTGTGGCGGTCATTGTGGCAGTCGATTGCAGTAATATCTTCAATGCCATCAGGACACTGATCCGATAAGCCGAGATACTGCCGAGACAACATCATGCTGCAGTTTCGAAAGTTGAGTACGTTGAGTACTAGTACTAGTACAGCACTTATCAGTGTCACTCAGTGAGTGCCAGTCACAGTGCTCTCAGTCCGCATCGCAAGTCTTTCCTACAACCCATAGGACAAAAATCGCCCTATTTCTTGAACGTCGAACTAGCCATCTGTGCCTGATCATCATCGCTCGTCTTCAGTCATGTCATCGATGACCGTAAACCCTTACAGTAAAAGTCTCGGCACCAAGCTCGGCACTCTCATTCATCGTCGTTTTCATCTGTCTACTCTACTACTAGCGTCAGCCAGGTCATTTTTCCCGGCAGCGGTGACCTCGAAGAAGCTAGCATCCGTATCCGGTATCCCTAGAACGTATCTATCCCTGCGGGGACAAGCCCCGTATGATCATGATTTGCGCCTGGGGTGTTGGTTGGTCGAGTTATTACTCGAGTTCCGCTGAGGAAGTCCGCGCTCTCCGGTTCATCCACGGACGCCTTTCGGTTCCGACGCACGCAACGCGTCGCCACCCCTTCCCCGCGGAGGCGGTCTTGTCGTCGGGCCCTGGAACTGGGTACCGAACGGCGTGTGGTACACTATTTCTTCATGGATGAATGCCGTCGCGTGTTCCTCAATACTGTTATTGACCGCATGGCATGTCCTCCACTGAACTCACTTAACGATATCGCGGATCAGCTGCTTATCATTCTCGGCGAAAATGCGCTCGGGTCAGTTCCAGTCAATGGCGGTCCGTTCAACAACTGGTTTTATGCCTTAGCCCTGGAATATTCCGCACGCATTTTCGACCACCATCGCGGCATATTCTTCGTTTTCTGTGGACAAGAATACGTGCGTGAAGGAGCTGTTCGGCTGCTTCCTGATGGAGACGAAGGTCTACCTCACTCACGGAGTCACTCAGTCACGGTGACCTTCTCCCTCATAACATTCTCGTGGAAGGCTCCAATTTAGCCTCCAAAATCAGGATTCTGGACTGGGAGATCGCCTGATATTATTCCGAATCTGGGAATGTGTCTTATTTTTCTGAAATGAAATGTAGACCATAATACGATGCTCCGGCCACTGCGTACACATTTTTCTTACCCCACACCCGGAGGGCGACGTGACTCGGGGCAATCAAGTGGACTTTTTAGAGGTCAAGCTGGGGGCGACCTTGAGCGTCGGCCTGCTCGTCTTTTTCGTACACTCCTTTGCCCACGACTAATTGTCGATCAGACATCACCGAGATGGCGCGTTTTTAGGCAGTGGAACAGACCCTGGCGCACGAGCACGAGTGACAATGACAATGAATAAGCGCCAAGGTCGACGCCATCCACACCCGACAGCTCTTATTCTACATGACATGCCAATCATAAAAAGAGATGAGATCACGGTGATGTTAACAAAAGTGCTGTAACTGAACTCGGGAATCAAGTAAAGGAGAATGGGAGGTGGGACTAGATGACACCGAACAATGATAGGATAGAATGTGGAGGGCGCTTATCGAAATCGAAGATGAGCCGCATATGGTACCTCATTCCAGCGAGAAACAGCTACAGGGTGACCTAAGAGCTCTCGTGCAGCAGTGAATCGCTCAATGACTACCTGGACAGGTTCCCATGGCAGGGGCTCTTCCAAAGGTCCCCGTGGCCAGGGCTCTTCCAAAAAAAGACTTTCCAGGGCGGGGAACACATCTATCGCTCTTTCCCCGACGAGGTGTTTCAGGGTGGGGGCGACACATCGTGCAAAGTTCTCGGTCATGTAGAGATTCTTCACGGTGGTAAATGGACGGAGAATTTCCAGGTATTGCATGTCCTCGTCGTCTTCCCTGGGCTGATGTGGCCCGTAGAAGTAGAGCTGTTCCACCATGTAGATGGAAGGGAGGAACGATGTAAAGACCTGCGCTAGAGATGAAAGCTGCCAATCCAATCCCTCGCATGAGATCCTCAACCCGGACTTTTTTTTGTCATATGCATATGTCTCCGTTGGTGGGAGATATCCGACCCAAATGTTAGAATAATCAGAGAACACATGTGCTTCATTGACTTCCAGAAATCTTGCCGTGCGCCTCATGAACTGGGCGAGTTGTGGAATGTCGAATATGAGTTGATTGAAAAAGGTTATATAGATGGAGTCAAGCAATGGGGCATCGATCCGGGCCATGAGCTCTTCCAAGTATTCGCTGACCCCTTTGAATTCAAACCGAGTGAGAACGGGGAAAACGGTGCGTATTAATGATGGTGGTCGTCGGCTTTCCCAATCGGGGCGAGATAAAGGGGATTCGAATCCAATGGTGAGAGATTCGAGGGTGGTGGACATGGCTAGGCCAGTGACGATTGCCTCGGGTGAGAAGTACCCAGAATGAGGAATACTCCGAAGGGTGAGGTGGACAAGGTCAGTTGCGGACAAAAGAAGCTTCGGAAGCGTAGGGAATGGAATGGATTTCAAATTGAGAGATCGCAGACGTGGGGCTAAGAACCCATCAGGAAGTTCTGGTGCTAAATTTGGACGATTGCGATGAACACCGAAGCCAAGCGTGAGAAGTGTCAGCGCCGGAAATGGCTCCTGCATCGCTGATGCCAATCGTTGCAGTTGAGAACTTGATTCGAAGTAGGGGAGGGTAATACTGCGTACACGATTAGGGTGCACGATTGCAGCATTGAAGTCATAATCTTCAGGTATAACGCCATCGACGGTCTCTATGATGATTGGAAAGGGTGGCCAGACACGTGTGAGCTCGACGCGTGTCCAAAGAAAGCAGACAAGTGTCAGGTCGAGAAAGTTTGGCGAAGCAAAAATGACAGATCGCCACTTCCGGCACACATGAACCAACCCAATCCACCACGAGCCTGGTGCCGTAATACTAGATCCATTGGGGGACAGTCGAATGAAATGGAATATGTGTAGGAGAACATCGTCAGGAAGGATGTTGATTGTCACATGGTCTACCCACACAGTCAGCAGTGGATGCAGACACGGCACGTCGGCACATAACACGTACGTTTGTCGCTGGAGTTGACACGATGCACAAGTAGTACGTTGGGTGTATCGAGAAGATGGATTGCTCTTGACCCAGAAGGGTCATCTATCGAAATCGGAGGAGTGCCTGGGAATATACGTTGGGCGATTCTATCGGGGAGTATAAAGGGGAGCAGACGGCAAAGAGCCCGAAGTATTCGGTAGTGCCTAGGTGAAGCTTTGATTAGCGAGGCAACAAGGGCGGCTGGTGGACGTACTGGTGGGAACTCATTGGTGGGGATCCGGTGTTCAGTTATGGGTTGCAAACTTACCACGTGTACTACATGATGGGACGGCTCAGGCTGTCCCTTACGTGATCTTCTCAGCGTTTCATAACGATCCCCTCAGCGTGCCAGGTCTCTGCCCCTTTACTCATTTCCATGCTGTGGATGAGTCGGAAAATGACCATTGGTATCTTCAACACATCTTACATACATTTGTGATCATGGTTGACTGTGACGCCAAAGAGGGAGCTGGCCTAGGGAGGCCCCGGCCCGGTGCCGTTATCCTCAGTTGCCAATGGCTTGGCCAGTGGATGTCCATTGTCCTTGGTGCCGATCATCCAACTCCTAAACATCCCCAACACGGCCGCATATAAACCTACAAAACTTTCAGCCTGGACCGTCCCAACTCTGTCCCACGGCCTTCTCCTCTGCGCAGAATCCTAAAGCGAATAACACTACCCCAAGCGCGTGCCCACGCCGGCAGAAGAGACGATGACGATGCTCTTCGTGCCCTCGCTCCTATTGTCCGTCGAGGTCTTGTGAGGAAACCCGTTGATATTGCGGTGCTTACCGTACCCGATTGATCCGCGCCAGCTGGACGGCTTTGCTGGGGTTGCGGGCATTAACGCACTGAAGTTGATGGAGGATGCCGTGCGGCGGCGGCGTTGTGTGCCGCTATCGATGCAAGCGCGAGCGCGTTGACGACACGATTGTCTGGTGTAGGCCCAGACCGCAGGCAACTTGTGGTCGACTTGGGGGCTCTTCACTGTCGCTGGCCCTCCAGAACTGACTTATAATAACGATATCGCGGATCAGCTGCTTGTCGTTCTCGACGAAATGCGCTCAGGTCAGCAAGGTCAGTCAATGGCAGTCCGTTTAACAACCGGTTCATGCCTTACCCCTGGAACCCTCCACATGCATTTTTGGGCGTCGAGGAGTACCTCTTACCTCGACTATTACTGTATCGCAGCTTATTCCTCAATTTCTGTGGACAAAAATACGCGGAGGAGCTGGTGTTCGACTGCTTCCCGACGGAAACAAAGGTATATCTCACTCATGGTGATTTTCTCCCTGGAGGGTTCAAAACTTACAGAGATTCTGGACTGGGAGATCGCCGGATATTATTCCGAGTTTTGAGAATATTGCCAAATGCATGACGGCGCTTGTATGGTCTTGCGTCCTCGACCGCATATTCCCAGGTCCGCGTCGGATGAAGGAAATCAAAATCGTTCGTGATCTCCGCCACAACAATATGTACTGTACCCAGAGTTCAAGCTTAGGGCTGCCTTAAGCGGCAGCCCGCTCCTCTTTTCATAAAATCCTTTTGCCCACAACTGATTGTTGATCGCGTCGCCTCTGACATCACCGAGATAGCGGTTTTGACGGCATTAGGTAGTGGAACAATCCGAACCGACCCTGGCGCACGAGCACGAGCGACAATGCCAGTGAGTAAGTGCCAAGGGACAAGCGCTCCTGATCTACATCTGACAACTCTATTCTACACGACACATGCAATCATAAAGAGAGACAAAGATCGCGGTGATGTTAACAAAAGTACTGTAACTGATCTCGGGACTCAAGTAAAGGAGCCTGGGTATACATATGGGCTGTACCAGTGAGAAACGGCGAGAGGGTGACCTAAGGGCTCTCGTGCAGCAATGAATCGCTCAATGGCTGCCCGGACACGTCCCCATGGCAGGTGCTGTTCAAAAGGTCCCCATGAAGGTGGTTGTTCCAAAAAAAGACTTTCCAGGGCGGGGAACAACTCTGTCACTCTTTCCCCGACGAGTTGTTCCAGGGTGGGGGCGATAGATTGTGCAAAGTTCTCGGACATGTAGAAATTCTTCACGGCGGTAAATGGATGGAAATTTTCTAGGTTTTGCATGTCCTCAGCATCGTCTTGCTGATGTGATGGCACTAACGGCAAATGTTCAAGCCCGTAGAAGTAGAGGTGTTCCACCATGTCGATGGAAGGGAGGAATGATGTAAAAACCTGCGCTAGAGCAGAAAGCTGCCAATCTAACCTGATGCATGAGATTCTCAACCCGGACCTTTTGTCAGATATCTCAGTTGGTGGGAGATATCCGACCCAAATGTAAGAATAATCAGAGCACACATGGACTTCATTGGCTGCCAGAAATCTTGCCGTGCGCCTCATGAACTGGGCAAGTTGTGAAATGTCGAATATGAGTTGATTGAAGAAGGTTATATAGATGGAGTCAAGCAATGGGGCATCAATCCGGGCCACGACGTCTTCCAAGTATTCGCTGACCCCTTTAAATTCAAGACGAGTGAGAGCGGGGAAGATGGTGCGTGTTGATGGTGGTGGACGTCGGCTTTTCTGATTGGGGCGAGATAGAGGGGATTCAAATACAATGGTGAGTGATTCGAGGAGGGTGGCGGACATGGCCAGGCCAGTAACGAATGCCTCGGGTGAGAAGTAACCGGAATGAGGAATACCCCGAAGGGTGAGGTGGACAAGGTCAGTTGCGGACAAAAGAAGCTTCGGAAGCGTAGGGAATGGAATGGAATTCAAATCAAGATATTGCAGACGTGGGGCTAAGAACCCATCAGGAAGTGCCGGAGCTAAATTTGGACGATTGCGATAGACATCGAAGCCAAGCGTGAGATGTGTCAGCACCGGAAATGGCTCCTGCATCGATGCCAGTCGTTGCAAGTGCGAACTTGTTAAATAGGAGAGGTCAATACTGCGTACACGATTAGGGTGCACGATTGCAGCATTGAAGTCATAACCTTCGGGCATAGTTTTGGGCATAGCGCCATCCACGGTCTTTATGATGATTGGAAAGGGTGGCCAGATACGTGTGAGCTCCACGCGAGTCCATTGATAGCAGAGAATTGTCAGGTCGAGAAAGTTTGGCGACGCAAATATGACAGATCGCCACTTCCGGCACACATGAACCAACCGAGGCCACCATAACACAAAAGACACCATAGTATCAGGGTCTTTGAACTCGTCGAATGGGGCAAATGGTAGTCGAACGAAATGGAATACGTGTAGGAGGACATCGTCAGGAAGGATGTTGATTGTCACATGGTCTACCCAGATAGTCAGCAGTAGATGCAGACACGGCACATGAGACGTACGTTTGTCGCTGGAGTTGACACGATGCACCTGTAGTACGTTGGGTGTATCGAGATGATGGATTGCTCTTGACTCAGAAGGGCCACCTACTATTGAGTTCCGAGTCGGAGTGCTTGGGAATATACGTTGAGCGATTCTATCGGGGAGTATGAAGGAGAGCAGACGGTAAAGAGTCAGAAGTATTCGGGAGTGCCTAGGTGAAGCTTTGATTAGCGAGGCAACAAGGGCGGGTGGTAGACGTACTGGTGGGAGCTCATTAATCGCTCATTGGTGGGGATTCGCTGTTGAAACGCTGAAACCGCATGGGTTGCAAACTTATAGTCGAACATTGTAGCACCCACGTGTACATGATGGATGGGACGGCCGCCCCCTACGTGATCTTCTCAGTGTGTCATAACGACCCCCTCAGCGTGCCAGGGTTCTGTCAACATGCTGTGAATGAAGTTATGATAGCCTCAGGTCCCGGCCCGGAGGTGCCGTCATCTCATTTCCGACAAGCCTCCTAACGCCACCCGATTGTTCACCAATAATCCATGCCTCTTCTTCGTGTCTACTACAGGCATGGGGGTTATTTGAGCGATTGCCAGTGATCTTATTATATGAACGCAACTGCGAGTTGGAAGCCTCGCGGCACACACACATACCCTACACCTGGGGACCCCCTACTCTTGCCCCTACTTGTAATTCAGCTGGAAACCTGGGAAATGTCTCAACTGATGGATTCCCAGGCGGTAGTGCCCAACCTCCTACACCCTCATAGGCCTCACTGGCCTCACAGTCCGCCATCGTAATAAATTGGAAATTCCTTTGCTTCTATCGCAGTCTCACAACAAAGTGCGCACTCTCCGCCTGTTTTTCTTTCTGCTCGGCGACCAATGAAGAATTGAAGATACAGTAGAGAACGCCAGAACCCCCGCGCGATCTCTTCATGGTGCACCAAACGGCAAGTACAATATTTTCTCTTCCCTTCGTGACTTTCCCTTTCATAATCTACCAGTCATAACTCATAACATATGAACTTCCAAAAGACGGCCGGAGTCCTCACCGCCGATCATTTAACATCCAGACTCCCCGGCATGCCCAGATACATAAGTTCAAAATTTTCAGCCCACGCCATGGGCCGTGACTTTCTGCTAGTTCCCAAAACGAGCATCAGCCCAAGTTCGCGCAAGAGTTTGCGCTCACGCTGTCGTGACGATGTTCTTCCCGCACGCGCCCCTACTGTCCGCTGAGACCTTGCGCGGAAACCCGTTGATGGCGCGGTGCTCACCGTACCCGGTTGGTTTGCGCCTGTGCAGTTGGACGCTTTACAGGAAACTGCTGGGGCTCCGGGCATCCGCGCGCTGTAATTGGTGGAGGATGCCTGTACGGTTGTACCGCAGCGTTGTGTGCCGCTACCGATGCAAGCGCGAGCGGAACGACAACACGATTGTCGGGTGGGCCCAGACTGAAGGCAGCTCGTGTGTGGTCGAGTGGGAGCGCATCTTCACTATCACTGTTACCCTTAGCCGCGTACGAGGGGCTTCTACCACCTAATGCTGCCGGCGTACCATTTCAATCATTTTCGACGCGATCGATGATCGATTGTTGAAATTCTTCGCAAAAGATTTTAGAAAAGACGAGCGTGCCGCTCATAGTTGTGCCGGACCTAGTAAGCACTGTAACTGTCATCTGAGGACTCCCAGATCAATATTTCATGGCGATGTTTCGTGAAAAGTTACCCTCTTGAAATCTTGTACTCTAGGCTAGGGCTGCTTATTGTAAACAATCTTACTGTAAGGAAACGCAACACGTTGCGGCAGTTCGAATTTCAGACAGCGACAAGGCACGATTCATGGCGATCACTTACATCCAAGGGCATCCGACCGAAATGGGCTATGTCCTGCTGTCCCCGAGCGACAGTCCGAACGGATGATACAACGACGCGATCAGATTAAAGAAGTAGATGAACTACGGACCCGTGGCTTGAGGGTTGGGCTGACAGTGCGCCACTTGGGCACATGATAAAGATGACCTAATTCCAATCTAAGGTCAATGATGCATTTCCGGCACCTATGACATGTAATCATACAAGGGGACTAGATCAGGGGATGTGAACGAAAACAATATAACCGACGTGTAGAGTCAAATAATGAGTATAAAGGAGAACGGGAGAACGGGGGTCTAGATGACACCATACATCGAAGTCGATGGAATAGAAAGTGGAAGGCTCGACAAAACGACGCATCTCATATCTTTAATTCTTTATCCAGCGTGAAATGGCTACAGGGTGGCCTAAGAGCTGTCGTGCAGCAACAAACAGGCCAATGGTTTCCAGGAAAGGTCCTGATGGCATGTGTTCTTCCAAAAAAAGATTCTCCAGAGCGGGTAACACAACTGTCACTCTTTCTCTGACGAGCAGGGCGGGAACGATACGTTGCGCGAATTTGGTGTTCAGGTAGAGGTTCTTCACAGCAGTGAATGGATGGAGAATTTCCAGCCATTGCATATTCTCGATGTCGCGATGCCACTGACAGCACTGTGATGGCAAATATCGAGACCGTGACGCGTAGATGTAGAGATATTCCACCACGCAGATCAAAGGGAAGATTGACGTAAAGACCTGTGCCAGAGGTGAAAGCTGCGAGTCCAACTCGTCGCATAAAACTTTCAACCCGGACTTTTCGTCAAAGATCCGTGTTGGTGAGCGAGATTCGACCTGAACGCCGTCATCAACAAAGTCCACATGCACTTCATTGAGTGCCTGCAACCTTGCCGTGCGCCTCATGAGCCGGGCAAGTTGAGGAATGTTAAATATGAGTTGATGGAAGAAAGTTACATAGATGGAGTCGAGTAAAGGGGCATCGATTTGGGCCACGAGATCTTCCGCGTATTCGCTGACCCCCTTGAACTCAAACCGAGTGAGAGCAGGGAGGATGGTGCATTTTGGTGGTGGTGGACGTCGGTTATCCCAGTCGGGGCGGGATAGAGGGGATTCGAATCCAATGGTGAGAGATTTGAGGTTGGCCAACTCGGCCAGGCCAACGACGATCGCCTCGGGTGGGAAGTACCCGGAGTGAGGGATATTCTCAAGGTCGAGGCAGACAAGGTTAGTTGCGAACAACAACAGCTCCGGAAGCGCGGGGAATGTAACGGAGTGCAACATGAGAGATTCCAGAGGAGCTGGAAGGCTGTGAGAATCATCAAAGTCAAGAATGAGATGGGTCAGCGCCGGGAACGGCTCTTGCATCGCTGAGGCCAATCGTCGCAATTGCCAACGACTTAGATGGTGAAGGTTAATCTCGCATACACGGTTAGGGTGCACGATTGCGGCAGAGAAGTCATAATTTCCAGGCATGGGCCAACCAGCCCAGTTCCTTATGATGATTGGCAGGGGTGGCCAGATACCCGTCAGCCCCACGCGTGTCCTAGGACCGCAGACAAGTCTTAGGTTGAGAAAGTTTGGCGACGCAAAGATGACGGATCGCCATCTCCAGGACACATGAGCTAACCGATGCCACCTCCAGGACGAACGCCGCACACGATCGACATCTTCGAGATATGTTATTCGATCGAAATGGAATATGTGTAGTAGAACATCGTCAGGAAGTGTGTTGATTGTCACACGGGCTGCCCACAAAGTCAGCAGTGGTTGCAGATACGGCACATAAGACGAACCTGTATCGCAAGAGCTGGCGTGATGCACAACATGAATTCTTCTCGATCGAGGGCCATCTATCGAAATCGGGGAAATGCCGACACGATACCCATGCAGTGTGTTGAATGTATCGAGATGATGGGTTGCTCTCGACCAAGGGCCATATAGCGAGATTGGATGAGTGCTATGTAGTACGTTGGATGTATCGAGAAGATGAATTCCTCTCGACCAAGAGCCATATAACGACAATGGAGGAGGGCTGACACGACGCCCATGTAGTGTATCGGGTGTATCGAGAGGATGTGCTGATCTTGACACAGAAGGGCCTTCTATCAAAATCGGAGGAAGGCTGACACTTGGGCTGACACAATAGCCATGTAATACTAGTACGTCGGGTGTGTCGAGATGATGGGTTGCTCTCGACCCGGAACGGTGACCTATCGGCGAAATCGGAGGAGTGCCAGTGCTAGGGAATATACGTCGCGTGACTCTATCCGGGAGTATTAGGGAGAGCAGACGACGAGGAGCGCAGCATTTTTGGGAGTACCTATGTGAAGCTTGATTAGCGAGGCGCTGGCAGTAAGACCTAGTAAGGGCCAGCCTGACGCTGCCTGAGTGGTAGACGTACTGGTGATTGCTCATTGGGAAGAATCGATGTTCAGTTGAAGTTTCAAGCTTTCAAGCTTTTAGTTGTACCGTACTTGTACATCGTGTGTTACACACATGTATGACCGGGGACATATTACTGGAGCACACGTGTATCGACGTGGTTCCCGGGCCGTGCGTCCCGTGCCCAACCTTGACTTGCATGAGATGAATGTTTGCGTCCCCATGGACATCGAACAACTTTAGTACTTACAGTAACGTACTTAACCCCATATCGACCATCGCCAAAGATGGAGCTCCCATTATCTCATTTCCGACAAAGTTTTGACGGCCTCTCACGCCACCTGGCACCTGACAGGCCTGACCGCCTCTTCCTCGTGTTTTCAATACACATCAAACCACCCTGTTCAATTCCGGTCGGGCGACTCAAGCACTGGGATAGCTGGCATTTCTGCGTTTCATCTCGCATAATTCACCAGTCATAGCATATTGCTAATGAAGTAAAGGTGAAAAACGGTAAACGCCATCTCTGGGTTTCACAACTGGCCTGGGAGATACTGCGTCTATCATTTGTTAGTTGCTTCCTGGAGCCCCCTCATGAAACTGTTTGAGGTCGGTCCAGTGACCTTCCAAAGACGGCCGGACGTTCTCAACTTCTCGGCATCGATCATCCAACACCCAGACATCCCAGACACGCCCATATACAAAAGTACAAGTTTAGCAGCCCGCGTCATCCACGCTCCGCCTTGCAGTCTTCTCGGCGCAGTCTCCTAAAACGAATAACGCACCTGCAGCGTCTCAACTCTGCTCCGAGTCCATCCCGCATGGCGCACGCACACGCCAGCGGACTTGGCGACGTTCTTTTTGCAAATTGTGGGCAAAATCTCTGGGAATACGCTGGCGAGCCATGCAGACGTCGTCCATCCTAGGTCATGCATCTGGAAATATTCCCAGAACTCTGGATAATATCTGGCGCTCTCACTCAAAATTCAAGAATCCCTGGAGCCTTCGAAGAAGATGTTATGACAGAGAAAGCCACCTAAGCGAGGCGGGCCCAATTGGGCAGACCTTTGTCGGGAAGCAGCTGAACAGCTTCACCACGTATTCTTGTCCATAGAAATTGAGGAATATTGCCGCGATAGTAGTCGAGGTACTCCTTGACGCCCGGAAATGCATGTGGGGGGTTCCAGGGGTAAGGACCGCCATTGACTGATGTGCGTCGTGCTTGTGAATGAGCACATCTCAATGAGAATGACAAGCAACTGATATGCGATGCTGTTTGGTTCCGTGGAGGGCTTGCTGTCGATAACAGTATTGAGGGGTACTCCATGGCATTCACCCATAACGAAATACCACACACCATTTGGTGCCCAGTTCCAGGGCTCGACGACAGCATTGGTAGAGAGGGGGGCATGATGCAACATGCATGGTGTTGGAACTGAAAGGCGTCCATGGATAAACTGGAGAGTGCGACTTCCGCGTTGTAGTCCAAACAGAACTTGACCAAACTCCGGGCGCGACGGGCTCCTCCCCACCAGGGATTGAACGTTCTAGACATACAGGGCTCCTTCAAGATGATCATTGAAAGAAAAATAAGCTTCGAAAATTAAATCGAAATGCTTGGGGAAGCTGGACAAAGGAGTCATTGAAGATCCAACGCAACGTTTGTACGTGCCAGTGTGTCAGACTCGGAGATGTTATGAACCCTCACTGTAGACCAAATTAGGAAATGAGTCACATGACCAAATTACTAATCAACTGACAACTACAGTATTCCTTTTTTTGGTCAGGTCGTCTACGCGTTGACACATGTCAAACTGACCTGACACGGTCGGACCTCAACTGAACACTGGTTCAACTTGAAAGGACGATGAATGCGAGTACAGTACCGTGATTGTTATGGTTACCGACTGAAGACCAAAAATATTGTTTTTTCTACAGTAAATCTACCTTTATATTCTGCTACAATGCGGTTACATACACAAGAAATACAGTGGTGCCTTTGCCCGGCTCATGCTGAGGCTGGGCAGTGCACAGCATTACGTTCACGCGTGTGAAGATGTGTTTGCCAACATGTCAGCTGTGCTAGTGCTGTCCCGGTGCTACCATATACACGACAATAAGTTTGCAACCCATGTCGTTTCAACTAAACATCGAATCCCCACGAATGACCTCTCACAAGTAAGCTACGTCCACAACTGACCCTTTGTTGTCTTGCTAATCAAGCTTCACATAGGCACTCCCGAAAACGCCGAGCTCCTTGTCGTCTGCTTCGCTTAATACTCCCCAATAGAATCGCCCGACGTCTATTCCCTTGTCTATTCCCTAGCACTCCTTCGATAGATGGCCCTCCGCCAGGGTCGAAATCAACCCATCACCTCGATGCATCCAACATACTACATGATGCGCATCCTGTCAACACTCCTCCAGTTTCGGTAGATGGTCCTCCTGAGTCGGGAGAAGCCTATCATGAGTTTCATCCGTCGTCATATCCCTTGTGCAACAACACCAGTCATCTCCAAGGCTCGACCACCCATGCTCCTGATCCCAATTCTGAGCCGGGAGCGACCCATCATTTCGATGCATCCAACTCCCCAAATGATCAGCATCCTGTCGGTACTCCTCCAATTTCGGCGGATGGCCCTCCTGAGTCAGGAAAAACTCAACATGGTCCCGATAAATTCGACGTACCTACGGTACTTCAAGTTGGCTCCGACAAACGTGCGTCTTATATGCCGTGTCTGTGTTTGCAACTACAGCTGACTGTGGGCAGGTGATGTGACAATCAACATACTTCCCGACGACGTTCTGCTACTCATATTCCATTTCGATCGAATGACATTTCTCGATGGACAGGAAGATGATCGAGTGACATACTTTGGTGGACTGGAAGATGCCGACCGACTGTGGCGTCTGTCCTGGAGGTGGCACGGACTAGTTCAAGTGTGCCAGAGGTGGCGATCCGTCGTTTTTGCGTCGCCAAACTTTCTTGACCTGAGTCTGGTATGCCGTCCTTGGACACGCGTGGAGCTCATAGGTATCTGGCCGCCCTTGCCAATCATCATAAGAGATATGGTCAATTGGCCCATGCCTGAAGATTATGACTTCGACGCTGCAATCGTGCACCATAACCGCATATGCGAGATTGTCCTCCTCTATCTGACGAGTTTGCAACTGCAACGATTGGCCTTAGCGATGCAGGAGCGATTTCCGGCGCTGATACATCTAATCCTCGGCTTCACAAGCTCCACAAGTTATCACAGCCATCCAGCTTCAGCACCGGCTCTTCCGGATGGGTTCTTAGGTGGATCCATCCCACGTCTGCAAACTCTCAGTTTGCATTGCATTGCATTCCCTGCGCTTCCGAAACTTCTTTTGTCCGCAACTGATCTTGTCCGTCTCAGCCTTCGGGATATTCCTCATTCTGGGTATATTTCGCCCGAGGCGGTCGTCTCTGGCCTGGCCGGGTCGGCCAACCTCAAATCTCTCACCATCGCTTTCAAATCCCCTCTATCTTGCCCCAACCGGGAAAGGCGGTCACCACCGCCACAAATACGTAACGTCCTTCCCGCTCTCACTCGTTTTGAGTTCCAAGGGGTCAGCGAATACTTGGAAGAACTCGTGGCCCGGATCGATACTCCTTTGCTTGATTCCATTTGGGTAACCTTATTCAGTCAACTCGTATTCGACATTCCGCAATTTGCCCAGTTCATGGAGCGCACGACAAGGTTTAATGAAGTACATGTGGACTTCGACTCTAATGGCGTTCAGTTCGAATCTCTCTCACCGACGCAGACCTCTAACGAAACGTCCGGCTTGAGAATCTCATGCAGAGAGCTGGATTGGCAGCTTTCATCTCTGGCGCAGGTCACTACATCGTTCTTCCCTTCCATCTACATGGTGGAACACCTCTACATCTCCGGGTCTCTACATTTGCCCTCACAATGGCAAGACGATATAGAGAACGTGCAGTGGCTGGAAATTTTCTACCCATTTTTCGCTGTAAAGAATCTCTACGTATCCAAGGAATTCGCGCGGTGTATCGCTTTTTCCCTGCAAGAGCTTGTCGGGGAAAGAGCGGCGGATGTGTTCCCCGCCCTGGAGACTCTTTTTTTGGAAGAACTTCGGCCATCGGGACCTGTCAAGGAAGCCATTGGGCAGTTCGTTGCTGCACGACAGCTCTTAGGTCACCCCGTAGCCGTTTCTGACTGGAACAGGGCATAAGAAGTATTATTACGTCGATTTCGATGAGTGCCCTCCACTTTATATCCCATCAATGTTTGGTGTCGTCTAGTCCCACCTCCCTTTCTCTCCTTTATGCTTATTATTTGACTCGAGACATCAGTTACAGTATTTTTATTAGTATTTGACGTGCCTCGTCGCTGTGAATCAGCCTCGGCCTGTGATCGTCCGCGTCGCAAACGCTCCTGATACAGAAGCCTTCTACGTCCCACAACACATCAGCAGACAAATGTCTCTGACGCTTAACCGAGCCACAAGAGATGTTTTACCTACGCCGAAGGCAAGGCAGGATTTGTATCATTACCTTCTGCAAGAGCGCATAGTAACAACTGACAAAGCAAGGTAACACAAAACAAAAGGGCGGAAAACGGACCTCTTATCGTATTACACCGTACCACACTAGCAGACTACAAATTTCATCCCAAACATTCCCTTCATCCCCCACCCTAAAAGGTATACTAATACGCATGCGAAATCTTGCCCGACAGCGGATCAATCTGTGCAACGAAAAAAAAGCACCGTCAGGAACACCAGGAATGGAGAAGGTTCGTCCAAACCGTCCTCGCACAAAACGCTCAGAAATTCCTTCTTGTCCTGCACCCCTGGCGGAAGCCGGATAGCCTGCCGTATCCCGCCTCTCGCCCCCGCTTCGGCTTCTTGAGCTTCTCCTCGGACGTATCGACATGCAACACGCCCTGATTTCAATCCGGCGGATGCGACACAGCACGCATACCATAAACTTCCTTACGCGCTTGAACCGCATACTACGGCACCTTGCGCGGGGGCGTCGCTCGGACGGCAGTACGCCATGCTGGCCGTGGCACGACCACCACGCCATCCTCCTCATCCTTGTACCTATTTGCTCCCTTGACCGGGCTCGTGACGACGCGCACCACGATTAAACGCTCATGTGGGCCGGCGTGGAATGGTGCGGGTGCGGGTTAACCGCGAGAGACAGGTCCCTCACAAGTCTAGAACACCAAGTGCCCAAGTCGACTTCACCTTGATATCGCACTTCAGTACACCACACGCAAGTTAAGAGGCAGAATCACGATATCATTTCGCGACAAAGTTCGCATACTTGTACAAGTGTTTAGAAAGGAGAGCGGTAAAAAAAGTTCAGTTGCCAGTGTCAGAAAAGCAAGAACAATCGTAATGATGTAAGGTACCCTTTCGCGCTGCGCGCGGAACGGAACGGAACGAACGCTTCGGACGTCCGTTATCCCGATGCGGCCGACCCCCTTTATTTACTGTACCTTTGGACCTTAGGTCGCCGCTTCCTCCATTCCCATCTGTCCCCAGCTTATCCAGTTATCCCCTCTTGGACTCATGTTATGACCTTCTTACAGCCTAGGTTTGTAGTCATAGGTACATGGCATGTATATAAGCCTAGCTACATTTCCCCTCAATCTTTAGTGAAGTGAGTTGCGAGCAGATTACCTTCAGTACTAACGAGTGCGAAACCCTGCGCTTACTCTTACTCCGATCGCGATCCGGTGGAACAGCTGTCCACATCGCTTTCGTTCTCTTTCTCTTTCCCTTATCTTATCCTTCCCCTCATCCCCCTTGGACGACCCTCTCAAATCTCGCAGCACCGAGTCGATCACCCCTCACAGGAATCGATTTACCTTCAATGAGTCTAGTCGAACACACGCATCAGCGGGCTGGACGCAGACAAAGGCCGTCAGTGCTTGAAGCGGGCAAGAAAGAAACCTAAAGCGCAAGTCAACCAGCCAGAGCCACCGTTTCCACCGGCAACCAACCATAGATAAAGGAGGGTGCGAGAGGAAAGAGGAGAAGTCGCAGACGAAGCGTCGAAGAAGTGGGGGAGGAAGAAAAAGAAGAAACGAGAAGATAAAGGGAGCGTGGCAGAGGAAAGAAGAGAAGTCGCAGACGAAAAGGTGGGGGAAGAAGACGATGAAGAAGAATAAACGAGACGGCTCCACATCTCACCACCTCGGCAACACACACGGAAAAAGCTTCTGAATGTTGACGTGAATAGTTTCGGGGCAGCGCCTAGTCGGGCGGGCCAGCCTTGGGGTAAGAATTGGCGAGGGACTTGTTGCTACGGATGATATTCATGACGAAGCTGATGGGTGTGACGTAGGTTATGTCAGGGGTCTCCGTGGGGCCAGCACCGCCAGTGAGCAAACCACCAATCCGTCCGCGGCCATCAACGACGGCGGCACCAGAGTCGCCCTTGCCAGAGAACGGGCCTGACTTGTTGTCAAATGGCAGGATGGCCCACTCCTTGGAAACCCCGGTGATGTTGCCGGAGGCAATGCGAGTGTAGGAAAAGATGTTGCTGGCGCGGCCGACGGTCACGCCGGTGCTCCTTCCGCTTTTGATGACCATGATGCAGCGCTCGTCATTTCTGTCGTACATAGTCGGCTTGCGCATCTCGTTGTCCGGGATGGTACCCCGAAGACTCAGGAGGCGGTTGCCAGGGAATACGAAGCTGCGGGGGTTCTTGGGATTGGGGTGCATCATGGTAGTGAGCACCTGGGGCGCATACTTGCTGCCGAGGTCGATAACATTTCCCCTGAAGCTGCCTGGATCGATCTTGGAGGGGTCGATTTCAATAACCGCGACGTCCTGTGTGTACTCGTCGGGGCCGGCACTGAGGATGATGGGTGGGGAGAAGATGACATGGCCCAAGATACGGCTTTCGTCGGTAGACCAGTGCTTCGAAAGCTCCTTCCGGAAGGTGGTCAGACCCTCTACCTTCTTCTCTGCTTTCTTCAACTCATTCCGGGCATCCTCCCTCTCTGCTTCAGCCAAATCGTCCTCCCCCTCAATCTGCTCGAGACGCCTACTCTGGTACCCGATGAGGATGTTCTGCGCATCGATATTGTCGTCAACGGAGACGAGGTGCTGCTGAAACGACGTTTCGCTGAGAACGAGCACATTGTGGCGCTTCTGACTCGCCGCTGACTTGCGCTCGAAGGGCTCGTTCTCGGATTGGGGGAAGACGACATGTCGGACGGTGACTAGGAGAAGCCTCTTGCCGTCGCCGCCTTCTTCTTCGAGGAAGAACCCTGAGGTGCCTTCGGCCCAAGGAGTGAGTTCGGCGCAAATGGGGATGCTAAGCGCGTCGGTGAATGGCATGCAAACGTCCACCTTAGGGTCGGTATTGAAAGCGGGTCTAAGGAGCGGGGGACCCGCATAGCGGGTGACTTCCGACTCTCGCATCTCGACATCAACGTCAACGATGCCGTGATCTAGTAGAAGACCCCTGCATGCGAAGACAGCGTCGATGGCGACTGGGTAGGAGACGGAATCAGGCTTGGCTCCAATCCATAGAACGACGTTTCCGGAGGGCTCGTCGGCGTAGCCAATGCGGACGACGTCGGTGCTGGTCCAGTCTACCCCCTTCTGCTCCAGGATGGCGTGTACCTTCAACGCAAGGTCGTCCTCCCAGACGTCCTTAATTTCATGGTTTCCAACGATTCTGAGCACCTTGGGCCTGGTGTACGCTTCCAGGCCGGTAGGGGCCTCCCACGGAGTGGTGCCGGTACGAGCGATCAATACCGGGCGAGAGTATAGGCCAGCATAGTAATACTTGGACTCCTGTTCTGAAAGATGGGGCGGGGGGGAAGGAGTGGTGCGCGCCTTGGAGAGGTCTCTCTCGCGATTACCCAGACTAAGGCCAGACATGGTGGTGGCAATAGGGGTGATCACAGTAGTCTTTTTGAGCCGTTTAGATCATCGTTTTGATTTGCGTTTTGGTTGCAAAACGGATGCTGAATCGAATTAGACCAGTGACGTCTCTCGGCGAGTCCAAAGACGGATATCTCGCAACAATCGTAGAGCCGGTCACGAGGCCAATCGTCCACGTTGCAACGCTCCCGATACAGAAGTCCAACGCCCCAGCTGACAAATGTTTCTGGCACTGAGCCGAGCACCAAACGATTCTTCCCGCAGCTTCCCGCCTTTGCTAAAGGTAGTGGCCGCACTAAGGCAAGATTTGTATCATTACCTTCTGCAAGAGCGCATGGCAACTGACAAAACAAGGTATCGCAAAACAAAAGGGCGGAAAACGGACCTCTTATCGTATCATACTATACCACTGGCACACCAGCACACTACAAATTTTATCCCACACGTTCCCCTCATCCCCCACCCTAAAAGGTATACCAAAACGCACTCGAGATCATGTCCGACAGCGGATCAATCTGTACCATGTAAAAAAAGGTCTGTCAGGAATACCGGGAATGGAGAAGGTTCGTCCAAACCTTATAACACAATAGCGCGTCCTCGCACAAAACGCTCAGAAAATCTTTCTTGTCTTGCACCCCTGGCGGAAGCCTGATTGCCTGCCGCCTGCCGCCTCTCACCCCCGCTTCTGCTTCTCGAGCTTCTTCTCGTCCTCTCGTGCGTGGAAGGTACGAATCGACATGCAAGATGCCCTTATCCCAATCCGGCGGATGCGACACAGCACGCATACCATAAACAACCTTACGCGCTTGAACGACATACGGCACTTTGCGCGGGGGCGTTGCTCGGACGGCATTACGCCATGCCGTCCATGGCACGACCACCACGCCACCCTCCTCATACTTGTACCCACTATCATCCCGGTTTCGCACGGCGGCGGTGGCGGCGGCGGCGGAAAAATGCTCGAGAAATGCTCGTGCGGGGATGTAGAGCTCAAACTGCTCCTCTCCGCCCTCGACCGGGCTCGTGACAACGCGCGCCACGATCAAACGCTCATGTGGGTCGGCGTGGAATGGTGCGGGTGCGGGTGCGGGTGCACCGTCACTCGGCGAGTTCTTCCCGTCTGGGAGAGCCGAGGGACGGGGAGGGTTTCTTGTTGCTGGTAGTGCATTGCGTCGAAGTTGGATGTACCGCGAAGTCGTGGCGCGGTTGATAGGAGGGAGAGCCAGCTGGAAGCGAAGAAGCCCCATATCTTTTTCTTTTCCCTTCTGTAGCTGCTGTTGTTGTTGATCATCGCGTAGGTCATATACACATATGCTGTCTTCGCTCGAGTCGGCATACAGGATGTGATGCTCGTCTAGAAAGTCAAACGACGAGAAGTGAACGTCCGAGACCTTTTATAAAGGGGATTACTCGACTGATCACATTTAGGATTGGTCAAGATGCGTACCTGTTCAGAGACCTGCTGACCAGTCTTCCAGTTCCAGACCGATATGAAGTAGACGACCGTGGCAACAGCGATAAAATCTCCGTACACGCAGGGAATAAAAACGTCATCGTGTCGACTTTGATTCCACATGCAGAAGAATCCCTCATGTTCCGCCAGAGGATGAACCTTGCCCGTTGACAACGTACACGTATAGAAAGTGCGATTCCTAATAATAACACCCAAAAAGGCAGACCCACGTGGGCTCCAGAAAATGATGCAAGTAAAAAAAAATCACGTACCAGAGATATATGAGCAAGTCCTGTGATTCGTCAATGCATATTTCTTTCACGTTCAAGGGCAGAGTTAGCATCCAGTGCGCAGCCTCGACGCGACGCAGAGTAGATGGGACGCGGAGAACGAGGAGGTCTAAATGGGGTTCTAGCGCCGCTCCCGTATTGCCGTCCCTTTTACGAGTTTGATTTTCGGGCAGCCTGTCCCTGAAAAAGACCATAACGTTGCACGAGACGGCAAGCGGCGCACTCCACCCCACCAATATGTCCACCTTCTCTGGGTAGGCCGAGTCGAGACTTTGCCACGCATCGGCGTGGGCAGTTAGCAGTTCGAGCTTCTCGGCTGTGTTTATATCGCTCAATGTGCCGTCACACATTCCGTGTTCAGAGAGCGCGAGTTTATAGCGCAGGCTTGTCGAACCCGCCACAACATTTCTGAGAGCGCGGCATGTCTAGTGGGTCACAGAAAGGGAAGGTGGGTAGATCATCATTCGCGGGAGTCAACGGAAACGAACAAGCTGAGGCACGAACCAGCTGACAGGCAAGTACGCCTTTGAAATCACACAACTCCAAAATTTTCACCACTAATTCTTCCGGGAGGACCGCGAACGTAGGCCTGCTGGATTGTTGGACTGGCCTGGGTCGTGCAACAGTAGAGGAAGTGACTGGTGAGGGGAGAAAAGATATGGTAGAGTGGGAGGGGGAGTCGAGGGAGACCATCGTCGTGTATGCCATTACGTTTGAACCCCCAGCCCTTCGTTTTAAACTCCTCAATGGGGAATCGTCTTCCTGAATTCGTCAATCACCATCTAGAAGGTCACGTACTCACGACGCCTTCCCTTTTTCGTTCACACGTACGTTCACACTATGCCGCCTTTGTTCCACACATATTAACTCTCTGCGCGGATGTTGAAGCCAAAATAGACGCCAAATCAGCGCGCATATGGTAAGTTTGCATAATACGGCGCTTGCCGGGGGGAGAGTTGGGCCGAAACTGCTTTTGTCCGCCAGTGACTTGATCGATCGTCAAATCCCGGTCATCAATCCCGTAACATTCAACCGAGACGGACTGTCCCCGCTCTCACTCGTTTTGGCGCCACAAATGACTTCGGAGACCTCCGACTGAAGCTTTTCTCTCATTTACCGCCGTGCGATGCACGTGCCATTTCTCATGCCTGGGTCGAACGTATGTCTCCTTCGAAGGCGTAACAGAAGTGTTACCGAAATCTTTAGAAGGCAGGCTGTCAAAACTTCGTCTCTCCAGTCTCCCTGTAGTTAGTTGTCCATCGTTGGAAAATGTCGACATACAGTATACACGGGGAAAGGAGGACAGCGATTGATCAGTGAGTGTACTCTCTGCTTTCCGTCCCAATGGTCCCATTGGTGTGATGTCGACGCCGGTTATCGTACTTCCTCTACTATCGGCATGATCTGGTCACCTTGTATGACATCTTGGACCCATTATGGACTTTACCTGTGAATTACCACGTTTCGTGTCGAATAAAGGCCACTTGGAATAGGTTACGGCGGCACATTTGCCCAAACGGCAGTTGCATGATGCATCTTACTGTAAACACTGGCCTCCAGTTGGTGAGTTGCGTGATGAAGTTGAGTTCTTGTACTAGTCACACTACTTGTCCTATCGACGTTTGGCCACTCAAACACTTGGCCCTCCGTAGGATGATGTTACTAGCAGGCTAGTTTCGTGCCTCGACTGGATAGCGATCTGGTGCTACCGTAGCCTGGGCTCGAGTCTCGAACACTGAATAGCGGCACGGCGTAATTCGAGTCGATCGCTAGCACGCAAGGCATCCACCACAGTTGAACCGTGTGCTTCCACGAGCACCCACTCGGATGTTAGTGGGCGGGAAGGTTTATGGGAAGGGGTAGTACGCAAGAAAGTTAGAGGCACGCAGGGAGGACAGAACGAACGAGACGGATTGGATGAACATTCAGCTAGGCGCACATCGCGCTATATAAGCTATTACATGTTATTGTGCTACATGTCTCGTACTGGTAATAATAAGCCCTATAATAAGGTACCAAAGTGAGTCGCGTTTGCTATTATAGTAAGCGGCGCGTGATAGGGATAATGGGGACGCGTGTCCATTTGGGTGGGGCATGCTTGAGTCAAGTGTATAGTAAGAATAGGGGAATGGGACATGGCAGAAGAGTAAGACAAAGGAAGGGAGATAACAAAGGGGATTGGCCGAGCGTACAGTAATGGGCGCGAGGCCCCGTAACAGGGTCCAAAAATTGGCTTTGGGGTCTGTTCCAGACAGAGCCCCGGGGCGAGGTGTTGCATCGAGGGGTGCTTGCGCACAGACCCGCGACGCGACAAATTCCACCAGATGTAAGGTAAAATGACGCCACTATGCCGGTGAAGCACGAACCTGGAGATTGCTTCACTGCAAACAAATTGGGTACATGCCATGGTCAAAGATGTCTTAATTTGGGTACGTTGTCTCCGCGATATGTAATCGTACATGGAAATCGAATCACAATGATCAGAGTCAAACTCTCATCGTTTTGCCTCATGTTCTGTTCTAACCCAGGGGTAAATGACTATAGGATGATCGGAGAGCTGTCGCGCGGCAACGAACTGTTCAATGGCTTTATGAACAGGTCCCAAAGGCTGGAAATCCTCTAAGAAAATATTCTGCAGAGTTGGTAACGCCTCTGTCGTTCTTCCACCAACGAGTATTTCCAGGGTGGGTGCGATACGAGGCGCAAATGCTTTGGAAAGGTAGAGATTCTTCACGGTAGAAAATGGTTGAAAGAGTTCCAGCCATCGGGTGATCTCGATGTCGTGTGACTCGTGTCGCGGAAGCTCTTCAAGCCGCTCTTGTGAATATTGACCTCCATCGATGTAGAGGTGTTCCAATTTGGGAAGGGGAAAAAAGGGGGGACGACAGAATCGAACCACACATGGAAAGTGTCGGTCTGGTCGAATGCACGAGGATGCCAGCATGAGCGTATTATCATCCCCAGATATTTGTGTTGGCGAAGGGAATTCGATCCAAACATTGTGATTGTCGAATCCCATTTTTGCTTTATCGGGTGCCTGCCACTTTGGTATGCAACTAATAAACCGGAGAAGTTGTGGGGTGTCGAATACAATTTGATCGAAGGTTACGTCCAAGTGGTGGAGTAGAGGGGCATCAATCCTGGACACGACGTCCTCTAAGTATTCACTGTCACCTTCGAAGGAAAAATGAGTGAGAGCAGGGAGGACGACGCGTGTCGGTGGAGATGAACGCCGGCTTGAACGTCGGCTTGGCGAGTGAAGGGTCAAATCAAAACGAAGGAGAACTCTTTCAAGCCTGGTCAACGCAGAGAGGATAGTGAATAATTCCTCGGGTGAAATGTGTCCGGAATGAGGGATTGCGGTAAGAATAAAACTGACGAGGTCGGTGCAAGACAAAAGTAGTTTCGGTAATTCCGGAACCGAAATGTTACCCAACAAAAACGTGCGTAGACGGCTGGACTGACCCAGGGACCTGAGCGGGTTGGAATAGTTCAGCGGCGGATCACAACGCAGGTTGAGATTTCTCAACACCGGGAATGGCTCCTCCAATGCGGCAAAGACTTCTTCCAGGTAGCAAAATACAAAAAGCTTGATCGCACAAACACGATCGTTGTGTTCAAGTGCGGCTTTGATGTTATCCAGGCACGTCGTTGTGGTGCAACAGCCCGATACGAAGATGGGCAAGGCCGGCCAGATATCGAGCATCTCCCGCACGGGGGTTCTGTTTGTGCATGCGATTTGCAGATCTAGACGATGTGGTGATCCAAAAACGATGCTTCGCCATTGTCGGCACACATGCACCAGCGTGTGCCACGCCTCTACTTCTGGAGCTTCAGACAGGTAGCAATCAAATACATTTAGGAGGACGTCGTCGGGCAGTACGTCGATTGCCACCTCGCCTACATTGCACAAGTCAGCGGTTCAAGTTGTTACGTGGTGTTTTTCAGAAGGCATACATCGACCTGCATTAATATTTTCCATGATCGTTGGCCTTTGGAACGGATCGATGACCAGAGCGGCTGAGAATGATAACGGAGCGATGCTATGCTGGAGAGTGATGGGGAGATTCGAGCGGGGATTCGAGCGGAGCTACTGATGTACAACACGCCAACCCCCGCCTGAACACTCCCTGACAGGCCTGACTCGTGATCACCCTTTACAAAATGCAGAGATTGCCGGCTTCTTGAATATATCACCCATATCTACCCAATTATAGATCACAATAGAGCTCAAGAGAATTCATTCAACAAGTGGTTCAAATTTCATTAAAACAGTCCTGTATTCAGTATCTCACAAGACTACACTGTAAAAATTTCAGGGTATCATCTATGTATATCATTAAAATCTTGTTTAAAATTCTAGAGCATTACGATAAACAGGAGTGGAGATATAGATGGAAGAGTGAATTTGTGACCATGGGATTTCAAAGCCCGCCACTCAGCTAACCTGGTTTTGCTTAGCCAACAGGTCTACTCTCGTGAAAAAACACTCGTAGTCAGCCCGACGTCCTCAGCACTGATCATCCAACTACAGATATTACCGATGCGCTTGTATATAAGAATAGTGATGCAGCCTTGACACTCGAAAATGCGTGCGGAGGGTTCCAGGGGTAACGCGTCAATTGTTGTAGGTCCGCCATTTACTGTGTCATGAGTGCATCTCGTAGAAAATGACAACCAGCTAATCCACGGAAGCCCGGTTACCAGGGAACGGTAATTCAGCTCAATTGCCGGCACGCAAGGACGTCCGTCCCATGTCACATCACGGAGTCAGAACGAATGACACAACGTCATCATATCACAAGACACAAGCGCAAGTGAACTACGGGCCTGAGTGGACCAACAGCGCGCTACTTGGGAACATGGTAAAGACGACCTAATTTCAAGTCTAAGGTCAAGTTGCCTCCATTCCACACGAAATGTAATCGTACAACGAGGCTAAATCACGACAATATCAACAAAAATACTGTAAGTGATGTTTCTGGAGTCAAATAATGGGTGCATATGAGAATGGTGGGACAGAACGTGGAGGGCGCTCATAAAAATCAATGTAAAAATGCTTCTCTCGTCTTGTCCCAGCGAGAAACGGTCACAGTGTGACCTAAGAGTTGTCGTGCAGCAACGTACTGCTCGATGGCTTCCTGGACAGGTCCCGATGGGTGGGGCTCTTCCAAAAAAAGAGTCTCCAGGGCGGGTAATACACCTGTCATTCTTTCCCCGACGAGGTCTTTCAGGGCGGAGGCGATATATTGTGCAAATTCCTTGGATACGTAGAGATTCTTTACCGAGGTAAATGGGCGGAAAACTTCGAGCCATTGCATGCCCTCGATGTCGTCTTGCCATTGTGATGGCAAATACCGAGAACCGGAGATGTAGAGGCGTTCCACCATGCGGATGGAAGGGAAGGGCGATGTAAAGACCTGCGCCAAAGATGAAAGCTGCTGATCCAACTCTTCGCAAGAGATTCTGAACTTGGACGTTCCGCCAAAGGTCTGTGTCGATGGGAGTGGGAGAGATTTGACTTTAACGCTGGAATCATCAAAGTCCAAATGAGTCTCATTGAGTGCCTCAAACCTTGCTGTGCGCCCCACGAACTGGGCGAGTTGTGGGATGTCGAATATGAGTTGATGGGAGAAGGTTATCCGGATGGAGTCAAGCAAAGGGGCATCGATCCAGGCCACGAAATCCTCCAAGTATTCGCTGTCCCCTTGGAACTTGAAATCAGTGAGAGCGGGGAGAGCAGTGCATGTTGACGGCGGTGGGCGTCTGCTTTCCCTGTCGGGCCAAGATAGAGGAGATTCGAATCCAATGGCGAGAAATTTGAGGTTGGCCAACACGCCCAGGCTAGTCGCGATCACTTCGGGCGAAATGTACCCGGAGTCAGGAATATTCCAAAGGATGAGGCGGACAAGGTCAGTTGCGGACAAAAGAAGTTCCGGAAGGGCAGGGAATGGAATGGATTGTAACTCGAGAGACTGCAGACGTGGGGCAGATCCACCTAAGAATCTATCGGGAAGAGTGGGAACTGGACGGTTGTAATAACCATCGAGCCTAAGGCGCGTCAATGCCAGAAATTGCTCCTGCATCGCTGAGGCCAATCGTTGCAATTGCGAACTTGTTAGATTGACAAGGTTAATCTCGCATACACGGTTAGGGTGCACGATTGAAGCATGGAAGTCATAATCTTCAGGCATGGACAAACCGACGATGTCCTTTATGATGATTGGCAAGGGTGGCCAGATACCTGTGAACTCTACGCGTGTGCTGGGACCGCAGACAAGTCTCAGGTCGAGAGACTTTGGCGACGCAAAAACGAGGGATCGCCACCTCCGGCACACATGAACCAACCGATCCCACCTCCAGGACAGAAAGAAATCCTCCGGTCCGTCGAGATATGTCACTCGATCATCTTCAAATCCGTAGAGAAATGTGAGTCGATAGAAATGGAATATGTGTAGGAGAACTTCGTTTGGAAGTATGTCGATTGTCATACGGGCTGCCCACACAGTCAACAGTAGTTGTAGACACGGCACAAAAGACGTACGTTGGTCGCAGGAGCTGACATGATGCACATGAAGTACGTTGAGTGCATCGAGACTCGGATGATGGGCTGCTCTCGACCCGGAAGGGCCATCTATCGAAATCGGAGGTATGCTAGGGAATATGCGTCGGACGATTCTGTTGGGGAGTATTAAGGAGAGTAGACGACAAAGAACCCGACGTTTTCGCGAGAGCCTATGTGAAGCTTGATTAGCGAGGTAATAAGAGGATTAAGAGCCAGTGTTGGAGACAGTTGGACGTACTTGTGAGAGGTCATTAATATTGATCGGGTTCGATGATTAGTCGAAAAGGCAAACCTATGTAGTTAGTTGGCCCATTGAGTCGGATATAGATAAATTGATAGAGCGCACGTGTACGTGAGGCGGCGCTGTCCTGTACCTGAGGCACTGTAGTGGCACTGTCCTGTACTGTACGTGATCTTACTCAGCCTGTTGTCGCAATCACCTCATTGTGTTAGCGCTTAGCCTATAAATGACTCAATAATTCCCATGCCCCCCGCGCCCAACTATGGGGTTGCCGCACCGCATTGGCATCCATCACCATCGCCGGCATGTTCCCTACCTAGTACAGTACAGTAGACCTCAAGGTGAAATCCGCCAATGCGCCGATCTGCTCAGGGCTCGATTCAGGGCCGCCACCGCCTCTTGCGATATGGATGACGGCAGCGTCGATATCTATGTACGCATATACTCAGCGGGTCCAACATGAGAGAGGCCGGGCTACATAGGATAGTGGGCGTGAGGAAAACCTCACCTGGGTTCTCCATGTGAGCAAAGAGCCATTCCAATGCGGCGTCCGGATCGCTGTTCCCCGTCGCAAGCAACCCTCTTTTGACAGCGGATCAGCAGGAATCCTATCGCTCGGTTGAAGATCCGTTTCGAGGCATTGGTTAAGAAAGATAACGTCGCCATCAGGCAGGTGATTGGAATGTCTTTTGACCCATACATTGGCCCCTTTTGGCGACGGTCCGACGGACGAACCCCGGAGGTACTCTCAGATACCGGCTAAGTACACATTGACGAGAACGTAGACGATGTGAAGACAGGCGTGACTGTGTTTGACGTGGTCGGGGTAGATGGAATAGGGGGAGAAGATCAGATCCAACCTGGGGCTAGTAGTCGGAACTCCCATGTCTCGATACACGGATGAATCACGGACCTCATGGTCACGTAGATAGTGGGCCATTTGGACATATGCCCAAGAGACCTAATTCCAAAACCAAGGATAATTTGCCTGTACTCCGACTCGATGCGACATGTAATCATACGATGAAATCAATTGGTCGTCAATAAAGATACTCTAGTCGATGTCTCAGGGCCAAACAACAGTGCCTAATAAGTAGACGACACGAAAAGTTAAAAGGACAGAACTTTTGAAAGCAAACAGGATCTTACCAATCATAGACAGTCCTGCTCCGAGTTTCTGTCCCAGAGGTAACCAGGTAAACGGACATAGGAAGACCGGAGAGCCGTCGCGCAGCAACAAGGTGGTCGATGCCTTGGACAAGTCCCGATAGCCCCAGAAAAGATTCTGCAGGATGTGTAGGACTTCTGTGGTTCTACCCCGGAGCTTTTGCAGGGCTGACGCAATATGTGGCATAGATTCCTGGTATATGTAGATTCTTCACAGAGGCAAATAGATATCGCATCCGAGGTGTGAAATCTTGCTCTGCCCAAACACTTTCCGAACTTCTGACACCTAAGAGGTGGATGTTACGCACGCGATGGAAGGAAATTTCCTTGCAGCGATGATCCCAAATGAAGGGAAAGGCCAGCCCGGACATCCAGCATATACCTCGCAGGTGTTCTGGGTGTACAAAGAAGTCGCAGATCAGGCGACGCGGCGATCCGAAAACAACGCTTCGCCATCAGCGAGAGTCGACGGTGACACGCGCACCGGCGATTGCCACACCTCTATCTTTTTTTTTGTATCTTGACCTTCATCTACACAGAAATCAAATATATCTAGTAGGACATCATCGGGGAGCGAGAAAGTTGATCTGTACACCTAACCTACATCACATCGAGTCAGTCAGCAGCCTGAGTCATTGCTGAAGGTTCCAAAAGAAAGGCGTACGTCGACACCGGTTGGTTTCTCGATAATCCAATGATGTGAATGACACTCTATCATCAACGAGCCTTCGGAACTTGAACGGCCATCCATCAGAATCGATAATCTGGCCAGGTGCCCGGGGAGGTTAGGACTTAAGGGGGCAATGCTGTGGGGTAATGGGGAATCCTGACGGCTGATAGCCTGTTCGAGCACTGGACAGTGTGGTGGAATGAGTTTCCGCTGGGGGCACAAAGTGATTACACTGTCACAGAGAGTTTGTGGTCGCGTGATCCTGGGAAATGGAAGCTGCCGACCTCACCTCAAATCAAACGTTGCTACTCTAACACAGCCACAGCAGAGATAACTAACTCTGCCTCATCGACATCCCGGTCTCATCACCATACCTCAAACACCTAAGGCTGCGGTGTCGGACGATTGATTGTGACCGAGCAGTACGTTTGCTGCTGCGGTTTGCATTCGGCAAAACCTACGTAACTTAACTCCAGGCTGGTCTCGGACTGATACTTCTAGTTCATAGCGTTATTTAGTGAACAGTTGCTCATCTTTTGAAAAAAAATTAGTGAGAAAATGCAACGCGGCCCGCAAGTTTGAGTTTTAGACAGCGACAAGGCAAGGCGTTGATTATTACATCAGGAAGTTGACCAAAAAGTTTCCTGAGGTTTCTCAACCTCAAAAACCTTAAAAAACCTTAAAATATCTCTGAAAACCTTAGATTCCTGGTTATCTGGAAACTTATGTCACTTATCCCGGAAACCTCCTTGGGAATCTGTCAAGGGAAAGACAAACCTTATTTACTGTAGAAATCTTAAAACAATTCTATTAATGTTAACTACAATGAATCATGGTATATATTACATAATTACAGTAATGGGCACTGGTATCCGGGCTCCAGGTTTCCGGAAACCCGGAAACTAGCGAAAACCAATTAAAACCCCGAAACTAAATGGTCATCTTCCTGATGCCTAGCATGCAAGAGCCTTCCTCCTAGTAAATGGTCCACGTACATGTCTCCGGGCGGCAATCAGAACAAAAGATACTAGACCGCCATCATATCACAAGACGCAGGTAAACCACGGACCTGACGGTTAGGCGGACAGTGCGCCACTTGCGCATAGGGGTCAGAGACGATCCAAATCTAAGGTCAAGTTGCATCCATTTCTATATGACATGTAATCATACAACGAGACTAGATCGCGATGATACCAATAATACCGTAATTGATGTTTCGGGGAGTCGAATAACGAGCGTAAACGTGAAGGAGAATGGGAGGTGAGACTAGATGACGCCAAACATTGATCAGATAGAATGTGGAGGGCACTCATCAATATCGAAGAAATAACGCTTCTCATGTGCTGTTCCAGTGAGAAATGGCCACAGGGCGACCTAAGAGCCGTCGTGCAGCAACGAACTGCCCAATGGCGTCCCGAATAGGTCCTAATTCCTGGAACTCCTCCACAAAAAGACTCTCCAGGGCGGGTAACACATCTGTCACCCTTTCCCCAACGAGCTCTTGTAAGGCTGGGGCGATACGTTGTGCCAAATCCTTGTTGACGTAGAGATGCTTCACGGAGTTAAATGGATGGAAAATTTCCAGCCATCGCCTACTATTGTCGATGTCGTCTTGCCACTCTGATAACACATATCCACACCCACAAATGTGGAGGCGCTCCACGATGTAGATGGAAGGGAAGAACAATGTCATGACCTGCGCCACAGATGAAAGCTGCCAGTCGAAATCATTGCATGAGATTCTGAACCCGGACATTTTGTCAAAAAACCATATCTGTGGGAGAGATTGAACAAGAATGCCGCCATAATCAAAGTCCACATGTGCTTCATTGAGTGCCTGGAACCTTCTTGTGCGCCTCATGAACTGGGCAAGTTGTGGAATGTCGAATGTGAGTTGATGAAAGAAGGTTATACATAGAGAGTCAAGAAAAGGGGTGTCAATCCGGGCCATAAAGCCCTCCACATATTCGCTGACCCCTCGCAACTCAAAATGAATGAGAGCGGGGAGGACGGTGCGTGTTGGAGGCGGTGAATGTCGGCGTTCAAGGTCAGGGAGGGATGGAGGGGATTGGAATTCAATGGCGAGAGATTTGAGGTTGGCCAACACAGCCAGGCTACTGACGACCACCTCGGGTGAAACGTAACCAGAATGAGGAATGTTCCAAAGGGTGAGGTGGACAAGGCCGGTTGCGGTTAAAAGAAGTTTCGGAACTGCAGGAAATGCAATGTATTCCAACCTGAGAGATTGCAGACGTGGGGCAGATCCACCTAAGAATCCATCGGGAAGAACTGGAGGTGGACGGCTGTAATAAGCACACTCGAGCTTGAGATGTATCAGCGCCGGAAATTCCTCCTGCATCACTGAGGCCAATTGTGAAATTTTCGATCTTAATAGATGGAGGTCAATCTCGCATATACGGTTACGATGCACGATTGCGGCATCAAAGTAATAATCTTCAGGTATGGGGCCATCTTCCATGTCCCTTATGACGACGGGCAAGGGTGGCCAAATCCCTATGAGCTCCATTCTTGTCCTGGGACGGCAGACGATTCTCAGGTTGAGAAAGGTTGGCCACGCAAAAATGACGGATCGCCACCTCTGGCACACATGAACTAACCGATGCCATGATGACGTACGCCACAGGTGATCGACATCTTCCAATCCATCGAAATGGAATATGTGTAGAAGAACATCGTCAGGAAGTATGTTGATTGTCACATGGTCTGCCCACGCAGTCAGCAGTAGATGCAGATACGGCACAGAAGACGTACGTTTATCGCAGGAGCTGACACAATGGCCAGAGGATGGTATATGTGGGGCGATTCTATCGAGGAGTATTAAGGAGAGCAGAGGGCCACGTGCAAGCTTAATTAGTGAGGCAACATGGACCAGTGGTAGACGTACTGGTGAGAGCTCATTAATGCGCTCAATAGTGGGGATTCGATGGCTCAGTTGAAATCTGTCCTACACGTGATCTTCGCTGCGCGTGACGGATCTGCGTGCTGGCGCTCTCTCATTTCCATGCTGTTGGTGTCCCCAACACAATAGAACACTTAATTCCATATCGACCATCGCCAGTTCCCATAATCTCGCCTTCACGACTTCAATTCTACCCTTGTTATTACATGAGGAACAACTCAATAACGATGCAAACGCCAAATTGGGTTTCACAACTTGCTCGGTAAAAACTGTCTCTGTCTTTTGTTCGTTTCTTCTGCGACTCACCTCATGAAAACCTAGGGGCAGGTTCTCCAGGCTTCCCAAAAAGACTGCCCGATGCCCTCCGCGTCGATCATCCGAGTCCAATATCCCGACTATACCGACACCCTTGCACACGAAGTACAAGTCAAGCGGTCCGCGCCGTCTCTTCTCTTCCCTACCGGCCCATAATAGACACTCCCCCCAAAACGGACAACGCCCCCGCGGCTTCTCAACTACACTCGCTCCCACAGTCCACCTGTCGACGGGGAGGCACTTACAGGACCTGGTCACTCTGAGCCCATCCTCGCCGAGTGCGCGCTCAAGCCCGGGACACGACGACGCTCATCCTGCGCTCTCACCTACAGTCCGCCAAGGTCCCCCTGGGTGAATCCGCTGAGCTGAGGCTGCTGGCAACCTTGTGCTGCTGTTGATGGATGCCAGCTTAGTGGCGTTAGCGCTACTGCTAATACCGATGCCAGCATGAACGCGACGATGACGCAGTTGTCAGTTGTAGGCCCGAATCACACGCAGCTCATGGTTGACCTCGGCATCATTTCACTCTTAGCCACACCAGGGCTTCTTCCGCCACCTCACACCACCGGCGAACGATCTCAACGATATTAGGATTGGCGACCCGATTGAGGATTGCTTGTTGAGATCCTTCACATAGGGTTTCGCCAAAATGACAAACTTGGCACTCAAAGTCACACCGCTGCGATCGATGCCGTGGCTGACTCGAGGGGTCGAGCCTCGATGCGAGTCTGCGCCGCGTGCTGCTTCATACCTAGCACTAGCGGACTACCGCGGCCTCCTTTGCTCGGGATGGCATCTGTGGGAACAGAATGTCGATGTGTGTACTCGAGTCGGTCAAGGATGGACTGGACTACAGGGGGCCTCGGCGTATCAATCGGCTGAGATTCGACACGGAGGTCGCGCCAACCTTTGCTGTTTCGTGAACAGTTACTTGTATTAGGGCTGTTTATTGTTAAAGAAATATAACACGTTGCCGCAGTTAGAGTTTTAGACATCGACAAGGCATGATTCATGTCGATCACTAGCACGTGAGTGCATTTGCCCCAAGTGGGCCATGTCCTATCCGCGGCGATCTAAGGTCAAGTTATCCCCATTCTACACATGTAATTATAAAACGAGATTAGACCACAGCAACGAAAATATTGTAACTTATGTCTCGGGAGTCAAATAGCGAGTGTAAAGGAGAATGAGAGTAGGGACAAGAGGATACCAAACGTTGATGGGATACAATGTGGAGGGCACTCATCAATATCAACGAATAACGCTTCTCATGTCCTGTTCCAGTCAGAAATGGCTACAGGGCGACCTAAGAGCTGCCGTGCAGCGATGAACTTCCCAATAGCTTCCTGGACAGGCCCCGATGGCTGGAGTGCTTCCAAAAAAAGAGTCTCTAGGGCGGGTAGCATATTTGTCAATCTTTCTCCAGCGAGCTCTTGCAGGGCCGGGGCGATACAATGTGCAAATTCTTTGGATACGTAGAGATTCTTCACGAAGGTAAATGGGCGTAAAATTTCCAGCCATTGCATGTTCTCGATATCGCCTTGCCATTCTGATTGCAAGTATAGAGGTCCGTAGACGTGTAGGTGTTCCACCATGTAGATGGAAGGGAAGAACGATGTAAAAATCTGCGGCAGAGATGAAAGTTGCCTATCCAACTCGCTGCATGAGATTCCCAACCCGGACTTTTCATCAAGGGAACGTGTCGGTGGGTGAGATTCTACCCAAACGCCGTAAATGCCGAAGTCCACATGTGCTTCATTGAGTGCCTCAAACCTTGAGATGCGCCTTACGAACTGGGGGAGTTGTGAAATGTCGAATATGAGTTGATGGAACAAGGTTACCCAGAGGGAACCAAGCAAAGGGGCATCGATCCGGGCCACGAGATCCTCTAAGTATTCGCCGACCCCTCGGAACTCAAAGCGAGTGAGAGCGGGGAGCACGGTGCGTGTTGGCGGCAGTGGTCGTCGCGTTTCTATGTCGGGACGAGATAGAGGGGATAGGAATCCAAGGGAAAGTCTTTCGAGGTTGGTCAAAACGGCCAGGCCTGTGACGATCGCCTCGGGTGAAATATATCCGGAATGAGGAATCTTCCGAAGGTTGAGGTGGACAAGGTTCGTTGTGGACAAAAGAAATTTTGGAAGGGCAGGGAATGGAATGGAACGCAGCGTGAGATATTGTAGACGTGGGGCCGATCCACCTAAGAACCTATCGGGAAGGGGCGGAGCTAGGCGGTTGTAAGAATGAGTGAACTCAAGCGTGAGATGTATCAACACCGGAAATTGATCCCGCATCGCCGAAGCCAATTGTTGCAATTGCCGACGGTTTAGACGGAGGAGGTTAATCTCGCATACACGATTATGGTGAACGATTGCAGCATCAAAGTCGCAATTATTAGGCATAAGCAAATCGACCCGGTTCCTTATAATAATTGGCAAGGGTGGCCAGATACCTATGAGCTCCACGCGTGTCCGAAAGTGGCAGACCAGTTTCAGGCCGAGAAAGTTTGGCGACGCAAAAACGACGGATCGCCACCTCTGGCACACATGAACTAACCGATCCCACCTCCAGGACAGAGGAAGTCGACCGAAAGTTCCCAATCCTTCGAAAAATGTCACTCGATCAAAAAGGAATATGTGTAGGAGAACATCGTCAGGAAGAGTGTGGATTGTACTAACACGGCGGTCTGCTGACAGTGTCAGCAGTAGTTTCAGACACGGTACATAAGACGTACGTTCGTCACAGGAACTAACACGATTCACGTGTAGTATGTTAGCGTTGGCTGTATCAAGATGATGGGTTGCTCTCGAGCGAGAAAGGCCATCTATCGAAGTCGGAGTGCTAGTGGATACTTTTCGGAAGATTCTATTGGCGAGTATTAAGGAGAGCAGACAGGAAAGAGCACATGAGAAGTTTGATTAGCGAGGGAAAGTGGTAGACGTACGGGTCAGAGCTCATCGGTGGGGGATTCGATGTTCGGAATCCGTAAGTATGGGTGTACGTGATCCTCACTCGGCGCCATGACCAACATCACGTGCCGGCAGTTGTCTTCGTCACCGCCTCTCTTTTACATCTACATCCACTACTTACAGATTTTAACTGGCCATCAAGGTATCAGGTCATCCAGTCTATTCTCGAGTATCCAAAGAAAGAGTCTGCGGTGTCGCCGTGTCGGACGATTGATTGTGACCGAGCAGTACGTACTACGTCTGCATTCGGCAAACCTACCTAACTTAACTCCAGGCTCGTCTCAGACTAGTACTTCAAGTTCACGGTGTTATTTAGTGAACAGTTGCTCCTCCTTTTAACCCTTTTAGTGAGGAAGCGCAAAGATTTGCCGCAAGTTCGAGTTATAGACGGTGACAAGGCAAGGCGTGATTCATGTTGTTTACCAGCATACTGTCTCCGGGCGGCAATCGGAACGAAAGATACTAGACCGCCATCATATCACAAGACGCAGGTGACGGACCTGACGGTTGGGCAGACAGTGCGCCACTCGCGCATAGGGTCAAGACAAGCTAATTCCAAATCTAAGGTCAAGTTGCATCCATTTCTATATCACATATAATCATACAATGAGACTTGATCGCAGTGATACCAATAATACCGTAATTGATGTCTCGAGGGTCGAATAACGAGCGTAAATGGGCACGGAAGGTGGGACTAGATGACACCAAACATTGATGGGATAGAATGTGTGGAGGGCATTCATCAATATAGACGAAATAATGCTTCTCATGTGCTGTTCCAGTGAGAAATGGCCACAGGGCGACCTAAGAGCTGTCGTGCAGCAACGAACTGCTCAATGGCATCCCGGACAGGTCCTGATGACTGAAGCTCTTCCAAAAAAAGAGTCTCCAGGACGGGTAACACATCCGTCACTCCTTCCTCGACGAGCTCTTGCAGGGCAGGGACGAGACCTCGTACAAATTCCTTCGATACGTAGAGATTCTTCACAAAGGTAAATGCGTGGAAAATTTCCAAGCCATATTCCCCATATTCCATGAAATATCGAGATCCGTAGATGTAGAGGTGTTCCACAACGTAGATGGAAGGAAAGAATGATGTCAAGACCAGTGCCGCAGGTGAATACGGCCAAACGCGCCCTGCAAATTCAAATGAGACGCTGAACACGGACATTTCGTCAAAGGTCTGTGTTGGTGGAAGAGAATCGACCCGAAAGACGTAATCATCAAAGTCCACATGTGCTTCATTGAGTGCTTGAAACTTTGTCGTGCGCTTCATTAATTGGGCAAGTTGTGGAAGGTCGAATATGAGTTGAAAAAGGAAGGTTATAAAGAAGGAGTTAAGCAAAGGGGCATCGATCCGGGCCAGCAGGTCCTCCAAGTAACTACTGACCCCTCGGAATTCAAAATGAATGAGAGAGGGGAGGAAGGTCCGCGTTGGCAGCGGGTGTTGGTGTTCCAAATCGGGGAAGTAATCGGATCCAATGGTGAGAGACTTGAGGTTGGTCAACACGGCCAGGCTGGTGACGATCACCTCGGGTGAGAAGTATCCGGGATCAGAAACACTCCAAAAAGGAACATTCCAAAGGGTGAGGCGTACAAGGGCAGTTGCGGACAACAGAAGTTTCGGAATCGCAGGGAATGGAATTAAACACAGCATGAGAGATTGCAGAGATGGAGCTGATCCACCTAAGAAGCCATCAGGAATAGCCAGAACTGGACGGCTGTGAGAAGCAGTTAGGCCAAGCTTGAGATGTATCAGCGCCGGAAATTCCTGCTACATGACTGAGGCCAATCGTTGTAATTGCGAATTTGTTAGATAGAGGAGGCGAATCTCGCGTACACAGTTAGGGTGCACGATCGCAGCGTCAAAGTCATAATCTTCAGGCATGGGCCAATCGGCTGTGGTTCTTATGGTAATTGGCAAGGGTGGCCAGATGCCTGTAAGCTCCACGCGTGTCCTAGGATCGCAGACAAGCCTCAGGTCGAGAAAGTTTGGCGACGCAAAAACGACGGATCGCCACCTCCGACACACATGAACTAACCGATGCCAGGACAGAAGCAACAGACCATCATCTTCCACTCTATTGAGATCTTCCCGTCCGTTGAGATGTCGCAGCCCATCTAGATATGGAAATGTCGCTCGATCTTCCAGTAGATCGAAATGGAATATGTGTAGGAGAACGTCATCAGGAAGTATGTCGATTGTCACATGGCCTGCGCATACAGTCAGAGGTAGTCGCAGACACGGCACGAAAGACGTACATTTATCGCAAGATCCGACACGATGAGTGCCAGTGCTGGGGAATACTTGTTGGGCGATTCTATCGGGGGGTGTTAAAGAGAGCAGACGGCAAAGAGCCCATGTGAAGGTTGAACGTTGATTAGCGAGGCAACAAGGGCCAGTGGTAGACATACTGGTGAGAGTTCATTGGTGGGAATCCGGAGTTGATGTTCACTGGCAGTTGAGAGGAAACCGCGTGGGTAACAGTGATGATGGGTTTGCGAACTTTATAGGTCGAACACTTGTATACGTAATCCTACGTGCAGCTTTCTCAACCGCGCTTGAGTTGACCTTGCGATTTGCGCGCTGTTCCAACCCTCAAGCACAAATTGAACCGGTCGATGCTACTTCAACATACCCAACAGCAGAGATAACGCGATAAGTCTGCCACACCAACACGGTCCCTCATTGTGGCCTCATCACCATACCCCAACCCCAATTCCCCAAACACTGGCATCTGAGGATTACGGCATTGATTACAGCACTGGCAGAAGGTTTTGGTTCCTGGAACACCGCGTGATAATGGTCATGCTGGAATGTGCATGGTACACACTACTGTAGTCTTAGGTTGGTCATATCGGCAGGTATTAGCGCCGTGATCTGGTCGGGACTCTGGATAGCCTGAGATGCAGGTACGGCGGCTACTACGGCCGTACAAGGGAGGAAAGGTTGACCATTGGGCTATTTTCGACTGACCTGACCTCAGCCAGAAGATCGGCCCTTGAAAAGCTTGATGCATGATGGCTCGACCCCTACACACCTACGATAATATCTGGGTGCGTGGCGGCAGCCGGTGGATACCAGTTATTACCAAAGCGAATCCGTACTCGAAGTGCCACTAGTACAGCACCAGCACCGTCGCGAAAAGTATGTCCACACTTTGTCAGTGCTGACTTAGACCGCCTCGAAAGACTCGGTGAGTATATTCTTGGCACGAAGAGAGTTCCTGTGCCTACTGTTATACCCCATGCGAATGAGCCGCCGTGTCCGTCTTTCGAACGTCGATGATGACGAATCCGTACTTGGCTTCGAGCGGGGGATCGCCCCTCCTGTGTCCCAGTCTGCCCACTCGGGGTAAACTCGGGGACTGATAAGGATTTGGGGATGGAAGCGAGGTGCTGTGATGCCGACGAATGACTTGTGGATGAGGGCGATACGGCCGCAGTCGTGAGGTGTGCGCGCCTCAAATAATAAAATTGGACGCGCTTGCTTGGAAAGAAACTTTATTTCGCGGCTTCGGACAGAAACCATGAACGAAAGTCCTTCGACGTGATACTGTAAGTAATTGGCCAGTCGAATGTTCGCAGATTAGATTAGATTATCTTGATTGAGCAATTGAGTCCAACTCGGCATCCGCCGTTTATATGCAGCAGCCCCGGCATCCTCCTCGTGCAGCCCCATTCGCGGCTTTTCAACTCAAGATGCCATTCCGAGCACATCCCCGGAGAGCGCGTGCTCGTTCCAGGGGATGCCACGACGGCTCTTCCTGCGCTTTCTCCTACAGTCCGGCAAGGCCTTTCTGGGTGAACCCGTCGACGTGGGCGGTTCTCAAACGTAACTCGTAGGTTTGCGCTTGCTGCTGGACTATTTTCAGGAAGCTACGGCCCACTGCTGTGGGCATCCATGCACTGCAGTTGATGGCGGATGCTAGCGTAGTGGCGTTAGTACCACGGCTAATACCGATACCAGCGTGGGCACGATGACGACACAGTTGCCAGTCGTGGGCCCGGATCACACGCAGGTTAACCTGGGCATCATTGTCACTCTTGGCCATGCACCAGGGCCTGTTCTGCCACCTGACGCCGCCGGTGGACCATCTCGACGATATCGGGGGTGGCGACCCGATTGATGATCGCTTTCATAAAAGGGTCTCGCCAAAAGACTGTTTAAAGACAAGCTTGGCACTCACTGGCAAGTCGCACCGCTGAACGATGTCACGACTGACTTGTGGGGTCGATGCGCGTCTGCGGTTCGTACTGCTTCTTACCTAGACTAGCAGACCACCGCGGCCTCTGTTTGGGGCGGCATCGGTGGGACGAGGACGGCAATGTACGTACTCGAGCTGGTTAAGGATGTGGTCCATACGCGGACTCGGTGTATTAATTGCTCGACCGACAATCTTTGCAGGGGCAGGGCTTTTCTGGGTCCAACTGGACCAAGTAGTCTGCGCTGGTGGGAGAACGCACATACCTAGACCGGACACAACGCTGGCGGTGCGCCTCAGTAACGTAACTTCACTCCAGACTGGTGTCGGAGCAATACTGTATACACGAACAGTTACTTTTTAAAACTTGTACGAGGGCTGTTTATTGTCAAGGAAATACAATACGTTGCCACGGCAGACATCGACAATGTATGATTCACGTCGATAATTAGCACGCAAGGCCAAATGAGCCATGTCCTGCCCCCGAGCGTCAGTCGGATTTAAAGATATTATCAAGACGCAGGTGAGCCACGAACCTGAGGGTTGGGCTGAAAGTGTGCCACTTGCGCAAAGGGTCAAGACGAGCTAATTCCAAATCTAAGGTCAAGTTGCATCCATTCTATATGACATGTAATCATACAATGAGACTAGATCGCGATGATACTAGTAATACCGTAACTGATGTCTCGGGAGTCAAATAACGAGCGTAAAGGAGAATGGGAGATGGGACTAGACATTGATGAGATAGAATTTGGAGGGCATTCATCAATATCGAAGAAATAACGCTTTTCATGATCTGTTCCAGTCAGAAACGGCTATGGGGAAACCTAAGAGCTGTCGTGCAGCAACGAACTGCCCAATACCATCCTGGACAGGTCCCGATGGCAGAGGCTCTTCCAAAAAAAGAGTCTCCAGATCGCGTAACAGTTGTACCACTCCGAATCCTCCCTCCCTGACGAACATTTGTAGGGTAGGAGCGATAGCTCGTGCAAATTCCTTCGATACGTAGAGATTCTTCGCAGAGAGAAATGGGTAGAAAATTTCCAGGCCGTATTCCGATCCTTCCATAAAATATTGAGATCCGTAGATGTAGAGGTGTTCCACAATGTAGAGGGAAGTAAAGAACGACTCCAAGACCTCTGCCGTGGTTGGAGATGGCCAAACGCTTGGAATTTCGCATGAGATGCTGAACCCGGACGTTTCGTCAAAGGTCTGTCTCGGTGGAAGAGAACCGACCCGAATGACGTGATCATCGATGTCCACATGTGCTTCATTGAGTGCTTGAAACTTTGTCGTGCGCTCCATGAAATGGGCGAGTTGTGGAAGGTCGAATATGAGTTCACAAACGAAAGTTATAAAGAACGAGTTGAGCAAAGGGGCATCGATCCGGGCCAGCAGGTTCTCAAAGTACCTACTAACCCCTTTGAATTCAAAATGAATGAGAGCGGGGAGGAGGGTGCGTATTGGCAATGGATGTCGGCGTCTTGACTCGGGGAAACTTGAAGGTAGAGGGGTATTGAATCCAATGGTGAGAGATTTGAGGTTGGTCAACGATGCCAGGCTGGTGACGATGTCATCGGGATGGAAGTATCCGGAATTTGAATACATCCAAAAAGGAATATCCCAAAGGGTGAGGCGGACAAGGGCAGTGGTGGATAAAAGAAGTCTCGGGATCGCAGGGAATGGAATGGAACACAACATAAGAGACTGCAGACGTGGAGCTGATTTACCTAGGAACCAATAAGGAATAGCCGGAGCTGGACGGCTGTGAGAAGCAATTAGGCCAAGCTTGAGATGTATCAGCGCCGGAAATTCCTGCCGCATGACCGAGGCCAATCGTTGTAATTGCGAACTTGTTAGATGGAGGAGATGGATCTCGCGTACACGGTTAGGGTGTACCATTGCAGCGTCAAAGTCATAATCTTCAGGCATGGGCCAATTGGCTGTGGTTCTTATGGTGATCGGCAAGGGTGGCCAGATGCCTGTGAGCTCCACGCGTGTCTTGGGATCGCAGACAAGTCCCAGGTCGAGAAAGTTTGGCGACGCAAAAACGACGGATCGCCACCTCTGGCACACATGAACTAACCGATGCCAGGAAAGAAGTGACAGTTCATCATCTTCCAGTGTATCGAGATCTTTGATTCCATTGAGATGTCGCAGCCCATCTAGATATGGAAATGTCTCCTGATCTTCCAGCAGATCGAATTGGAATATGAGCAGGAGAACATCGTCAGGAAGTATGTCGATTGTCACATGGCCTGCTCACACAGTCAGAAGTAGCTGCGGACACGGCAATAAAGACGTACGTTTCTCACAGGATTCGACACGATGAGTGCGGGGGAATACTTGTTGGGCGATTCTATCGGGAGAGAGAGCAGACGGCAAAGAGCCCATGTAAAGGTTGATCGATGATCAGTGAGGCAACAAGGGCCAGCGATAGACATACTGGTGAGAGCTCATCGGTGGGGATTCGATGTTGATGTTCGATTGACAGGAAACCGCATGGGTTTGCGAACTTTTATAGTCGAACACACGTGCACTTACACGTCATCCTACTACGTGTCGTCTTGGGATTGCACGCTGGTGCAACCCACAAGCTTAAATTGAACCAGTCGATGCTACGTCAACGTAGCCACAGCAGAGATAACGAGATAACTCCGCCAGTGCGCCACACAACACCTTCATTGCGGCCTCATCACCATACACCAACCTCAAACGCTGGCACCTGAAGATTACAGCGCTGACAGAAGGTTTTGTCGGCCCTTGACAGGCTTAGCTTGACCTCCTACATATCTGCAAGAATATCGGGCGCGTACCAGTGGATATCAAAGCGAGCCCGCCATTAGTACACCACCATCACCAGAACACCCGCCACTGCGAAAGGTAATGTCTGTAGTTCGCCAGTGCTGACTTCGACCGCCTCGGAAGACTCGGATAGAGGGTATTATTGGAATGGAGAAGAGAGTTCCTGTGCCTGCTGTCCCACTCCCATGCGAAGCATACGCAATAAGCCGTCCGTCTCTGCCTTTCGAATCGTCGAACGTCGATGATGGTGCATCCATACTCGACTTCTCTGGGAGACTCGGAATCGCCCTTCCTATGTACCAATCTGCACACTCGTGGTAAACTCCGGGCTTGACAAGGAATTGGGGTGGAAGCTAGGGTGTTGCGGTGACGGCGGATGATTTGGGCGGATGAGGGCAATTCGGTCACACTCGTGAGGTTTGCGGGCCTCAAATTGGACGCGCTTCAGAGGCTCGCTTGGGGAGAAGCTTTATATCGTGGCTTTGGCCAGACACCGTAAGTGTATGCGTGTACCAGTAATCAAGAACTCACCCTCAGTCATTGTTTATCTGTTGAAAGATGCAAACTACCCTATATCAAATGATTCAAATCTTGTACCAATCACGTGCACCAAGAGAAAGTCGTAATTCATTTCACACTCCAACATCGTGCGCTCCATGAACTGCGTGAGTTGTGGAATGTCGAGTTGGTGTTGAAAGAAGGTACAATGGATGGATTCAAGCAAAGGCGCATCGATCTGGGCCACGAGAACCTCCAAGTATTCGCTGATCCCTTGAAACTTGAATCGAGTGAGCGCGGGGAGGACGGTGCGTATTTGTGGTAGCGGAAGTCGGCTTTCCAGGTAGGGGAAAGATAGGGGGGATCGGAATCCAATGGTGAGACATTTGAGGTTGGCCAACACGGCCAGGCCAGTGACGATCGCCTCGGGTGGCATGTACCCGGATAGAGGAATATTCCAAAGGGTGAGGCGCACAAGTTCAGTTGCGGACAAAAGAAGTTTCGGAAGCGCGGGAAATGGAATAGATTGCAACCCGAGAGTTCGCAAACGTGGGGCCGATCCACCTAAGAACCCATCAGGAAGAGCTGGAGCTGGGCCGCTGTTATCACTATCCAAGTCAAAGTCTAGCTTGAGATGTATTAACGCCGGAAATTGCCTCTCCATCGCTGAGGCCAATCGTTGCAATTGCAAGCTTGTTAGATGGAGGAGGTTAACCTCGCATACTCGGTTAGGGTGCACGATTGCTGCATCGAAATCGTAATTGTTAGGCATGTGCCAGTTGACCATGTTCCGTATGATGATTGGCAAGGGTGGCCAGATGCCTGTGTGCTCCACGTGTGTCCCAGGACCGCAGACAAGTTTCAGGTCGAGAAAATTTGGCCACGAAAAAACCACAGATCGCCACCTCCGACACACATGAACTAACCGATACCACTCCCAGGACCGACGCCATCGATTGACATCATCTTTCCATCGATCCAGATATGAAAGTCGGTCGAAACGGAATACATGTAGGAGAACGTCGTCGGGAAGTATGTTGATTGTCACACGGCCTGCCCACACAGTTAGCAGTTGCCAGTCACTTGCCACAGACACGGCACATAAGACCTACGTTCAAGCCTACATTGGTCGCGAGGTTGGTCGCTTGAGCTAACACGCGACACATGTAGTACATTGGATGTATTGAGACGATGGGTTTCCCTCGACCCCGGGCCCGAAGTGCCATGTACCGAAATTGGAGGAGTGCCAGGGAGCATACGTCGGGGGATTTTATCGGGGGGCAGTATTATTAAGAGGAGCAGACGGCAAACAGACCCGGGCCGGGAGTGCCTAAGTAAGGCTTGATTAGCTTGATTAGCAAGGCACAAGGGCCAGTGGTAGACGTACTGCTGAGAAGTCATTAGTGGGTATTCGATGTTTAGTTGTCAGTAGAACTGCATGGGTTAAACTTATAGCCCGAACAACAACCTAACCCTAGACCATCGGACCATCACCAAGAGCTGACAACCTCAAGGACAAACTCCTAACGCCACCCGATCGTCCACCAATGATACATGCCTCTTCCTCGTGTTTTTAACGCACGAAACCACCATGTGCAAGTACAGTTGGCAGCAATGGGCATGACTTTGAGTTGACAGCTTGCATCGCCGCAGATTAGATTAGATCATCTTGATTTTGGGTGTCGTGAAATTCGGCATCCGCCGTTCACACCCGCAGCCCACACCCACATACCCCCACGTTAGAACCTGAGAATGTCTCTCAATGGACAGGTCCCTAATGGCAGCGCGCAGGCTCCTATAGAAATACCATCCTTGCAAACAGTCATAGGAATAAACTTTGGGAATTCCTTTGCTTCTATCGCGGTCCTCACAAAAGTGTGTTCTCTTCCACTTTTTTTTTCTACCCGGCGAAAACCTGGAACGACGATTGACTGATTGAATAAACAGGAGGGCCTAGCAGAATGTATCGCCAACGAAGATGGAGAACGCCAGATCGCTTGTGCGATCTCTTTTCATGGTGAAGAAACGGCAAGTATTTTCTCTCCCCACGCAAGTTTCCCTCCTCATCATTTACCACAGTATATTGGCAACGAAGCAAAACAACAACTTGTGAAAAATAGTGCAAACACCATCATCGGGTTTCGCAACTTACTTGGCAAAAAGTGAGCCTCTCGTTTCTTGATACATCCACGAGTCTCTGAACCCTGGGGGGTCAGGTTCTCCGAACTCCCAAAAGATCGCTCGACATCGTCGGCGCCAGTCATCCAACACCCAGAGGTTCCGGATACGCCCGCATACAAAGTACAAGTCTTGCTGCCCGCGCCCTCCCCACTCTCCCCCGCCGCCTCCTCGTTGCAGACTCCCAGAACGAATAACACACCGGCGGCGTCTCAATTCGCGACGCCACGCTCCGAGCCCATCCCCGCCGAGCGGGTACTCACCCCGGCGGATGTGACGACACTCTTCTTGCGCTCGCTCCTACAGTCAGCCGAGGCATTCCTGGGGAAGCCTGTCGACGGGGCGGTGCTCACCGTACCTGGTTGGTTCGCGCCTGTCCAGCTGGAAGCTTTGCGGGAGGCTGCTTCAGCCGCGGGAATCCGTGTTCTGCAATTGTTGGAGGATGCCGGTGCGGCAGCATTGTGTGCCTCTGCCAACGTCAGCACGATCGCGACGACGGATGTAGGCCCGGACCGCACGCAGCTCGTGGTCGACCTGGGCGCGTCATCATCATCATTGTCACTCTTAGCCGTGCGCCAGGGCCTGTTCCACCACCTAACTCAACCAGCACACCATCTCGAAGATGTCGGAGGCGACGTGATCGACGATCGATTGTTGAAGTTCTTCGCCAAGGATTTCACCAAAAAGACGAGCGTGCCACTCAAAGTGGCGCCAGCTGCGAGCGACGCCGTGGCAGATCTGCGCGCGGAGGCGCGTCTGCGACTCGCGCTCCTTCACACCAAGCGGACCGTCGCGGCATCCTCCGTCGGAAGTGGGAGCAGCACGGCGACGTGCGCGGTCGAGTCGCTCAAGGATGGCCTGGATTACACGGGGAGTATCAATCGTATGAGATTTGACATGGAGGCAGCGCCGATCTATGCTAGCGTGGTCGCACGGGCGGGGGAGCTGATACAACGCGCGGGGCTCGACTGGGTCCAGGTGGACGAGGTTGTGTACGCTGGCGGGAGCTCGTGCTTGCCTGGTCTCGACGCAACGCTGGCGGTGCGCCTCCGCAAAAATGCGACCACGCCATTCTTCACGGGTACCGTTGCAGGTGGTGGGATTGGTGACCCGACGACTATACTTGCGCGCGGTGCGGCGCTGCAAGCGCGTTTGTTGGCAGAAATTGGAGGCGGCACCGCCGTTGAAGACGAGCGCGTACGGAAGGCGTTTGAGCACGAGAGCGAGCACGTCGAGGTCAAGGCCACCGCCCGTACAATCGGGGTGTTATTCCCCGAAGCTGCTGAGTCGGGAGGGCTCGGGGGGCAATGGATCGGAGGCATACAGGCGGAGACAGCTGTCCCCGCGCGGCGCACGTACGCACTGGAGGTCGACTTGGGTGAGTATGATGTGGGTGGGGAGAAGTTGGTTGGGCTTGAAGTTTGGGAGGTGAAGGAGGGTGTGAAGGTTGAGAAGGTGAAGCCGCCCAAGGATGAAGACGAAGCGCCCGAGTCAGAGGACGAGGATGAAGAGGAAGAGGTGGAGGTGGCAGAAAGGACGATATCGAAGGAAGTGTACCTGGGTGCGTTGGCGGTTCGGGCTCGGCAGGGACGGAAACGGGGCTCGGGATGGCGGGCGTCGATCGAGGTTCAATTTTTGATCGAGGCGAGTGGGAAGCTGCAGGTGTCGGCATACGAAACGGGCAACGACGGTACTAAAGATGTCATTGTGCTGGGTTGATTACATAATGGACATGCTTTGAATTGTGACGGCCATGCAGCCTTACTCTGAACTCGCAAACTGGGACGGCTCCCTTTCTGACGTTGTGGATTCCCTCTCTACGCCATCCCCCTCAGAGACCTCATCCCTCCCCCAGCACAATCCGCCCATGTACATCCCGCACCAGCCTAATCAACAGGTTGGTTCTCTCACGCATACATTCTTGAAATCCCGCTGATCAAACGCGTGAAAAAAAAACATAAGCAGATTGATTCTCCAGTGATTGCGCATCCTTCCGCCACCTCGTCGTCGTCGTCGTCGTCGCATTTCGACCCACCCGACGCACTCTTTCCAAACGGCGCGCAGGAACCATCATCCGTCCTTTCCCCACAAGAACGCGAGATTATGGCTGACATCACCCTTGATCCGGATGATCCCAACCCCGCCGTTGCTGATTCCACAGCCGCAGCTGCCGCGTGGGCGTGGGCGGTGTTGGCCTCGGAGCCCGCGGTGGATAATGATAACGACGACGCGTCGTCTCGGACCATCGTGAACAAAGACGCGAGCGCCACAAAAACACTTCAGCAGCCGCAACAGCAGGTAGGTCTCTTTTACATTGCCACCCTTTAATACTTAACGTCTTTGGTCTTGTTTTCCCACCCCAACCCCCACTTTCCCTCAAAAGTCAAGTTCGCCGTTCGTAACATCCGCCGTCGCCGCCACCATCTCCACGGTGTCCCGTTACTCTATTCTTCCTGCTCCACCTACCGCTGGCATTGGCGTCGCGTCAATTCCGTCGTCTGTCTCTCCCTCGCCGTTTGCGCCACCTTCGGCATCGGCACCACCACCGCAATTACCACCAGTGCCGTCATCGTCATCGTCATTGCATGTAACTGCCAAGGCCAAGTCACCGGACGTGAGTCCAGGGCCCCATCCTGACCGTTCGACTATCTCTGGTGAATTGGATGTGGACGAGCGTCTTATGGGAAGTGAATACGTAATGGAAATCACCTCTACATCTGCGTCGCGCAGCGACGACGGCGAGGCAGGGCTCGGACGAAATTTGATTTCCCGTCACCTTGACACGCCCACACTTGATCCTCCCGATCAGCTCCAAGCGCGGGCACCATCGATACAGGTGTGTCTATCCTCTCGTGCCGTCTTCCTATCCGCCTGCGTATGCATACGAGTCGTGTGATAGAGTCCAGTTCTTCCGCCCTTGGATACCGTCAATCACTCATCGTCATCACGCTCTCCCGTTTCTCCACGGCGCCCGTCGAAAACTCCTTTGTTCCTTCCTTCTCCGTCTGAGAGTGTCTCGTCCTCTCGCCCCCCGTCCGACCCTCCTCCACCAGAGCGAAACAGAGACCCTAAACCACCAGAGGTCATATCCATCAACTCATTATCGTCATCTTCCTCGTCGTCACCGCCACCACCGCCACGCCGATCTCGCCGTCATAATGCTCGAATCAAGTCCAAGACCAAAAAACAAGGACGACAACTGATGGCGTATGTCCTCATACCCCCCCTCCCTCCTGGCGCACACAAGTCCGATTACGTGCCTCTGGAAGAAATACTCCGCATGCACGAGCGTCGTGCCGCTGCCAAGGGCAAAACGCGTGTGGGAGATAACGCTGGTACCTCTACCCTCGTCGCTGCGCTCCAGGGTGCATTTGAGAACAACACGTCGGGTGCAGGGAGTGCGAAAATGCCAGGTGCAAGAAGGAGGAAAAGGAAGAAAGCAGTTGAGCCCGTGGAGGTCGTGAGGGTTGTACATGGTGTGCACGAGGGTGACGGCAAGGGTGAGGCGAAAATTCAGGAGTCCACTAATCTTGCCCGCGCATTGAGCAACGCTTTTGCGCATAACTCGGCTGATCCCAAGGTGGCGGCACGACCAGCTGCAGTGGCAGGGGGGACGCGCCAGTTGAGGAGAAGCACGCATGCGGAAATTTTGAGCGACAGTTCCGCAAGTGTGGAGGTTCTTCTTTCCCCTCCGCCAGCAAAACGCACTCGCTCTTCATTGCCCGCACAGGCCACTTCAGACGCCGACGACAATAACTCACCTTCCCCATACCGGCGGAATGAAAAGCGCCTGCCACAGACGCCCACAACTCCACAACAGAAGAAACGACGGCGCCTAACCCGAAGAGGAGATGGAGATGACATGGATGGAGATGACATGGATGGGCACGAAGAGGAAGAAGAGGAAGAGGAAGAGGAGATTGAAATTGTCGACGGCGTGCCACGGGAGTTCCCGTTCCCGCGACGCGTCTCAAGACACGACTCAAAGTCTGACCTTTCCCAGCCAAGGCTTGGTCGCACCAACAATCAGCGTCGCATAATAACGTCTTCCCCCGCCCCTATATCCGCACCCGCACCCGCACCCGCGTCCGCACCTTCGCCATCACCGTCGCCGCCGTCACAGTCATCATCTGCTTCACCCCCGGGCACCAATACCCTCGCCGGCCTCCCTCTGATGATCCTCCCCGCGCCAGCAGCTACAGATATCGTGATACCCCCGCGTGCACTCAACCATTTACATGCGTCGTCCAGTCCACCAGATTTAGAATTCGACTATGAGTCCCTGCAGGGTTTTCAGTGTGAGGAGGCCGTGGTAGGCGCGCACGGTCTCCTCGAATCTCGATCTGCTAGCGCTGCCATCACCTCCGCCGCCGTTGCCACCACCACCAGCGCGACGGCAGCCACCACAACTACCATAGATAGCAGTCTCCGCGCCAACACCACTGGTCTGCAGAATCCTCCCTTAGATCTCGGTTTAGATGTCCTCGCCCCTATGGACATTGCGGACGGAGAGCAAGAACAAATGCGAGAACAGCAAGACGCGGCGGTTCGAGCGGCTATCGTGCCTTTTGACGCCCTTCGCATCTCGAGCTCCTCCCATCCAGAGGGCCCCATGCTCGGCTTTGTGGTGTCCGAACATGGTGGCGTCAGGTGTACCACTAGCCTGAGCGCGGACGGAGACACAGAGGCATCCAGCGATGGCGTCGGACTTGAACTGGGTGGCAACACGGGCTCGGACATGGAGTTCATGCTGCTGGCCTCGATGAATCCTAATTCTGATTTCAATGCCGGTCCAGGATGGATCGACTGGGAGTCCGCTGGACCAAGTACAGACTTGGTCGCTCAAAACGATTATGTCGGGGACGGGACGATCGACCCCTCGGTGCTAGGTGGCGTCGGATGCTCTGGTGCTAGTCTTCGTGGTGGAAGCCCAGACAAGACAGCATTCAGGCCAGATACCATCACGGTTTCGGACGACTATATCCGCTCTCGTAGGAGCCCCGTGTCCATGCGTGCTAGGGACAAAGACAAGTACCTGGATAACGAGGAGGAGGAGGACAGCAACGACATGGAGGACGAGGGAGACGTTATGGGGCTGCTCTTCAAAGACCCGCCAGACGGTGGTTTTGTGTCGTGGTCGCCATCAGCACGTGGTGCAGGCGGTAAAGGCAAGAACAATGACCAGATGACCGTGACAGGCACGGACGCAAGGCAAATCAGTGTTGGCACCGGTGCAAGAGCGGGCGGTACCCGGACAAGGAGGAAGAGCTGGCGCAAGTCGCTTGCGGAGGATAACGACTGCGAGGACACCGACGCCGAAGCTGACGATGCGGTGGTACAATCTCATTCACCGAAAATGTCAAATGTTTTCTTGCCTGAGCTTCTCTCAACGTTTTGCCACCATTGTCGGCGCAAGACGCTCAGGCCGAAAATGCGTTGTACGCGCATTAGAGAGTCGACGGGGGATCAGTGTCGAAAGCTGTATTGTGATCTTTGCATCGAGAGGCGGTATGCACCTTCTCCGCTACCTTTACTTTTAGAAAAGAAAGAGAGAAATGATGCTGACTTTCCGATTGTTAGGTACCCTAGTTTGACGTTTGACGAATTCGCGACATCGTTTTCGTGTCCGTGTTGTCGCAACTTTTGTAATTGCACGCAATGCGCGCGTGGGCGCGGGGAGGTTTATATACCTGAGCGAAATGGGGGGTGGCGCAGGTGGTCCGCATTATTTCCCGTCGCCGGCGCTGCCACTTCTGGCCCAACATCACCATCGGAGAAAAAGCAGGACGTGATTGACTTGACACAGCCAGAGCAAAATGGCACGACAGCAAGTGCGGCGTCAATGATCGAAGCGTCCTTGGAAGCCGACGATACAACGCGTATTGTGCCCGTTCAGCTAGATGCGGGACCACCACCATCGCCACCACCTTCTGCACCTCATACCCTTATTTCCACCTTGCAATCCTCCGACCACCTTCACCCTGTACCCACGACTACGACTGCATCTCCGATGGCTGTGGTGGACAAAAAAAGACGCCGGTACGTGTATATTGGGAAACCGCGCAAGTCGTGGGGTCGTCTCGTGTCTGTGCCAGACCCGGATCCAGATCCAGAAGACCAGCGGCTAGTTGGACAGGGCCGGGGAACGGGCCGCAAGCGGAAGCGGAAGCGCGCCATTGGTGTGCGCTTATTTGCCGGTAGCGAAGAACCGCTTTTGTTGAGCCGGAGTCCCGTCAATAAGAAGGGGAAGGGTAGGGGGAGGGGGAAGGGGAGGGGCAGGAAGAGGAAAGGGCGGGAGAGGAGCAGGCAGCAGCGGTCCTCGTTGCCCACCAGTCGGACTTCCTCTCTCGCTGCGTGCGACGAAGGAGTTACAAACCAGAATGCGGCTTCGTGTGAAAACTCCGACCCCGCCCATGCCGATGCCCATGTCGACGTCGACATCGATGAGGGGGTTTGGCCGGAAGAGTATGGGTATACGCCTGAGTGTGAGCATGATGAGCATGTCGTGCCGCCTTGTGCCAATGGTGTTATCATGCCGCCAGAGGAGTTGGAGCGTGCGATTGGCATGGCGTTAGCTGCTGGCATGCAGTACTTGCAAGGGTGAGTCGTCGATCAGTCTGTCGGATGGTAGTAGGAGTAATCTACTAGTTGTTAATATGGTAGAGTAGGATACGAGTATATGGTATATGGCACTACAGTACAGTACTACAGATCTTGATACGTATATGCACACACAGTCATCAGTAAAGGTGAATCTAATCTACACATTTGTCTATTCCGTAACTGTCGCGGCGCTCCCGCATCGCGCCCTCGGATCCGTCGATCACGTTTTTTTTCAGCCCCCATCGGTCTCTTCATAATCGACCACGGTGATTCTAATCATGAAAATCACGAAAGCCTGATTGGCCGGGCTCTCGAATTTGAATTGAGTAAAGGTAGGCGCGTGTGCTGATACCTCATGGCCGACCTCATCTGCGAGAAGTCTAGCCAAGGCCAGATCGTAATTGGGCTGGCAGCCCCAGAAACATGGACAATGCTTTAATTGACGTGATCTGGGCCGGTGACCCTTGATCTTTCTTTCCTCACGACTTTCAGTTGGCCCTGGAACTTTGGGGTACTGTAATGCAAATCGATCTATTAAAACAACGCCAGATGGGGTTTGTGTCACGGTTCAAGTTATTCTGACCGTCCCTCCAGATCCCGCCATCCTAACATGATCTCTACGGGTGCTCTCATATGGACCTCAATACGGCCTTTGATACGAACGTCAGTAGTATTCACGCATGGGATGCTAGACCCGGTGTCGTCTCTGACTGGCTGTTTTTCTTTTTCTATTTAGTTTCTTGACGGTCGGTGCAGGGTTTGCTTTGTGCAAGGCGAAGCTCTTCCCTACTGAAGCTGCACGCGGCGGTGCCCAGATTGTATTGGTACGAAGGCTGACAACAGGGCCAGCCGCCCTACTATGTATGTCGTACTGACCAGAGGTTTTTGATAGAACATTGCCTTGCCGTGCCTCCTGTTCTCCCGTATCGTCCCCGCGTTTACTCCGCAGAACATCAGTTCATTAGCACCGCTGACCGTAGTTGGTCTGCTTTATGGCGTTGCTGGTGCCGCGATGGCCTGGACCATCAAGCAGTTTTTCTGGGTGCCTCACCGGTTCAGGTACGGGATAATTGCCGCTGGTGGTTGGGGGAATTACGGTGACATACGTATGTCGCGCCCTACTGTACCCCACTGGCAGATTGCTTTACCTAAAACCTTTTTTTTTGGCGCTTAGCGACGGCTATTGCGATGGGTATTACGGCGTCTGCTCCGTTCAATGGCGTGGATGACGAAAATCTTGCGATTGCGTACATTTCCACGTTGATCCTTGTCTTTTTTGTGCGTTTGTTTGCTCTATCCTGATCTCTGCACGGGATCAACATGGAGCTGACGTTCTCAAGATCACTCTCTTTCCTCTCGGAGGCTTTCTCATCGTTGCCAAAGACTTTGAGGGGCCAGATGTCGACTCGGAGGAAATCCGAGAAAGGATGCGCCTTAAACGGCGTAGAATGGTTACAAACACTGCGCTCTCACTCAGGCGTGTCTCGCGTCTGTTTGGACATCGACATCCCGATGAAACTTGCGATGTCGAAGTAGGTGACGACTTTGAAAACAAGGATACGCTCTCCTGCGATGAGACCGTGAGCCGAAACGACAGCACCGACCAAAAAACGCTTACAGGGACAACAACAACCCCGACATCCAGTATTCACGTCACGCCTGCCTCATCGCCAGAACTTTTCCAACGGGACTCAAACCATCATTCCTCGAACCTCCCACCCCGCTCACGACGCTTCCTGAAAGAGTTACTCAAGCCCGCCCCCATAACGATAGTATTTGCGATCGTAATCGCCCTCGTAGACCCCCTCAAAGCTCTCTTCCTCCCACCGTCACCAGGCTTCCAACCACACTTTCGACCCGTGGCGCCCGACGGACAGCCGCCACTGGCCTTCGTCATCGACACGGCCAATTTTGTCGGCGCGGCGTGCGTCCCGATCGGCCTGATATGCCTTGGCAGCGCCCTCGCCTGCTTGCGCGTGCGGGCGGGCGAGGCGTTCCCACGGGGCGCGATCGCCGCGCTCGCGTTGGCGAAGATGGTCGTCACGCCGTTTCTTGGTATTGGGATTACGCGATGGTTCGCGCATGTGGGGTTTGTGCACCGCGATGATAAGGTTTTGCAATTTGTGTGCATGTGCGTTGTTTCTGCTGTTCAATTGTTCCCCATCCCTTGACTCAAGTTTGGGAGCGCGATAATCTTTATTCGTGTGCTTTTCTGACTTGTGGGATCTTCTTTGCTGACTGATACACCCTCTAGCCTGTTTTCGTGCCTTCCAACTGCTACGACCCAGGTGAGTTCGATTTTCTGCTTTTGAGTCTTGACATCAGCTTGAAACTTATTTGTGCTCATGCGGCCTTCGTAGGTGTACCTGACCCAAATCTACTCGCCTACTGGCTCTGTGGAATCCCTCTCTGCGTTCTTAATTCCTCAGTACATCCTTATGCCCTTCACGATGACTGGATTGGTTACGTATACGCTCGATTACCTCTTCTGAGCAGGTTCCCCGACCCCTCGTCAGGAGGTGCGATCCCCGAATCACCCTATCCCATAGATGTAAATTTCTTGACAAGTAGATGATAGAAAGGAGTCATGCATGTATATACAGTACCCTCGCATCTCACGAACGACCATGCCAATCCAGAGGTTATTGCATACTGTAAATGAGGTCCATGAATGGGGTGCAGTTACTTATGATAGTGCCTACCCATAAGTAAGGTCGTGTGACCATACTAGAACGCGCCTGGTGTACTGGGGTGGTACTACATGTAACTAACAGTTACAATCATAGTAACGAAATCAAGACCAAGAAATGCAAACTACTAAACATAACTATTTCTCAAAGCATTGACCGTACACTTCGACGAGGCACTTGCGTTTGCATCGACGAATCATTGCCGTAAAGGAGTGCCTCGACACTTCTTGTACCCGATTCACCGCTCGTCTCGCCGAATGTCTGCAACTTATCAACGAAAAGCTCCCACTTCTCATTCGATGATATAGGCGCGACAATATATGGTGCAACATCCATTCGCGCGAGGTACTCCTCTAGATGCGGAAAGACGGCCTCCAGCGCGCAAGCCTCGCGCTCCCGCAGCTCGGTGCGGGTCATGCCCAGAAACTCGACATACCACGCTTCATCTTGCAAAACTGACGCAATTTCGAACAGGTCGAGAAGGGGAGCATCTACGGCCGCAGCCCGCGCCGCATCGTATGATAAACGGTGGCCGATCGCCTGCACAAACAATATCGAGCGCGGAAGGATCTCCCGATCGTACACAGAGCTGCGATGGCTCGACGCTGCGGAAAGGGCTGCGCGGAGCTCTAAAAATAGCCCCTTCTCGTGTTGCGCAAGAAGGCTGTCAGGGTAGCGTGGTGGCTCGAGTGCATAGCGTCCGAGAAGGAGCTCTGATGTGAGGCCTAGTATGGCGGGGTGGCTGGGTGTGAGAAATGCCAAATGGAATGTGGGACAAAGACCTACGAATGGAGATTCCCATCATGTCGCCCTCTGCAATAGCGATCCCCCGCATGTCGGACTACAGATAACGCTGTGTAAGCAGCAGAACCAGAGTTGGAGAAATGCCTCATACATGCATTGCAGAGAGCTGGTTCGCTTCAAAAAGGCCCTGCGCTCCGCACCTATCCCCGAGTGCGAGGTTGGCTGTTTGAGCCGCTTGAACCACCACCACTTTATACACTGTCGCAACGGCATGGCGCACACGAGGATCTAGCGCAGGATCCATAAACCACGCGACGGCCTGCTTTTGCATTGCCTGCAGAACGAACGCCTGCGCAACGGCGGTCAGGATCGGCTGCTTTTGAGTCTGGAAGGAGATGATGGGCTTGGATGTCCCTCTCCGAGTCGCATCGACGACATGTCGTCGCAGGCTGTAGCGTGCGGCGACGTAAGATGCGACTTGGAGTGCAGGTATGCCGATGGAGCCCAAAGCGATCGTGCCGACGGCAACACGGTAAATTTTAGAAAAAAAAGCCGCGCGAGGATCGGCAGGCTTCTTAATGCTTCCGAGAAGCGCCGTCGGGGGTAGTCTCACGTGATTGAAGTATGTGAGTGAATGATTGAGAGGACGCGAACCGCCTCGTGGGGGTAGGGCCCTAGGAAGGAAAATCAGTCAGTTATTAAGCAAGTTGGTTATAAAGGCGGATCGTTGTGCACTTGATTGTGACCCCAGAGGTAATGGACTGCCCGTTATGAAGCTCAAGGAAAAAAGGCATTATGCCATGATCCTCTCCATGAACGATTGTCCGCGCAAATACAATAGAAATGCAGGGAAATTCTGGGCTGACGGGTGACGTAGGTGGCATGAATCTGGAAATCAAAACATTAGACATGGTCGGTCCCGGTCCCTGGCTGACGTACTTCGCCGCTCTCTGTACTGGCGTATGAAGATCAAAAAACCCATCCCGAAGTAATGTTGCAGTTGTTTCCAGGTGAATAACATCCAGGCCATGTCCGACCTCTGTGAGACAGTACTGTCCGCTGTGAAGAACCGTAATGTGACTAGACTGATTGGTGCTATTCAAAGGGCGCTTACGAGACTTCGAAATCCAATACGCGCTGAAGAAGAGGCGCGAGGCTGGGTTGTTCGTGCAAATATGTCGCCAAGGTTCCGGCACAAAGGTTATACTGGATGGTGAGGAGTGTGGCTGCGGCGCCATCAATGCACCCAACGGGGTCAGTGTGTAAATCCCAGAATTTGGGAGAAAGGAAGAGTACGTCTTCCGCTGTCAGAGCTGAGATAAAATATCAGACGAGTTCGTGACAGGGATACAGTGCAACCTGATTCACGAACCATATGCTCTTCCAATTGCCCTCGCACGTTCGTACGAAAGTTTTGTCCTGTCCGAAATGGAGAATCCTTCAGATTGTTGGGTAAATAAAGTAGACTGGGCAAGCTCTTGTGTCGGTCTCATGCTGGAATAATGGTGGGGAATAAAAACGGAACGATTGATCGTCACCGCACGAGACTTGAAAAGGGTTTTTTCAAAAAGGGCCGAGAAGCATCCCCGATATAAATCGAGCGAGGGTCACCAGCGGGACGTGTGCGGCCCTATCGTGCGGCATGGGACCCGACCATTTAAAGCCATGGAAGGCCTGGTTAAGGGAAGGGCTCGTCCCTGTTCTCGAGATGTTCGCCGCAGCGACGCCGCTCGACGACTGAGCCATAAGACCAGAACGGGTGTATTCAGTTCTAACAATGTGAAGGAGGGACACGATAACTGTTGAGCTGGCAGCAGGAACTGTCACGGCTCGGCTCTGGAACCGCCTAACCAGTCCGCCGAGCCGTTTTTGAGCCGAGCCGAGTCGTTTAATGACAGTTGAATGGCTCGTGGCTCGTGATCTGCCTAGTCTCGTCTCCATACCCGGAGAATGAAATGGTGATCAAAAAATGGCGAAATGACATAAACCCTGATTCAGTAGGAACTAGCCAGAGCTGAATCGTCAAAATCAGCCCGAGACAAGCCGGAGATGTATCAGCGTCGGAAATTGCTCCCTGCAATATTGCCGGGGTCAATCGTTTCCGGTGCCAACGTAATGGATTGACATCATTCTAGCATACACGGCTAGGGTGCACGATTGCACCATCGATGTCATAGTCTTTAGTGCGGCTATTAAACCTGTCCATTATGATTATTGGCAGGAGCAGCCAGATACCAGGGGTGTGCTAGGACCGCGAGTCGCAGAGTTGCAGACAAGTGTCGGGTCGAGAGATTTGGTGACGCAAAAACGACGGATCGCCACCTCTGCACACATGGACTACGTAACTGCGCCACCAGGGTAGACCCCGCATTCGATTGACAACTCCCTGTCAGGAAGTATGTCGATTGTCACACGGCCTGCACGCACAGTCAGCAGTCGGTGCAAGCACGGCACGTACTGTAAGACGTACGTTTCTGGCTGGAGTTGACGCGATTCAAGTTGATGTGTGGTATGTTGGGTATCGAGAGACATCTATCGAAATCGGAAGGGTGGTACCAGGAAACATAAGTTGCGTCGCTCCTTGACCGGCTTGACTTGGCTTGACGTACTGGTGAGAGCTGGGGCGCTGGGGATCCATACTGTTCTGTCACTCAGCGTGACATACTGTGAGTAAGTTTTTTTCGGAACTGGCTTCAAGTGGCTTGGTGGCCCGTGGCGGCTGTAGCTGGGAAGAGTTCCACATCACGTGCGCTTATCCATGGCCATGGCCGCCAACATTGATCACAGAACGTAATCTGTCACTCACGAACAGCAATCCGGCGGCAACCCATCATCCCGGATCAGTAGTGCATCTATATTCACACACGGGCCTGTTGGGCGGCTTGCGCCACTTGGGTGCATGGTCAAGACAAAAATCAAAGGTCAAGTTGCCATCATTCTACACGACATGGAATCATACAAGGAAACCAGATCAGGTTGCTGTTTATAAAAGTACAGTAACGGACGTGTAGGAGAATGGAAGGTGGGACTAGGTGACACCAGACATTGATGTGGTCATGTGTAGGGTATTTATCGAAGTCAACAAATTTTTGTTTTAGTGCCAGTGAGAAACGGCTACATGATGACCTAAGAGCTGCCGTGCAGCAACGAACTGCCCAATGGCTTCTTCAACAGGTCCTGGTGGTCCCAATGGCAGGGGACCTTCCAAAAAAAGACTCTCCAAGGCGGGTAAGACATCCATCACTCTTCCTCCGACGAGCACTTGCAGGGCAGGTGCAATCTGTTGTGCCAATTCCTTGATTACGTACAAATTCTTCACAGCCATCAATTGGCGGAAAAATCCCAGCCATTGCATGGGGTCTTGGAATTGTGGTCCAAAACGAGGCCCGTACATGTAGAGGTGTTCCACCATGTAGATGGAAGGGCAGAGCGATGTAAAGATGCCCACAAGATTTGAAAGCTGCCAAATGATCGCCCTGCATGTGATCGACAACCCAGACTTTTCGTCGAGGGTCCGTGTCGGTGGGAAGGATTCCACTCTAACGATATCATAGTTAAAGTCCACATATGCTTCATCGAGGGCCTGAAAGCTTGTCGTGCGCCTCAGGAACTGGGCGAGTTGTGAAATGTCGAATATGAGTTGATTGAAGGTTATAAAGAATGAGTCAAGGAAAGGGGCATCGATCCGGGCCACGAGCTCGTCCAAGTAGTCGCTGGCCCCTTGGAACTTGAAAAGAGTGAGAGCGGGCAGAATGGTGCGTGTTGGACATCTGAGTCGGTTTTCCCGGTCAGGGCGAGATCGGTGTTTGAATCTAATGGTGAGAAATTTGAGATTAGCCAATACGGCCAGACCAGTGACGATCGCCCCGGGTGAGAAGTATCCGGAATGAGGAATATCCCAAAGGATGAGGTCTACAAGGGCAGTTGCGGACAAAAGAAATTTCGGAAGCGCAGGGAATGCAATCGAATCCAACTTGAGAGATTGCAGGCATGGGGCAGATCCACCTAAGAACCCATCCGGAAGAGCAAGAGCTGAATCGTCTAAATAGTTGGCCGAGTTAAGCCTGAGATGTATCAGTGCCGGATATTGCTCCTGCATTACCGAGGTCAACCGTTTCCAGTGCCAGCGTGATGGATGGATATCAATATGGCATACACGACTAGGGTGCACGATTGGGGCATCGAAGTCATAATCTTTACGCATAGGGATATCGAACCTGGCCTTTATGATTATTGGCAAGGGTGGCCAGATACCTATGAGCTCCAGGGGTGTACTATGATCGCAGACAAGTGCCAGGTCGAGAAATTTTGGTGATGCAAAAACGACGGATCGCCACCTCTGGCACACATGAACTAACTGATGCCACCTCCAGGGTAGACCCCGCATTTGATCGACAACGCCCTGTCCTTCGAGACATATCTCTCGATAGAAATGGAATACGAGTAGGAGAACATCGTCAGGAAGTATGTTGATCGTTACAGGGCCTGCACGCATAGTCAGCTGTCAGCAGTAGTTACAAACACGGCGCGTAAGACGTACGTTTGTCGCAGGAGCTGATTCGATTCAAGTTCACGTGTGGCATGTTGGATGTATCAAGATGATGGGTTCCAGGAGAGCCATCTATCGAAGTCGGAGGGGCGGTACGGAGCATAAGTCGCACCGCTAAGTGACCGCTTGCACGATTCTACTATCGGGGAGTATGAAGGAGAGCAGATGACTAAGAGCCCATGTGAAGCTTCATTAATGAGGCAACGACTTGAAGGGCCGGTGGTAGACGTACTGGTGAGTGTTGTGGATCCGATGTTCAGTAGTAGAGGACAGACTTGAGGTGCAGTAAGTTACGGACTTTCGCTATGTTGTGTCGCTGTACGCCACTCACGTGATATAACGATCCCCCTTTCTTGTCTCCAACTAGCATCTAAAATATATAAAATTAATCTGACATTATCAAATCCATATTTATTAAAATATCTAAGAACTCTTCTATCAGCTTTAGATAAAATAGAAGGCATAAAGTCACTTAAGTTTATAAATCAAAATATAGTTAAATTTTATAAAAATACAGGTTTATTAACTGCTACTGGTGTATTAGTATTTTTATCTTTATATGATTTTAATAATTTAACAGTAATATCTTCAAAATTTAAAAATGTTATTACAGATAATATCGAAATTATAAATAAAAATGTACATAAAGATTTAAATATTAAAATAGTTAATTATACAAATAAATTTGATATTAATTCAGAGATTATGTTAATAATTCAAGCTGACTTTGAAAAAATAAATAAAAACAAATAAATATAATTTATATGTAAATTTATTTCTCCCTTTGTTATAATTTTATATTATTAAAATTAGTGAGTTAACATTAGTATTATAGAAATTTAAAATAGTTTTATTATTAAATTTAAAAGGATGAAGACATAGTCCGATCTTTAGTTAAAGCTAAAGCGACCAACTTACAGTAATCCCATATCGACCATCACCACAGGTTATGACAGCCTCCTATCTTCCACCAATACATGTCTCTTCCTCGCGCATGTGCAGGTAAACTGCTATGCCAAAACATTTACCTTACTAGCCCCGTCGACACGAGCACAACTGCGAGTCGTCATTGCGTCATCCGCCGTTGACCTTTCAAAGAATCCCAGATCCCCTTCATGGTCAAGCAAACGGCGAGTTTTTTCTCTTCCTTTCGCGAGTTTCTCCCAGTCACAATATTGGTAGTAAGGCAAAAGAAAAGATTTTTCGTGGAAATAGGGTTTCGTAGTTGGTCCGGGAAAAAGTGCGTCTGTCATTTGCTAATTACCTCCAGGAACCTCATGAAACCATTCAGGAACGGTCCTATGAACTTCCAGAAGACGGCCGGACGTCCTCGGCGCCAATTATCCAACACCCAGACATCCCCGGCACACTCGCATACAAAACTACAACTTTTCAGACCGCGCTGTCCGACTCAGCGCAGATCCTTAAAACATTTAATACGCTGCTGCAACTCAACTCTGCTCCGAGCCCATCCTCCGAGTGCGCGTTCACGCTGGCAGACCCGACGACGCTGTTCCTGCACCCGTTATTGTCCACCGGTTGATGGGGCGGTGCACACCATACCCGGTTGGTTCGCACATACGCTGCTGGATGTGTTGCAGGAAGCGGCTGGGGCTGCGGGGATCCGCGCACTGCGGCTAGTGGGGATCGCACCTTTACTCTTGACTATCTGAAGAGGCCCTCCGTGCTAGCGTCGAGTTTTACTACGGGAGAGACGTGACTGTCCTGCTATTGTTCTCACGTATCAGCAGTACCATTCAAGGGTGGGCGGGATTGCGAAAAGAAAATACCGCGGGTTAGGGCCAGCTTGACGGATGACAGGTTCCTCATAGTCCAGAGTTTAGCTCGATCGCACTCAGGTAACACATCGCGATCCTTATCACGAACAGCAATATGGCAACTCGTTCTCCCGGGATCAGTAGTGCGGCTATATTTACACGGGACTGAGGGTTAGGCTGACAGTGCGCCACTTGGGCACATAGTTGAGACAAAACTCTAAGTCGCCTCCATTCTACACGACATGTAGTAATCGTACAAGGAAACAAACCACGGTGCTGCTAATGAAAATACTGTAATTAATGTCTCAGCATCAAATATTGAGTGTGGGGGGTTTCCAGTGAGAAACGGATACAGGGCGACCTAAGAGTTGCCGTGCAGCAACGAACTGCCCGATGGCTTCCTGGACAGTTCCCGATGGCTGGAGCTCTTCCAAATAAAGACACTCCAGGGCAGGTAACACATCTGTCACTCTTTCTCTGACGGGCTCTTGCAGAGCGGGGGCGATCCATTGTGGCAATTCCTTCTTGACGTAGAGATTCTTCACAGAGGTAAATGAATGGCAAATTTCCAGCCATTGCATATTCTCGATGTCGGCGTGCCATTTTAATGACAAAGATCTACACCCGCAGATGTAGAGGTGTTCCACTGCGTAGATGGAAGTGGAAAGCAATGTAAAGACCTGCACCAGATTTGTAAGCTGCCAATTGACCGCTCTAAATTTGATTGTCAACCCTGATTCTTCGGCACGGGTCCATGTCGGTGGGAGAGATTCAACTTCAATGCTGAAATCGTCAAGGTTCACATGTGCTTCATTGAACTTTGTCGTGCGCCTCATCAACCGGGCAAGTTGTGAAAAGTCGATTATAAAATGATTGAAGGCTATGAGGAATGAGTCAAGTAAAGGGGTGTCAATCCGGGCCACGAGGTCGTCCAGGTATTCGCTGGGTCCGTGGAGCTCAAAAAGAGATAGAGCGGGGAGGACCGTGCGTGTTGGTGGCGGTGGACGTCGGCTTTCCTGGTCGGGGCGATATCCGCGATATCGAAGGAAATCGAGTTCAATGGTGAGAAATTTGAGGTTAGCCAACGCCGCCAGGCTATTAACGATTACGTCGGGTGAAATGTATGCGGAATAAGGAGTTCTCCGAAGGCTAAGGCGGACAAGGTCAGTTGCAGACAAAAGAATTTTCGGAAGTGCGGGGAATGCAATGAGATACAACATGAGAGATCGCAGACATGGGGCAGATCCACCTAAGAACCCGTCGGGAAGAGCTGGATCGTCGTAAAAATTAGCAGCAAACTCAAGCCTGAGATGTATCAGTGCCGGAAATGGCTCCTGCATCACTGAGACCAATCGTTGGAATCGCGATCTTGTTATATAGCGAAGATCAATCTCGCATACACGGTTAGGGTCCACGATGGCAGCATGTAAGTCATAATTTTGAGGCATGGGCCTATTGTCCATGTCCCTTATGATGATTGGCAAGGGTGGCCAGATACCGATGAGCTCCAGGGGTGTGCTAGGACCGTAGACAAGTGCCAGGTCGAGAAATTTTGGTGATGCAAAAACGACGGATCGCCACCTCTGACACACATGAACCAATTGATGCCACCTCCAGGGTAGACGCCGCGCACGATCGATAACCGTATTAACCGCCAGTCCATCGATATATGTCATTCGATTGAAACGGAATATGAGTAGGAGGACATCGTCAGGAAGTATGTTGATTGTCACACGGCCTGCCCGCACAATCAGCAGTAGTTGCAGGCACCGCATATAACCGATATAAGACGTACGACTGTCGCAGGAGCTGACACGATCCACATGTGGTACGTTGGGTGAATCCGGATCATCCATTTTATCGGGGGGTTTTACAGTAAGTCGAGCACCTCGGAAGAGGAGTGGAAGAGGTCGACGATTTCGGGGGTCCTGTCACGTGACATAGCCGTCATCAACGTCAGACTCAACACATCGAACTAACACTTAATCCCACATCGAATCACCAGAGGGAGCTCCCATCATCTTATTTCCGACAGCTTATGCCGGCCTCCTAGTCTCACCCGATCGTCCACCAATGTCACCAATAATCCATGCCTCTTCCTCACGCATGTGCAAGTACATTGCTGTGCAGAACATCACACCACACTGGCAGTGCAAGCCTCGTGATTATTCGATACAAGCCCAACTGCGAGTGGGCATCCGCCGTCGACCTTTCTAAGAAGTAGGTCGGTCCCCTCCGTGACGAAGAAAGTGGCGAGTTTTTTTCCCTTCCTTTCGCGAGTTTCCCCTCTCATAATTTACCTGTCATAGCATACTGGTAACGAAGCAAAGGTGAAAATTTGTGCAAATACCACGATCGGATTTCGTAGCTGGTCTGGGAAAAGTGCGTCTGTTATTTGCTGGTTGCTTCCGGGAGCCTCATGAAACCCTTTGGGGCCCGTCCTACGGACTTCCAAAAGACGGCCGGACGGGTCCTCGGTGCCAATAATCCAACACGCTAGCATACAAAACTACAAATTCTGCATCCCGCGCCGTCCCACTCTTCCGCACGGCCTTCTCCTCAGCGCATATTCCTAAAGTGAATAATACACCTGCTTCATGATGCTCTTCCTGCGCTCCTATTGTCCGCCTGAGAACCCCGTTTATGGCACGGTGCTCACCGTACCCGGTTGGTTCGCGCCTGCGTAGCTGGATGCTTTGCAGGAGGCCGCTGGGCGCTGCGGGAATCCGCCTACTGCAGTTAATGGAGGATGCTGGTCGAGCTAATTCCGGGACGCTGACCCCTAAGTTTCTGAAGAGGGGGGCCCTGCTGTGCTTGCGTTGGGTTTTACCACGTGCGAGAATCTACATGTGCTGCTATGGTTCTCGCGTCCTCTAGTCCCGAATGGCAAGGCCCGATTTTGCCGTGTGAATGTGTACCCCTGTGTCCGATGTGAACTTCTGCTCTCAATGACTCATCGGGGGTGTTTTTCTGGCTGGTCAACACCTGCAGCCTCCATCGGTTTTGCTTGCACCAACCGTTGTCGCACATTTACCCTCCTTTAAGATGGTAGTCAACCAAGGTTCCGTCACAACGGTTATAGTGGATGGTTAGGAGATTGGTGGCGCCATCAATGCACGCAAAGGGATTGGTGTGTAAACCCCAGAACTCGGGAGAAAGGAAGAGTACGTCTTCCATTGTTAGAGGTGGGATAAAAAATCAGACGTTTTGTGGCACGAATACAGTACGCTCTAATTCACGAACCATATGCTCTTCCAATTGCCCTCGAACGCTCATATTAAAGTTGTGTCTGTCAGAAATGGAGAATTTTTCAGATTGTAGGGTGAATAAAGCAGACTGGGCACGTTCTTGTGTCAGTCTCATGTTGGATAGATAGTCGGAACTGGCAAGGGCGGGATCCACATCACGTGCGCCCTTCCAACTAGATCACTAACAGACCGTGATCCTATCACGAACAGCAATTCGGCAGCCCATCGTTCCGGGATCAGTGGCGCGTCTATGTCGCACCCTGATCTGAGGGTTAGGCTGCCAGTGCGGCATTTGGGAACATAGTTGAGACAAAAATCTACAGTCATGTTGCCTCCAAAATAACGAGTGTAAAGGAGAATGGCAGGTGGGGCTGGTACCTAAATGACACCAAAGTTTTATTATGAGACACACTCATACTCATCAAAGTCAACGTATTAGATTTTCCAGTAAGAAATGGCTACAGGGTGACCTACGAGCCGCCGTGCAGCAACAAACTGCTCAATGGCTTCCTGGACACCCGATGGCAGGATCCCTTCCAAAAAAAGGCTCTCCAAAGTGGGTAAGACATCTGTCACTCTTTCTCCGACGAGCTCTTGCAGGGCAGGTGCGATACGTCGTGCCAATTCCTTGATTACGTACAAATTCTTCACAGCGGTAAATGGGCGGAAAATTGCCATAGGGTCTTGCCATCGTGATAAAAAAGATTGAGGCCCGTACATGTAGAGGTGTTCCACTGTGTAGATAGAAGGGAAGAGCGATGTAAAGACCTGCACCAGATTTGAAAGCTGGCAATTGACGTCTCTGCATATGATTGTCAACCTGGACTTTTCGTCGAGGGTCAATGTCGGTGGGCGAAATTCCATTAGAACGTCGACATCGTCAATGTGCACATGTGCTTCGTTGAGTGCCTGAATCCTTGTAGTGCGCCCCATGAACTGGGCGAGTTGTGAAATGTCGAATATGAATTCATTGACGAAGGTTATAAATAATGAGTCAAGTAAAGGGGCATCGATCCGGGCCACGAGCTCGTCCAGGTACTTGCTGGCCCCTCGGAACGCAAAAAGAGTGAGAGCGGGGAGGACGGTGCGTGTTGGTGGCGGTGGAAGTCGGCTTTCCTGGTCGGGGCGAGATCCGTAATTGAATTCAATGATGAGGCGCTTGAGGGTAGCCAACACGGCCAGGCTAGTGACGATCGCCTCGGGTGAGAAGTATCCGGAATCAGGAATATTCCAAAGGGTGAGGTCTACAAGGGCAGTTGCGGACAAGAGAAATTTCGGAAGCGCGAGAAATGCAACTTTGATTTAACACGAGAGATTGCAGACACGGCGCAGGTCCACCTAAGAACCCATCCGGAAGAGTCTGAGCTGGATTGAAGTCGATCCGCAGATGTATCAGCGCCGGAAATTGCTCCTGCATTGCTGAGGCCAATCGTCCCAATTGCAGACGTGTTGCACGGACGAGATCAATCTGGCATACACGGCTAGGGTGCACGATTACAGCATCGAAGTCATAATCTTCAGGCATGGGGATAGAGAACTCGTCATGTATGATTATTGGCAAGGGCGGCCAGATACCTATGAGTTCCAGGGGTGTGCTAGGACCGCAGAAAAGTGCCAGGTCGAGAAATTTTGGCGACGCAAAAACGATGGATCGCCACCTCTGGCACACATGAACTGATCGATGCCACCTCCGGGGTAGACGCCACATATGATTGACAACTGTCACTCGATAGAAATGGAATATGAGTAGGAGGACTTCGTCAGGAAGTATGTTGATTGTCACACGGCCTGCACGCACAGTCAACAGTAGTTGCAAACACGGCAACATAAGACGTACGTTTGTCGTCGCAGGAGTTGATATGACTCAAGTTGACGTGTGGTATGTTGGATGTATCGAGAGACATTTATCGAAATCGGAGGGTGGTAGGGAAGATAAATCGCGCCGCTCGCGTGATTCTTGAAGCTGGGAGACTCGGAGCCGGGTGTGAGCCGGGTCGATGTTCGGCAATCAGCGTGACATAACGATCCCTCTCGATGACCGTTGACAATGTTGACACGTTGATGTCTCCAACACATCGAACAAACACTTTCCCATATCGACCATCACCACAGGTTATGACGGCCCTTGATCGTCCACCAACAATCCATGCCTCTTCCTCGCGCATTTGCAAGTACACTGCTATGTAAAACATCGCACTACAAGCCCCGTGATCTTATTCGACAACGAGTCGTCATCGCGTCATCCGCCGCCGTTGACCTTCCAAGGAATACCAGACCCCTTCATGATGAAGCAAACAGCGAGTTTTTTTCTCTCCCTTTCGCGAGTTTCCCTCATAAATTACCGGTCGTAATATTGGCAATGAAGCAAGTACTGTACCACCATTGGGTTTTGCAGCTGGTCCGGGAAAAGGTGCGTCTGTCATTTGCTGGTTGCTTCCGAGAGCCTCCTCATGAAACCCTTCGCGGGCGGTCCTGTGAACTTCCAAAAGACGGACAGATGTCCTTGGTACCAATAATCCAGCACCCAGACATCCCCGACACGCTCGCATACAAAACGACATATTCTGCATCTGCTTGAACTCACGCCCCAACAATGGCCAACGTCTCAAGTGGGGTCGTACAACACACTCAAAGCTGCGTTCTTTGCGACGTTGCCCTATTGATTCTTGTGGTCGCAAGGCTCACACAGTCGAATTCCACGCGGTCATGCACCTGTATCGAGCTTTATCCTCCCACTCACAGTTTTCTATGCGGACCTTGCCCGCCTGGGCTCCTTGTCAGCGGGCTTATGACACCTACAATTTTACCGATAGACACTTCCATCCTCAACTTGCTTCGGTGCGAACCAATAGCCATTCCTGTAGAAGATCAATGCGAGCTTTGTTTGGCACATGTCCCACGGCAGACATGTTCCTTTCCGTCCCGTACGTGAAAGTATATTTTTGCGCCAGTCCCACCGCTCGGCCGGTTGTATTCCCTGGTCTCCAGCTGTTGCTTGGCTTATTGTTTTCCACCCTTGGCATTAGTGGCGGCATTTTTTAGCGCCTCAGACTCCTTTTCCCCTTAGTTGGTAAATCGCTCAGATTTCAACCTGGAGTTTTTCGTGTCGAAATTGTTAGTCTAGCGAGATTCGTGCGTCCCAAATTCAGTTCTGTGGTTTTGAAGAAGAGCCAGCGTTCTTTCTACAACCTCAGTCCGGTCATAGAGCAGACTTCAAGGTAACAACAACGAAGCTTAGGGTGTTTATACAGTAGTACGTTACTCGATCATAGTATCTCACGTCTCTGTAATGAATGAGTGCGCGAATATAAAAACACATCTGATCAGCATCACACCAGGGGTGGTCTCTGCCCCACGCCACATAATGACAGCCACAACAAAAGCTCCAGAACTTCTACAAATTGCTCGGACTAAATGAAGATTGCTTTTGTCCACAGTTGGTAAAGAGCGGTACTGTGTCCGCCGTCGTCCACACCCAAGAACCAGAAAGTTCTATTTACAATGCTGAGGTACAATGGTCCTCCCCGGAAGAATCGAAAACCACACCGAAGGCATTTCATTCTCAGCTAAAACACACGGGAATTCCTTCATTCAAACCGCAGAATACACGAGGCGGAGATATGAGGGTGTCTCTCAAGCGAACCGACCCCAGGCACATCATTGTTACCAGTTCCAATTCACAGGATGGGGCGGGGAAGGGGCCAAAATGGTGCTCCGACCTCATGGCAGCGAGTGTGGTTTGTTGATTTTGTTGATTTGTGGGCGCTAAACCTCCCTGGATCCTCCTAAAAAGCGCACACCATTCTTCCACAATCTAATCACCACCCCCTACTCCTCTCGCCCTTCCACGACTCTCAGTATACCCACTTCATATCATGAACAATTCGGACCCAACTCTGATGCTCAAGTTGTCGCCGCACCTTGGACGGATCTCTTCGAAGCCATGGTGGGCTTCTCAGGCACTACGTTCCTACAGAGCATCCAGGAGAACTTGATGGTATCCGCACCTGGACATCTCTCTGCTGGTTCGGAACTTTCCAATTTCAACGCCGTCAGTGATACGGCCTTCACGCCCACCCCTACCACATTGATAGGGGCGTTTACGAACCTAACGAGCCAGTCGGACCCAGTAAGTAAGCCACGATTTGATCGTCGACATTGACATACCTTGCCGCCGCCACAGAATGTCCCCGACGCCTGGTCCATGCAGGGCCCACGTACGTCCTATTCTTGGTTCTGCCATGAACCTTCGTGTTCACCAGATGCTAAAGTTTTCGTAGACACGAATTTTGTCGGCTCCCAGCTGCTAGGAGACCCTGATTGGACTCCCTTTGCAGCCCACACGGTGGCTGCAGCGCCCAACGTGAGTGCGAATGCCGCGACTGGAGGAGCTCTCTACTCACCTAAATTCCTTCGGCAGGTTGTGGGGCCTAGCAGCTCAGCAACTTCACCGGCGTCTCAGGACGAATGGGCCTGGCTCTTCGAGGAAGGGAAATCCACGCCCACCACATCCTCTTCGCTGTCAAGCGGTGGAAACGATGAGGGACTGGTTGCGCCGGAATACGGCGCGTTGTTTTATGAGGCCACAACGTGAGTATCCTTCATGTGAAGTAGTGATACAACCAGCATCATCACTAATACCGGTACCTGCAGATCCCCAGCGGAGTGGGATATCGGCCAACTTTCCTGGCCCACTCCTACAGCACCGGCGACATCCGCGCCGGTGTTGGCCCTTGGTAAACGCCACCGGGAAGAGTCTCAAAGCGTCGAGGCCCCGATCGATGACCATCAGGTGCCACTCCAGAAACGAGGCAGGGACAGCCAGGAAAAAGGGGCAAAGCGGTCCACGGCTAGGACCCACCACAAGCTTGTGGCCAGGATTCCCCAAAACAGGATTATTGATGAACCCAAGGAGGCAGGACGCGGAGCGGAGAGGCTCGCAACCCTGAACACGCCGGGAATTCACCATCAACCCTTGCAGGGACCTAGTTTCCAGCAGGGGAGGGCAGAACAAACTGCGGACAGACAGCTGATTTGGGTTGAGGGGAGTGTGGAGGAGGAACCGGTGCAGAAGCAGCAGCAGCAGCAACAACAACAACAACAAGAAGTGGAGAACCAGTACTTCGAGTTCCCGAGGAAGTTCAAGCCGGGGTACAAGGCGCTGCTCGCGGCCACGCAAGCCGACTGGGCACGTGGCTCGATTCGCCAGATCAAGTGCAGGCGCTGTCCCAATGCGACGCTCAAGACGTGGGAAGACTTCAAGCGGCACTGCGACACGACAGAGGCGCACCCGCTGAAGATCACCTTCTGCAACGTCTGCGGGGACTTCTTTGCCCGCCGCGACTCGCTCAAGCGGCACCACAAGTATCAGCCCGCAGAGTGCACTAGCGTCACGCTCGAGAAGGCCAATGAAAAGCGCAGAGTGACGCAAAGGGTCCACGACGAGTTCATCGCGAGGTTGGAGGAATTCTTGAGGACAGGTGAGGAGGATGTCGAGATGCCTTTCTCCCAGATCATCAAGGAGATGTACCCCGAATCCTTGAAAAAGCGCAAGCCCAATGGATGCTAATCAACGCTGGACTACATCATGCTTACCGTATTAATTCATGTCTGTTTCTGTCTGTTATTCGACGCGAGGTCCTCGCGATTGGGTGCCATAGACAGCTTGGCGATTTGAATTGCTTTTGGCCTGTTGCGTGCTTGTTCTCGCTGTACTGCACAATTATATATACCCTAAGTGATTTTTCGATCCGCTCTAGATCAGTGTCTCGATTACGCACCGTGGCCTTTTCCCCTCACACAATCCTCCCATCAACACGAACACCAGCCAAGTGAGTCGCATCAGGGTGAAAATTGAAAGACCAGGTATACCGTATATGGACAATCAATCGATCGATTGATAGATGGCTGCCGGATGTGGTGATGTTTACCTTGCTGAAAACGTTGGAACTTGCGGGCACCTCCCACCACCGGATCAGAACGTAGAGGACGGGTCGTTTTCCACAGTAAGAGCGCTCTAAGAGCACACAAACTACTGTGCAGCATGCTGCTCATGGTCACGCGCGAGGCTTTGCTGTGGCCACAAGGCAAATTTATTCCGACCGTAGGCCGAAGGCCGAAGGGAGGCTTACCATGCGTTTGCTTCTCCATTCCTAATATGGTGCGTGACGTGGGCCGTCGGTCGATCTTATGTCATACAACTCCGCCCATAGCACTGTCTGACTCCTTGTGACTCTGTACTTTGTCACTTCAAGAGTAGCAATAAAGCATTGTGTATCACAAAACACTCTATGGACTCCGCATGGAACACATGCAGTTCGGCTGTCAATCTCAGCCTCTGACCGTCCCCTGTCGGATGACATCTCGTGCCACCAATCAAAAGACACCCCTTACTCATCCGACTAACCCGATGACCTTCACAGCGCTGTCTCGCCGGGTTTCACCGGTCGGACCCTGCCACGCACTCGTGGCACCCTAGTAGTAATGCGTACTAGTACAAATCGTGACACGATCATCCTATTTTCTTCTTCTTTGACACTGTGTTTAACACTGGAAACCGTTGATCCATTCACTGGGGGAAGAAGTAATAGGGAAGGGGAGGGGACAGAGAGGAGAGGTCAAAGTCGACGGGAAAGCAATTGGATTGGTACAGCGCTCAGCGCCCACATCACGTGCGCCTATCCAATGGCGTCGTCGTGTCCACCACCTACGGTGATCGATCCCGTGATCTTATCACGAACAGCAATCCGGCAGCCCATCGTTTCTGGATCAATAGTGTGTCTATACCGGGGACTGACCTGAGGGTTCACCGCTAAGCTGCCAATGCGCCACCTGGGAATATAGTTAAGACAAAAATCCAAGGTCCTGACAATGAGTGTCAATGACAATGACACCGTCCTGTTGCCTCCATTGTACACGACGTGTAATTATACAAGGAAACTAGATCACGGTGCTGCTAATAAAAGTACTGCAACCGTCATCTCAGGGGGCAAATAATGGGTGTAAATGAGAATAGTAGGCGGGGGCTAGTAACTAGTAAATGATACCAAAGTTTGATGTGTTTTTCCAGCACGAAACGGCTACAGGGTGACCTACGAGCTGCCGTGCAGCAACAATCTGCCCAATGGCTTCCTGGACAGGTCCCAATGGCTGGAGCTTTTCAAAATAAAGACACTCTAAGGCGGGCAAGACATCTGTCGCTCTTTCTCCGACGAGCTCTTGCAGGGCAGGTGCGATATGTCGTGCCAATTCCTCGATTACGTACAAATTCTTCACAGCGGTAAATGGGCGGAAAATTTCTAACCATTGCATAGGGTCTTGCCATTGTTCATAAATATATCGAGGCCCGTACATGTAGAGGTGTTCCACTGTGTAGATGGAAGGGAAGAGCGATATAAAGACTTGCACCAGATTTGACGGCTGCCAAAACATCGCCGTACATGTGATTGACAATCCGGAGTATTCGCCAGGGATCCATATCGGTGGGATAGATTCCACTTGAATTCTGCCATAGTCACAGTTCACATGTGCTTCGTTGAGGGCCTGAAAGCTTGTCGTGCGCCTCGTGAACTGGGCGAGTTGTGAAACGTCGAATATGAATTGATCGAGGAAAGTTATAAAGAATGAGTCAAGCAAAGGGACATCGATCCGGGCTATGACGCCATCCAAGTATTCGCTGGCCCCTTGGAACTGAAAACGAGTGAGAGCGGGGAGGACGGTGCGTGTTGGTGGCGGTGAAAGTCGGCTTTCCTGGTCGGGGTAAGATCGGTATTTGAATTCAACGGTGAGGGACTTGAGATTAGCCAATACGGCCAGGCCAGTGACGATCGCTTCGGGTGAGGCATATCCAGAATAAGGAATATTCCAAAGGTTGAGGCATACAAGGGCAGTTGCGGATAAGAGAAACTTCGGAAGCGCAGGAAATGTAACGCAATCCAACTTGAGAAATTGCAGACACGGCGCAGATCCACCTAAGAACCCATCCGGAAGAGCCAGTGGTGAATCGTGAAGGGCGGAGTGAAGCGCGAGACTTATCAGCGCCGGAAATTGTTCTTGCATTACCGAGGTCAATCGTTGCCAGTGCCAACATGATGGAGTGAGATCAATCTGGCATACACGGCCGGGGGGCACGATTGCAGCATCGAGGTCATAATCTTCAAGCATGGGACTATGGAACTCGTCCTGTATGATTATTGGCAAGGGCGGCCATATACCTATGAGCTCCATGGGTGTGCTGGGACCGCAGACAAGTGCCAGGTCGAGAACTTTTGGCGACGCAAAAGCGACGGATCGCCACCTCTGGCACACATGAGTTAACTGATGCCACCTCCAGGGTAGACGCCATATTTGGTCGACAACTCCCTCTCTATAGATATCTAGCATTCGATTAAAATGGAAAATGAGTAGGAGGACATCGTTAGGAAGTATGTTGATTGTCACACGGCCTGCGCGCACAGTCAACAGTAGTTGCAAACACGGCACGTAAGACGTACGACTGTCGCAAGAGCTGACACCATCCACATGTAGTACGTTGGGTGTATTAGGGTAATGGTTAGATCTCGACCCAGAAGGGTCATCTATCGAAATCGGAGGAGTGCTAAGGGATATACGTCGGGCCATTTTATCGGGGAGTATTAAGTAACTTAGAGCAGACGGCAAAGAGTTCGAGACCGTGAAGCCTGTCCTGTCACGTGACATGACCAATCCCTATATGGTCTCAACACTACACAGTAATCCCATATCGACCACCACTAGAGGGAGCTCCCATCATCTTATTTCCGACAGTATGACAACCTCCTAATGCGACCCGATCGTCCACCAATAATCCAAGCCCCGTGATCTCGTCGATGCGAGCGCAACTGCGAGTCGTCATCCGCCGTTGACATTTCAAGAATGCCAGACCATGGAGAAACAAACGGCTAGTTTTTTCTCTCCATTTCGCAAGTTTCCCTCTCATAAATTACCAATCATAATATTGATATGGAGCAGAAGTGAAAACATTTCGTGCAAATACCATCATTGGGTTTCGCAGCTGGTCCCAGGAAAAAGTGCGTCTGTCATTTGCTGGTTGCTTCCGTTCCGAGAGCGTCCTCGTGAAACCCTTCGCGGGCGATCCCATGAACTTTCAAGAGACGGACAGACGTCCTCGGTACCAATAATCCAGCACCCAGACATCCCCGACACGCTCGCATACAAAACGACAAATTCTTTATCTGCTTGAAGTCTTGAACTCACGCCCCAACAATAGCCGTAGTCTCAAATGGGGTCGTACAACACACTCAAAGCTGCGTTCTTTGCGAAGTTGCCCTATTGATTCTCGTGGTCGCAAGGCTCACACGGTCGAATACATGGCGGTCATGCACCTTTATCGAGCTTTATCCTCCAACTCCCAGTTTTCTAAGCGGACCTTGCCCGCCCGGTCTCCTTGTGAGTGGGCTATATTATACCTACGATTTCACCGATAGTACACGTCCATTAATGACGTCCATCCTCAAGTTGCATCGGTGCGAACCAATAGCTGTTCCTGCCGAAGATCAAGGCGAGCTTTGTTTGGCACATGTCCCACGACAGACATGTTCCTTTCCGTCCCGTATGTGCAAGCTTATTTCTGCGCCAGTCCCACCGCTCGGCCATTTGTATTCCCTGGTCTCCAGCCGTTGCTTGGCTTATTGTTTTCCACCCTTGGCATTAGCGACCGGTACTCCTTTCCCCCCAAGTTGGTAAAGTCGCTCAGATTTCAACCTGGAGTCTCTTTGTGTCGTGAAATTGTTAGTCTGGCTAGATTCGTGCGTCTCAAATTCAGTTCTGTGGTTTTGAAGAAGAGCTAGCGTTCTTTCTACATCCTGAGTCCGGACTTCAAGGTAACAACAACGATGCTAAGGGCGCTTATACAGTAGTACCTAACTCGATCATAGTATCCCACGTCTCTGTAATGAGTGCACGAATATAAAAACACATCTAATCAGCATCACACCGGGGGTGGTCTGTGCCCCGGGCCACATAATGACAGCCACAGTAAAAGCTCCGGAAACTCCGGAACTTCTACAAATTGCTCAGACTAAATGAAGATCGCTTTTGTCCGCAGTCGGTAAATGGCGGTACTGTGTCCGCCGCCGTCCACACCAAGAACCGGAACGTTCTATTTACAATGCTGAAGTACAATGGTCCCTCCTGGAAGAATCGAGAACCACACTGAAGGCCTTTCATTCTCAGCTAAACCACACGGGAATTCCTCGGGGAGGCTCAAAAGCTATTCATTTAAACTGCAGAATACAGGTGGCGAAGATATGAGGGTGTCTCTCAAGCAAGCCGATCCCAGGCACATCATTGTTACTGATTCCAATTCACAGGATGGGGCGGGGAAGGGGCCAAAATGGTGCTCCGACCTCGTGGCAGCGAGTGTACTTTGTTGTTTTGTTGTTTTTGTGGGCGCTAAACCTACCTGGACACTCCTAAAAAGCACGCACCGTCTTCCACAATCTAATCACCACCCCCCACTTCTCTCGCCCCTCCACGACTCTCAGTATACCCACTCCATATCATGAACAATTCGGACCCAACTGATGCTCAAGCTGCCACCGCACATTGGGCGGATCTATTCGATGCCATGGCGGGCTTCTCAGACACAACATTTCTACAGAGCATCCAGGAGGACTTGGTGGTATCCGCACCTGGACATCTGCCAGCGTCCTCTGCTAGTTCGGAACTTCCCAACTTCAACGCCGTCAGTGATACGGCCTTCACGTCCGCCCCCACCACATCGATGGGGGCGTTTACAAACTTAACAAGCCAATTGTACCCGGTAAGTAAGCCACGGTTTGATCAGCGACATTGACTTACCTTGCTGCCGCCACAGAATGTCCCCGATGCCTGGTCCATGCAGGGCCCACGTACGTCCTATTCTTGGTTCTCCCACGATCATTCGTATTCACCAGATGCTAAAGTTTTCGTAGACACGAGTTTTGTCGGCTCCCAGCTGCTTGGCGACCCTGATTTGACTCCCTTTGCCGCCCACACTGTGGCTGCAACACCTAGCGTGAGTGCGAATGCCGCGACCGGAGGAGCTCTCTATTCATCTAAATTATTTCAGCAGGTTGTGGAGCCTAGCAGCTCCGCAACTTCACCGGCGTCTCAGGACGAATGGGCCTGGCTCTTCGAGGCAAGGCAATTTACGCCTGCCACATCCTCTTCGCTGTCGAGCGGTGGGAACAAAGAGGGACTGGTTGCACCGGAATATGGTGCGTTGTTTTATGGGGCCACGACGTAAGTATATGAAGTGGTGGTGCAACCAGTGTCGTCACTAATACCAGTGCCTGCAGACCCCCAGTGGAGCGGAATATCGGCCAACCTTCCTGGCCCTCTCCTGCTCCACTGGCGACATCCGCGCCGGTGCTGGCCCTTGGTAAACGCCGCAGGGAAGAGCCTCAAGGTGTCGGGGCCCCTATCGACGACTTTCCAGTGCCGCCCCATAAACGAGGCAGGGGAGGTCAGGCAAAAGGGATGCTGAAGACAAAGCGTTCCATGGCTAGGACCCGCCACAAGCCTGTGGCTAGGATCCCAAAACGAAAGATCAATAACGAACCCAAGGAGGCGGGACGCGGAGCGGAGAGGCTCGCCACCCCAAACACGCAGGGAATTCACCATCAACCCTTGCAGGGACCTAGTTTCCCACAGGGGAGGGCGGAACAAACTGCGGACAGACAGCTGATTTGGGTTGAGGGGAGTGTGGAGGAGGAACCGGTGCAGCAGCAGCAGCAGCAACAACAACAACAACAACAAGAGGAGGCGGAGAACGAGTACTTCGAGTTCCCGAGAAAGTTCAAGCCGGGGTACAAGGCGCTGCTCGCGGCCACGCAAGCCGACTGGGCACGTGGCTCGATTCGTGAGATCAAGTGTCGGCGCTGTCCCGACGCGACGCTCAAGACGTGGGAAGACTTCAAGCGGCACTGCGACACGACGGAGACGCACCCGCTGAAAATCACCTTCTGCAACGTCTGCGGTGACTTCTTTGCCCGCCGCGACTCGCTCAAGCGGCATCACAAGTATCAGCCCGCGGAGTGCACTAGCGTCACGCTCGAGAAGGCCAAGGAAAAGCGCAGAGTGACGCAAAGGGTCCACGACGAGTTCATCGCGAGGTTGGAGGAATTCTTGAGGACAGGTGAGGAGGATGTCGAGATGCCTTTCTCCCAGATCATCAAGGAGATGTATCCCGAATCCTTGAAAAAGCGTAAGCTCACTGGACGCTAATCAACGCTGGACTCTACATCATGCTCACCTTATTCCTTCATGTCTGTTTCTGTCCTGTTATTCGACGCGAGGTCCTCGCGATTGGGCGCCATGGGCGGCTTGGCGATTTGAATTGCTTTTGGCCTGTTGCGTGCTTGTTCTCGCTGTACTGTACAATTATATATACCCTAAAAAAAAATTCGATCCGCTCTAGACTAGTGTCCCGATTACGCACCGTGCTTTTTCCCCCCTCACCCAATCCTCCCAGGAACCACGAACACCAGCCAAGTGAGTCGCATCAGGGTGAAAATTGAAAGACCAGGTATATGGGACAATCGATCGATCGATTGATTGATGGCTGCCGGATGGGATGATGTTTACCTTGCTGAAAACACCGCGTCGTTTGCCATGTCACCGCGCCACGTTGGAACTTGCGGGCACCCCCAACCAACAGATCAGGACGTAGAGGATGGGTCGTTTTCCACAGTAAGAGCACTCTAAGAGCACACAAGCTACTGTGCAGCATGCTGCACATGGTCACGCGTGAGGCTTTGCCGTGGCCACAAGGCAAATTTATTAATAGTAATACGTACTAGTACAAATTGTGACACGATCATATTGTTTTCTTCTTCTTGAGACTGTGTTTAACACTGGAAACCGTTGATCCATTCTCCGGGGGAAGAAGTAATAGAGAAGGGGGGGGGACAGAGAGGAGAGGTCGAAGTCGACGGGATGTCCCACATCACGTGAGCTTATCCAATGGCGTCGTGACCGCCAACAGTCACAGACCGTAATCACGCACAGCGATCTTGACAGCGATCCAACAGCAACCCATCGTCCCGGGATCAGTAGTGCATCTATATTCATACCTGGGCCTGTTGCGCGGCTTGTGCCACTTGGGCACATAATCAAGACCAAAATCCAAGGTCAAGTTGCTGTCATTCTACACGACATGTAATCGTACAAGGAAACCAGATCACGGTGCTGTTTATAAAAGTACTGTAACTGATGTGTAGGAGAATGGGAGGTGGGACTACCAAACATTGATGCGGTCATGGGTAATTTGTCGAAGTCATCGAAATTTTGCTTTTCCGGTGAGAAACGGCTACAGGATGACCTACGAGCCGCCGTGCAGCAACGAACTGCCCAATGGCTTCCTGAACAGGTTCAGATGGACCCGATGGCGTGAGCCCTTCCAAAATAAGACTCTCCAAGGAGGGCAAGACATCCATCACTCTTTCTCCGACGAGCTCTTGCAGTGCAGGTGCGATATGCTGTGCTAATTTGTCGAATACGTATAAATTCTTCACAGCGGTAAATGGACGGAAACTTTCCAGCCATGGCATGGGGTCTTGGAATTGTGGTATATAACTTCGAGGCCCGTACATGTAGAGGTGTTTCGCCATGTAGATGGAAGGGGAGAGCGATGTAAAGACATGACTCGAAAGCTCCCAAACGACCGCCCTGCATGTGATTGACAACCCAAACTTTTCGTCAAAGATCCATGTCGGTTAGAGAGATTTCACTCTAACGATGTCATAGTCAAACACCACATGTGCTTCATTGAAGGCCTGCAACCTTGTCGTACGCCTCATGAACTGGGCGAGTTGTGAGATGTCAAATATGAATTCATTGACGAAGGTTACAAAAAATGAGTCAAGCAAAGGGGCATCGATCCGGGCCACGAGCTCGTCCAAGTAGTCGCTGGCCCCTTGGAACTTGAAAAGAGTGAGAGCGGGCAGAATGGTGCGTGTTGGACATCTGAGTCGGTTTTCCCGGTCAGGGCGAGATCGGTGTTTGAATCTAATGGTGAGAAATTTGAGATTAGCCAATACGGCCAGACCAGTGACGATCGCCCCGGGTGAGAAGTATCCGGAATGAGGAATATCCCAAAGGGTGAGGTGTACAAGGCCAGTTGCGGACAAAAGAAATTTCGGAAGGGCAGGGAATGCAATCGAACCGAACTTGAGAGATTGCAGACATGGGGCAGATCCACCTAAGAACCCATCCGGAAGAGCCAGAGCTGAATCGTCTAAATATGTGGCCGAGTTAAGCCTGAGATGTATCAGTGCCGGATATTGCTCCTGCATCATTGAGGTCAACCGTTGCCAGTGCCAACATGATGGATGGATATCAATATGGCATACACGACTAGGGTGCACGATTGGGGCATCGAAGTCACGCATAGGGATATCGAACCTGTCCTTTATGATTATTGGCAAGGGTGGCCAGATACCTATGAGCTCCAGGGGTGTACTATGATCGCAGACAAGTGCCAGGTCGAGAAATTTTGGTGATGCAAAAACGACGGATCGCCACCTCTGGCACACATGAACTAACTGATGCCACCTCCAGGGTAGACCCTGCATTTGATCGACAACGCCTTGTCCTTCGAGACATATCTCTCGATAGAAATGGAATATGAGTAGGAGAACATCGTCAGGAAGTATGTTGATCGTTACAGGGCCTGCACGCATAGTCAGCTGTCAGCAGTAGTTACAAACACGGCGCGTAAGACGTACGTTTGTCGCAGGAGCTGACTCGTTTCAAGTTCACGTGTGGCGTGTTGGATGTATCGAGATAATGGGTTCCAGGAGAGCCATCTATCGAAGTCGGAGGGGTGGTACGGAGCATAAGTCGCACCGCTTGCACGATTCTACTATCGTATCGCCAGGGACTCGGGGAGTATGAAGGAGAGCAGATGACTAAGAGCCCATGTGAAGCATTAATGAGGCAACAACTTGAAGGGCCAGCGGTAGACGTACCGGTGAGAGTTGTGGATTCGATGTTCAGCAGTAGAGGACAGACGTGAGGTACAGTAAGTTACTGACTTTCGCTATGATCGACGAGGACAGCGTCACTCACGTGACATAACGATGCCCCTTTCTCATGACGTCTCCAACACAACGAACAACACTTACAGTCAACATCACTACAGGTTATGACAGCCTCCAATCATCCACCGATGATTCATGCCTCCTCCTCACGCATGTGCAAGTACACTGCTATGCAAAACATTACATTACAAGCCCCGTGATTTTATTCGACACGAGCGGCGAGTACAACTACGAGTCGTCATCGTACGCGTCATTGCATCATCCGCCGCTTTCAAAGAATGCCGGATCCCCTTCATGGTGAAGCAAGCGGCGAGTTTTTTCCTTTCCTTTCGCGAGTTTCTCCTCATGATTTACCAGTCACAATTGGTAGTGATGCAAAGGCAAAAAATTGTGCAAATACCACCATTGGGTTTCGCAGGTGGTCCGGGAAAAAGTGCGTCTGTTATTTGCTGGTTGCATCCAGGAGCCTCCTCGTGAAATGGGTTTTGAAACCCTTTGGGGCCGGTCCTATGAACTTCCAACCGACGTCCGAGGCGCCAATAATTCAACACCCAGACATCCCCGACACGCTCGCATACAAAACGACAAATTCTGCATCTTCTTGAACTCACGCCTCAACAATAGCGGAAGTCTCAAATGGGTCGTACAACACACGCAAAGCTGCGTTCTTTGCGACGTTGCCCTATTGATTCTCGTGGTCGCAATGCTCACACAGTCGAATACATCGCGGTCATGCACCTTTATCGAGCTTTATCCTCTAACTCCTAATTTTCTAAGCGGACCTTGCCCTCATGGTCTCCTGGTGAGCGGGCTATATGACACCTACAATGAAGGCCAAATCCACCGATAGTACACTTCCATCCTCAACTTGCTACAGTGCGACCCAATAGCCGTTCCTGTCGAAGATCAATGCGAGCTTTGTTTGACACATGTCCCACAGCAGAATGTTCCTTTCTGTCCCGTACGTGCTATACAGTAGTACGTTACTCGATCATAGTATCCCACGTCTGTAATGAATGAGTGCGCGAATATAAAAACACATCTTATCATCATCACACCTTGGGTGGTCTCTGCCCCACGCCACATAATGACAGACAGCAAAAGCTCTGGAACTTCCACAGATTCCTCGGACTAAATGAAGATTGCTTTTGTCCACAGTCGGTAAGGAGCACTGTGTCCGCCGTCGTCCACTTCAAGAACCGGAACATTCTATTTACAATGCCCCGCTGAAAGAATCGAAAATCACAGGAGGCCTTTCATTCTCAGCTAAACCACACGGGAATTCCTCGGGGAGGCTCAAAAGCTATTCATTCAAACCGCGGAATAAACGAGGCAAAGATATGAGGGTGTCTCTCAAGCGAGCCGACCCCAGGCACATCATTGTTACCAGTTCCAATTCACAGGATGAGGCGGGGAAGGGGCCAAATGGTGCTCCGACCTCGTGGCAGCGAGTGTACTTTGTTGTTTTGTTGATTTTGTGGGCGCTAAACCTCCCTGGATCCCCCTAAAAAGCACGCACCGTCTTCCACAATCTAATCACCACCCCCTACTCCTCTCGCCCTTCCACGACTCTCAGTATACCCACTTCATATCATGAACAATTCGGACCCAACTGATGCTCAAGTTGTCGCCGTACCTTGGGCGGATCTCTTCGAAGCCATGACGGGCTTCTCAGACACTACATTTCTACAGAACATCCAGGAGGACTTGGTGGTATCCGCACCTGAACATCTGTCCTCTGCTGGTTCGGAACTTCTCAATTTCAACACCGTCAGCGATACGGCCTTCACTCACGCCCCCACCCCATCGATGGGGGCGTTTACGAACCTAACAAGCCAGCCGTACCCAGTAAGCCACAGTTTGATCGTCGATATTGACTTACCTTGCCGTCGCCACAGAATCTCCCCGATGCCTGGTCCATGCAGGGCCCGGGTACGTCCTATTCTTGGTTTTCCCACGATCCTTCGTGTTCACCAGGTGCTAAAGTTTTCGTAGACACGAGTTTTGTCGGTTCCCAGCTGCTAGGCGACCCTGATTGGACTCCCTTTGCAGCCCACACGGTGGCTGCAGCACCCAGCGTGAGTGCGAATGCCGCGACCGGAGGAGCTCTCTATTCATCTAAATACCTTCGGCAGGTTGTGGGGGCTAGCAGTTCCGCAACTTCACCGGCGTCTCAGGACGAATGGGCCTGGCTCTTCGAGGAAGGGCAATCCACGCCCACCACATCCTCTTCGTCGTCGAGCGGTGGAAACGAAGAGGGACTGGTTGCGCCGGAATACGGCGTGTTGTTTTATGAGGCCACGACGTGAGTATCCCGTGAAGTAGTGATACAACTAGCGTCGTCACTGATACCGGTGCCTGCAGATCTCCGCTGGAGTGGGATATCGGCCAACTTTCCTGGCCCACTCCTGCAGCACCGACGACATCCACGCCGGTGTTGGCCCTTGGTAAACGCCGCTGGGATGAGTCTCAAGGCGTCGGGGCCTCGATTGACAACCATCAGGTGCCGCCTCAGAAACGAGGCAGGGGCGGCCAGGCAAAAGGGACCCTGAAGGCAAAGCGGTCCACAGCTAGGACCCGCCACAAGCCTGTGGCCAGGATCCCAAACAAAATGATCAACTGTGAACCCAAGGAGGCGGGACGCGGAGCGGAGAGGCTCGCGGCCCCGAACGTGCAGGGAATTCACCATCGACCCTTGCAGGGACCGAGTCTCCAGCAGGGGCGGGGGGAACAAACTGTGGACAGAGAGCTGATTTGGGTTGAGGGGAGTGTGGAGGAGGTGCCGGTGCAGCAGGAACAGGTGCCGCAGCAGCAGCAGCAACAACAACAAGAGGAAGCGGAGAACGAGTACTTCAAGTTCCCGAGGAAGTTCAAGACGGGGTACAAGGCTCTGCTCGCGGCCACGCAAGCCGACTGGGCACGTGGCTCGATTCGCCAGATCAAGTGCCGGCGCTGTCCCAACGCGACGCTCAAAACGTGGGAAGACTTCAAGCGGCACTGCGACACGACGGAGACGCACCCGCTGAAAATCACCTTCTGCAACGTCTGCGGGGACTTCTTTGCCCGCCGCGACTCGCTCAAGCGGCATCACAAGTATCAGCCCGCGGAGTGCACCAGCGTCACGCTCGAGAAGGCCAATGAAAAGCGCAGAGTGACGCAAAGGGTCCACGACGAGTTCATCGCGAGGTTGATCGGGTTCTTGAGGACAGGTGAGGAGGATGTCGAGATGCCTTTCTCCCAGGTCATCAAGGAGATGTATCCCGAATCCTTGAAAAAGCGTAAGCTCACTGGACGCTAATCAACGCTGGACTCTACTCGCCGTATTCCTTCATGTCTGTTTCTGTCCTGTTATTCGACGCGAGGTCCTAGCGATTGGGTACCATAGACGGCTTGGCGATTTGAATTGCTTTTGGCCTGCATGCTTGTTCTCGCTGTACTGTACAATTATATATACTAAGAGATTTTTCGATCCGCTCTAGACTAGTGTCCCGATTACGCACCGTGGCTTTTTCCCCCTCACCCAATCCTCCTAGGAACCACGAACACCAGCCAAGTGAGTCGCATCAGGGTGAAAATTGAAAGACCAGGTATATGAACAATCAATCAATCGATCGATTGATTGATGGCTGCCGGATGGGGTGATGTTTACCTTGCTGAAAACACGCACCGCGTCGCTTACCACGTCACCGCGCGACGCTGGAACTTGCGGGCACCTCCGACTACCGGATCAGAGCGCAGAGGATGGGTCGTTTTACACACTAAGAACACATATGCTGCAAATGGTCACGCGCGAGGCTTGGCTGTGGCCACAAGGCAAATTTATTAATAATACTGCGTACAAATCGTGACACGGACACGATCATCTTATTTTCTTCTTCTTTGAGACTGTGTTTAACACTGGAAATCGTTGATCCATTCGCTGGGGGAAGCAATAGGGAAGGGGAAGGGACAGAGAGGAGAGGTCGAAGTCGACGGGAAAGTGATTGGATTGGCAGGTGAAACACGCATCAGCGCCTACATCACGTGCGCTTATCCAATGGCGTCGCGACCGCCAACAGTGACCCGGGACACACACATAGTCGAGACACAAATCTAAGTCGCCTCTATTCTACACGACATGTAATCATACAATATCACGGCGCTGCTGATCAAAATACTGTAACGGATGTCTCAACAGTTAAATACAGTAATGAGTGTATAAGAATGGGAGGTGGGACTAGTTACACGAAACATTAAAGTAGAGGGCACTCGTCCAAAGTCAACATGATAATAAGGCTTCGTCTTTCCAGCGCGAAACGGCTACAGGGCGACCTAAGAGCTGCCGTGCAGCAACGAACCGCCCAATGGCTTCCTGGACAGGTCCCGATGGCAGGAGCCCTTCAAAAAAAAGGCTCTCCAAAGCGGGTAAGACATCTGTCACTCTTTCTCCGACGAGATCTTGCAGGGCAGGTGCGATATGATGTGCCAATCCCTTGATTACGTACAAATTCTTCACAGCGGTAAATGGGCGGAAAATTTCCAACCATTCCATGGGGTCTTACCATTGTGATACAAAAGTTCGAGGCCCGTACAAGTAGAGGTGTTCTACTGTGTAGATGGAAGGGAATATCGATGTAAAGACCTGCACCAGATTTGAAAGCTCCCAATTGATCGCTCTGCATGTGATCGTCAACCCAGACTTTTCGTCGAGAGTCAATGTCGGTGGGCGAAATTCCACTTGAACGTCGCAATAGTCAAACTCCACATGTGCTTTATTGAGTGCCCGAATCCTTGTCGTGCGCCTCATGAACTGGGCAAGTTGTGAAATGTCGAATATGAATTCATTGAGGAAGGTTAGAAAGAATGAGTCAAGCAAAGGGACATCGATCCTGGCCACGACGTCGTCCAAGTATTCGCTGGTCCCTCGAAACTTAAAAAGGGTGAGAGCAGGGAGGACAGTGCGTGTTGGCGGCGGTAGATGTCGGCTTTCCTGGTCGGGACGAGATCGGTATTTGAATCCAATGGTGAGGGACTTGAGGTTGGCCAACACGGCCAGGCCCGTGACGATCGCTTCGGGTGAGAAGTATCCGGAATCAGAAATATTCCAAAGGGTGAGGCGTTCAAGGGCAGTTGCGGACAAGAGAAATTTTGGAAACGCAGGAAATGCAACGCGATCTAACTTGAGAGATTGCAGACACGGCGCAGATCCACCTAAGAACTCATCGGGAAGAACCAGTGCTGAATATAGCGCTAAACCGTCGTCGGAAGGAATGGCGGAGTGAAGCCTGAGATGTATCAGTGCCGGAAATGGCTCCTGCATTAATGATAACAATCGTTTCCAGTGTTGACGTGTTGGATTGAGATCAATCTCGCATACACGACTACGGTGCGCGATTGCAGCATCAAAGTCATAATCGTTAGGCATGGGCGCATGGAGCCCTTCCCTTATGATTATTGGCAAGGGCGGCCAGATACCTACGAGCTCCAGGGGTGTGCTGGGGCCGCAGACAAGTGCCAGGTCGAGAAATTTTGGTGATGCAAAAACGACGGATCGCCACCTCTGGCACACATGAGCCAACCTGTGCCACCTCCAGGATATACCCCACATTCGATCGTCAACTCCCAGTCCATCAAGATATACCACTCGATCGAAATGGAATATGAGTAGGAGAACATCGTCAGGAAGTATGATTGTCACACGGCCTGCACGCACAGTAAGCAGTAGTGGCAAACACGGCATGTAAGACGTACATTTGTCGCAGGAGCTGACATGACTCAAGTTGACGTGTGATATGTTGGATGTATCGAGAGCCATCTATCAGAATCGGAGAGTGGTAGGGAGCATAAATCGTGCCGCTCGCGTGATTCTTGAAGCTTGAAGTCGAGTGGTAGACGTAACTTAGACGTACTGGTGAAAACCGGGGATTCAAATTTCGGCAGTCAGCGTGACATAACGATCCCCTCGCGCTCCGAGTCCTTTCCCATTTCGATGACCGTTGACAACGTTGACACGTTGATACGTTGATGTCTCCAACACATCGAACAAACACTTAATAAACACCACGCTACAAGCCGTGATCTTACTATTCGACACGAGTGCAACTGCTAGTCGTCATCGATACCACCATTGGGTTTCGCAGCTGGTCCGGGAAAAAGTGCGTCTGTCATTTGCTGGTTGCTTTCGGGAGCCTCCTCATGAAACCCTTTAGGGCCAGTCGTATGGACTTCCAAAAGACGGTCGGACGTCCTCGGTACCAACAATCCAACACCCAGACATCCCCGACCCGCTCGCGTACAACAGTACATCTTTGCAGCCCGCGCCGTCCCACTTTGCCCCGCGGCCTTCTCCTCAGCGCAGATTCCTAAAACGTTTAACACACCTGCTACAACTCAACTCTGCTCCGGGCCCATCCATCGAGCGCGCGTTCACACCGGCAGACATCGATTCTCGTGGTCGCAAGGCTCACACAGTCGAATACATCGCGGCTATGCACCTGTATCGAGCTTTATCCTCCTACCCCCAGTTTTCTATGCAGACCTTGCCCGCCTGGTCTCCTTGTGAGTGGGCCTATGACACCTACAATTTCACCGATAGACACTTCCATCCTCAACTTGCTTCGGTGCGAACCAATAGCCATTCCTGTAGAAGATCAATGCGAGCTTTGTTTGGCACATGTCCCACGGCAGACATGTTCCTTTCCGTCCCGTACGTGCAAGCATATTTTTGCGCCAGTCCCACCGTTCGGCCGTTTGTATTCCCTGGTCTCCAGCTATTGCTTGGCTTATTGTTTTCCACCCTTGGCATTAGCGACCGGTGCTCCTTTTCCCCCAAGTTGGTAAAAGTCGCTCAGATTTCAACCTGGAGTCTTTCATGTCGAAATTGTTAGTCTAGCCAGATTCGTGCGTCCCAAATTCGGTCCTGTGGTTTTGAAGACCCAGCGTTCTTTCTACATCCTCAGTCCGGTCATAGAGCAGACTTCAAGGTAACAACAACGAAGCTTAGGGTGTTTATACAGTAGTACGTTACTCGATAATAGTATCCCACGTCTCTGTAATGAATGATTGCGCGAATATAAAAACACATCTTATCAGCATCACACCTTGGGTGGTCTCTGCCCCACGCCACATAATGACAGACAGCAAAAGCTTTGGAACTTCCACAAATTGCTCGGACTAAATGAAGATAGCTTTTGTCCAGTCGGTAAGGAGCAGTACTGTGTCTGCCGTCGTCCACACCAAGAACCGGAACATTCTATTTACAATGCCCCCCTGAAAGAATACTGGAGGGCTTTCATTCTCATCTAAACCACACGGGAATTCCTCGGGGAGGCTCAAAAACCATTCATTCAAACTGCGGAATACACGAGGCGAAGATATGAGGGTGTCTCTCAAGCGAGCCGACCCCAGGCACATCATTGTTACCGATTCCAATTCACAGGCTGGGCGGGGATGGGGCAAAAATGGTGTTCCGACCTCGTGGCAGCAAGTGTGGTTTGTTGATTTTGTGCCCACTAAACCTCCCTGTATCCTGGATCCTCCTAAAAAGCGCACACCATTCTTCCACAATCTAATCACCACCCCCCACTCCTCTCGCCCTTCCACTACTTTCAGTATACCCACTTCATATCATGAACAATTCGGACCCAACTGATGCTCAAGTTGTCGCTGCACCTTGGACGGATCTCTTCGAAGTCATGGTGGGCTTCTCGGGCACTATGTTCCTACAGAGCATCCAGGAGAACTTGATGGTATCTGCGCCTGGAAATCTCTCTGCTGGTTCGGAACTTTCCAATTTCAACACCGTCAGTGATACGGCCTTCACGCCCGCCCCCACCACATCGATGGGGGCGTTTACAAACCTAACAACCCAGTCGTACCCAGTAAGTAAGCCATGGTTTGGTCGACATTGACTTACCTTGCCGTCGCCACAGAATGTCCCCAATGCCTGGTCCATGCAGAACCCACGTACGTCGTATTCTTGGTTCTGCCACGATCCCTCGTGCTCACCAGATGCCAAAGTTTTCGTAGACACGAGTTCTGTCGACCCTCAGTTGCTAGGCGACCCTGATTGGACTCCCTTTGCAGCCCACACTGTGGCTGCAACACCCGGCGTGAGTGCGAATGCCGCGACTGGAGGGGCTCTCTACTCATCTAAATTCTTTCAGCAGGTTGTGGAGCCTAGCAGCTGCGCAACTTCACCGGCGTCTCAGGACAAATGGGCCTGGCTCTTCGAGGCAGGACAATTTACGCCCGCCACATCCTCTTCGCTGTCGAGCGGTGGAAACGAAGAGGGACTGGTTGCGCCGGAATATGGCGCGTTGTTTTATGGGGCCACGACGTAAGTATTTTCACATGAAAGTGGTGATGCAACCAGCGTCGACACTAATACCGGTGCCTGCAGATCCCCAGCGGAGTGGGATATCGGCCAACCTTCCTGGCCCTCTCCTGCTCCACCGGCGACATCTGCGCCAGTGCTGGCCCTTGGTAAACGCCGCAGGGAAAAGCCTCAAGGTGTCGGGGCCCCTATCGACGACTTTCAAGTGCCGCCCCATAAACGAGGCAGGGGCGGTCAGGCAAAAGGGATCCTGAAGACAAAGCGGTCCACGGCTAGGACCCGCCACAAGCCTGTGGCTAGGATCCCAAAACAAAAGATCAATAATGAACCCAAGGAGGCGGGACGCGGAGCGGAGAGGCTCGCGACCCCGAACACGCAGGGAATTCACCATCAACCCTTGCAGGGACCTAGTTTCCCGCAGGAGAGGGCGGAACAAACTGCGGACAGACAGCTGATTTGGGTTGAGGGGAGTGTGGAGGAGGAACCTGTGCAGCAGCAGCAGCAGCAGCAACAACAACAACAACAAGAGGAAGCGGAGAACGAGTACTTCGAGTTCCCGAGAAAGTTCAAGCCGGGGTACAAGGCGCTGCTCGCGGCCACGCAAGCCGACTGGGCACGTGGCTCGATTCGTGAGATCAAGTGCCGGCGCTGTCCCAACGCGACGCTCAAGACGTGGGAAGACTTCAAGCGGCACTGCGACACGACAGAGGCGCACCCGCTGAAGATCACCTTCTGCAACGTCTGCGGTGACTTCTTTGCCCGCCGCGACTCGCTCAAGCGGCACCACAAGTATCAGCCCGCAGAGTGCACTAGCGTCACGCTCGAGAAGGCCAAGGAAAAGCGCAGAGTGACGCAAAGGGTCCACGACGAGTTCATCGCGAGGTTGGAGGAGTTCTTGACGACAGGTGAGGAGGATGTCGAGATGCCTTTCTCCCAGATCATCAAGGAGATGTATCCCGAATCCTTGAAAAAGCGCAAGCCCAATGGACGCTAATCAACGCTGGACTACATCATGCTTACCGTATTCCTTCATGTCTGTTTCTGTCTGTTATTCGACGCGAGGTCCTCGCGATTGGGTGCCATAGACAGCTTGGCGATTTGAGTTGCTTTTGGCCTGTTGCATGCTTGCTCTCGCTGTACTGTACAATTATATATACTAAGAGATTTTTCGATCCGCTCTAGACTAGTGTCCCGATTACGCACCGTGGCTTTTTTCCCCCTCACCCAATCCTCCCAGGAACCAGGAACACCAGCCAAGTGAGTCGCATCAGGGTGAAAATTGAAAGACCAGGTATATGGACAATCAATCGATCGATTGATTGATGGCTGCCGGATGGGGTGATGTTTACCTTGCTGAAAACGTTGGAACTTGCGGGCACCTCCCACCACCGGATCAAAACGTAGAGGACGGGTCGTTTTCCACAGTAAGAGCGCTCTAAGAGCACACAAGCTACTGTGCAGCATGCTGCTCATGGTCACGCGCGAGGCTTTGCTGTGGCCACAAGGCAAATTTATTAATAGTAATGCGTACTAGTACAAATCGTGACACGATCTCCTATTTTCTTCTTCTTTGACACTGTGTTTAACACTGGAAACCGTTGATCCATTCACTGGGGGAAGAAGTAATAGGGAAGGGGAGGGGACAGAGAGGAGAGGTCAAAGTCGACGGGAAAGCAATTGGATTGGCACAGCGCTCAGCGCCCACATCACGTGCGCCTATCCACCTACGGTGATCGATCACGTGATCTTATCACGAACAGCAATCCGGCAGCCCATCGTTTCTGGATCAATAGTGTGTCTATAGCACCCGGGGACTGACCTGACGTTTCACAGCTAAGCTGCCAATGCGCCACCTAGGAATATAGTTAAGACAAAATCTAAGGTCCTGACAATGACAATGACACCGTCCTTTTGCCTCCATTGTACACGATGTGTAATTATACAAGGAAACTGGATCACGGTGCTACTAATAAAAGTACTGCAACCGTCATCTCAGGGGGCAAATAATGGGTGTAAATGAGAATAGTAGGCCGGGCTAGTAACTAGTAAATGAAATGATACCAATGTTTGATGTATTTTTCCAGCACGAAATGGCTACAGGGTGATCTACGAGCTGCCGTGCAGCAACAAACTGCCCAATGGCTTCCTGGACAGGTCCCGATGGCAGGAGCCCTTCATAAGAAAGGCTCTCCAAAACGGGCAAGACGCCTGTCACACTTTCTCCGACGAGCTCTTGCAAGGCAGGTGCGATACGTCGTGTTAATTCCTTGATTACGTACAAATTCTTCACCGCGGTAAATGGGCGGAAATTTTCCAACCATTCCATGGGGTCTTGCCATTCTGATACAAAAGTTCGAGGCCCGTACAAGTAGAGGTGTTCTGCTGTGTAGATGGAAGGGAAGAGCGATGTAAAGACCTGCACCAGATTTGAAAGCTCCCAATCGATCGCTCTGCATGTGATTGTCAACCCGGGTCTTTTGTCAAGGGTCCGTGTCGGTGGGTGAGAATCCACCACAAGGCTGCAATAGTCAAAGTGCACATGTGCTTCATTAAGAGCCTGAAAGCTTGTCGTGCGCCTCATGAACCGGCCGAGTTGTGAAATGTCGAATATGAATTCATTGAAAAAGGCTATAAAGAATGAGTCAAGCAAAGGGACATCGATCCGGGCCACGAGGTCGTCTAAGTATTCGCTGGTCCCTCGAAACTTAAAAAGGGTGAGAGAGGGGAGGACAGTGCGTGTTGGCGGCGGTGAACATCGACCTTCCAGTTCGGGGCGAGATTCGAGGAAATCGAATTCGATGGTAAGAAATTTGAGGTTAGCCAATAGGGCCAGGCTAGTAACGATCGCGTCAGGGGTAACGTACTCGGAATAAAGCCTGAGATGACTCCGAAGGCTGAGGCGGACAAGGTCTTTCGTGGATAAAAGAAATGTCGGAAGCGCAGGGAATGCAATGTAATTCAACTCGAGAGATTGCAGACGTGGGGCATCTCCACATAAGAATCCACCGGGAAGGTCCTGAGATGGATCGTCGAACATATCGGCAGAGTCGAGCCTGAGATGTATCAGAGCCGGAAATTGCTCCTGCATTGCTGAGGCCAATAGTTGTAATAGCAAACTCGTTATATGGCGGAGATCGATCTGGCATACACGGTTACGGTACGGGAATGCAGCTTGGAAGCCATAATCTTTAGACATTGGCCTATCGGCTCTGTCACTTATGATAATTGGTAAGGGTGGCCAGATATCTATGAGCTCCAGGGGTGTGCTAGGACCGCAGACAAGTGCCACGTTGAGAAATTTTGGTGACGCAAAAACGATGGATCGCCACCTCTGGCACACATGAACTAATCGATGCCACATCCAGGGTAGACGCCGCACTCTATTGACAACTGTCACTCGATAGAAATGGAATATGAGCAGGAGAAGTTCGTCAGGAAGTATGTAGATTGTCACACGGCCTGCCCGCACAATCAACAGTAGTTGCAGATACGGCATATAAGACGTACCGCTGTCCGAGTCGCAGCTGACACCATCCACATGTAGTACGTTGGGTGTATCTAGATAATGAGTTGATATCGACCCAGAAGGATCATCTATCGAAATCGGAGGGGTGCTAGGGCTTGTGCTAGGGAATATACGTCGGGCAATTCTATCGGGAAGTTTTATGGAGAGCAGACTGCAACAAGTCGGACGATTCCTGGAGTGCCTATGTGAATCCTGATTAGCGAGGCAACAGGGGTCAGGGTAGACGTACTGTTGAGAGCTCATTGCAAACTCATTGGCGGGGATTCGACTCGGATGTTCAGTTGAAACCCCTGTACTGTCACGTGACAAAATGATCCAACATGTACTTGAGCTTGATCCCGTATCGACCGTCGCCAGAGGGAGCTCCCGTATTTTTTTTCTGTCAGAAATGGAGAATCCTTCAGATTGTAGGGTAAATAAAGACAAGCTCTTGTGTCGGTCTCATGCTAGATAGATAGTCGGAACCAAGGTCGGTGTTCCACATCACGTGCGCTTATCCAATCGCGGCAAGTGATCTAGTGATCACTACTACGGATATATTTGCACCTGGGACATCTGAAGGTTAGGCTGACAGTGCGCCACTTGGGCACATAATCAAGACAAATATCAAAGTCGCCTCCATTCTAAATTCTACACAACATGTGATCATACAAGGAAACATATCACAGTGCTGCCAACAAAAATTGATGTCTCATGATAAGCTCCACCTCTGGTATGGAGAGAGGTGAGGTGTTTTACGGACCGACAGACTGGCTGGGGTCATGTGACCCCATGACTCATTATGATTACACCCCTGACTCATCTTCTGAACTGGATGACTGATGACTCTTACTATAGGCTGACTGATGACTCTGGTTTGCTTACTGACATGTGCATCATGCTGACATTGTACTATAGGAAGATGACTGAGTACTTACAAACCGGCTTAGCAACCGGTTCTAGGACTGTTAGTCATACTAGGTTCGAACCTGTATATATAGGACTCTGTATGGACAGTTGAGCCCTAAGCTTGACTTTGCTTTGCAATCACAGCCTCTTGTTCACTCCTGTTCACTGTGCAGCTCCTCTCTACTCTTCCATTTACATTCTAAGACCCTTAAAGGCGGGTCTTACCTTTGAAGCTTAGTGATTGTGCTATAACAATCAACGTGCCTCTCAGGAGTCAGATTGCGTGCCTCGGTATGCCTCGGACCACACACCTTCCTATTCCATCAGGTGTGTACAAAGCCCCGCTGCGGGCTTAACATCTCAACAGTCAAACAATAATGAGTGTAGGAGAATGGGAGGTGAGACTAGTGACTAGAAGACACCAAACATTGAAGTAGAGGGCACTCATCCAAGTCAGCGGCGGTGTCACCGCTGCTTACGCGACGATAACGAGTAGACTCGGAGTGGTAGTGTCAAGGCTCTTAGCGGCCGCCTTCTGGCTAGGAGTGGAGAATAGATGATATTGCCGTCGTAAGACGGACAGGAGACTCAACTTAGCGACCTAGAGTCACTAACGAGTCGTACTTATACTACTTGTCACCGCTGCTTACGCGACGATAACGAGTAGACTCGGGGTGATAGTGACAAGGCTCTTAGCAGCCGCCTTCTGGCTAGGAGTGGGGAATAGATGCTATTGCCGTCGTAAGACGGACAGGAGACTCAACTTAGCGACCTATAGTCACTAGCGAGTCGTACTTATACAATACAGGGCACAGGGTACAGAATACGGGGCACAGGGTGCGGGGCACGAGGATGCGGGGCTGCGAGTCACGTACATAGGGTCTGAGTCACCAGGCGACTCATGTAGTCCATCCACATCAGGTGAGGCGTATACTAATACTCACTAGTCCGATCTTACCACTTGCTCTGGGTCATCCAGCTCCATTAGGTCATCCGCGCGGCTGATACTCCCGTCGATTGATGAGGGGAAGTCCCAGGGTCGAGGGGACGGTAACATCACCCTCCGGTTAGATGCGAGCGCGACCACGCGTCGCGTAGCGGATGATCCCTGCCCCGTGATGCTGGTCGTGGCGGTCGGCATCGTTGCCGGCGAGGTGGGCGAGGGTTTCTCCGGCGTTGGCGGCGCGGAGGCGGCGGCGGCAGTTGGCGAGGATGTTGCGGGTTTCGACTTCTTCGGCCTCGAGGGCGCGGATTCGGGAGGCGATGTTGGTGAGCTCGATGTCGGTGTGGTGGTAAGCGGCAGACGTCCGTGTAGAGACCCCAGTCCTGGGTCGTATCTGGACCTCCAGTGCGAAGGCAGTCGAAGATTTCGGAGTCTCCGTCGATGGCACGGAGTAGCCACTTGGGTACTGGTGGATTGGCGACACCAACGTTGGAACTGGGCTGGGCGTAGACCTCTGTAGTAAAGACAGGGTCGTCAGGGCCTCCCAGGGTACCAGCGGCGCGGGGAACGGGGCCGTCGAGAAGTTGGATGTAGGGGGCGATGCGGCGGTCGTTGCTGCCGCCTTGGAGGGGGATGGAGAAGTAGTGGAGCTGGCCGTTATTCTCGATAAAGCCGGCAGGGGGTTCAGACTGAAGACCCTGCGGAGTGTCCGCCCTCGCGGGCTGGCTGGCCAGGCGGCGGATGGTGAGGTCGGCGAGACGGAGGGCTTCGGCTTTGGCCTCGCAATCGCGTTGGAGGGTCCTGGCGCCGAGGGCGAGGACGTCGCGCTGATCCGTACTCTGCTTGAGCTCCGTGGCTTGCTCTTCGGCCGTAAGCCTAACGGCTTCCATCCGGTCCTCGGTGCGCTTGGCGGTGATGATGAGACCGCGGACCATGCGGAGGAGAACTGGAGCCGTAGAGTGCGCTGGCTTGTCCCTCGACGATAGCGCTAACGGCTCGGGGTGATAGGGGTACGGCTGGCTGCGTAGCGCCGACTGGCGAGGTCCACTGCAAGCACCCGTGCTGAGTTAGTGGGCGCGGCGTCCTCAACAAGAGGAAGGGCTTCCATTGGAACCGGTCATCTGATAGGGGGTTCCTGGGGCGGGAATGAAGAGGGCCTCGGTGGAGGCATAGGAGTCGGTGGGCGAGGCGGGGGCGTAGTTGGCATCTTCGACAGGGGAGAGATGGATGATTTGGTGGGACATAGCTAATTCGGAGTGTGGAGAAAGGATGCTACTCGAGTCCTCAGACCCGTCCTTTTATGCGGTTGCTCGAGCGGGCGCTCTTGGTGATACTCTTCAATTAGTGCCGGGGCGTGTACTTGGGGGGCCGGTTCCCATGTGTTGTCTGCGTCTGGGTATCCCTTCCATTTGAGGAGATATTGCAGACTCTTCCGTCTTCCGTGGAGACGGTGATTAACGATGGCCTCGACTTCGTACTCGTGTTCACCCTCGATCAGCTCGGGGGGTGGTTTGATGTAGTTGGGGCCGTGCTGCGGAGTTTCGCGATAGGGGGTAAGGAGGCTGGCGTGGAACACGTTGTGGATCTTCCAGGCGTTGGGTAGCTGGAGCTGATACGCCACCGGTGACACCTGTTTACTGATGCGGAAAGGGCCGTGCCGCTTAGGGGCTAGTTTGGGGGTCTGGTAGGGTAGTCGGAGGTTTTTGGCCTCTAGCCAGACCTCTTGATCCACGTTGAACTGGGGTGGTGGCGTTTGATGGGCGGTGCGATTGATGGCTTCGATCGCTTGTGCACGCCTTTCGAGGGCGGTCTGCTTCCTGTCCTCCACGTGTTGGTTTAATGATGGAGGGGGGTCTGTAGGGTGTAGGCGAGGCGTATAGCCGAGGAGTGCTTCTGATGGGGCGATGTTGATGGTGGCGTTCCTGTGATTGTTGTGCACCGTGGTGGCTATTCCCAGCCAGTCGCTCCAGTCGGTCTGGGCGCTGTTGGTGGTCAGGCGGAGATATTGTTCTACCCACTGATTTGTTCGTTCTGATAGTCCGTCTGTCTGGGGGTGGAACGCTGAGGACACGTTTTGTTTGATCCCCAGTTGTTGGGCGAGTGCCTTCGCGAAGAAGGATGTGAATCGGGGGTCTCTGTCGGATATGACCTTATCGGGTAGGCCGAACCATCGGTAGACGTTGTCGTAGTATAGCTTGGCCACTTCTTGCCCGGTGATTGTTGTCTTGCAGGGGAGGAATACGGCTGCTCTCGTGCACCCGTGGTCTACTATTGTGAGAATGGCGTCGTATCCCTTGCTGGTCGGGAGTTGGGTGATCAGGTCCATTGCTACGATCTGGAACGGGAGTGCGTTGGTCGGTGTGGGGATGCGGTAGAGGGGGACCTTCGCTCGTTTTGTAAGGTTCTTGCCTTGTTGGCATTTGGCGCACCCTCTTACGTATTGTGCGATCCATTCGTTCATATCTGGCCACCAGAAGTGTTGGCGGATGATTGTGATGGTGGGGTCTCGTCCTGGGTGTCCTCTGATTTCCAGGTCGTGGAATCGGTGGAGGATTTCCTTTTTCAGGGTGTCGTCTGGGGGGACGGCGATTTTGCCTTGTACGCGCCAGTGCTTTAGGTTATTGTCGTTGTGTGAGTGGGTCATGGCTGCCTTGTGGCGTTTGATCCACCCTGCGATCTCGGCGGGGTACTTCCGTTGCATCGTCCCTATCCGTCGTTCTAGTTCCCACCACTCGTCTTTGGGGTCTTCTGTGGTGGATAGTCTGATAAAGGCATCTGGGTGGAGGAGGGTTAGGTCTTGGTTGTCCGTTTCGCCTCTGTCCACTCCTGGGGGTCGGGAGAGGAGGTCTGCCGAAGTGTGGAGCTTTCCTGGCACGTGTTGGATCTTCAGGTGGTACTCCTGAAGTTCTGCGAACCATCGTGCCACCCGGCGGTTTACCTTTCGTGGGGATTTCCAGAAGGTTAGGTTTGCGTGGTCGGTGAGGACTGTGACTGGGATCGTTGATCCTGCCAGGTGGGGTCGCCAGTGGGCTAGGGCTTTCATTAGTGCTAGGAGCTCTCTTTCATAGATGTCGTAGTTGCGCTCGGTTGGGGTGAATGTTGCGGAGTAGTAAGCTATGGGGTGTTTGGTTGGTGAGGTTTTTCTGGGGTGTTTGTCTCCCTCCTGTAAGAGTACGGCTCCCACGCCGTACGCGGACGCGTCTGTGGCGAGGAAGAATGGTTTGGTGTAATCGGGTTGCCGTAGGATTGGGTTTTGACACATATGTTTCTTGAGGGTCTCGAAGGCTATAATTTGGGCTTCTCCCCATGCAAATGGCGTCGCTTTCTTGGTAAGATGGATTAGTGGTCTTGCGATCTTCGAGTAATCTTTGATGAAGTATCGGTAGTATCCTGTGAATCCCAGGAAGGCTCTGACGTCTCTGACCGTTCGTGGGGGTTTCCAGTCTGCTACTCCTTGCACCTTGGCTGGGTCCATCCGTATGGTGTTGTGACCCAGGATGACGCCTAAGAATTCGACTTCTTTTGCTTCGAAGATGCACTTCTCTGGTTTGAGGAAGAGGTCGTGTTTGCGTAGTTTGTCGAGGATTTGGTGGACCCTCGTTCGGTGGTATGGGAGGTCTGATCGGGTGTGTATGAGGATGTCGTCCATGTAGATCGACAGCCAGTCTTGTCGGAGTTCTTCTCTGAATAGCGCGTTCATCATGGTCTGGAAGGTGGCTGGGGAGTTGGTCATTCCGAAGAACATCACCTGCGGTTCGAAGAGGCCGTGGTTCGTGACGAATGCTGCTTTCCATTGGTCTCCATCGCGTATTCGTATGTTGTTATATCCCCAGCGAATGTCAAACTTGGTGAATAGGCTGGCTCCCCTGACTCTCGCGATGAGTTCTGGGATGAGCGGGAGTGGTGTGGCGTTTCGGCGGGTCCATTCATTGAGCTTTCGGTAGTCCTGTACTGGTCGAAGCTTTCCGTCTTTCTTTTTGACGAAGAAGAATGGAGCCGCGAATTGGCTTTTGGACTCGGTGATGTATCCCTTGTCGAGGTGTTCTTGGAGGAACGTTGCCAGAGCTTCTTGTTCTGGTTGGGTCAGGGCGTACACCTTCCCTGGCATGTGTTCTGGGTGGCCTGGTTTTAGTTCTATGGCGTGATCCCATTCTCGTGGTGGTGGGAATCGCTTCGATTCGGCTTCGCTGAACACAAATGAGTGTCGGCGGTACTCCTTTGGGATTGGTGGGGGTTGAACTGCGTGTTTTTCGGCTAGCTTTGAGGCTAGTGTTTGTCGATCTGTCGCCGTAGCGGTGTGGATCTTTGTCGTCGTCCGCTTGATTCTGGCTTTGATGACGACGGGTAGTTGTTCGTAGGCGATCCATCCTTTTGCCCAGTCGATGACCGGTTGGACTGCGGCGAACCATGGGTAGCCTAGGATTACCTTTTGTTCGCCTAGGTTGGTGAGGAAGAAACGCATCGTGCGCGTTTGGTCGCCCGTTCGTACGTCTAGGTCGGTGTAGTGGGTGATTTGTCCGTGGCGGTTTTGTGTTCCATCCACGTTGAACACCTTGCGGGGTTCTGCCAGTTCTTCGATTGGCAGCTTGAGTTCTTTTGCGTAGTTGGGGTTGATGAAGTTCTCCGTGGCGCCGGAGTCTAGTAGTGCAGAGGTTTCGGCCCTCTTGAACAAGGAGTTTAAATATACGCGAATTGTCATTGATCGACGGTTCGATAGATACACGCTCCTTGTACTTAATGCCCTAACCAAGGCCGAACTGGTTAGGCGTCCTGAAAACCCTCTTCCTCGGCTGCTACTACTCCTCCTCCGAAGTGTGCTGCTACTTGGTCTCGTTGGTCAGTGGACATGGCCGCCAGTCTGGTGGCTATTTCGTCCACTGAGTTCTCGTTAGTGGTCGTGGTGTCTGACATCCAATCGACCAGCTGTGCCGTGGCTACGCGCGGTTTCTTCTTCCGGTTGGGGCAATTGCGCGCGAAGTGTCCGACTTGGTTGCACTCGTAGCAGGCGCCGCGGGGGGCTCGGTCGGCGTTACGGGGGTTTCTGTCGGTTGGTTGGGTTTGGGCGACGTTCACCTGGTAGACGTTCCCTTGTTCGTCTTGCATTTGGACCGTCCTTCCTTGGGGGTTTCGATTCCTCCAGTTGTTGTTTCGGTTGGCGCGTGCTCGGTCTGCATCGACGTCCATCGGGACGGGGGCGTTGTTTAGATGGCGGGGGGCGTTGGTGGAGTTATATCCTCTGATATTGGGGCGGCTGGTTTGTTGGTTGGTGGGGTTGGGCTGTGCGAATCGGTTCCACCTCGAAGATGGTGGTCGGTTCGTGGTGCCTTTGTCCTGCTTGAACATCTCGTAGATGAGGAGCTGGGACGCCACGCTGTCGATCGCCCGCTGTTTGATTTCTGCATAGGTATTGACCTTGGGGGGCTTGACTATGTCGTTGACGATGGACTTGGTTAGTCCTTTCAGGAAGTACCTGACGGTTGCGGGTGCTGTGAGCGGATATTCGGCCTTTCGGGCGACTCTTTCGAAGTCTTGGATGTACTGGTCGACTTCGGGCCATTTCATCTTCATGTTTTCGATTTGAAGGCGTGCTCGCTCCTCGGCTTGGGTGTCTTGGAATTGGTTCCGGAACTCATTTAGGAAGTGTATCCAGACGTCGGGGACGTCTTCGACGAGTGGGTCTAGTTGATCCACCCATTCTCCCTGGTTGAGGGCCCATTCGTCTACGGTTGGGCCTTTGACGAACGTCAGCGCTATTGCTACGCGGCGAATCCAGGATTGAAGGCCGGGGACTGTGGCGTTTACGCGGAAGTAGTGTCGCAATTCGTTTATGAATTGGTCCGCTTTCGCTCGGTCTCCGTCGAATTCTGTGGGGGCGTTTCCCATGAGGCGGGCGTCTTGGTTTGCCGGGGGCATTGGTGGCGCGGCCGGGGGGTTGGGGGCTCCGGGGTTTCCTCCGGGGTTGCCTCCTCCGCCTCCGGGGTTGCCTCCTCCTCCTCCGGGGTTGCTTCCTCCGGGGTTTCCTCCTCCTCCTCCGGGGTTGTTGCTCGGCTGTCGCTTCATTGCTGTGTCTAATTTCTTCTGCACGGAGGCCACTATCTTAGGTTTGGTGGTTGTGGTGGCAGGTAGTAGTGGTTGCTGTAGTGGTTGCCATGGTGTGTTCGCGTATCAATGAAGCGAATGGTCGAGTATCGAAGAGTGGGGAGTTTCTGATGAGGGTGTTGGTGTGATCCTCAGTGGGTTCTTCGTCGGTGGTAGGCGAGTTGGGTTGTTGGTCTGTGGAGACGGGGGATGGGGGCCGTGTGTTGTCTTCGGCGTCGCTGTCGGAGTCGAGAGGGATGGGTAGGAATGTTCCTCCTTCGCGTCTGCGTCGGCGTTTCTCTTGTGAGTTTAGCTGGTTGTGTGCTTCGATGTCGGGTCTTCTAGGCCCTCGCACTAGTTTGAATTTGTCTCCGTCTTCTTCGAGGTAGACTTGGGTGAGGAATCCTTTCTCGTTATGTATCCAGACGTGGGTTCCGTCTATGCAGTCCTGTGCTTTCTTGGTTGTATCGGGATGGTATAGTATCGCTATCCCGTCGTATCCGGGGATGACTCCTTTGTCGATCCTGCGCAGGTGTGCGTTCTTTGGTGGTTTGTCGTCGTCTCCAAAGTCCGTGAGGTATTCCTTGGGTGGGGCCTCCGTGATGGTAAGAAAGTTGAGTCTAATGTCACCGCTGCTTACGCGACGATAACGAGTAGACTCGGAGTGGTAGTGTCAAGGCTCTTAGCGGCCGCCTTCTGGCTAGGAGTGGAGAATAGATGATATTGCCGTCGTAAGACGGACAGGAGACTCAACTTAGCGACCTAGAGTCACTAACGAGTCGTACTTATACTACTACAGGGTACAGGGTACGGAATACTGGGCACAGGGCACGGGGCATGAGGATACGGGGCTGCGAGTCACGTACATAGGGGCTGAGTCACAAGGCGACTCATGTAGTCCATCCACATCAGGTGAGGCGTATACTAATACTGCTAGTCCGATCTTACCGTTACTCTGGGTCATCCAACTCCATTAGGTCGTCCGCGCGGCTGATACTCCCGTCGATCGAGGTGGGGAAGTCCCAGGGTCGAGGGGACGGTAACAGGCGGCGTGATGATAATGCTTCATTTTTCCAGCGAGAAATGGCTACAGGGCGACCTAAGAGCTGCCATGCAGCAACGAATTGCACAATGGCTTCCTGGACAGGTCCAGATGATTGCCAGTGGCACTCTTCCAAAAAAAGACTCTCCAAGGGGGGCAACACATCCGTCACTCTTTCTCCGAACTCTTGCAGGGCAGGTGCGATATGATGTGCCAATTCCTTGATTATGTACAAATTCTTCACAGCGGTAAATGGGCGGAAAATTTCTAACCATTGCATGGGATCTTGCCATTCTTCATAAAAATATCGAGGCCCGTACATGTAAAGGTGTTCCACTGTATAGATGGAAGGGAAGAGCGATGTAAAGACTTGCACAGGATTTGACGGCTGCCAAAACATCGCCGTACATGAGATTGACAATCCGGAGTTTTCATTAAGGACCCATATCGGTGGGAGAGTTTCCACTTGAACTCTGCCATAGTCAAAGCTCACATGTGCTTCATTGAGGGCCTGAAAGCTTGTCGTGCGCCTCACGAACTTAGCGAGTTGTGAAATGTCGAAAATGAATTGAGTGCCAGTGAGGAAAGTTATAAAGAATGAGTCAAGCAAAGGGGCATCGATCCGGGCCACGACATCGTCCAAGTATTCGCTTGCCCCTTTGAACTCAAAATGAGTGAGAGCGGGAAGGACGGTGCGTGTTGGTGGCAGTGGACGTCGGTTTTCCTGCCAGTGGTCGGGGCGAGATCGGTATTTGAACCCAATGGTGAGAGACCTGAGGCTAGCCAACACGGCCAAGCCAGTGACGATCGCCCCGGGTGAGAAGTATCCGGAATGAGGAATATCCCAAAGGATGAGGTCTACAAGGGCAGTTGCGGACAAGAGAAATTTCGGAAGCACAGGGAAGGAAACGCGATCCAACTGGAGAGATTGCAGACACGGCGCAGATCCACCTAAAAACCCATCCGGAAGAACCAGTAATGGATTGTTGTAATGATTGGCGGGGTCAAGCCTGAGATGTATCAGTGCCGGAAATGGCTCCTGCATTACTGAGAACAATCGTTTCCAGTGCCGACGTGATAGATTGAGATCAATCTCGGATACACGACTACGGTGCGCGATTGCAGCATCGAAGTCAAAATCTTTAGGCCTGGAGCCATGGAGCCCTTCCCTTATAATTATTGGCAAGGGCGGCCAGATATCTATGAGCTCCAGGGGTGTGCTAGGGCCGCAGACAAGTGCCAGGTCGAGAAATTTTGGCGACGCAAAAACGACGGATCGCCACCTCTGGCGCACATGAGCTAACTGATGCCACCTCCAAGGTAGACCCCACATTCTGTCGGCAACTGCCAGTCGATCAAAATATATCACTCGATCAAAATGGAATATGAGTAGGAGAATATCGTCAGGAAGTATGTTGATTGTCACACGGCCTGCACGCACAGTCAGCAGTACTAGTTGCAACACGGCATGTAAGACGTACGTTTTTCGCAGGAGCTGACACAATTCAAGTTGAGGAGTGGTATGTCGGATGTGTCAAGAGACAACCACCGAAATAGGAGGGTGGTCACAGTAAGGAACATAAATCTCGCGATCCATCGAGATACTAGGAGGGTGGTAAGGAACATAAATCTCGCGATCCATCGAAATAGGAGGGTGGTAGGGAACATAAATCTCGCCGCCCGCGTGATTCTTGAAGCTTGAAGCCCAGTGGTGGACGTACAGGTGAGATGATATTCGGCAGTCAGCGTTACATAACGATCCCCTTGCGCTCCTTTCCCATTTCGATGACCGCTGACAGCGCTGACACGTCGATGTCTCCAACATATCGAACAAACACTTACTGTAAACCCATATCGACCATCACCGCAAGTTATGACACATCGTCCACCAATAATCCATGCCTCTTCCTCGCGCATGCGCAAGTACACTGCCATGCAAAACGTTACAGTTACAACAGAAGCCACGTGATCTTATTCAGCTGGTCCGGGAAAAGGTGCGGTCCGTCATTTGCTGGTTGCTTCCGGGAGCCTCCTCATGAAACCCTTTGGGGTCAGTCCTATGGACTTCCAAAGGACGGCCGGAGGTCCTCAGTACTAATAATCCAACACCCAGACATTCCCGACACGCTTACATACAAAAGTACATTTTGCAGCCCGCGCCGTCTCACTCCCCGCGGCCTTCTCCCCAGCGCAGGTCCCTAAAACGTTTTAACACACCTGCTACAACTCAACTCTGCTCCTGGCCCATCCCTTGAGCGCGCGTTCCCGCCGGCAGAAATGGCGACGCTCTTCTTGTACCCGCACCTATTGTCCGCCGGTTGATGGGGTGGTGCTCACCATATCCGGTTTGTTCGCGCCTGCGCTGCTGGATGCTTTGCAGGAGGTCGCTGGGGCTACGGGGATCTAAGCACTGCAGCTAATGGGAGCTAATTCCTGGACGTTGACTGCTGACTACCTGAAGGGTGGTCCGTGCAAGTGCGGGTTTTACTACGTGTGACATGCTACATCCAACTGTCCTGTCTTGCTACGGTTCTCGCGTTATCAATAGCACCCAAATGGAAAGACCCGATTTTGCCATTTGTATGTGTACTCCTGTGTCCAATGTGAACTCTTATCTCAACGACCCAACGGGGGTGTTTTTCTGGCTGGTTAACACCCAACGACCTCCATCATTTTTCTCGCCCCACAAACCGCCGTCACACATTTACCCGTATATCAGCAGACCCGAGCATTTAAATGTAAAGTCATGGGGGGTCCGGTTAGGGGAAGCGCGAGTCCCTGTTCTCGATATGTTCGTCGCTCGACGACTAAGCCTCCATAAGGCTAGAGCGGGTGTATTCGGTTCCAACGACGTGAAGGAAGGCCAAGGTAGCTGTTGAACATTGAGCGCTGAGCTTGCGGAACTCACACTGGTAAGCTCAATAGCCGCGGTGTGGCCCACCACCAGGGTAATTGCCACGGGAATACCGCGGTGAACGACTTTACATGACCGTGGAAAATACCTTGGGTACAGATATCAACCAATAGTATAACTGCGGTTCGAAAAAATGCACCCGGAGCCTGAGGGGTTGTCTGTGCGTCACTTGGGCACATAGTCAAGACAAAAATCTAAGTCGCCTCCATTCTACACGACATGTAACCATACAAAGGAACTATATCGTTGTTGTCAATCAAATGGCTTCCCAGGGGAGCTTTTCCCAAAAAAGACACTCCAGTGACTCCAAAGCGGGTAACACATCTGTCACTCTTTCTCCGACCTCTTGTAGGGCAGGTGCAATACATTGTGCCAATTCCTGGATTATGTAGAAACTCTTCACAGCGGTAAATGGGCGGAAAATTTCCAACCATTGCATGGGGTCTTGCCATTCTTCAAAAAAATATCGAGGCCCGTACACGTAGAGGCGTTCCACTGTGTAGATGGAAGGAAAGAGTGATGTAAAGAGCTGCACCAGACCTGAAGGCTCCCAAAACTCCTTTATGCATGTGATTGACAACCCGGGCTTGTTAAGGAACCCGGTCGGTGGGAGAGATTCCACTTGAACAGTGTCATGGTCAATGTACACATATGCTTCATTGAGGGCCTGAGACCCTGTAGTGCGCCTCATGAACTGGGCAAGTTGTGAAATGACAAGTATGGATTGATTAAGGAAGGTTATAGAGAATGAGTCAAGCAAAGGGGTGTCGATCCGAGCCACGACGTCGTCCAAGTATTCGCTGGCCCCTTGGAACTCAAAAAGGGTGAGAGCGGGGAGGACGGTGCGGGTTGGTAGCGGTGAAGGTCGGCTTTCCTGGTCAGGGCGAGATCCGTGGTACATGAGGTCGAATCCAATGGTGAGAGATTTGAGGTTAGCCATCACGGCCAGGCCAGTGACGATCGCCTCGGGTGAGAAGTATCCGTAACCAGGAATATCAGGAATATCCCAAAGGGTGAGGTGTACAAGGGCAGTTGCGGATAAGAGAAACTTCGGAAGCGCAGGAAATGTAACGAAATCCAACGCGAGAAATTGCAGACACGGCGCAGATCCACCTAAGAACCCATCCGGAAGAACCAGTGGTATGGTGGAGTTAAGCGCGAGATTTATCAGCGCCGGAAATTGTTCTTGCATTACCGAGGTCAATCGTTGCCATGACCGACCTGATAGACCGAGGAGTTCAATCTCGCATACACGGCCGGGGTGCATGATTGCGGCATCGAGGTCATAATCTTCAGCCATAGGGCTACGGAACTTGTCCTCTATGATTATTGGCAAGGGCGGCCATACCTCCATGGGTGTGCTGCAACTGCAGACAAGTGCCAGGTCGAGAAATTTTGGCGACGCAAAAACGACAGATCGCCACCTCTGGCACACATGAATTAATTGATGCCACCTCCAGGGTACTAGACGCCATATTTGATTGACAACTCCCTCTCTATAGATATCTAGCATTCGATTGAAATGGAATATGAGTAGGAGGACATCGTTAGGAAGTATGTTGATTGTCACACGGCCTGCGCGCACAGTCAACAGTAGTTGCAAACACGGCACGTAAGACGTACGTTTGTCGTCGCAGGAGCTGACACGATTCAAGTTGACGTGTGGTATGTTGGATGTATCGAGAGACATTTATCGAAATAGGAGGGTGGTAGGGAAGATAGATCACGCCGCTCGCGTGATTCTTGAAGGCCAGTGGTAGACGTACTGGTGAGAGCTGGGAATTCGATGTTCGGCAGTCAGCGTGACATAACGATCCCTCGCCCATTACAGTACGATGACCTGACACGTTGATGTCTCCAACACATCGAACAAATACTTACTGTACTGTAATCCCATATCGACCATCAGCACAGGTTATGGCAGCCTCCGATTGTCCACCAATGATCCATTACCTCTTCCTCGCGCACGTCCAAGTACACTGCTATGCAAAACATCACACTACAAGCCCGGTGATCCGAGTCTTATTCGACACGAGCGCAACCGCGACTCGTCATCCGCCGCCGTTGACCTTTCAAAGAATGTCAGATCCTTTCATGATGAAGCAAACAGCGAGTTTTTTCTCTCCTTTTCGCGAGTTTCCCTCATAAATTACCAGTCATAATATTGGTAATGAAGTATATACCACCATTGGGTTTCGCAGCTGGTCCGGGAAAAAGTGCGTTTGTCATTTACTGGTTACTTCCCGGAGCCTCCTCATGAAACCATTTTGGGCCAGTCGTATGGACTTCCAAAAGACGACCGGACGTCCTCGGTGCCAATAATCCAACACCCACACATCCCTGACCCGCTCTCGCACTGAATAACACACTGCTGCATCTCAACTCTGCTCCAAGCCCGTCCCCCTGAACGCGCGTTCACGCCGGCAGACGCGACGACGCTCTTCCTACACTGCCCGCCCGGGAAACCCCGTTGAGGGCGCGGTACTCACCGTAACCAGTTGGTTCGCGCCTGCGCGGGAGGCTGCGGGAATTCGCGCATTGCAGCCGATGGAGGATGCTGGTCGAGCTAATCAGACTTGAAATCAGCCACGAAATCAGCTCGAACGCGGCCGAAATCATCTTTACCCTTAATTCCGGGACGTTGACTCCTGAATATCTGAAGAGGGCCCTCCATGCTAGCATTGGGTTTTACCACGTGCGAGACGCTACATGTGCTGCTATCATGGTCCTTGCGTTCTCAATGGCTACTAGTACCCGAATGGCAAGGCCCGATTTTGTCATCTGCATGTGTACCTCTGTCCGATATGAACTTTTGCTCGTTGTTTTTCTTTGATACCTGACAGTCTGCATCGGTTTTCCTTGCTCCACAACCGCTGTCGTACATTTACCTTCTTTAAGGTGGCAGTCAACGATATATATCAACTTCAAAGAGAAGCATATCTGAAGTACGTGTCAATCTCATAGTTAAGCTCTATTTGGATACCAATGCTTGGTGGTCACTCTCGGATTCCTCGCACCCCTCAGATTCCACTTCGCAGTCTTCGTAGTCGTCCTCCACCTCTTGCCACTCTCTCCTCTCTACACAGCGTGGCCCCTCATCAAAAATAAGCCTCCGGATGGCACGGGTGTCCGGCTTGATGTTACCACATCCGGGTGAGAACGTCCCTCTCATCGTTTCCCCGTTATTCATCCAAGTTGCGTTATATGTAAGCTGCTTCCGGTCCTGCAAATAACGAAGTCAGAGTTGTTAAATCCCAGACTGTCGAGCACATTGCTTACGTCTATGTTCTCGAGGAAGCTATCACCGATTACTCTGACGAGGCGCCAACGTCCATTTAACCCAAGTGCCCACGCCACTTCCCCATTCTAGTTGATAGGATAAATAAGCGATCCCTATCTTCGAAATGCGCTTACCTGGAAGACGTAAGGCCACGGCTGGCCCGCCCAACTAGGTGTACCGCCTGGTGTGACTTGGAGGGTATATTGCCGGGCGGAAGCCTCGACCGGTTCGCTGGAGCGGTCAGACGTAGAATTACTTGACAGCGTGTGGCCGCGTATCTTTCTGAATACTGCTGGGAGATATGGCATGGCGGAAGTCCTGGAGGCTTTCAGGCAGAGAATTGGTGAAGGGCGTAATGAGATGGGCGCACTGCCCAAGGCGTCCGAGTTTTTATCTTATTCCCGTCTGACGATGTGAAAGGACTGGCCACAAGTACGAGCGTTTTGTTCATCCACAGAGATTGAGGGTGGGTGGTTGGGTGCAACAATTGCAATGCCCCCACTGCGTCAAAGCGATGAAAGGACGCCACTTGCACGTTTCTCTAGCCACCTGTGCGTTCGCCTCTCCTCACCCACATGAAGGTCACGGGATTCGAGACAAAGCGCGTACCGCAGATGTGATCGATGATCGATTGTGCGGGGTAGGATCGACGTCCACAGACCACTTCCATTTGCCGAACTTGGCCGCGCAAACACCAAAGTGCCCGATTGAGAAAGCACTTGACGTTCATTTGACGGAGTCAGCTTGATGATCTGATCCCTCACACGTATAAATGGAAAGCGAGGGTATGCGCTGATACCCATCGTGTTTCCCCACGACCATTCATCTGGCCCCTACCAGCCATGGCTTCTACCACTGACATCAAAAGCGCATCCCTGCCAACTTTGGAAAGGCTGGGAGTGTCTGTGCCCCCTGATGTGGATGCAGCTGGGGTGGCGCAGACATGGTTTGAAACTTTCGCTAACTACGTCCAGACCGCCAATGTGGATGGTATACTCAGTCAACTGGTGGACGATGCCTTCTGGCGCGATATCCTCGCACTCACCTGGGACTTCCGCACCTTCTTCAGCCACAACCACATTCGACGATTCCTCGTCGATCGCCTAGCCACAACCAAGCTCTCCAACCTCCAACTCGACACAAAGTCCGCGACCCTGGGAAGGCCCTACCCGGACATCGCGTGGGTCCAAGCGTTTTTCACATTCTCGACGGCGGTGGGGACCGGGACCGGCATCCTCCGCCTCATTCCGACGACGCCCAACGGCGGGGATTGGAAGGCCCACACAATTTTCACCGGCCTCGAAGACCTGCATGGCTTCCCGGAGCTCACCGGTCCGCTGCGGGAGCAGGAATCCAAGTTCGGAACGTGGCCGGAGCAGCGCCGGAGGGAGCGAGAGTGCGAGGGGCCCGACCAACAGCCCGTCGTGATCATCGCTGGCGGTGGCCAGTCGGGCCTCGAACTGGCTGCGCGGCTCAAGTATCTTGGCATCAAGACGCTCGTCGTGGAGCGCGAAGCACGCATCGGCGACATGTGGCGAAAGCGGTACGAGGCGCTCTGTCTGCATGACACCGTTTGTACGTCCCCGTCTACTTCTTCCGTGGTTCTTCGTTGACAAAGCTGCTGTTAGGGTATGACCACATGCCATACATACCGTGAGCGACGCCTTCCGAACCCCGCCACTATTCAATTGGTTGCGGCGTTTTCTGACCCCTTGCATTCTTACACTGGCAGCTTCCCGCCGACCTGGCCAGTCCATGCACCTGCACCAAAAGTAACACGAAAACAACTTTACCCTTTGCGTGAACGCTGACGAAAACGTGGCAGGTTGCGGATTGGCTCGAGAGTTATGCACATGCTCTGGAATTAGACGTGTGGACATCCTCCACCGTCACGCGGGCTACGCAGGACCCCGTAACGAAGAAGTGGACAGTGGAGATCGAGCGCGCAAATGCAGAACCACGATCGTTCGTCGTGAACCATCTCGTGTTTGCCTTGGGCTTTGCTGGTGGCACGTATAAAACGCCGGAAATTCCCGGAGCGGTATGTCTATGCCGTGCTCGACGCTATCAATCGCCATCTAACATTCGGTGTTAGGAAAAGTTTAAAGGCAGCATTTTGCACTCTTTCCACTATAGGAAGGCCAAAGACTACGAGGGGAAAAAGGTGGTCGTGGTGGGCGCCTGTACTTCTGGTGTGTCCTAATCGTCTGCGATGGATACGCTTTCATCTTGTTGGAACTTACGATAGGTCACGACATTGCGAAGGACCTCCATGACAATGGCGTCGGTGCGTTCCTGGTCTCCTGTCCTATTTGTCCCCCTGGAGACTAAACGATCTTCAGATGTGACGATGTTTCAGCGTAGCTCAACCTATGTTATGTCGGTTAAGCACGGCATTCCAGGTGTCTTCGGAAGTTCGCTCATTAACTTTTACGAGGATGTACATGGCAACTGAGCATCTGTTGGAACAGGTATTTATTACGAAGGCGGTCCCTCACCAGACGTTGCCGATCGTATCAACGCATCTTTCCCGATATACCTTCAGAAACCCCTTCATCAAAGGATTGTCGTAGACATCGCAGACAAAGACAGGTCCGTGAAAGCCAGTGCTTCCAGAGTACTTGGCCTCCTTTCTCAAGGATCGCTCTAGGGAGACGCTAGACGGGCTTCGTAAAGTAGGTTTCCGCGTCAACACAGGTATTGAAGGCACAGGGTTCCTTTTGCTCGTGTGGAGCAAAGCCAGCGGTTATTACTTTGGTGCGGTTTCCACACACTGCATTTTTCATCCTGTCACAGAATGCATCGAACTCGAAGCACAGATGTCGGCGCGAGCCAGCTGATAATAGACGGGAAGATTAAACTCAAGAATGACGCCCAGATATCGAACTTTACCAAGAAAGGTCTAGAGTTTGCGGATGGGAGCACGCTCGATGCCGACGTCGTAGTTTTTGCGACTGGGTATGTAGACTGTTTTTCTTTTGTGGCGACGGGTTCTTGCTTCACGAGACATAAACACAGTCTTGGAGAAGCGCGAGACCCGATGCGCAAAATAATCGGTCCAGAGGCTGGCGCCCACCTCAAGGAAATATGGGGGTTGGACTCTGAGGGCGAGATAAAGGGTGCATGGCGTGATATAGGGCTCCCACGTCTTTGGTGTATGATAGGTACGCTCTCTTCTGTTTCGAGGGAGAAAAAAAAACTCAACTCAATGCAGGGAACTTCGCCCTGTGCCGGTTCCACTCGAAGCACGTTGCTCTACGTGCGTTCCTTCATGTCTACTATGATAGATCGACACGCGCTGATAGCATGACTACAGAAATTAAAGCGATCGAAGAAGGGTTGTTTGATGAGAAGAGATATAGCTTGGAGGAATGATTCGGAAGGAGCTGAGACACGGTGTCGTATGTATGAATTTTTTGTCATGTGGTAGTAGTTAATTTACAAGCGTGCCTGTCTCAGGCTTTGCGGACATACAGTGGAGGAACTTGTGATCGCCACGGTTCCGTTTTGCTGACCGGGTGCCCAAATCACAATAATGACATATTTGGCACTGCGTCCATGACGAGACTGTACCTCAAGCCGCTATACCAACACTTGGGCCGACGTGGCTGTGGGAAACGCAGCTGATTGATCAATTAATGTGGGTAACCCGCAGCTGCAGTGAAGTAGAGGATGGACGTTGAGTGCTTATCAGCATCGCCCGAGAGATTAATCGCACGTGCTGACCCTAACCTATCTATTTATGGCCCCTTGCTCGACGAACTTCTTTGCGCCTCACGTCACAATGCCGACAGGGACGTACTGCCGCACGTCCCGATTGGGTGATCCCTGGGACGCCCTCAACTCGCGAGCCAGACGACCCTACCTTCTTTGTTCCCGGGGGAGGGGTTCAAAATTTTCCTCAGGGCTGATTTGGTGCCAGTGGTGCTCGGCAAAAAGTCGCTCACTGGAAGCCTGGAAGGAAGGAAGAAGGCACACGCAAAACTGCATTTTGAAGGTACAGTACAGTATACAGTGCTGTAGTAAGGTTCCTTGACTGTCGGACGTTCCCCTCCCTTGGTCGGATTGACAGGACGACCCCGCATGGCTGCATGCTGCATGGTTTGCGTGCTTTGAGTTTACAGTTAGACAGTAGATTGTGCCTTTTGACTGACGGGCGAAACTTGGGGGAAATATGTCCGATGCTTGCACAAGTCACGGTACTGTACCGGCGGAGGGAGCGGGCGCAGTTGTCAAATTTTTAGATAGTACCTGGCGTGCCGACGAGCTGGGATTGAGCCCGCTTCGATGGGAAAACTCGGGTCGTGTCCCTTGCATGCATGCCATGCACGGCACCATCACGGACTTTGTGTTCCACCACCACCACCATCAATTACTAGTAATCACACAGTACGGTCGGTACAGTCTGAACAGCCCAGCGTTTCATTCATTCATTCGCCAACCCCTTGAACAAGATTTCCATCCAAAGCAACGTCGCGCGCGTGCAACATTCGTATGACCATGACAAGTCGTTTCTGAACATCATCTGACCTCTGGCCTGTGCCGGCCAGTGCCGGCTGCCTGCCACGGCAAGCCATCCCTTGGATGAAAGTTGACCCATTTACTTGTCTACCCACCACGCTGAGCACGGTCATGGCTGGAACTCTCTCACGCTGGCCCTGGCCCATTGATTTTTCGAAGCTTCTTGTGCTGAAACCATCACCCCCTCCTGGGCCCCCTCTTTCTTCCAAAGGATCGTGGGCCCTGATCAGTGTGCCTGAAATCTCCTCACAGGTTAGGCGCTGTGAGGACTCACATGTACAGCAGATCCCGGCACCCTTCACAGTTATCTATGATAACCAGAGAGGTCCAGAACCGAGGGACTGTCTTTTCTGTTGTCACCTGTGCGAATGAAAGACGTCTCAGGCTGGTAGCACGAGACTTCATTTGCGGAGCGTCGGGCTCTTCTTGCTCTATTGGCGTCGTTGTGAAACTTCCATCAGGGACAGCTGTTGTCATTTTTTTTCTCTTTCGATTGTCACGCCCGGAACCGCGAAGCCTCGAAGCTCTCGAAGCGTGCCGGCACTGGCACTGGCAAGTGGTCACGAGTTCCACCACCTACTATACTGTTCGGGATCTTTCCCAAAGTCCGGGTCAACTCGTGTGCTGCACAGAGTGCAGAACTACCATAGTCGTCACCGTGTCACCCGTGCGGCGTACATTCATGCTCTTGAACGGTTTGACCCGTCGGGTCCGACGCCACACGCGGGTTGAGGCGGCGTCGTGAGCTTCGCGAAACCCGGCTTTGGTCTCGGCGGGAGTTGAGTTTGTCGTCAAGTTGATCACATGTGTGTGCTCACTGCTCAGCGAACTAACCAACCAATCTACGAATTTGATATTATAGTGGATAGATATTCCAGAGAGATAACTACTGTACTGTACTGGCGTCTTTCTAACCACAATATCGGAAAAAACGAGGCGTTGTTCGCATCATCGATCCCGATTCGTGGCTCTCTATTCAGTTGAAAATCGGCGATGGTTTAGATACCTGCGATATGCGATTGTCGAAACCTCGCTAGTATTACACCAGACGTCTCACGGCTGATTTCGGCAGCCACAACGGAGTCAGTTAGCGTATGCATCCTGCATCATAGGGACCCTTCAAAACGTCCAAACGACGTTCCTCTCTCGGTCATTCCAATCAAAAAAGGGGGACGAACTAAGCCAGCAAAGGCAAGAAGGCTACGCCTAAGCCCACGCGCTCACCCCACGAGCCGGGATCATGCAGACGGCAGACCTCAGCATGGCATAATTCCGAAAAGACAAGATGAGGTAAGAAAATTTCCCTGTATTCCTGTACGTAAAAGGGTGCTTGAGAAGGGGGTATTGACGGGGACAGAAGGAGCAAGTTCGAGCACACGCTGCTTGGGAAAAACAACCTTTTTTTTTTCTGGGGACTTCTGCAGTGTTGGAAGCCACGTTGCAAAAGGATCTGGACGCTGCTGACGCTGACTTTCCCCTTTTGTCGCACGTCCGCAGACCGGAACCAGTCACATCTTCCCGGGAATCCCTTGGATACCGATACCGATACCGCAAGAAGTAAAGTATTTATTTCGATTTTACTCGTCAACCTCCTGAATTTCGGGCTCATTCATTTCGTTCGTCGTCGTCGTCGTCGCGCGTGGACGAAACATTGATGACTGTGCAACCACATATATTCCAGAGAACTTCTTCACTGGCGGGATTTCATTCGAGGGTGGGTGGGGAGGGTTGCATTTGCACGTGTGCGTGGTTATACAATCGTAGAACAAGGAGTTTCCATGTATGGTTAATAGGACGCCTCCCCGGAAATGAAGCCACGACGGTGGGTTGGCCTGGGACCCTTGGATATCTGGGAGTTGGCTACCAGAGCAGGGGTTGCCAGGTCTGAATTTGAAAAAGAAAAAAAGCACCCATCATCGGCATCGGCGTCTAAACCCGCGTTCCTTTATCCCACTCTCTTCTCCAAACAAAGATTTGATCAATCATTGATTTTCGCGGGCCCCCCGCCGACTTTCGTTACAGATATAAGTAACCCCCCCTTCGATCGCATCATGTTCCCGATTATCCGTCCCATCCCAGCGACAGCAGCAGTGGTTGCAGCACTAGCGGGTCGTCCAGCAGCGGTATCATAAGAACAGAACCCTTTCCCCAACGCCCTCTCCCAAAAAAGCAGTTCTAGGAAATGGCCATCGACTTCTCCCTCGCTGAGCTCGTCGCGCTCTCCGTGGAGTCGTTCTTCTTCGGTACGCTTCCCATACCTATTATCGGGGCGCCACACTCTTCCCCCACCCCACCCCCACTCCACCTCCTCGCATGCGCGCGCTAAAACGAAAAACGTGGTTGTTTTTTTTGCAGGGATCTATGTCGTTCTCTTCGCTTCGTCTCTCAGGGTGCTCTTCAATAAGCGCAAGACGAACCCGGGTACTACGCCGCTGCTCGCTCTTGCCGGTGTTTTTGGCGCTCTCATCACGTGGGTTAGTATCTCATCTGCCCACTTCTCATTCATTCTCGGAAGACGTCTCTGACTCGGCCATCTTTCCTCCACACCCTTCCCTGCCTGACAGCATGTCCTCACGGATGCGGTCCGAATAGTCTACGCTTTCAAGCTTGACCAGGTCCCCCTGGGTCCGGACCTCTACTACGCCAATGTCGCTTCGGCATTGAGCGTGATCAAGACTGCCCTGTACCTAGTCATTACGATCCTCTTCGATGCGTTCATCGTAAGTTTCATATGTCCTGTGTCTTGTGTACATTTTTCGGTTGCTAATCCCCGCATTAGCTTTACCGATGCTTCATCGTTTGGGACCGCAACGTTGTCGTGATCCTGCTGCCGTTCCTGGTTTTCCTCGCTGATATCGGTTCGTACGCCTCTTGGCAGCACCCATGAATGAATGTCCCCTGATTAAGAGTGGCCATCGCAGGTACTGGCATCGCATCCGTCCAGGGCCTCTCTGGCCTCACCAAGGGCGACAGCGTCTTCATCGCGAAGCAGGAGAGGATTACCAAGGCGTTCCTTAGTTCAACTGTTGTTGTGAACGGCCTCTGCACATGTTCGTACCTTTCCCTCAGCTTGGGTTGTACTTCTCTACTCACCGTTGTCCCACCACATTGCACTGTAGTACTCATCGCCTATCGGCTCTGGACGCGCCAAGGCACCATGCGTGACTCGCGCAAGGCCTTCGGTCTTACGAGGGAAATAGCGATTATGGCCGAGTCTGGCGTGATCTACTCGGTCACTGCCCTTCTCATCATCGCGACCTTCACGGCCAAATCGAACAGCTTCAACGTCTTCCTCGACATGGTGAGCGGCTTTTGCCCTCCTTCCTAGCTTTGATCGCTACTGACCGATCACGGATCACGGATCTAGGCGTCCGCTGTAATTGGCATTGCCGTGAGTGTTCTCTTTGGAAATAATCGTTTTTATAGCCTCCTAAGGGTCACCTTCTTTAGTTCTCCCTGATTATCATTCGCATCGGCGGAGACGCTAGTCAGGCGACGCATATCTCCATGCAGGGCATGGGGCAACCCCTTCCCGAGGAGAACCGCTCTGTTGCTGGGTCCATGGTGAAGGAACCCCTCCCCCAGAGCGAAGCACACGCCGCAGTTTAATGAGAAACCCCGAGGAAACGATGCTGCCACACTCGGCTTCGATAGGTCAAAGGGCTTTATCGAAGCAGTAGGGCCACGGCGCATATATGAAAGTTTTTGTATCTTACCGTATCTATTCATGCCGCGACGACATTGCGATGCAAGCGATGACGACGTACTACTTATTTCTTCATTAATGATCTCCTCCCATATGTTTCTTGATGTACAAACGTCTTCTGTTCTGGAATAAAATGGCTTTCTGGAAGGCAACGACAATAACCCACGCAAGCAATAATTGTTTAGAGGAACACAAAACAGATTGCCGACAGATTGCCAGCGGTGCAGCGGTATGTATAGAAGACAGGGACGCGACTGGCACCGGTGGAAGGGAAGGAGTTACACGTCGACGAACGGAGAAGAGAACATGAATGACCCGTAGGCCTCGGGACAAAACGAGGACGATGACATAACCCATACTCCTCCCACACTCTTCATATCTAAACCCATCAGCCCATCTCGAAACCCATCTCGAAACCCATCACCAGAAATGAAAGGGGACAGACAGACAGACAGACAGACAGACAGCCCGACGTACAGCACCGCGTCTGAGCCTTATCGCAGACGCCCCCTTAGATGAACGTATGGGGAAGAAGGGAAGATAGTTTCGTGCCTTGATCCAACATACTAAGGAAGGCAGACGACGCCACCCCTTAAATCATCGACCCTTCGAACGTACCCCTGTATATAATTGTACGCGTTCCCTGCCGCATGTTGGTGGCACTGTGCGCGCGCTCGATGAAGGAGCTGGGAAGCTGACATGCCCCTGATACGTCCCGCGCGCCCGCCTCTACGTTCGCTCGCTTGGCAGACAGACAGACCAAAAAGGGGGTGTTATGATTTCCCCTTGTTGCGGGATTCCATTTTCTGAACGGCTTTCTCGATGCGATCCAGAATCCAGATTATAGGGTTTACAGTACAGGTACCTGCTTGATGTTTTGATTTGCTTTCTTCAAGTTTTAGCGAAACGCCCCCCCTGCAATTAGTTAGGACACTTGTTGTTACCCCGGTAGCTGCGATTCTCATGATATTAGTGTAAGAACCCGTCACGTCCATGGGTGTGTTTAAGATTATGGGGTTTACAGTACCTGCTTGATGTTTTGATTTGCTTTCTTCACGTTTTGGCAAAGCGACCCCTCCAATTAGTTAGTCTGTTGGTTAGTTAGTCAACTCGTTGTTACCCCAGTAGCTGCGAATTCTCATGACATTACAGTAAGCACCCGTCACGTCCGTGGGTATGTTTACGCGGGGTATCGCGAACCCTGCAAGGGTTGCGGACGACAGGTCAGGCAGGATCGGGCCGACGGCGACTTTGCTCTAAGCAGAGCAAAGTCGTCCGTGGTGGCTTATTCACTGACAGCTTCCCGAAGTGTGTAAATGTCCGATGTACGGCGGGAAGGCAAAAAAAAGGAGGCCCCTGGCTGGTTTGCAAAAGCTAACCCGACAGAGATTTGTTGTCATGCCATGTCGTCAGAAGCGCGCGAACCGTCCTATACCGCAGCAAAAACGAGCTTTACCTCACTGTGCTTGCCGAGAGCGAGGAGCTGCCCTTACAGTAACTGAAGAAGGAAATGGAAAACGGGAAGCCGAGGAGAGGAAAATGCAAAGTGGGACTCCGACTGTGGAGGAGGCCTAGAACGGCAAACCAAAAGAAGGGCGGAATTACCAATTTGCCATCACAGCCACGAGATCCTTTTCCCTTGTATTTCGCGAACCGAGTAACATCTGTGCCCGTTGAATGAGAAAAAACAAAGGACGTCGACGTCGGATGGGGATAAGTGTTTCTTTCGTTCGTTTAACCCTCTCCATACAATGTTGTTGTATATTTGGCCGTGTGGCTGAAATTGGTGTCAATGATGACAAAATGATGCATGATGATTACAGTAACGGATCAGATCGCAGTACAGGAACTGTACAGCAATCCAAGTCGTCCCGCAAGAAGTCCATCTACTGTACTTATGGCGCGCCGAAACACCAAATGCGCTGCTTATGCGCATGTGGTGTAAATTGGCGCGGGCAGGTGGCACCGAGAAATTTATTACAGGTTCACTTAACTTCACTACCAAGGGGATAACAACCATAACATAACAGCCTGGAGGTAGTAGGTTTGCCCGTGCCCGCGATAGTTCTAGCTAACAAAGATTGACATACCGAGAGCCTCCTTCACCTCATCTCGTCTCATATCGGTCGAACCACAAAACGCCAGAGATTTGCGCCGCCAAGCCTCACGGCAAAAAAAAAACAGACCACTTATCATAGTAATAGAGGGCATAAGGTTGCGGCGCTTAAGTACGGTCGAGTCGCAGTTTGCCACATAATAGTAGAGGGATTGCGCTTACAGAGTTGCGCCGTCGTGTCGCCGTCGCCGCTAGTACTGTAGATCACACGGCGACGGCGGAGGCGAGGAAATAATAATCCACTGGCATACAGTACAAGCGGAGCAGGCGCAGTTGGGCCTGGCCAGTCGATGGACGTCCATAAAGTTATCAATTACTCTAATCGGAGGTGCCGTGCGGGCCGGCGGATACCTTACAGGCGTGTGAGCACATGTCCCAGAACCGGAAGCAGACACCCCAACCGCACACCTTTCGGCCCGGAGGAAAGAAGATGATGACATGTGAGATATCATGGTAGAAGGCGCGAAGGCCCACATGGGCCACCTGATCATATCATGCCGAGGCCGACGACCCACGAAGGGTAAATGCTTTGCAGCGATCACAAGCGCCGATTGCGAAGGAGTGCGTCTGCCAACAGGAAGCACAAAAAATTTCGAAAGAAGCCTGCTCTGCTGTTGCTTGTCAAGTCATGAATGAAAACCCTCTACTGTACTGAACTACTATCGACAAGCTATGAGATGATTGTCCGCCAAGTGAACCCAATTTTGTTTTTTAAAAACAGAGAAATTTCTTTAGTTGGAACGCCACGGCGGGGTATCACTGAGGGAAAGTTTTACCAATATGTTGTGCAGAAGAGTCCAAGCAATGGGAGGGTGGGGGTGGGGGTGGGATCGCGACAGGGGAGGAAGGATAGTGTGGAGCATCAAAAGAGTTACAAATCCGATATAGCTAGCCTTTGCATCCTAGTTGGCAATCAGTCGTGAACGTACAGGAACCACCCCCACCTCTTGTGCCCAACAAAAAAACTTTCCCCACAGTTGTTCCCAGCGAGGCAAGGGAGGGGAGGGAGCGTAGGGGAGTGCAAAAAAAAAGCCCAAATTGTGTAGAAACGGATGAGAAAACGGAACATCATGCGCTGATGGAGCTGGCCGCATCGCTTCGAAGTTCCATCTTGAACATCCCCTCCTCCGGATCGCTCGGCTTGAACGTGCTCTCCGTCTCTTGCGTGTCCGTGAACTGTGTCGTTGTCGTCGTCCGGAAGACGATCGGACCATTCGACCGCGACCCGTTCGCCGTGGAAGCTTTCGAAGGCATCGAGTACGATAACGACTGGGCCGACGGCCGAGTCTCTTCGGAGCTGATGCCGCGGCCGATGCGTACAATAATAAGCGAGAACTACGCCGAGGCGAAGAGAGAGGGAAAAACAATAAGTGAGCATATTGATACGCGAAAGGTGTGGTCGGAAGATTACGTACGACGATGCCCTATGGGTGATGGCGTCAAAGGAAAGGAAGAAAAGAGTGAGCATGCGGATGTATGTGAGAGCTTCCAGAATCAAGACCCGTGACTTACAATTATGGGCGACGTCTGTACCGGACCATACTGTTAGCGGAGATTAAGGAAAGTGGCAGGATGGGCTTACGATATCCAAAAAGATGTTGAAGAGAAGCGACTTGGTCGTGTAACTTGCGACCACACATGCTAACACGCTTAGATAGATCGCTCCTGTTTGCGATCACAAACGTGTGAAATTCACATGGCCGAAGCGAGAGCGGGAAGAGATGAAACGCACCGGACTCAATGACGATAACGGAGACCTGCATAAGGTTGGAACCTATCTTGGCGTCGTTCGTCTGCCTCTGAGTCCGCCAGATGCGGAACGCAATAAGCCCTGATAAGCGAGGTCAAATCTGTCCTCTATGCAACGTAGAAGAAAGAACGCACCTGTGCAGACGGCATTCAACGCGAGAGTGCAGGAGAAGAAAGAGTTTGTGATTCTCTCTTGCTCTTTATTGAAGACGACATTCTGCCCGACAAGCGTCAGGGTGTAGACGGCCCCGATCCCAGTTCCTAAAGAAGGTGTTGAGTGTACGTCTGCGTTGGGGATGAAAGCAAAGGCATACCAATGTCGGCGAGATATAGAAGGATTGGGAGAACGATGATGGGGACGCTCGCATTCCAGACGACATAGCACCGATATAGCTGAAAGCGCGGCCCGGCTCGGTTACAACGTACATTGAGAGAAAGGGAATTTGATAAACGTACGATGAATAGATCGGACACGACGGTCTCCGCAAGATAGATAGCGGTTTTCACGACACTCAGCGGCGCCGTCACGCGAACGTAGTAAAGATCCGCTCCCTGATCTGTCTCACTCTTTTCGAAGGCGAGGTACAGACGAACAATATCGATGACCAGATGCTGCAGAGGAATGAATGGGGCACGTATGATTAAACACAAGGCTGGGTACGAACCCAAGTTATGAGGACGAAGAGAGTGGTCGAGACCAGGATGAGGCGGTAGTTCCCCCCACCCCTTCGCCGTCGCTTGTTGTAGAGAACCTTGACGCACGACGCAAAGAGGGAAAAGTACAGCCCTACCATCGCGGGGGAATGAATGAGCACCACTGCGTGCGAAACGCCGAAGGAAAAGAAGCACGGCGTACGTACCGTAGAGCACGGACTCGAGGCTGATCGCGACGAGCTCTGAACTTGCGAAAGTGAGGGGCATGGCGAGGAGGGGACGTCTGGACGAGGAGGACGAGGAGGAGAGGGCGGGGGAGGAACGGGGATGGACACCGGCCAAAGAGAGGGTAGATGCTGCCTCATATGTACCCTTTCGATCCGAGCGCTGTCAGGGAGCACGAAGTCATGCCAGCCATGGACCGAAAGCGCCGGGAGTGCCGTTGAAGGAAGCCTTTCTTTCATGAACGAACGAGCCCCAATCTGGGAGCCCGTCTCTAATCTAAGGTCCCTAGAAATCATATCTTACCAAATTAGTACATCCTCACCTCAAAGGGATATTATCATAACAAAATATAAAATAAAAAAAACAACTTGGCAGTGGGGAATTTTGGGAAAGGAAGGTGCGTGCGTGCTTTACGGAAGCATATGTTTACTAGTAGGGTTAGGGTCGGCTGGTCGGTCGCCGGGCGTTACGAGGAACGGACAACGCCTCTGGACCCAATCTGTACGTCACCCCTCATCTAATTGCCCACTTCTAGCCAATGCTTTGACAGAAGGAGTCCAACCCTCGCTTGTCGTCGCAACCCGTGTTCCTGGGTGCAGAGCAAAAGGCTTTACTTTCCAGTCATAGCTCACTCGTCACGCCGCAAAGTTGCTCCGATTTTTTTCTCTCACGCGTGACGCGACGACGCAAAGTGTGATGCTCAGTCCACGCGCGTAAGTAGAGCGGAGATCATTTTTATCGTGTGTTCCGAACATCCCCAAGAGCACACGCACACGCAACCACGCCACGCCCCTCCGCGCTCGACCGACGATAAATGATTTTCCATTCGACACCCTCGACAGTACAGTACAGTAACAGCACCTTGCCCCTGCATTTGAACACCCGTCCCATCTCCATTCCACCACCACAAGCCCCTGGAAAAGAGATCTAAATCCCGCTTGTCGTCGGTGTGTCGTTGTCGTTGTTGTTGTTTTTGGCGTTGTTCTCGCGTTGCGCCGTTGTTGTGCGTTTGTTCTCTTTCGAGTTCAGCCACCTCCTCGACTCGAACATGATCGTCGTGTTAGACCACAAATAGTTAACCGCCTCGCTTTGGAGGCTGGGCAGGGTCTGCGCTCTGCGCCACATGCCTCTGCTGGTATGACTGGTGACCTGCTTGCTTGCGCCACCATATGTCCGAATTAGGCATTTCCTTTGACGCTGCCCCAATCAGCTCCGCTCCCTCTTTGCTGCCATCCAATCGTCCACCCAACCAAGCTGGTCGGGGTTTCCAGCTTTGGGTGCGTGCAGAAAATCAAAGTTCAAGACCTGAATTTGTCGTTTTACGCCTGTGTCACCCCGAACGCAACCTTTGATGCTATCAGACCGCACAAAGACCGGCCCATATAGGAAATGAACTGCGCAGGTACGGTACTATACTGTTACTGGTGAGGTGACGAGAGAGCTTTCGTTATTCCCAAGTAAAGAAAAGCGTGGCTAAAAGCTCTACCGTCGTACATGTACATGGTATACCCTTTCGTCTGTTCACCCGCCGCTCCCCCCTTCTCCCCTTTCATTTTCATTTCTGAGCCCAACGCTTGTCGTGCCTAACCATACAGGGGGAGAATGTGTGGCATATCCTGCACGTCGTCGACCCTGTCGATCGATATGGCCATGAATTTATTTAATACTCTGTCCATCTATCTGCGGTCTATCTACGAGCTTTTGGCAGTGGGAGCGAGCCATCCTCTCAGGCCTTCCTTCCAAGCCAGTTGTCAAGAGAAAAGAAATGAGGAAGTCGCATTACCGCCTTTTCCGAGCCAGCCACAACCCCACTCATGTCAGACAGCCATGAAACCACTCCCCCCCTTTTTTGAAATCCCAGAACAAAGATGCATCGATCATCATGCCCTGTCCTGCACGTCATCGCATTATCCGCGTTGACATGACATGACAGGACAGGGCGAATCGAATCGGATGATAACCGTGTCAGCCGAGGAAAAAAGGAAGTGCTGTAAAAAAAAAACAGGGGGAGGAGGGGACAAAGTAGCTGAGAACGAAGAACGGAAGAAGCGCCGGTGGCGGGATTTGGGGAAAATAGCGCCGCGCGCCGCGCTTCTCAATTTCTCAATTGACAGGACCAAGACAGGACTTGGGCTTACCTTACCCTACCCTCAGTTCAGTTGTCGACGGAAGCATCATGCCATCAACGATCATTCGTAGATCCTTCTCTACCCCATGTGTCGCACCCCACATCCCCACGTGTCCTCCGACTATGGGAACCCGCCTTTTTTATACATTTCGGAGATTCGCTGAATATCATAGCGCGTACGACACGCCCGGAACGGTAGAGCGCCTACACCCGCACTTCACTTGGCGCTACACTACATGGACCATGGACATGTATATGTATCGTACCTTTCCTTTCCCCCTTTCGCTTTACGACCGACACAGTACGTACGTGAAAGAAGGGTCGTGTCGTGTCGTCCGATACGATATGACAAAAAATAAGTTCTGAATATGTGAAAGAAGGGTCGCTAGTATGATACGTACGATACGATACGATACGATGCTTCCCCACATCCCCGCGCAACAACTGGGCAATTATCGTACCCACTCCGACGGCGAACTAGAAGCCCAAAAAAAACATGTACCAGTACAGTAATGTAATTTTTTGCCATGCCTACAGAGTACTGCACCCGACTCAGAAGTTCCATTTCCTTCCTATTCCATTTTCCTTTTCTCTCTCCTCTCCAAACTGTAATACCTTCTTTTCCCCGCCCATTCCCATTCCTTCACTCCTTTCACCATTTTTACTATTGTGTCGTGCTATCCGAGCGCTTGCATAGCGTATCCCCGGACCCCCTCAATATGGTACTGTAGTCATTAAGGGGGTGGGTGGTGGGTAGGAAGGGAGGACGGTCATTCTTCACAATATTGTTTAGTGGCGTTTGGGGAAGAAACCTAGTTTGTTTACTCGTTTTGGAGATTTTCAGGTATTTACCGCCAAGGCACGCACGCTTCGATTCTCGAAATTTCGTACTACAAAGTTATGGGATACTGCGATATGAACTGCCGTCTCACAGGCCACGGACACGGGAGAAATAAAACCATATCTTTACGGATCTTTTAACTGATCACAGGCACACAGACAAAACTCGCACGTTAACGGTGACAGACAACCGCAACATGTCATCGACTGCATTTGTTGCATTTTTTAATCAATGTGCTATAGATAACAGTATCTCTCTTCCACCCCTCTCCCTCCGCTAGTACCGGTTGTGGCCCTCACACACCAAAAACCAAAAACCCCACATGACAATAAAGGGAAGATACTAATATTTACGAGAGGAAGGTCGAATATATGAGCGACATTATTGAAACTACAATCCTTATGCACGCCGAAGCGACGGCAAAAAGGACGGAGAAGGTCGAATATTGAGCGACATTATTGAAACTATACAGTAGTCCTAATACACGCCAAAAAACGGCAGCCAGAGGACGAAAAAAAACGTAAGGTTGAAGACGAACTCGAACGAAAGTTGACCGAATCGAAAAAAAGACAATAAAGAGGACAAGCGAACAAAGAAATTCCGACGGTCAGCTGAGAAGTCCCCACTATACACACCTTTACAGCATGGATGTCCCTGCCTTGATCAACTCGGCCGATTCCTGGGAACGCAGGGTGATCTTGCAGGGGAAAGGTTTCGGGTGGCTACATAAGCATAGCAGCAAGTACGTGAAAGGCACAAGCAACCAAAAATCAGCGGATTTAAAAAAAAACATGAACGAGCGCCACAAATCCATACCTTACGAATCCTGATATAATCAATAAAGAACGAGGGGGAAGCAACCACGTCAGCACACCGATGAAGCGGAACAAGCAAAGAAAATAAAATAAAAAGTTAAAGGCCGGGCGTCAAGCGCAGCGCGACATAAACCCTATCAGTGACGAGCAGTGACGACACATACCTCCGGTGAAAGCGGGCTCGATCTGCACGTCCTTCCCATCCTTGTCCTGCGCGCGAAGGTCAAACACGGACAGAATCGACGCGACCGTGATGAAGATTGCCGCGGTGGAATAATGAACACCCAGGCACGCGCGCCGCCCGAACCCGAACACAGGAGATTCGAGCGCCGGCGCGGGGCCCAGATACCGGTCGGGGTTGAACCGCTCCGGATGGTCGTACTGTTTCTCGTTCATGTTCATCGCCCAGATGTTCGGCATAATAATAGATCCCTTCGGGATATGATAGCCTGCAAATACACGATGATTATTAATTTATAGTTTTTTTTTTTTTTTTTTGAAAAAACAGGAACGGTCAGTCCACGGGCGGGGAGGCGGAAGTTTAGTTTTACCTTGAACTATGTCATCTTCAATAAGGCGGTGGGCAATTCCGAGTGGCGTCGGTGGGTGGAAGCGCAGTGATTCTTTGATGGTCGCTTCGAGGTACGGCAACGAAGCACGATCATCGAAAGTCGGGAGTCGCTTGCGGCCCACGACAGCATCAAGCTCAGCTTGAACGCGTTTTTGCACGTCGGGGAAGAGCACCATGGTCAGCAAGAACGTGGTGATGCTAGACGTTGTCTGTTGGCCGCAAAAATTAAGTTAGTCTACCGAACATTTGTGGCGTTTTTTTTTACTTACCGACTCGGTTCCAGCTAGCGAGAGAAGCACTTGTGAGCCATGTGCATTCGGAGCGATCAAAAGCCCGAAGATCAACGTACCGCCATAGAGCGATCCAGCGGCCCACTTTATAGTGTATTCGTACTCCTCGCGGGTCATCTCCTTCGGCCCCTCGCTCGAGAGAAGGGACCCGACAAGCGAGGCCATGGAGTCCTCGCTGCTCATCGCCTTCTTGGCTGCGTCAAATGCACCATCTACCATGTGCTCTCCGCGGGCTTTGGCGACGCGCGCAAGGCGCTTGAAACCTGCGCCGGGGAACCACTCGGGGATAAAGCGTACTACCAGGTCACGTGAGCATGCGCAGCAAAGTCAGGTCAGATCAAGTCGTTATGTTACGTACGTGCCGGAAAGACGTCGACAAAGAAACTGCCGGGAACGACGGCATTCTGAATAACCTCGTGGGTCTCACGGGAGAGCTTCACATACTTCGTCCGGAGTGAGATCAATGGGCGACATCGGAAGCGGTGAAGCCACTTGCCTCTGAATCGGGTGAGGTGATCCTGATACCGTACGTGTTTTCGATGATGTTTTTGCCAAGGGCGCTTTAAAGCACGTGGTCAGAACGCGCGCCCAAATGAAGATGGAAGACGCGTCGCGTACTAGCGGATTGCACCGATGTAATTACCCGGATGCACGAGGAGCTCCTGGAGGAGTAGACGTGCGTCCAAAAGCTGGCTGGGGAGGAATGCGATTGAGGATGTGCGGTTGAGACTCTGTTGTGTGATGCGACGCATCGCCTTCCAATGCTCCCCATATGGCGCGAGCACGATGCTTGGCGTGAAGTTCATACTGCAACAGATCGTCATCAGGAAGCCCCACGATGGGCGCGGGAAAATCGAGAATGATCGGGGGAACAACACCCACAGTTTTCCAACCATGGTGAGAATCGGCCGATCCGAATAAGATGCCTGGCTCATTAGACTGGAAGCAGTGTCATAGCTGCAGATAATAACGATGTGCAGGCCGAAGATCTTGACGTGCATAAGATCACCTGCGGATTGCAAATCGTAAGAATGGGAGAAAGGTCGCACGATCGCGATTATGATGATGATGATGGTAGCGGTGGCGGTGATTGTGGTGATAAATGCTGATCCTCGTGATACCCAGCATGCGTTCACACACCCCAACACACGCGCAGTCGGTGCGGTTTGAATCACATACCGAATACTTTGCTCCACTCTGCAAATGGAATCCAGGCGGATTCGAATGGCCAGTCGAACAGGTTGTCGATGAGCGGCCAACCCCGTGGGCCGGGTGGGAGCGGCAGGGCCGATGCCCGACGACGACGGTGGATCAGGAACGCTACGGAGAGTATTGCGACTAGGACGTAAAGAGCCTCTGGAGCGAACATGGCGAACGGACAGTGGAGCAGACTTGTGGGTGGGAGGGGTGGGCGAGAGTGGAGTAGGGGACAAGGAGATGGACAGGAACGCAAATGCGGGCCTCAGTATAAAGTAGACGAGGTCAAACAAAGTTCAGGTGGGCATAACAATTGAGAGCAGGACAGTTAGAGCACGGTGTCTTGTATGTATGGGACGGCCCTAATCCGGATTTGACTCGCCCGGACGTTTCGCTCTTGTGTATATCCGGTTTCACCCGTTTCAGCGATAGCGTCTTTTTTGTGGTCCGTTGCAGTGTGTGTGTGCGTGGGCAGTGCGTGGGGATAATTTCGCAGGATTCAGCGTGTTGAGAACGTGTCAGAGTGATGAAGCAGAGTGGTATTGGTGCCGCACGGGTGTGTGCACAGGTTTCTTGACATGGCGAGGCATTCGTGTCGCGACCGACTTTTGATGTGATTTTCGTCCATCTCCGGGTGTCAGCGCCCTGACACATCAGTTCACACGATCATCGAACGAGACAACAATAAGCCCGAGTGTCTGCATCCGTTTCTCAGTTGGTACGGTTCCGGTTGACATATAACACATCTGCGCAATTGAACAATGTCTGGAGCGGAAGTGTGGTAATTGTCTGACGGAGACGGAGAGGAGCCTGGCCCCGGGTGGCGTGGTTGGTGCTCCGTGACGAGAGAGTGAGCGAAGCGAAGCGCAGCCTCACTGATCAGTGGCCTTTTCGGCCAAGTCGCCTGCCTGCGTGTGTTGCCAGTGACTCATCCCAAAGGTCTGCAAAGCAGACGAGTCATTTCAACAGTATTTCAACATGTCGATGGACCCTGGATTGGAATCAGCGCGCCCGTGCACGGGCCAATACCGAAGTAGCGAGACAAGGAGCCCTAAACTCGGCACACTACCTTATAACCCACCGCGCCTATCCCCCGCAATGTCTCTCCCACCCCTCTTCTCACTCTCCAACGAGCTCATCATCGAAATCATCTCCAACCTCCGCCCCGCCGACATCTACGCCTGCCGCTGCACCTGCCGCCAGCTCAACGAACTGATCGTCAACTCCCAAATGCTCCAATACGTCGCACGCACCGCCCTCTCCGGCGTCTTCGATCCTCTCGATCCCGGCCTCTCTCTGCCCGACCGCCTCGATGCGCTCGAGCGATGGGAGACGGCGTGGAGGGAGATGGATCTGCGCGAGCCGAACGCTAGCATCGATGCGCCCGTGCCCAACAAGAGCGTGCCGCCCATCGAGTTCTCCTTTGGTCGGTATTTCGTCGTGATCCGGGAGGGATACGGCATATCGGCTGGTTACTCGTTTCTCGACATGCATGCCAGGTCCTCCTCGCACACCGATGCCGCGCGCTGGACGACCATCGAAGTCAATGCCCCGAACGTCCTCGTGTTTGCCTTTGCCTCGGAGCTCAATCTCGCCGTCGCCATCTCGTACGTAAGACAGTTCCTCGCTCCCTCTCCCACGTCCGGTGCTTTGCTCAAATCGCGTCCCATAGCGCACCGGGTGATGTAGACCGTCGAAAGACAACGTTGAAGATCAGCCCCATGTGGTTTAGCACGGGCAAGCCACACCCGTTGGCATCCAAACCGACGTTAGAGATGACCGTCATCGGTGGAGCTGCGCACAATCTATCGGATACGGAGGTGATCGGCGACTACATCTTATATTGGGTTGGCGCGCCGATGTTTTCCCGCCACCACGAAGGTACGCTATGTAGCATCTACCTAGTAGCATGGAAAGAGGGATGGGTATCCGAGGTGCGTCTGTGCCCCACATCTTCGATCCCCCTCGATGTCCATCAAAAGCGCAAACCCTTTCTCTTCTGCTAGCTCCGCACCGCCCGCCCAGGCCTATACGGCTCGGTCCTCTCGGTCCTATCAGACGAGATCATCCTGCTGATCCGACTACGCGAACCGGCGCTCGAGCTGTGCCGACTCACGAACATCGGCGACCGTGAAAAAGCCACGCTTGAAACAGTCCGCATCCTCTCCCTCCCGGAACTCACACCGAGCGCGTCCCTGCGCTGGGCAACGTGTTTCGGCGAGCACCCCGGCCACTCGCTCTTCTCAAAAACCCGCCAACAACACCCACCGCCACGCCCGCACCCGCTCCTGACAGACCTGACCTCAAACTCCGCCTCCGGCGACGATCCTTACTCCTCGACCACGAGGGGTGTTAGTGCGCCGCGCCGCCGTCTGCGCTCCGTGCCTAAAGACGGCATCATCAGCGTAGTGATGCAAGTCAATGGCTTATCAGGCTACTTCCGCACGATCGATCTCTCCGTGCGGTGTCGCACGCTACTCGAATTCACAGAGTCGGCGCATGAGCAGGAGCAGGAGCAGGAGCAGGCGGCCGAGGGTGCAGTGCTGCTCATGGTACCGTGGGAGACATGGGGCCCGGCCAACACGCGCATCCTAGAGCACGACTCGCTGACGTGGGGCTCGCTCGTCGGCGAGCGGCGCGCGACGGTTGGGCAGTTGCTACCGACGCGCATCACGATGCGGGACTACAATCCGTTCCGCGTGCGGCGCGCGCTTGAGGTGGTTGGCGGCGAGGCTGGGAAGGAGGTCAAGCTTGAGTGCGGGAGCGTGATTAAGGTTGTTGAGGAGACGTCGGTTTATCGGGGTGGTGAGTGGTTCTGCGATGATATTGAGTCGAGCTTGCCGTATGTCGAGACGGTTACGCCGTACGATGGGTGCGAGGGTATTTTCATGGATGAGGATAATCTGCTGGCGGAGGTGCGCACAAAGGTCGGTCACATGACTTTGCGTCTGCGTTCGAGTTGTACTGACTTTTGGCTAGGCGGGGGAAAGAAAGTTCTTTTTGCATTCTCAGTGACACACGGGACCAATACACTTAGAGCAGACTGACAAATGTATCTGTAAAACTAACAATGTAACCTCCGTCGTCGTCGCGGAATCGACGTATATTGGCAACGATTATAGAACCAGAACCACACATCCAGAGGGATAAGATGGTATTACGGAACATTTGATAAATATCGTTTGGGCTTTCATTTATCGCAATGATGCGTACTGGACCCAATATACGTCGTGGACTTGCATGGGCGGGATTCAAGGTGGCGATGATAATCGGGATGGGGCCGCATTGGGGTGTGTGGGGGGAGGGGGATAATGATCGCGTGCATTCAAGTTGGACAATTATCAACATTCCAGAGTCTGAACGAGGTGGCAATTGCGCTGTCGATCAAGTTGGACCTAACGTAGCCCTGGTCGACCGGACATCTCTCGTGCACGTTTTCCATTATTGTGTGGGGCCAAAAATAAACCCCCAACAGAGCCACCAAACTTTGAACTCGAGGACCAGGATGAAAAGAGAGACGAGCCATTTCAAGTTGGCGGTGCGGCCGCACTCGACAGGAAAGGGCTTCTATGACAAAAAGTGTCTTAGATGTCGTCGTCGTGGGGGTTGGGGCCCGTTGGGGGTTAGTTCGGGCATGCGTTCACATTCTTCTGTACCCGAATGCCGGTATCATCGCGAGCAGTACCATGATAAGGGGAGAAGGAATGGTTGGTTCTAGGAAGACGTGTCGACGAAGAGCTACTGTACTAGTGTATACTATATGGAGCAGGACCGGGCAGGTTCGGATGATTTAGACGAAGTGGATGAGCTGGGACGTGCCGCTGTGATCGATTGATGATTGATGTATTTGGTTGCTAGCCGTCATCAGATAACCAGGGATGCCGGACGGGAAGAATGGACGACGCGAACGCAGGACGCGGGCGGACTCGGACGGCCGAGATGTGTAGGGGGTTGGTGGTGCCAGTGCTTGTTCAGCACTGTATGTATGTATGTCATCTGATCATCATAGTATGGAACCACCTGTTCACCTCTACTCGGTACGGCGAACAGGTATTGTATTCAATTGATTGCGGTACTGTACGTAGTTATTGGTGGGTCGACGACGTTTATTGTGATTGATTGATTTGATTGTGCGCAGTCAGGCATATTTGCTGGGCTGGACATGGATGAGTGAAACTCTGATGAAACATCTGAGCTGGCAGCGGCGTCAGCTACACGCGCACCAGTACCGGTTCTGGGCTACCTTGACCCCCGACCCCGACAACCGGAAGACAGGCGCCGCCGCCTGTGCCGCCTAGAGGCCAAAGTCAGCATGGAAGGGTTATATTTGCATGATTGATCTCTCCGTGTGGTGTCGCATGCCACTTGGATCTATCCATGCCCGGGCACAAGTGAGTGCAGCAGATACGGCGAAAAAAAAAAAAAAAAAAAAAAAAAAAAAAACAGAAAATGGGGACTATCACGTGAACCCTGGAGAACGCTCACGTGCAGTAAGGTCCGGCGGACGGACGGGCCGAGTCATCCGACTCTCCTTATCGATCGATTGACAGAACAATAATCAATTGTGTTGGAATCGCCAGTCATGTCCCCACACCTACTCGACCTCCCAACAGAGATCCTCGAGTACATTCTAACCCTCCTATGCCACGAAACCGCCCGATTCCTCCAAGCGATCCGGCAATCCTGCCGCACGCTCCACACGATCATAGCCCACTCCAAACTCCTAACATACCTCGAGCGCATCGCCCTCCAAGGCACCTACGACCCGACCGCATTTGCGTCTGCGTCTGAGAAAACGCTGGCGCTGCCGGAGCGTGTGGCGTCGTTGCGCACTTGGGAGGAGTCGTGGGGTGCGCTGGAAGGGACGTTTTGGAAGGAGCGCGCGCCTGACTTGTTCATCGCGCGCCCGCCGATGCAGTGGTCAGGCTTGCCGTCATTGGAATCGTCGTTGGTGCGGATGAGGTATCTATCGGCCACGATTGTGGATCCGGATCCTGAGGCGCCTCGTCAGATGGAGGAGCATGGGCAACATGGGGATGTGGATGAATCGGATCATTTTTCGTTTGGGCCTTGGTTTGTTTCTGCGACGCGTGATGGGATTAGTGTGCGTGCGTCTTATTCGTATTTGGATTTGCATGGGTGTTTGGGTGGGGCAGAAGGGGCACCACTGGGCGGAGGAGGTCAGAGTGGCGAGAACGGGGATCATTACGACTCGGATCGCGTATGCTGGACGGTCATCAAGGTTCCGGTGTGGAACGTCATGTCGTTCGCGCTGTCGACCGAGCTGGATCTGGCCGTGGTCATCTCGTGCGTTGTTATCCACTCTCAATTTTTCGTCTTATTTATTGTGGGAAATACAGCAGAGCCCAAGTTGGATACCAGGATCAGGGGGAGGGGAACATAAGGACACATATAGCGGTGCGACCGCTGCGTTTCCGGGATGGCACGCCGCACCCGTGCGCCAAAGTGCCGACGATGCGGTTCAGCATGCCGAGAGCTCCGGCGTTCTATGCGGCGCAGGCGCAGGTGCTCGGTGATTATCTACTGCTCTGGTTCGGGCCTGGCCAGCACAACTACTGTGTGAGCAAACTGTACTTGATCGCATGGAAGGAAGGCTCGATCACACTCGTGAGTATTTCACTATCTATCATACAGTAATTAATGGTGGCGATGACGACGACAGCTCCGGGAAAATCCTGTGGGGAAGTATGGAACTATCCCTGCTATGATATCCAAAGACGTCCTTGCCCAAGTACAGCTTGACCCGCCGGGAATTGAGCTTTGCCGGATATCGAATATGCAAAAAGAAGCAGAAGGAGAAGGTGGAGAAGATGGTGGTGGTAGTGGTGATGATGGTGCTGCTGCTGCTGCTGCGAACGACCGCGGCAGCCGAAGCAACGGACCGCGTATGGACAAGCTGTGCACGCTTCTGCTTCCGCCGCTACGGAAACGACAAGACGGTACTACTGGCTCCAGCGCATACATCAATTGGGCGTCCTGCATCGGGCAGCACCCGGGACACCACACGTTCTCCCGCGGGCCGTGGCCGGAGTATCGCAGTGCACCACAGGGGCGTCCCCGGACGTTCCGCCAGTCGACCGAGGACAGTATCGTTAGCGTCATGATGGAGATCATGGGATGCGAGAGGAGGCCACACCTTTTTGAGGTCGTTGTGCGTTGTGCTACTTTGCTCGCTTATGCTGATGCGGCGGCGGCGGCGGCGGCTCGCGTACCAGTGGTCCCGACCGAGTCATCGAATGGAGATGGACAGTCAGCGTCGGCGCGGGATGTGTTGGGCGATGGCGATGTCGTTGTCGAAGCGGGCGTGCCGTGGGACGCATGGGGCCCGCGGGCGACGGCCATGTCGGATCAAACGGACTGGCACGTGGGATGCAGATACATGCTCGGCGAGCGGGAGGCAACGATTGAGGGCGACGAAATACGTATTCGTGACTACAACCCGTACCGGATTCGGCAGGCGAAGGCTTCTATGGTAGCGAAGGGTCTCGGGGGCCATCATGATGGTTTGGGAGAGGATTCGCATGAGGAGGAGGGGAGTGCGGACACAGCCCACCCGAACGGCGGCGGCGGTACCCGCAGAATCACCGAAGGGAACACGACGATACGGGGAGGGGAATGGTTCGAGGAAGACGTGAGCACGGCGCTACCGCACTTGGACGCTGTGGTGGACATGCCGGGATGCAGGGCCATCTACATGGAGCAGGACCAGATAATGCTTCTTGTGGATGATTTAGACCAGGTGAGTTGGATGATGTGCCGCTTTGATCGATTGATGATGCGTCTGGGCTGGGGACTGATGGCCATTGTTGTCAGATAACCGCGAGGCCGAGCAGGATAAGGGAGGGCTTCGTGCTGTACCGTATGTAATCTAATGATATGGACTACCTCGGAGCCGCGACGTTTATTGATGATTACGACGTTCATTCATCCATTCGTCCCCTTCATTCCCCCAGCACTGGCCATACAGTCGAGTTGTGATGAAATCAACCATCTGGGCCATCGGCGGCGCAAGCGGCAGGCCAGGCACTCGGTTGATAACCGCCGTATCCACCTTGTTGCCAAAACCGTTCCTCCCTTTGAGGGGTGAGCCCCCTCGCGCTAGTCCGTTTTCTAGCTCGACTCCGTGGCCACCTCACGTTTAACTTTTTTCAAACGGAAGCCGGGGATAATCAGGCGGACGGGGATCAGGCAAGAGGGCGGGCGTAAAGGGCCTGTAGAGATCGGGGGTGGTCAACCTTCTTCTTTGCTGCAGCCCTGGCGCCATTCGCCTTTCACGCTGCGGCGTAAATACTTTCCCTCTTCCACGCGTAGTAACGTACCCTCCTCCCTTCCCCTTCACCCCCCCTCCCCTCCTCTCTCACACCCATCCCTGGCGCGCACACTTCTCTTCATATCCAGGCATTAATATCTCTCTTCACCCTGACGCCACCGCCCTCGAATTCCAGGAAACTCATCTTCCGGAATCCTCTCGTCTCCTTTCGGCCCCTCGGTCCGCACTTTCACATTTCCCCGAGGGCCTCATAATCGTTTCGCCTCTCTCGGACGTATCATCTTCCCCCCTTTGCTCGCGCACTCTCACACACCCAACTCATGGCACCCCGCCGCCCACTCACCGCCTTTGAGAAGACCATCCCGGACTACCGCAAGCGTATCCTCATCTCCTTTGCGAGGGCGCTCATCGTTCCTCCGCTCTTGACCTCGCTCCTCCTGCGCATCGTCGGCGGATCACTCTCGCTGTTCATCTATCTGCCCCTTGCCTTGCTCAGCATCCCTATCGCCATTGGCCTCCGCTCCCAGTACTCGCAATGGTCCCAGGACAGGGAGGCCGCCAGCATGGGTGCCAAGCCGATCACCCGCGTGCGGGGTCGCTGGCCGGGCAACCTCGACATCGTCCTGCGCTTGCTCAAGTCGTTTGAGAGCGGGTATGTCCTCCAGGGCTTCGCAGACCTCTTTGCGGAATATGGCTGCGCGACTCTGAACACGAGATTCTTCTGGGATGATCAGGTGAGGCGCGGAACTTGATCTCATTTTCTCATTTCCCATTTCCCCCGCGGACGGGAACTGCCCTAATATTCACTCACTCCTTCTGTCATAGATCATCTCCATGGACGAGAAGGTCTTCCGGTTCGTGGCGCACACCGGCTTCACCCACTTCGAAAAGGGCATCCTGTGGCATGAGCGGATGTACGTCTTTCCTCGGTTTCCCGGCGCCATTTTCATTCCCCACTCAAGCGCTCGTCCCCCTTTGACAGCGACAAACTTCTGGGAACGGGTCTCTTCAACGCGTGCGTTATATTGATGCTTCTTCTGATTGCCTTTATGCTCAGCCTTCTCCAGCGAAGGAAATCGGTGGAGGATCGTGCGTCGCACACAACCTTCTTCTTTCCGCTCTCCACCCGAACTCACCCGTCCCCTCCCCATTCCCAGGGCCGCCAAATCGCCCGTCCGTTCTTCACAAAGGAACGCATCTCCGACTTGAACATCTTTGATCAGACATCCGCCAAGACACTCAACCTCATCGCGAACCGCGCGGCTGCCTATGCGCCCATCGACGTACAGGATCTGCTACAGCGCTTCACGCTCGACTCGGCCGCCCTCTTTCTCTGGGGTCACGCGCTCAACACGCTCGACATGCCCCTCACACAACCTGGCCGAGTCGTCCTCGGTCCGAAGGGGTCTGCACCGGCCGACGGCGGCAGCGAGTGGGACGAGTTTACCAATGCGTTCGAAACCGTTGCCGTCCTCATTACGCGTCGCGGCGTGCAGGGCGACACGTGGCCGTTGCTCGAGTTGTTCAAGGATAAGACCGAGGAGCCGATTCAGGTCATCATGGACTGGCTCGAGCCCCTCGTAAGGCAAGCTTTGGATCGTAAGGCTAAGCGCGTGGAAGCGAGTGGCGGGGACGCCAAGGTTAGCTCGCACGACGATGAAACGGTCTTTTTGGATTACCTCACGGATCGGTCCGATGGTATGTCTCGAAAATTTCTACTCCTCGTGGTGGGTGGTCGTTGAGCCCACGTGTTGCAGATGTTGAGCACATACGATATGAGCTTGTCACTTTCCTTATCGCATCACGAGACACCGTAAGCGCTCATGCACTCATGTTTTGATGGCGCTCAGGAACCCTGTGACTGACTATTTTTCGATAGACGTCCTCGCTTCTGACATTTGTGATATACTTCCTTGCGCTGCATCCCGATGTGTGCTGCCGTCTGAGGAACGAGGTCCTCGAGACGTTTGGGACGACAGGCGCCCCTACCTACGCAGATCTCAAAACGATGAACTACTGTGCGTTTCGCCTATACTTATCATGCACGCTCTTTGCTCACACTGACCGAACGATGGTAATATGCAGTACATGCTGTTCTCAAGGAGACACTCCGCATCTTCCCGTCCGCCCCGCTCGTCGCGCGCACTTCTTGCGATGGCCCACTTATCATTCCAAACACGAATCTTTATCTCCCGCCCAAGACGCAAATCATGATGTCTTCCCTCCTCGCACACAAACGAACAGACCTATGGGGTCCCGATGCCGAAGCTTTCCGCCCAGAGCGGTGGTTCGAGCCAGCCTTGCTTGACAAGATAGTTCACACGCCGTTCATGTACTCGCCATTCTACGGCGGCCCGCGCATCGTGAGTCCCTCCTTTGCGCGCGCGCGCGTGTGCTTAATGCTGAAAATCAAATCATTCAATCAGTGTTTGGGCCAAGAATTCGCGCTGAATCAAGCTGGGTTCTTCATCGTAAGGCTCTTGCAGCGATTCAAGTCCTTCACGCTCGCGCCAGATTTCATGCCCGCGGGATCGTTGCCACCCGCTCATTGGGCGGGTATGCCAGGTCGCCAGGGAGTCGAGAAGATCCATCCGGCTATCAACTTTACGATGCATAGCAAGGTGCGTTGGTTGGGGAACTTCTTTTTTGCGCTATTTTGTGCTGAGAAACCGGAATCGGGGTTTTATTATTATTAGGGTGGCGTCTGGTTGTTTGCCGAACCCGCGTCTTCTTCCACTTCGACGGCTTCGGCTTCGGCTTCTCATACATCGTCCTCCTCGGTCGTGGCGTCCGCGGCGCAGTGAACGTTTTCCTGCGCGGGGGTTTCATATACGCGCGCGCGTACACACCTTTTTAAAAGGAAAGCAAAGAAAAAGGAAGATAACGAAAGAATTGTTTGACCCTTTTGGTTGTAGAGATGATTAGATGCCTGACACTCTGCTACACCCTCACTCTACACACACACACACACACTCCTGCGTCTATATTTCTTTTTCTCTCGTGGGCCACCGAATCTGATCCGACTTTTTTTCTACTTTTTTTTGTATCAATTCTCCCCATCGCTCACATTCACCAAAACTCCTTTTCCTATCCATTCACATACGCGCCACACACCTTTTATTCGACCATTTCGACATTCAAAACAAACCACCCCTTCCCCCATTCTCCTTCTTGGGTTTTTATTCCATCTTTGCGGATATAAATACGTGTACGAGAGAGCTTTTTTCTTCTTTTTCCTCCTTGTAAGTTACATGTATTTTTTCTCCTATTTTCATTCATTATTCAATCCTTTCTTTCCCCTGTTTTCTTTTTTGATACCCATGCAATATACCATTACTAGACATTCAGGACGTGCGAGTAGGGCTATGAGTCGAAGGAAAGAACCTGACAACAAATCCAGATCAGACCGGTACCAGGCCTCAGAGGCGGGATCCGGTCCGGAGTAACCGTGCCTGCTGACAGGACGACAATTTCAGAATGTACGGTTCACATTCTTATCATTCTTTTCTTCAGCTCTATCTTGCCGTTAACAGTCAGCAGCTGATTGTCACCACATGTGCCCCATGCCGGTGTAATGTATCATACGCTCGGGAACCAAGACCAAGGATCGGGATCTTGGTTTCCACCGGGGCTTTCAAAGAGCCTGTAGGGTGAGTAACTTACGATAACGACGACATATTGGGGGTGGTCCTGGCGTAAGTACTTGTACAGTACTGGCGGCCGCGTGGGTACAGCAGTAAAACGATACGGAAAAACGAATGGCGTAAAGACTCGGATCTGTGAAGTTCAGTTGACCCGGTCTCCACGTCTGTCGTCCGTCGCTCTTGTCTTTTAATCTTTTTTTCTTCTTCTGATTCTCATGCTTGTTGCTTACAGTAAAGGTAGTACCGTACAACCGTGCTGTAAACGTTTACGTTGTAATCCCGTTTCCGTCTTTTCGTTCCAGGGTCGCCTGGTGAACGTCCGACTCGGAGCGGGTACTACATTGTAGGTACAGTAGTAGTAGTACGGACAGAAAAGAAGTTGTTCAACAAAGTTCAATTCGATCGGATTTGGGCGGTTGGGAGGGCAGTGGAGTGGTGGTGGAAAAACGGTCACCAGATCGACTCAGAGGCACGGTCATGGCCGGCAACTTGCGAGCTAAGTCAAACCACCACCAATCTCTTCTTCTTTTGCCGCATAACTCGGGACAACACTACAGTAGACTTTTTCATAACGCATAGTGTCGGGAACACATTTCCCCCTATGCATTATTCGTGAATGTATTGATTTATGCATTATAAGCCCTTGCATTATGAAAAAGTCTACTGTACTGTGCGCTGATGTGGCCAGGATTAACCCTGGGAAGTCAGTGAATGAACGATGGGAACCTGAATCGATGTACCCTTTGCGATTTGTGGGTTCATTCAGGGGAGGAGAAGCTTTTACTTGCCGTATTGCCATTAGGTCTAACCAGGGGATCGAGTGCCGTTACCTTTCAATTATGCTATGATAAAATCCGTGAGAAGTGGAGAGGCAATCTATTATGATGGCTTCGGAGTTCTGGCCCGATGGAGGTGCGCGGTATCTATAATGCAGGTACATAGCATCAAACTTATTCCTAGTGCGGGGATTTTTGGTCAAATGACACACTTTCTTACGGAGAAAGGGTTCATCAGGCCATCCAAAGGAACATTCGTTTTGGGGGGGGGAAGGAAGGTCATCCGTCGCAACGTTCAAAACTAAAACATATCCATCACGGCCCTGATCCAAGAAACTGGACCTGAGATTTTACAGTAAGTCAACGGCAGATTGTTGCAGTAAATGCTACCAGTACCATTGGGCACACTCAGGCTGCGCCCCTGGCATGTTCGGGTAAAGCCGACGCCGACGTGGTCTTCTGAGGTGAGTTCCCGTGTTCTAACTTACACCTCGAGGTCTACGTCTCTTGAGTGGCGACCTGCACTGATTCACCTCGACCTTGAAGTTGACGGATGGGGTACCAGCCTGGCCAGCGTGCTGTACAGTACACTGCTCGTGGATGGAATACTTTGCCAGCGCCAATTGAAGACTACGTGTTCTCCACGTGTACTTTCCATCCGAGTCCCTGGCTGGGCGATCCTACTCATTCTTCGCCCATCTCTCATAGAGCTTACTATGGAGCTTCTCCGCCTGCCCGCCAGGTGCCGGTCATGTGTGGAAAGCTTTCCCACCGTGGGGAAACTCTCTCACACATGACTCGCAGCCCTCTTACTGAAATATTATTGAGTCGCGTTTCTGGTCTTTTAAGATGTCACACCTGATGCCTGCAGGGCCTTCGTCATCTCCTCTTTGTCCGAATGACGGGAGGCGGTAGGGTCCACCCACATTGTATCATATAACAAGTCGTTCCTTTGATCCTGGCCCTCATACTTTATTTTACTGAACAATCTACTGCCTATGGACAGATTTGGCGCATTAGGCCTCAGGGCTAAGTGGGCTATCTTATGACTTCACATACTGGAACGGAGGAAACTACCGTCGACTGGCCATGGGACGACAGCGACGATTTATTCTCAGCGTATTCACAGCCTGGCTAGGAAAAAGGTGCATGATTTATAGGATGGGAGGTCCCCGGCTGTCGTACTGCACACGAGCGGGGTAGCCGTATTCGCGGATAGTACGACTCAAGCCAAACACGATCCTGCCGTCGAGGTTAGGCCACGCACGTCATTGGCCATGTACGTGATGTGCTCTTGTTCCAATACTTCGTGTTCATTGCACCTCACCAAGTGCACGTGTGCCGACGATGGCGATACATCATGTTTGCGTCCCCGCGTCACCTAAATCTGCAACTTGTCTGCGCAGCGGGCAAGACCACGCAAGCACGCGCTCCCACTAATATATATTACCTCTTCTACTTGGATCCCATCATAGATCCCCACCTTCGCTGTGTTAAATTTCAGCTAATTGTTACTCCCCATCTAAATTAGCCCATCCTTACGGTAAACGACGACCCAAACGCGCACGTCGTCGTCTTGGCCGTCATGCTACTCCGGCCCCCGAAGGAGGATGCCACAATGGTCCGCTTGGCATGATGCTGATGCAGCGCGAGCCACAGACGCACCTGCAAATCAGGCACTACATCGCTCACAGCTGGCGCAACTTTGAGTGGCACACCCGTCGTAGTAACTTAGTCGTAAGGTTCGGCGACGATTGGTCGATCGGTCGCACAGGGAGATTTAGTGCATTAAAAACATGAGGATAGGCCGGATCATATCATTGCTGTACAGGAGGCTGTTATAAACTGTAGCGGCATTGTCGATGCACGTACCTGGGCCGGACAGCCTTTGACGCACGTACAGCCTTCGCTTCGACACACGCACGGGTCCTACTACGGGACAGCCTCCGATTTACACTTGTGTACTACGATGTTCGACTATTAGTTTGTGACTCATCTGGTTTCAACTGAACATCGAATCCCCACCAATGAGCTCTCACCAGTAGCCTACGTTTACCCCTGGTCCTTTTTGCCTCGCTAATCGAGCTTCACATAGACACTCCCGACAACGTCAAGTTCTATACCGTCCTCCAATTTCGATAGATGGCCTTTCTGGGCCGAGAGCAACACATTATGTCAGCCCCCGCTACAAACGTACGACTCATGTGCCGCGTCTGCAACTGCCAACTACTGCTGACTCGACTGTGTGGACAGGCCTTGTGACAATCAACATACTTCCTGACAATGTCCTCCTACAAATATTCCATTTCGATCGACAGACATATCTCGAGGGGCCGAGAAATCTTGATGGACCGTCAACTGAACATGAAGTTGCAGAGGAAGTTTTCGATCCAATGTGGCGCCCGTTCTGGAGGTGGCATCGCTTGGTTCATGTGTGCCAGAAGTGGCGATCTGTCGCTTTTGCGTCGCCAATTTTTCTCGACCTGAGACTTATCTGCGGCCCTTGGACACCTGTGGAGCTCACAAGTATCTGGCCACCCTTGCCAATCATTATAAGAGACATGGTCAATTGGCCCATGCCTGAAGATTATGACTTCGATGCAGCAATCGTGCACCGTAACCGTGTATGCGAGATTAACCTCCATCCAACAAGTTCGCAATTGCAACGATTGGCCTCAGCGACGCAGGAGAAATTTCCGGCACTGAAACATCTCATGCTTGACTTCCCTAATTATTCCAGCCATCCAGCTCCGGTTCTTCCCCATACGTTTTTAGGTGGATCTGCCCCATGCATACAATCTCTCGAATTGCAATCCATTCCATTCCCTGCACTTCCGAAATTCCTTTTGTCCGCGACTGACCTTGTCCGCCTCACCCTTTGGGATATTCCTCATTCCGGGTACATTTCTCCCGCAGCGATAGTCACCGGCCTGGCCGTGTCGGCCAACCTCGAATCTCTCACCATTGCATTCGAATCCCCACTATCTCGCCCCAGCATGGAAAGCCGACATCCCCCGCCGCCAACACGCACCATCCTCCCTGCTCTCACTCGTTTTGAGTTCCAAGGGGTCAGCGAATACTTGGAGGATCTCGTGGCCCGGATCGATGATCCTTTGCTTGACTCCATCTGGATAAATTTCTTCCATCAACTCATATTCGACATCCCACAACTTGCCCAGTTCATGAGGCGCACGACGAGGTTTCAGGCATTCAATGAAGCGTATGTGGTCTTTGACAATTCCAGCGTTCAACTTGGATGTCACCCACCGACGCGGACCTTTGACGAAAAGTCAGTGTTGAGAATCTCACGCAGAAAGTTGGATTGGCAGCTTTCATGTTTGGCGCAAGTCTTTACATCTTTCTTCCCTTCCATCTCCGTGTTGGAACACATCTATGTCTACGGGCCGCGAACTTTGCCATCACATTGGCAAGACGATATCGAGAACATGGAATGGCTGGAAATTCTTCACCCATTTACCTCTGTGAAGAATCTCTACGCATCTGAGAATTTTGAACAGTGTATCACCCCCGCCCTGCAAGAGCTCGTCGGGGAAAGAGTGACGGGTATGTTACCCGCCCTGGAGAGTCTTTTTTTGGAGGGGTTCCAGCCATCGGGACCTGTCCCGGAAGCCATTGAGCAGTTCGTTGCTGCACGACGGCTTTTAGATCACCCCATAGCCGTTTCTCACTGGAACAGAACATGAGAAGCGTTTTACGTTGATTTTGATAAGTGCCCTCCACATTCTATCCTCCTTTACATTCATTATTTGACTTCAGAGACGTCAGTTAGGTTATATACTAGTAATTGTGATCTGGTCTCCTTGTGTAATTGCATGTCGTGTAGAATGGAGATAGCTTGAAAAGCCTTGAAAGAGTGGCTTTAACCATATACCTAAGTGGCGCGCTCTCGGCCCAACCCTGAGGTCTATGGTTCGCCTACCTGATCGCATCGTTGCATCTTTCGTTCTGGCTGCCACTTGGAGACATTGGCAAGATATGAATCATTTCAGACAGATACCCTTGCGTGCTAGTAATCGACATGAATCATGCATTGTCGCTCTCTGAAATTCGAACTGCGGAAACGTGTTGTATTTCCCTAACAATAAGCAGTCCTAGTACAAGATTTCAAAAGCGTACCTGTTCATGAACCCGTGACACCGCTATGAAATATTGGTCTCAATGGTCTGAGACCAGTCTGAGTAAAATTACTTAGGTTTAGCGCAAAGAAACGGGGATTCCCTGAGAGTGACAAGAGATTCGCAATCAGCGTGAGAGCACCACTGTCAATATCGAAAGGTAGACGCAGAATATCACGTATGTATGGGGCGAAAGAGCAGACACAGGAACGCTCTTTGCAGAGCCATTTCCCAAGCTTCGGATAGAAAAAACTGGCGCAAAAGAGAGGTCATGATGCTTTCGAGTGGGGTGTATCGTCGGCGGGTAAATTTCCTGCTCAGGAGAAATAGCCTATAATTGCGCTGTGCGCGGAACGGAACGGAACGTATGCGACGTCCGCGATCACGAGACCCAAAACCAAACGTCGATAGCCGCCCGATACTTTTTGCTGCGCAAGCTTGTGCGCAAGTTCCGGGAACTCTTTGCGATGGTCGATATGTGATTATTGTAATTACTGTAAGTATCATTGAACGCGTTGAAGACGCCAACAGCTACCCGCAGCATGGAAACAAAAAATCCATTTGGTTGTGCAAGTTGAGCAAGGTTGTGAGTGACGGGCAAGGTGACGGGATGTGAGCTACTGGCGCTCTGTTACTCCGTGACGTAGAAGAAGCGGAAGGGCTATTTGGATCCCATCATATATCGCTACCGCCGCCTTGTGAAATTTCAGCCAATTAATATTCCCCCTGTAACCACAGTACTACAGTAGCCCATCCTTAAACGACTCGGACTCAAATGCGCACGTCGCCGTGCTACTCCGGCCCCCAAAGGAGGATGCCACAATGGTCCTCTTGGTATGATGCTGATGCAGCGCGAGCCGCAGACGCGCCTGCACTACAGTAAATCGCTCACAGCTGGCGCAAGCCGCGCAACTTTGAGTGGTACCATGGCACGCCCGTCGTATTCGAGTCTTAAAATCCTCGGCAAAGATCGGTTGTTCGATCGCATCGTCTTGCACAGGATTTAGTGCATTAAAAAACATGAGGATGAGGCTGTATCATTATCATTGCTGTACGGCAGAGGCTATTCGAAAATGAGACGATGCGGTTCCCCCTTTGGGGATACTGGCGGGCATAGTCGGTGCACGTACCCGGGCCGGGCAGCCATAGGGATAGCCTTCGCTTCGACACACGATAGGACAGCCTCCCATTCACACCTGTGTACGACGATGTTCGACTATTAGTTAGAAACCCATCCGGTTTCAATTGAACATCGAATCCCCATCCGATGAGTTCTCACAAGTACGTCTACCACTAGCTCATGTTGCCTCTAATCAACCTTCACATAGGCACTTCCGAAAACGCCAGGCTCCTCGTCGTCTCCTCTCCTTAATACTCCCCAATAGAATCGCCAGACGTATATTTCCTGGCACTCTTCCGACGATAGATGGCCCTTCTATTTCAAAAGCAACCCTTCACCTCGACGTATTACAAGACCTGCATCGTGTTCGAGTCACCACTCCTCCGGTTTTGATAGATGGTCTTCCTGAGTCGGGCGCGACCCACCATCTCGATACATCTGACGTGCTTCGTGTCAGCTCCTGCGACAAATGTACGTCTTATGTGCCATGTCTGAGACTACTGCTCACAGTGTGGGCAGGCCGTGTGACAATCAACATTCTTCCTGACGATGTCCTTCTACATATATTCCATCTCATTCGAGCGTGGCGTCTATCCTGGGAGTGGCATCGGTTGGTTCATGTGTGTTGGAGGTGGCGATCCGTCGTTTTTGTGTCGCCAAACTTTCTCGACCTGAGACTTGTCTGCGGTCCTCGGACACGCGTGCAACTCACAGATATCTGGCCACCCCTGCCAATCATTATAAGGGATACGGAAGACCTGCCCATGCCGGAAGATTACGACTTCGCTGCTGCAACCGTGCACAATAACCGTGTATGCGAGATTAACCTCGTCCTTCTAACAAGTTCACAATTGCAACGATTGGCCTCAGCGATGCAGGAGCCATTTCCGGCGCTTACACATCTCATGCTGAACCTCGGTGGTGATTACAGCCGTCAAGCTCTGTCTCTTCCAGATGGGTTCTTAGGCGGATCCGCTCCTCGTCTGCAATCTCTCTGGTTGCGATCCATTCCATCCCCTGCACTTCCGAAACTTCTCTCATCTGCAACTTCTCTTGTCCGCCTCAGCCTTTGGAATATTCCTCATTCCGGATACATCTCACCCGAGAATATCGTCACTAGCCTTGCCATGTTATCCAACCTCGAATCTCTGACCATTGATTTTGAATCCCCTCTATCTCGCCCCAAACAGGAAAGCCGACATCCACCACTGCCAACACGGACCGTACTCCCTGCTCTCACTCGTTTTGAGTTCAAAGGGGTTAGCGAGTACCTGGAAGACCTAGTGGCCCTAGTCAACACCCCCTTGCTCAACTCCATCTGTATAACGTTCTTCCATCAACTCATATTTGACCTTCCACAACTTGCCAAGTTCATGAGGCGCACAACAAGGTTTCAGGCGCTCGACGAAGCATACGTGAACTTCGGTACTTACGGCGTTCAGGTCATCCCACTGACACAGACTGGTGACGAAGAGTCCAGGTTGAAAATCTCGTGCAAAGAGTTGGATTGGCAGCTTTCATCTGTGGCGCAAGTCTTTGCATCATTCTTCCCTTCCATATATATGGTGGAACACCTCTACATCCACGGGCCTCGAAATTTGCTACCTCAATGGCAAGATGACATCGAGAGCATGCAATGGCTGGAAATTCTCCACCCATTTACCACTGTCAAGAATCTCTACGTATCCGAGAATTCTGCACAATGCATCGCCCCCGCTTTGCAAGAACTCGTCGGGGGAAGGGTGACAGAGGTGTTACCTGCGCTGGAGAGTCTTTTTATGGAAGAACTCTTGCTATCGGGACCTGTCGGGGAAGCCATTGAGCAGTTCGTTGCTGCACGACAGGTCTTAGGTCGCCCTGTAACCGTTTCCCGCTGGAATAGGACATGAGAAGTGACATTTCTTGGTTTTTGATGAATATCTCCCACATTTTATCCCATCAATGTTTGGAAAGTTTGGTGTCATCTAGTCCCACCTCCCATTCTCTTTTACACTAGATCATTTGGCCCCCGGGAGTCGGGACATAGATTACATTATTTTTTGTTTAACATCACTACGATTTGGTCTCCTTGTATTACATGTCGAGTTTGGGACAGCCCTAGTACAAGTTTCAAAAGAGTATTCACGAACCGCCCCTATAGTCCGAAACCAGTGATGTTGGTGAATCCAGAAGGCGTACTGCTTACATACACTCAGACAATCATCCGACACCACGGTACGTCTTTATACCCTAAATTCCTAGTGTATCTGCAGACTGGCACAGAGAAATGGTGATTCCCTGAAGGAAACAAGAGATTCACCACCAGTGTGAAGGCACCACTGTCGACGATTAAAAGAAAGACGCAGAATATCACGTACGCACGAGTCAGAACGGCAGAAACGGAATGGCTATTTGCAGAGCTATTTCGAGCTTCCGATGGACGACACCAAAGAAAGGTCATGATATTGCTTTCGAGGGTGGGATGCGTGGTCGGCGGGTTAAGAAGTTCTGGCTTAGAAGTCAAAAATAACCTATGGCCGGGCCAATCTTCCTACCTGCAGACCAGGTCTATTAAAGCCACGTCTATCTGCACATCGTCATTATCCATATCAATACGACCTACCTAGGGCCTACAGTTCATGCACGTTGCAGCACGACTGTCGCGTGGCGTCCTCGATAATGCCCAGCCCGTTCCTGCCTTCATGCACACTGAATAAGTGCGAGGGCATCAAGACCTTCCGCCAGCGTTAGCATCGTAACATCTTCTTGGATCCCGGGAGAAAACCATCAACTGCAGTACACGGTGGCTGGCAGCCCCAGCAGAGTCCAATGCAAGCGCGAACCAGCGGGATATGTTGAGTACTGCCCGCATCAACCGACGGGTTTGGCCTTGGCGGATTGTAGGAGTGAGCACAGCATGAGCGTCGTCGCATCCCCTGGCACTCGGCGGGGATGGGCTAACGGTGTGTCGTGAGTTGAGAAGTTGCTGGTGTGTTATTCGCTTTTAGGAGCCATTTCCGAGGAGAGAGACGGTGGTGGTGTATGGACGGCGCGGGGTTCATTACTGTAACTGTACTTGGGATGCGGAGTATCGGGAACTTGATCGGGAATGTCTATGTGTTGTATGGTTGGAGGGTCTGTCGGCCTTCTGGAAGCCCGGAGAACTGCCCCCCTGTGAGGAGATTGGTACAAACAAAACAAATGACAGAGCTCTCGGCGATTGTCGATATGTGAGTCTTTTGAACACGCGCTGAAGAACGCTAACAGCGATCAGCATCGAAATTTCGAAAACGAAAATTCCATTGGAGGATGCACGTGATGGACAAAGGCCATACCGGCCCGGCCGGCAACCCCAACCCCAACGTCAACTCTCAGAAGTCTCTCAGTTGTCGATGAAACTATACTGTACAGGGAGATTCTCCCATTGCATCGATGAAGTAACCAACTCGTCGGTCACACATCAAGTTCGGAGGTACCTGATGTGCGTGTAGTCTTTCATGATGGCCTCCTTGGGATCAAAATCCATCGGACATTTGGCTACGCAAAAACTTATACACAGTGTCAGATTGGCAAGATTGGCAACCAGATTGACGAGTCGACGATATCGAGTCACTAGGCACCACAGCACGTCATCTCTTTCTTAGCGTGTTTGCCCCGAATGTGCAGACGGGCACTTGACGATCAACGGTCCCCTAAGAGAAACAAGGGATGTGTTGTCAGTACGAAAGCACCATCGAGTCGACGCTCGAAGGAGAGAGATAGGGTACCGACTATGAACAGTAGACGCAAGAATGCTTTTCGCCGCGTCCTCACACTCCGGCCTTCGGAGGTAGACAAACGATACCGATGAATGGTCATGACGTACTAGTGCCAGCAGCAATGCTATCATGGTATGACCTTTCCGTGCTGGAATGCTACCACTGTGCCGCCTCGATCGGTCGAGCCCGTTTCCATCCCTCGAACCGCCAACGTACCCAAGTGCACCTCCTACCTCCACGGGACGACTGACTCCGGTTCGGGTTCATCCTAGCCCACTTCTTCAGGCTGCTTAACCTTTTTCATCTCTCTTCCCTCCTTCACCTCATACTCCGAGCACAACCAACCTCTCCACACCCTTCCTCAAGATCTCCCAAGTCGATTTCCAGCGCGTATGTCCGCCCCACAGGGACAGCCTCATCTCCACTCCTTCCCCAGCCACATCGAGGAATGACACTACGATCTTGCGGGTGGTAGCCTTGATACTTCAGAGCTCGCAACCGCGCTCAAACGCCTCTGTGAGCGTTCGTCTTCCCTGCCAGTCTCTACGAACCACCACGCATGCAGTACCTGCACCTGGCACAAGCCTCATCGTTGGGTCATCAATCCCGCTGCGATACCCGTAACGAACAACGTGATCGCATCTTCGCCGAGGCCCACCGCCAGCGCTGCGTAAACACGGGCAGACAAGCGCTTCCACCAGGATACAACTTCGCCTACCTGGACCTGGTCGAGTCCCACCGCGTTGCAGAAGCTCAGCCGCCCGCGGGACTACCCCGCCATACGAGATCGGCACTGATTCCATATCGAGCCTCAGCTGATTGAGATAATCCAGCGGATCCTCGAGTGACTCGACCGCTTACGTCGCCGTGCTGCTTCCCGCCTCCGACGGAGGACGCCACGATGGTTCCGCTTCGTGTGAAACAGCGCGAATCGCGGACAGGCCTTGGCCTACAAATCGGCCACTGCATCGCTCACAGCCAGGTCAACGTTGAGCAGCAGGCTCGTCTTATTCGTAAAATTTAACAATCGGTCGTTTGATCGCGTCGCCTTGCACATGGTGATGTAGTGTATTGAAAACATGAGGAAGAGGCGTGGATCATTGCCTTAACTGTACTCAGCTGTAGGCTTGTCAGCGATCGGAGTTCCTCTTTGGGGATAGTGGCATAGTCGACACGCACCGGACAGCGTCCCATGTCCTGTACTGTACACGTGTGTGCAGTGTGCTACGATTTTCGACTATAAATTTGCGACCCATCCGGCTTTTAACTGAACATCCAGTCCCCACCAATGAGTTCTCACCAGTACGTCCACCACTAGCCCATCAAGCTGCCCTTGTTGCCTCGCTAATCAAGCTTCACATGGGCCCTTAGTCATCTGTTCTCAAAACTCCCCAATAGAGTTGCCCAACGTATATTCCCTGAGATTCCTCCAATTTCGATAGATGGCCTTCTAAGTCGAGAGCCACTCATCATCTCCATACATCCCCCGTACATCGTGTGCATTATGTCAGCACACTTCCTGTTTCGGTGGATGGCTCTTCTGGGTGGGGAGCAACCCTTACTCTCGTCAACATAATCCGTGTACGTCGTGCGTGGTTGAGGGCAACCCGTCATCTTGTCACATCCAAACATGTGAATCGTGTCAGCTCCTCCGACAAAGGTACGTCAGTTGTTCCGTGTCTGCAGCTATTGCTGACTGTGTGAGCAGGCCGTGTGACAATCAACACGCTTCCTGATGATGTTCTCCTACACATATTCCATTTCTATCGACTGACATGTCTCAATGGACTGGAAGACGTCGATCGACTGTGGGATACGTCCTGGACGTGGCACCGGTTGGTTCATGTGTGCAACAGGTGGCGATCCCTCGTTTTTGCGTCGCCCGACATTCTTGACCTGAGACTTGTCTGCGACCCTATGACGCGCGTGGAGCTCACACGTATCTGGCCACCCTTGCCAATCGTCATAAGGAACATAGACAGTTGGCTCATGCCTGAAGATTACGACTTCGATGCTGCAATCGTGCACCATGACCGTATATACGAGATTGACCTCCATCTAACAAGTTCGCAATTGCAACAATTGGCCTCAGCGATGCAGGAACAATTTCCGGCGCTGACACATCTCATGCTTGGTTACCCTGGTTATTACAGCTCCCCAGCACCGGCTCTTCCCGATGGGCTCTTAGGTGGATGTGCCCCACGTCTGCAATCTCTCAAGTTGGCTTCCATTCCATTCCCTGCGCTTCCGAAATTACTTTCGTCCGCAACCGGCCTCGTTCACCTCAGCCTTCGGAATATTCCTCATTCCGGATACATTTCGCCCGAGGCGGTTGTCACTGGCCTGGCCGCGTTGGCTAACCTCGAATCTCTCACCATTGGATTTAAATCCCCGCTATCTCGCCCCGACCAGGAAAGTCGACGTTCACCACCTCCAACACGCGCCATCCTCCCCGCTCTCACCCGTTTTAACTTCCATGGGGTCAGCGAATACTTAGAAGATCTCGTGGCCCGGATCGATGCCCCTTTGCTCGACTTTATCTTTATAACCTTCTTCCATCAACTCATCTTCGACATTCCACAACTCGCGCGTTTCATGAAGCGCACGAGAAGGTTTCAGGCACTCGATGAAACTCATGTGGACATTGACCATCACGGCGTTAAGGTCGAATCTCTCCCACCGACCTTTGGCGGAAAGTTCGGGTTGAGAATCTCATGCAGGAAGTTGGATTGGCAGGTTTCATGTCTGGCGCAGGTCTTGGCATCGTTCTTCGCTTCTACCTACATGGTGGAACACCTCTACATCTATGGGCCTCGATATTTGCCACCACAATGGCAGGACGACATTGAGAACATGCACTGGCTGGAAATTTTCCACCCATTCGTTGCTGTGAAGAGTCTCTACGTACTATCCAAGGAGTTTGCACAATGTATTTCCCCCGCCCTGCAAGAGCTCGTCGGGGAGAGAGTCACAGATTTATTACCCGCCCTGGAGAATCTTTGTTTGGAAGAACTCCAGTCATCGGGACCTGTCTGGAAAGCCATTGGGCAATTCGTTGCAGCACGACAACTCTTCGGTCACCCTGTAGCCGTTTACGAGGCCGTTTATCACTGAACAGGACAAAAGATACATCGTTACGACGATTTTAATAACTACCCTCATATTATATCCATTAAGGTTTGGTGTCATCTAGTCCCACTCATTCTCCTTTACACTTATTATTTGATCAGTTACTGTATTTTTGTTAACATCACCGTGTCTCCTTGTATGATTACATGTTGTAGAACGGAGGCAACTTGACCTTAGATCTGGAATTAGGTCGTCTTGATTATGTACTATCAGTGTGTCACTGTCAACACGACCCCTCACATCCATGGTTCACCTCAGTTCAACATAGGTCTTTTATCGCACATCATGTATCAAGTCTGGAGGTAGATGGTGTACGCGTGGTCTTTCATGATGACGTCCTTGGGGTTTAACTCCCATCGGACATCTGGCCATTGGCAAGATGCACAATCAGATTAGTAAGGCGATGACAATAAGTTACCAGGCACCACAGCACGTTGTCTCTTTCCCCGAATTCTTAGCGCGTTTGCCCCGAATGTGCAGACGAACACTTTATGTTGCTGCGACGCATAATGATCGACGATCTCTGAAAGAAACAAGGGGTATGCTGTCACGAAAACGCCAGAACGAGAAAGATATGATACCGACTAGTAGGACGAACGCCGGTAGACACATGAATGCTTTTCGCCGTGTCATCATACTCCGGCCTTTGGAGGCAGACCGCCGCAGACAAACGATGTACTTTCAAGGGTACCAGGCATTGAAGTACCAGTAGCAACGATATCCTCTCCGCGCTGGAATTACACCACTACTGTAGCGGCGAACAACCTGAGTACCGGTCAACAGCCTCCGGCAGCCTCGGGATTCCCGGGCCGCCAAATGTCGAAACTTTTTGTCTGACTCTTCCGGCCACGTTGGTTCCCCCTACCCCAGGTTCGGGAATCGGGAATCCCCTTTGGCCGCGGGTTTCAGGCCGGGACATCACTAGATTTCAAGTTCTCGACACCCCATCAATGAGTTCTCGCCGGTACGTTCACCACTGGCCCTTGCTGCCTCGCTAATCAAGCTTCACATGACTCTTAGCCGTCTGCTCCCCGATAGAATTGCCCGACGTATATTCCCTGGCACTCCAATCTCGATAGATGGCCAAATAGATGGCCCTTCCAAGTCGAGAGCAACCCATCATCTCGATACAACTAATGTACTATGTGTGCATCGTGTCAGCACTCCTCTGGGGTCGATGGGTGGCCCTTCTGGGTCGAGAGCAACTCATTCTCTCACCAACATACTACGCGTGCGACATGTCAGCGCCCCTCCTGTTTCTATGGGTGGCCCTTCTGGATCTAGAGCGACCCATTCTCCCGCCAACATACTGCGTGTACATCGTGTCAGCACTCCTCCGGTTTCGATGGGTGGCCCTTCTGGGTCGAAAGCAACACATTCTCTCGCCAACATACTACGTGTGTATCGTGTCAGTACTCCTCCGGTTTTGGGTGACCCTTCTGGGCCGAGAGAAACCCATCATCTCGTTACACCCGACGTACTACCTGTGCATCATGTCAGCTCCTCTGACCAACGTATGTCTTGTGTGTCGTTTCTGCAACTACTGCTGACTGTGTGGGCAGGGCCTGTGACAATCGACATACTTCCAGACGATGTTCTCCTTCTCATATTTCACTTTGATCAAATGGCATATCTCAGTGGACTGGATTATGTCGACCGACTGCATCCGTCCTGGAGGTGGCATCGGTTGGTCCATGTGTGCAGCAGGTGGCGATCCGTCGTCTTTGCGTCGCCAAACTTTCTCGACCTGAGACTATTCTGCGGCCCTAGCACACGCGTGGAGCTGATAGACATCTGGCCACCCTTGCCAATCATCATAAAGGACATGGTCGATTTGCCCATGCCTGAAGATTACGACTTCGATGCTGCAACCGTGCACCATAACCGTGTATGCGAGATCAACCTCCATCCAACAAGTTTACAATTGAAACGATTGGCATCGGCGATGCAGAAGCAATTTCCCGCGCTGATACATCTCACGCTTGACTTCGATGATTATTCCAGTCGTCCAGCTCTAGCTCCGGCTCTTCCGGATGGGCTCTTAGGTGGATTTTCCCCAAGTCTGCAATCTCTCAGATTATATTCCATTGCATTCCCTGCGCTTCCGAAACTTCTTTTGTCCGCAACTGACCTTGTCCGTCTCACCCTTTGGAATATTCCCCATTTTGGATACATCTCACCCGAGGCGTTTGTCAATAGCCTAGCCGTGTTGGCCAACCTCAAGTATCTCACCATTAAATTCGAATCCCCTTTATCTCGCCCCGACTGGGAGAATCGACGTCCACCGTCAACAACACGCACAGTCCTCCCCGCTCTCACTCGTTTTGAGTTCCGAGGGGTCAGTGAATACTTGGAGAACTTCGTGGCCCGTATCGATGCCCCTTTGCTCGACTCCATCTGGATAACCTTCTTCCATCAACTCATATTCGACATTCCACAACTCGCCCAGTTCATGAGGCGCACGACAAGGTTTCAGGCACTCAATGAAGCACACGTCGACTTCGACTATTTTGGTGTTCAGGTCGGATATCTCCCACCGACACGGACCTTTGACGAAAAGTCTGGGTTAAGAATCTCATGTAGAGAATTTGATTGGCAGCTTTCGTCACTAGCGCAGGTCTTGACATCGTTCTTCTCTTCCATCTACATGATGGAACGCCTCTACATCTACGGGCCTCGAAATTTGCCATCGCAAGGTCAATACGACATCGAGAACACGCAGTGGCTGGAAATTTTCCACCCACTTACCTCCGTGAAGAATCTCTACGTATTCAAGGGATTTGCACAAAGTATCGCCCCCGCCCTTCAAGATCTTGTCGGGGAAAGAGGGACAGATGTTTTGCCCGCCCTGGAGTGTCTTTATTTGGAAGAGCTCCAGCTATCGGGACCTGTCCAGGAAGCCATTGAGAAGTTTGTTTCTGCACGACAGCTCTTAGGTCACCCTGTAGCCGTTTCTCACGATTGCGTCGATTTTGATGAGTCCCCTCCACATTCTATCGCATTAATGTCTGGTGTCATCTATGATGTTTGGGTAGATCTATATGAGTCTGGGCGGAGTGTGCGCAGTCGCGTTTTTACTACTTCATGACTCAGACGGACCCATTTCATAGATATCTGTTTATACATATTATATCTTTCGTTCTGACTGCCACTCTGGGACACAGCAGGACCATTTGGGCGGATGCCTTTGCACGCTGGTGATCTACATGAATCGTCCCTTGTTGCTGCCTGAAACTCTAATCGCAGCAATGTGTTGTGAATAATCAGATCTGGTACAGGTATCCAGAACGCGTAACCGTTCATGAACGGTGTCGTGAGTTGAGATGCCGCAGGTGTGCTAATCGTTTTAGGAGTCCTTGCTGAAGAGGTGGTGGTGGAGGAGCACGGACAGCGCGGGATTCATTAATTGTATTTGGTAGGCGGGAGTATCGGGAATGTCTAGGTGTTGTATGACTGGCGCCGAGGATGTCCGTCGGTCTTCTGGGAGCTCGAAGAACTTGTCCCCCCGAATCGATGAGACTGATGGGTTAACGAACAAACGACAGACATACTTTTCGATGAGAAAGTTGCAAGAGTTCTCCGCGATGGCGGATATGTGATCGAGCATCTTTTGAACGAGTAGAAGACGCTAATGGCGACCTACAGCATGGAAACGAAAATTCCATTTGGTTGAGTCACTGGGTACCACAAGGGGTACCAAAGAGTAGAACGGGCCATACCGGCCCGACTTGCAACCATCTTGCTCAGCATAGTTCTAAGTTCACGTTCGGAAAATTTTGGACAGCAGTGCGGCAGGAGCCATTCCCGGATCTAACATATCTGCAGCTCTTGTCATTTGATGAAACGATTCGTTCTTAGGTGGATTGGATCGCCGGCTCCGATATTCATCGGTTGAATAGCATTCCATTTCAAGTTCCGGGATTGCCAAGACTTGAAGACTCCCATGGTATTCCGCATTTCTGGTGCATTACACCCTCTCTATATTGACCAGCCTCGAATGACTTTCCCTGATTCTGATCCCCTCAATCACGAGGCTTGTAATGTTTTACACGGCGATCTTGACGGCGATGCCAGATATGCCAAGACATGATGATGGGACGGTGAGTAAAAACACGGGGAATCAACGATCGGGGCATTAGGCACAACTTGTCGGAAATGGGGGCATTTTGCCGATAATCGATATGTATGTCCAATGTGTACACGAGAAACGAGAAACGGCCACTAGAAAGGGCAAAGAAAGGGGCAAAGCGAGTGAATATCACGTGCTGGGTAGCAATCAACGACTACTACAAACAATCACCACCGAGGAGCTCTCACCACTACGTCTACCACTGGCCCTCGTTGAAGCTTCACATGCTCTTTGCAGTATGCCACCAACACTCCCCAATAGAATCACCCAATGTATATTCCCTTGCCGTCCTCCGATCTCAGTAGATGGCCCCTCAGGGGCCTCAGCAACCCATCGTCTCGATACATCCAACGTACTAGTCAGCTCCTGCGACAAACGTGCTTATGTGCCGTGTCTGAAACTACTGCTGACAGTGTGGGCAGGCCTTCAGACTATCAACATACTTCCCGACGATGTTCTCTTACACATATTCCATTTCGATCGACTGGCATATCTCGAAGGGTGGCGTCCATCCTGGACATGGAATCGGTTGGTTCACGTGTGCCGGAGGTGGAGATCCCTCGTTTTTGCGTCGCCAAAATTTCTCGACCTGAAACTCGTCTGCGGCCCAAGGACTCGCGTGGGGCTTACAGATATCTGGCCACCCTTGCCGATCATCATAGGGGTCAACCCGGGCATGTTAATGCCTCAAAATTATGACTTTGGTGCTGCACTCATGCACCATAACCGTGTATGTGAGGTTAACCTCCGTCTAACGTATACACAATTACAACAACTGGCCTCAGCGATGCGGGTGCAATTTCCGGCACTTGAACGTCTTACCTTGCGAGGCGTCCTTTGTTATCAAACTCCGCCTCCGCTTCCGGTTCTTCCCGATGGGTTCTTGGGTTGCTCTGCCCCACGTTTGCAATCTCTCATGTTGGAATCCATCCCATTACCTGCGCTTCCGAAATTTCTGATGTCTACAACTGACCTCATCAATCTTCACCTTGTGGATATTCCCAATTCACGGTCCATCTCACCCGAGGCAATCGTCACTAGCCTCTCCGCATTGACCAGCCTCAAAAGACTTTCCCTTGGATTCCGATGCTTACCATCTCACCCCAGCCAGGAAATTCGACGTCCACCGCCGCCAACACGCACCGTCCTCCCCGCTCTCACTCGCTTTGAGTTCAAAGGGGCTAGCAAATACTTGGAAGACCTCGTGTCCTGGATCGATGCCCCTTTGCTTGTCTACATTTATATGACTTTCGTCGAATTCATATCCGATTCCGGCGTCCCGCAACTCGCCCAATTCGTGAGGCGCACGGCAAACTTTAATGCACTCAACGAAGCAAGTCTGGTCTTTGACTTTAATTACGGCGTTCGCATCGACTCTCCCCTGCTGACACAGACCTTTGACGAAAAGTCCGGGTTGAGGATCTTATGCAAAGGGTGCATCTGCAGCCTTTATCTCATGGTACCGGTCTGTACATCTGTGGAACACCTCTACATCTACGAAGCTCAATCTTTGGCACCACCATTGAAATTCGTCGTGAACACGGGATGGCTGGCATTTTTCCACAAATTTACTGGTGTGAAATATCTCTACCTATCCAACGTGTTTGCGCCAAAAATTGCACCTGCCTTACAAGAACTCGTCGGGGGCAGGATCACAGAAGTGTTGCCCACCTTGCAGAATATATTTTTGGAGAAGCAGCCATTGGGACGTGGTATCCCGGAGGGCATTGGGAAGTTCATTGCTGCACGGCAGCTCTCTGGTCGCCCTATTTCCATTTCCCTGTGGGAAAGGCGCGAAGACTTGGAGTGGGACTCGATCCGGGAGGTCGATGAGTGATTTCCACTTTTAAAAATTTGTCCTGTTAAAGTTACGTGTCGGTTTTTTACCACCCAATAATTTCTTTTTTGCTGTTACTCCTGAGACTTCAAGTATTTTTTGTTGAATTCACTTGACGGTATTTTGAATTAGATCATCTTGATTGTGACCAGCTGTCGAATCAACAATCACGGGTCTGGTTCACCTTCGCGTTGGTGGTGTCGTTATCACGGAATCTTTCTTTCTAGATGCCTCTCCAGGGAAGTACATGGCTCGCTTACAAGCGTACTAATGCTCAATATGAATCACACCTTGTCGCCGTTGGAAACTCGAGCCGGGGACATGTGTTTCCTCACAGCACACAACTCAGTAACCTAATCTTCAGGCACCTCAGAGCGTCTTTCCTTTACCCAAAACCTTTGCGCATTCGCCCTAAATGTGCACGCTCGCGCCTGCAGAACGGCAATCGCTGAGAAGAATAAGAGATGCGCCGTCGGCATGAGACCATCACCGTCGACGTTTGAGAAATGGTGACGGTGACACAGTAGACAGAGGAACGATCTTCACCCTGTCATCATCTTTCTACACTCCGAGGCGGGGAACGACGAAGAGCGGTCATTGGCATGTCCATCTTTGCTTTGTCTGTATCTCTGCCATTATATCCTTCCTAGGGCCTCTGTTCCAGGCGCACTCCAGCACGACCATCGTGTCGGGTTTTCCTCTACGTTGTCCAGCCTGCTCCCACCTTCGCGCATAGGCTGCGTCGGCGCGAGGTCGCGGAGAGGCATCTCCACCGCCACCCTCAGTACCTTTTCTGGTCTTCCGAGAAGATCAGGCCCAGAGCACGGAAAGGCAGGCAGGGCGGCGTCGCAGACTCGGAGAAAGTGTAGTGCGTCTTTGTGTGCACTGTGCAATGCCAATTAATTGTGTCTGCTGTACTTGAAAAACATGAGAGTCGGTCCACGACGAGTGATGTGGGGGTTAGAATGGCTTCGCGAAGAAATGGTCGTATCTGCGCGGTGCAGGGTAAGAACTGTGTGGATAGCCTGGTTCACTGTCGTAGATTAAGTACGATACCAATATTGATAACGACCAACTTAGTCCTTGGTAGAGGCGCCGGGTATCATGACTTGACTCGGCTGTCGGAGGGTAGGTCAGCTCTGGAGTCTGGAGAGTCTTCCGTGCATGATCCTGCTGCTCACCCATTGTGGCTTGTATGTAACAGACAAAACCCGCCAGAAGTACATGAGACAATATATTTTGGGGATGAAAAGGAAGATGTCAGTGGGATGACGGAGTTCGAATGCATGACAAAGCAGATTTTGGACAGGGGACACGATGGCACTGGCATGTAAACAGACAGCCACACAACCTTTTTGACTGCGCCCCCTGTGTGCTCGACAACCCCCGCATCTCAACCAACCAGCGATTAATCAGCCACCAGTACGTTGAAGTCCCCTCGTTGTCTCTCCAATTCACATTGTCACCGAAAACGTCCGGCTCATTGCCCTTAATACTCCCCGACAGAATCGCCCAACCTATGCCTCCTAGTACTCTAATTTCGATAGATGACTCTTCCGTGTCTGGAGCAACCCATCATCTTGATACATCCAGCGTACTACATGCGCGTCGTGTCAGCACTCCTATTTTGATAGATGGCCCTTCTGGGTCGAGAGAAACACGAACATCCAACGTACTACATGTGCATCGTGTTAGCTCCTGCGACAATTGTACGTCTTATATTCCGTGTCTGTGATTACCGCTCATTGTAGGCAGGTCGTGTGACAATCAACATACTTCCTGACGATGTTCTCCTACTCATATTCCATTTCGATCGACTGAAATTTCTCGATGGACTGCCATTACTGGAAGGTGGTCGACTGAAATATGTCCTTAAACTGGAGGGTTTCTTTCGACCGCATTTGTCCTGGAGGTGGGATCGCTTAGTTCATGTGTGCCGGAGGTGGCGATCCGTCGTTTTTGCGTCGCCAAACTTTCTCGACCTGAAGCTTGTCTGTGGTCCTAGGACACGCGTGGAGCTCACAGGTATATGGCCACCCTTGCCAATCATCATAAAGGACGTGGATAATCGGCACATGCCTGAGGATTATGACTTCGATGCTGCAATCGTGCACCCTAATCGTGTACGCGAGATTGACCTCTTCAAGCCATCACGTCCGCAGTTGCAACGATTGACCTCAACGATGCAGGTCCAATTTCCGGCGCTGATACGTCTCATGTTTAGCTGCTCTTGGAATCTCTGCGGTCGATCTCTGGTTTTTCCTGATGGGTTCTTAGGCGGATCAGCCCCACGTCTGCAATTTCTCATGTTGGAAGCCATTCCATTCCCGGCGTTTCCGAAATTTCTTTTGTCCGCAACAAACCTTGTCCGCCTCTACCTTAAGGATATTCCTTATCCTGGGTACATTTCACCCAAGGCAATCGTCACTGGCCTGGCCATCTTGGCCAATCTTAGATATCTCACGCTTGGATTTAACCGCGCTCTAACTGACCCCGATGACCCCGACGAGGACCAGGAAGGCCAACGTCCACTGCCGTCATCACGCGCCGTTTCCCCGCTCTCACTCGTGTTGAGTTCGAAGGGGAGTCCGATTATTTGGAGGACGTCGTGGCCCGGATCGATGCCCCTTTGCTTGACTCCATGATATCTTCCATAATATCACACCAACTTGCCCAGTTCATGAGGCGCACGACAAGGTTTCAGGCACTCAATGAAGCACATGTGTCATTCGACTCTCTAGGTATTCAGGTCGGATGTCTCCCACCGACGGGGACCTTTGATGAAAACGAAAAATCCACGTTGGGAATTTCATTTGATGTAGAATGGCAGTTGTTATCTCTGGCGCAGGACTTTACATCGTTCATTCCTTCCATCTACACGGTGGAACACCTCTACATCTACGTCTCATATTGGCGATCCGAAATTGGGAACAGGCAATGGCTGGAATATTTCCACCCGTTTGCTGCCGTGAAGAATCTCTACGTGCCCATGACCTTTGTGGAATGTATTGTCCCCGCCCTAGAGGAGCTCGTCGAGGAAAGAGTGATAGATCTGTTCCCAAACTTGGAGAATCTTTTTCTGGAAGAGTTCCCGCCATGGGAGCTTTTCGAGGAAGACATTGGGCGGTTCGTTGCTGCACTGCGGCTCTTAGGTCATTCTGTAGCTGTTTCTCGCTGGAACAGGGAACGAACATTCTTACGTTGATTTTGATGACCGCTCTCCTATTCTCTTTTAAGTTACACTCATTAGAGTCTTTACTTAACTCCCAAGGCATCAGTTACAATATTTTTGTTAACAACACCGTGACCTAGTCTCCTTGTATGATTACATGTCGTGTATGATAAAATGGAAAAAGACAGATGGACTCGGATTATGATGACGACATGACGTTCCCGTGGAGCGGAACAGCAGACAGAAATGCTCTTTGCAGAGCCATTTCCCCGAGCTTTCCGATGGACAAAGCAGACACCAAAGAAAGGTCATGTTGTTGCTTTCGAGGGTGAAGTGTGCCATTGGCGCGTCAAGAAGTTCCCGCTCAGGATTCAGAAATTACCTACACTAGACGATCCTCACCAGCCTCACCCCTTATTCCACCTGCAAAGCTGATCTATTATAGCCATGTCCATCTTTGGGCCTTCAATATAGCTTCAATATCCATGTCAATACAACCTACCTAGGGCCTATGGTTCATGCACGTTCCAGCACGACCGTCGCGTGGTGTCCTGAGGCTTGACATGCTTGACAACGCCCAGCCCGCTCCAGCCTCGTGCACACATACAGCCAAGCATCATTGCATACAGCAAGACATACAGAGTGAATAAGCGCGAGGGCACTGACTACTGAGACCTTCTGCCAGCACCAGCCACGAAATCTCTTCTGGGCTCCCGGTAGAAGCCCGTTAACTACAGTACATGTGCTCGCAGCCTCAGAAACCTCCTGCAAAGAGTCTAGCACTACAAGTGCGCGAACCAACGGGGTATGTTGAGCATCGCCTACATCGACATTTAGCCAGAATGGTTGTGGCGGACTGTAAAACAAGAGCGTCATCGCGTCCCATGGCCGTAAACACTCGGCGAGGATGAGCTCGAAGTGATGTTGAGAAGCCGTGGAAGTGCTAATCGTTGTAGGAGTCTTTGCATTGGAAGGAGAGGAGGTGGTGGAAGAATACGGACGGCACGAGTTTAAGTACTTGTATTTGGTGGGTGGAAATTCTGGGTGTTGTATGATCGGTGAAGAGGACGTCTGTCGGTCTATTGGGAGCTCGGAGAACCCTCCCACTAGGTTGATGAAGTTGGTGGGGTGTTGAACAAACGACAGGTGCACTTTTTGCCCAGCAAGTCGCGAGAGCTCTCTGGGATAGCCGACATGTGATCAAGCATTTTCCCAACGCGTTGAAGACCCTAACGTTCCCTACAGTAACAGCGATCTACAGCATAGAAACGAAAATTCCATTTGATGGTCAAGCTGGTCAAGGGCAGAACGGCCGTTGTTCGGCTTATTCCGGCCCGTGTACAACCAGTTTCCCCAGTGTTTCCACCCAACGCAAAACCCTCATCGAAGCCTCGCGCTACGAGCTCTCAGACCTCAGATCTCAGTCGTATGTCGAGGGAAATTGCCCCACTGAATTAGTGAAGTAACTAACTAAATTTTCTTAAATAGCCCCGCTGGAAGACGTGCTCGTCATCAAGTCTCCCCACCATACTCCAGCACCGCCCTCTCCCCTCCATCATCTCTTAGCTGCTGTGGGTCATCTATCGCGATAGATTTATGTTATGAAGGCTTGTTTATTGTAGAGAATCATGTACGGTACATCATTAGACTTCCGAGAATTCAACCAACCGATGTCGACTTACAGTACGTGTTTTGTTGCTCAACCTCCCGCAAAGACTGCTGAATAACTCCATGCTTATAGGCTAGGTGCGACATAGTCCCTGATGAGGCCTATGAGGTCCTCCCAGCAACATTCGATTTCCATGAATGAATATCTATTGGGAAAAAAGGCAATCATTGATGCACGTGATTGACGATGGCGAAATGTTGTTTTTGGATCGCCACGTCGCCTGAATCTGTGACTTTTTGTACACCCAGAACACCTGCTGCGAGGGACACGGTAAATATCTGGCTAGCCTTGCATCTCCTCGTTCATGACCGTGCTTCCGAAATATCAGGCCTGCATCACGCAGATAACACAATTGTCATATTCGAACGCAGCGACCGCGTGTGTCAAATGACTCAAATCGACCTCTGGGTTTCCGGATCCCAGACTCGTCCTTGATTGGATAGGATCTGCGGTATCTTCGGTTGAAAAGCATTCCATTTCCGGGATTGCCAAGACTACTTTTGTCCCAATGGTATTCCCCATTCCTGGTACATTTCACTCCGAGACGATGGTCACTTGCCTCTCTATATTGACCTATCTCGAATGACTTTCTCTTTTGATTCCGATCTCTTCAATCTTGCCCTGATCGGGAAAGCCGATGTCTGCCTCTGCTGGCACGTTCTTACCTCGCTGAGGTTCAAAGGGGTCAGCGAATCTTGGACGATCTCGTGGAGGCACCCAATGAAGGACGTGTGATCCTTCATGATGACGTCTTTGGGGTCAAGCTTCCATCACGGAAATCCGGTCCCGGAGAATTGTGTATAATTCTTTTACGCAGCCCTGGCGCAGGTCTGTACCTCGTCTGTACCTCCCCTTTTCACAGTGGAGAACCTCTACATCTACAAGCATCAATATTCGCAATCAGATTAGCAAGACGACATCGAATCACAGGACACCACACCACGTCTCCTCTTCCCAAATTCGTAGCGCATTCGCCCGAATGTGCAGACGAGCACTTGATAATTGGCGTTTCCCTAAGCGAAACAAGGGATGTGTTGTCAACACGAGAGCACCACCGTGGACCGTGGAATCAACGTTCGAAGAGGAGAGAAAGGTTACCGACTACGAACAGTAAGCACGAGAATTATCTTTATCCTCCGGCCTTCTACCAGGACTATTGAAGAGCTAGTGCAAGACTGCAGCGACGCTATCATGACATGACTTATCCGCACTGGGATGCCACCATTGTACCGCCTCGATCGACGTCCGCCAACCGAGCGCAACGTTTCTATCCCTCGAACCGGCGGAACCGCAAGCCAACTTCCCTCGATATCGTCCTTTCCGCGACCCCCGCGACCTCCTCCGGCTCGCGTTGATCTTCGAGCTCTTCTCAGGCGGTTTCACCATTTTCAACTGTCATGCCCTCCTCCAACCTCCCATACTTCACCTACCTCTCCACACCTTTCATCAAGGTCACCCAAGTCGACCTCCAACTCGTACATGCGCTACACAGAACAGCCATCTCCGCTTGGATGTTCCCGAGCCATTGGTCCCAAGGACTCCCGACTCCGCCCCTTCACCAGCCGCATCGAAGAATAACCCTACGATCATGGGTGCGGTATCTTTGATACCTAAGAGCTCGCTGCGCTCAAACGCCTTCTGCATGCGTTTGCCTTATCAGTGTCGCCTCCATTTTCGAACAATAACCGCGCCTGCAGCGCCGCATCGCGCATAAGCATCGTCATCGGATCGCTGATCCCGCAGAGATACCTGTGACGAACGGCGTGATCGCGTCTGCAGAGGTCCACTGCGAGCACTGTGTGTCCACAGCGGGCAAATAAGCGGTCCCACAACATACCCAACTTCAACCACCCGGACCTGGTCAAGCCCCGAGCGATTGCCACGTCATAGATCAGTACCGATTCCACGTCGAACCTCAGCTGATGATACTTCTCAAGTAGACCAGCCAACCCTTCGACCGCTAACGTCGCCGTGCTCTTCCTGCCTCCGACGGAGGACACCGCGATGGTCTGACTTGTGTGAAGCAGCACGAGTCGGAGGCGCGTCTCGGCCCGAAATCAGCCAGAAGCCGGCGCTACTTTGAGCGGCACGCTCGTTTTCGTAAAATCCTTTGCGAAGAGTATCAACAAACATCATTGAGATGGTGCGCCAGCTGCATTTGGTGGCGGAACAGGCACTAGCCCGCGGATAAGGGTGACCACGATAGTGGAGATTCCCCCCAAGTGAACCACAAGCTGCGCGCGAATTACACCGGACAACTGTATCGTCGTCGTGCTCGCGCTTGCATCAGTAACGGCACGGAATTGAAACGCTACCACACCAGCATCCTCGATCAACTGTAGCGCGCCGATGCCCGCAGCCCCAGGGACCTCTTGCAAAGCGTCCAGCTGCGCAGGCGCGAACCAACCGAGGACGGTGAGCACCGTGCCATCGACGGGTTTCCCTACAAGACCTCGGCGGACAATGAGAGCGAGTGTAGGAAGAGCGTCGTCTCGTTTGTTGGCGTAAGCGCGCTAGGGTGGGGAACCTATCCATTGAAAGACATTTCCCAGGTTTTTAGGTCGATGGCGGATGCCAATGCGCTCGTACTGAATAAGATCACCAGACTCTGGTAATCGCCCCAATGTGCCCGAGGCTTGACAGGCTTTGCACGGCAATGCCGAATATGCTTATTGCTGCCGACTTGCACATAGTGGTTTAATGCATTTAAAACATGAGGAAGAGGCATGGATCATTGGATGGTCGGGTGGCGTCAGGAGGCCGTCAGAACTTGTCGGAAATGAGATGATGGGAGCTCCCTATTTGGCGACGGTCAATATGGGGTTAAGTGATTGCTCGATGTGTTGGGGGCGCCAACAACGTGGAGTGAGAAAGGGTGGAGTGTTTATGACACGCTGAGTAAGGATCAGAACGTCCCATGTACACGTGTGTGCTATGATATTCGACCATAAGTTTGCAGCCATCCCGTTTCACCTGAACATTGCATCCCCAACAATGAGCGCTTGAATGAACTCTCACCAGTATGTCTACCACTGGTCCTTGTTGCCTCGCTAACCAAGCTTCTCTGCTCTCTTTAATATTACCCGACAGACTCGCCCAACGTATATTCCCTAGCACCCCTCCGAATTCGACAGACAGCCCTTCTGGGTCAAGATCAATGCATCATCTGAATTCAACCTTCGTACAACTTGAACATGTGGTGCGTCATGTCAGCTCCTGCGACAAACGTACGTCTTATATACCGTGTCTTCAACTACTGTTGACTGTGTCGGCAGGTCGTGTGACAATCAACATACTTCCTGACGATGTTCTCCTACTCATATTTCATTTCGATCGAGCGACGTTTCTCGATCGACTGAAAGATTATGTCGATCGACTGCGGCCTCCGACCTGGAGGTGGCATCGGCTAGTTCATGTGTGCCAGAGATGGCGATCCATCGTTTTGGCGTCGCCAATCGCTCTCGACCTGACACTTGTCTGGGATCCTTGGACACCCATAGAGCTCACAAGTATCTGGCCACCCTTTCCAATCATAATAAGGAACAATGTCGATCGGCTCATGCCTGAAGATTATGACTTCGATCCGGCAATCGTGCACCCTAACCGTGTACGCGAGATTTACCTCTTCTATTTAACAAGTTCGCAATTGCAACGATTGGCCTCAGCGATGCAGGAGCAATTTTCGACGCTAATACACCTTGAGCTTAGCTTG